>WOVY01010439.1:0-681650 GCA_013436015.1 Rhipicephalus annulatus
TACCCAATCAATTGTTGCCATGCACGACATGCCCAACAGCAACCATGTGGCACAGCCGGGGGCCCCCACGACACGCGTAATTTAGAAGCGGGCCAGGAATTCGCATTGCACGCGCTTGCACAGCCTACCGCAATAGGGGCACCCCTATTTTTACGACGAAATGTTGACAGGGCGCGGAGTAGTTAAAGGCTTAGAACTTCCTAAAATGCCCGCTGACCAGCCTCTGCCACAATACGCGGCCCCGGTCCTTCTACGACGAATTGTTTACGGGGACCCCGAGTAGTTAAAAGCTTAGGACTTCCTGAAAAGCTCTTTTTTGCCCCACACCGAACCGCCAG
This sequence comes from Rhipicephalus annulatus, assembly GCA_013436015.1. Lineage (NCBI taxonomy): Eukaryota > Metazoa > Arthropoda > Arachnida > Ixodida > Ixodidae > Rhipicephalus > Rhipicephalus annulatus. The sequence continues at coordinate 339 of WOVY01010439.1, forward strand.
TGCAGGAGGGGCCGTCTGATCGGGAGGAATGCGCTAGTGAACGGAAACCTACACAGACCCCTGACATAAGAAAGGTGAAGGAGAGAGGGGGGAGAGAGATGGGGGGAAGTGGAGGGAAAAGTGGAAAGGGGGGGCACCCGAGGGGCGTCCACCGTGTAATATTTTTCTTTTTTTTTCTTTCCTTTTCTTTTCTTTTTTTTCCTTTTTCCCTCTTCCTTGCCCTCTGATTTGAGATTGTATAAAGCTGAGAACAGACAAACTGTATCTTTATTCCTGATGAAGGCCAGACTCTAGGCCGAAACGTCGAAATAAACCACGTTGTGACCGCTCACGGAGGATCTACTAGACTATATGCAACGCTACGGCCACTCAACCACCATGCCTGCCTACACAAGACCGGCCACAGGCGCACCTCCAGTCGAGCAGGTCTCACGAAATTTCCCTAAACATGCACCAACTACAGCCATCATCGGAAACTCGCAAACAAGGTATTTACATCGGCATTTCAACCCACATGAGAAGACGACACCTGCAATCATTTCCATCCGCGGAGCCTCTACATTCGACATCGAGAAAGAGCTTGCTGGCATACCACGATCGGTGACCACGCTTGTTTTTCACGTCGGTACGAGCGAGGCTGGCGTCGTACGGACTAGACGAATCGCTACGCCGCCTTCGCCGCCTAGTGAACAACACGCTTCGGACACGCCAGGAACTCGAAAGGCTCGTTGTTTCATGCGTGCTGCCCCGGTACCTCAACCTACACCTGCAACGATCGAATGAACAATTCGTGCACCGCTTCAACCGGGACGCTCGTCAATTCAACGAGACAGTCAAGGCCTACTGCCGAAGACCAAGCAAGGTGTCATACATTGACTACCAATTCGAGCAGTTGCCACCAAGACGCTTTCTTGCTGCGGATGGGCTTCATCCGAGTTTTATGGGTGTCGCTTTGATTGCCGAAACCCTCAAGAAAGCACTCGGTCGTGGAGATCTTGAAGCTACAACGGGGTGGTCGACTCAACCAGCAGCTCCCGTGAATTTACGTTCAACACAACAAGACACCCACGAGAAGACTTCTGCATATCAACATACACCAGGAGCCCCACACCCACCCAACACCACAGATGAGTTCCCGACGATCAACGAAACTGTGACTCCCGCGAGCCTCAAGCACCCCCTCACCATCATCAACAGCGCACCACTACTAGGGGGGAAGTCTGCAGAACAGCCAACACGCGTCCCTCCATTGCGGATGTCGAGACCAGAAGCACTACACGACAGCACCACTACACCACTCCTCAAAGGGAAGCCTGCCGAACTACGGAACCGCGTCCCCCTATTACGGACTCCGGAACTGCCAACAAACACGCTCGCCGGGAGCCCAATGCCGAAATTCTCCCCACAACGACGAAGGCCTGCCGGACATAACTACAACCTGCGCACCTCATCAGTGCCATCCCCGCACCCAAAAGAAGATTGACTTCTAAAATGTAAGTCCAGCTCATCACTTCCCAGTTGCAGTGCCACTTTCCTTAAAGTAAGAAAACTTGCTGACAAACGAATTAGACATGAAATGCATAAATCAACATTGCAAGTGTACCTTCGTGCTAGAATAGCCCCCAAGGGTATGACACTCTCCCTTACACCAGCCGCTACAAATCTAGATAAACACGACCAAATAACATGGAAAAACGTCCTCCTTGAGGCATCTCTTAAATTAACAGAAATTGCTCTTAATCATAGTGACAAGCAGGTAAAAAAACTGGTCGCTATGACCAACACCATTCTCCGCCACAACACTTTATCGAACGAAGAAATCACGCGATTAACAGAATTTGAGCAGAATAAATACCAAGCCATCAGGACCACAAAAATTCATAAACTCGAAAGAGACCATGTGCCCAAACCCGTGTTCCCTGATACAGTGCCTTATCATTACAACACCACCACCCAGGAAAACACTAATGGTACAAACGAGCACCCATCTAGGAACACACCGTGTGACACTGTGGTTGTAAACTTATCGGACACGAGCTTGTCACCTGACGAAGTAAAACTGCTATCTAAGGGACTAAGCTTCTGCCCGACCACAAAATTTTTCGATGAATTCCACTTACTCCGAGACCTCGACAACTTCGCTCGAAGCTTAAGGTTGCGCGAGTATTTCTTGGATAGGCCTTCTAACCACGAAACAATTCACCGTCGTAAATCAAATGATTGGACACCGAACAGTAATCGAGACAAGTGCTTGGACCTTTATATCACCGCAGTACAGAAAGATATAGTACACGAATACCACAGACAGAAAGGAAACCGAGAAAATTTGACAAAATCTGAAAAAATAAGTATGAAAAATTTGGCATCTAGGACAGACATAACAATCAAACCAGCTGACAAAGGAGGAGCAATTGTAGTCCTTAATACAACCAACTACCTAGAAGAAGCATACCGCCAACTAGACGACTCAAGATTTTACGAACGCCTCCCAGGTGATCCGACAGACGAATACAAACGTATCGTATCAACAGAACTAAAGAAACTGTTGGACGCAGAAAAGATAACCAACACTGACCACAAATTGATGCAAGCAGCATACCCTCGTCCAGGTCGCTTCTATATCCTCCCCAAAATTCATAAACCCGGTAACCCAGGTCGACCAATCATATCAGGCATCGGTACAATAACTGAACCCATATCAGGGTACGTGGACAAACTAATAAGCCACATTCCATGCACCCTCGCTTCGTACATAAAAGACACCACACATTTTCTTCGAGACATTGCGGGTATCTGGGTGCCGAAAAACTCGTACTTGGTTACTCTTGATGTCTCTTCATTATATACAAATATTCCTCACGATGACGGCATAGCTGCATTACAAAACATGTACACAAACCATAGACAATCTAACACCCCAGATTTCTCGGCCATTGGAACATTGACGAGGATGGTCCTCGAATTAAATTCATTCGAGTTTAACCAAGAGTATTTTCGACAAATCAGCGGGACCGCTATGGGCACCAAAATGGCACCTAATTATGCCAACATATTTATGGGAAAGCTAGAATCTGAATTTCTTGCACAAAGTTCCTTGAAACCAATGTTATACAGAAGATACATAGACGACATCTTTCTTATTTGGACCCACAGCGAGGACGAACTTCTCAGCTTTATAGACACTTACAATGCTGTACATCCGAACATACACTTCACACACACATACTCGCAAGTTACCGTAAATTTTCTTGATGTTACCATAACGATAGACGAAGAGAGGCTCTCTACAACCCTATATCGCAAACCAACGGATCGACAACAATACCTTCATTACCAAAGCGATCACCCACGCCACTGTAAAAACAGTATTCCATACAGCCAGGCTCACCGGTTTAAGCGAATCTGCTCTAGAGACGCTGACTTTGACACGAGCTCACAGAGGCTAAAACTTATGCTCGAGCAACAAAAATACCCCCCACATGTAATTAATGACGCTGTTCAAAAAGCGAGAAAACTAAAGCGTGAAGACTTACTTATGAAGCGACCACCACGAGAAGACCCACAACGAACAAACCTCTGCTTGACTTACAGCACAAACTTCCCCAATGTAAACAAAATCCTTAAACGACATTACAACATTCTGGAACAAAGCGAACGTCTGAAACGCGCATTCCCATCCGCTCCAGGCGTCGTTTACCGACGACCACGTAACCTCAAAGACACCCTTGTCCACTCCCAAATTAACACATCACCCCCCAATAATTCATGCCGCCCTTGCTTAAAGCCACGATGTCTTGTATGTAAGGCGATGCGAGAAACAGACAAAGCAACCAGCACGCAATCCAAGTTTTCGATTAACATACGAGGAAACCTAACATGCGATTCCTCTAATGTGGTGTACCTACTCGAATGCAACGTGTGTGGTATGCAGTACATTGGACAAACAGAAACACCATTTAGGATTCGCTTCAATAATCACAGAGCCCATGCGAAATCAGCCCCAAGTCTACCTCTATCAAAACATCTCAATCTTCCCGACCATGCATTTGACAAACTATCAGTAACGCTCTTAGAGACGGGATTTAAATCAAATCGAGAACGTGAACAACGAGAGTCATACCTTATCCACCGATTTAACACCCTCGATAGAGGAATAAATGAGAATCCCGGTACACTTGCAGCAATTAAAGCATTAGAAAACAATAACGGCAACAATGAAAATAGTAACTGAGTTCACGGCACTGCAGCTGCGAAGGGCACTGGACAACCTAAAACAATTCCAAGTGTAACTACTCTTCCTAAGTGCAGCTGTCGTCTGTTTTCTGTTTTATTTTACTACCCAATCAATTGTGCCATGCACGACATGCCCAACAGCAACCATGTGCACAGCCGGGAGGCCCCCACGACACGCGTAATTTAGAAGCGGGCCAGGAATTCGCATTGCACGCGCTTGCACAGCCTACCGCAATACGGGGCACCCCTATTTTTACGACGAAATGTTGACAGGGCGCGGAGTAGTTAAAGGCTTAGAACTTCCTAAAATGCCCGCTGACCAGCCTCTGCCACAATACGCGGCCCCGGTCCTTCTACGACGAATTGTTTACGGGACCCCGAGTAGTTAAAAGCTTAGGACTTCCTGAAAAGCTCTTTTTTGCCCCACACCGAACCGCCAGTGCCAGGAGGGGCCGTCTGATCGGGAGGAATGCGCTAGTGAACGGAAACATACACAGACCCCTGACATAAGAAAGGTGAAGGAGAGAGGGGGGAGAGAGATGGGGGGAAGTGGAGGGAAAAGTGGAAAGGGGGGCACCCGAGGGGCGTCCACCGTGTAATATTTTTCTTTTTTTTCTTTCCTTTTCTTTTCTTTTTTTCCTTTTTTCCCTCTTCCTTGCCCTCTGATTTGAGATTGTATAAAGCTGAGCACAGACAAACTGTATCTTTATTCCTGATGAAGGCCAGACTCTAGGCCGAAACGTCGAAATAAACCACGTTGTGACCGCTCACGGAGGATCTACTAGACTATATATATATATATATATATATATATATATATATATATATGCCTTGAAAAAGGTATATATATTATGCCTTGAAAAAGACGGGGTTCCCGTCGAAACGTCGGCACAATAAACAGTTGTTATGTGAAAGCGCATCTACTTTCATATATATATATATTGTGACGACGCAGACAGAAACTGGCACTGGCACTCTGGCACAGACGCGCTAGCAATGGCGCAGCCGACGAAGAAGTCTCAACTGCCGTTAAGCCGACAAGTGAACCCTCTGCGGGAAACCACCGGTACGTGTCTTCGTGGTTCGTCGGCAGTGCGGGCTTCTCCATCGAGGAACGCTGTTCACGCTTCCTTGGCAATGGGTCCCACTCGCCGCTTCAGCTACCCTTCAAACCATCAGTGGATGGCGTCCAGGCCTCCCAAGGGGTTGTAGGGAATTACCTCATCGACGCCCCACCAATGTTTCGCGCCAGGGATCCGCACCGGCTCCTGTCCTTTGGGAATGCCGCTCACGCTTCCCATGGCCTACTTTCCCGTTGCCGCACTCTTTCAACACACGAGCTGCCAGGGAACACCGTTCAGGCTTCTCTGCTCGCCAACCTCACCGGCGTAAGTGCTGCAACCACCACTGATTCGAAGACCGCAATCACCAATGCTTCGGACTTGACAAACGACCACGCTGCGAACCTGCGTCGTACCATCGTGCTACTCCGCGTCAAGACTAACGAGCTGACAGCGTCAATTTCCGAGCGAGCTCCTACAATGTTGCCAGAATTGCGTGCCACTAATGCCGTGTTGGATGTAGCTGCCTCATACGACCTTGAGGCAAGCACATCGGAGCAACGGAGGAAGCTTCGGTCTTCTCTGATCGAGCTTTCACACCAGCTCGACTGCTTCGCGTCGGTGATCTCTGCGTTGCCACCTGCCACCTCACAATCACCAGCCGTCTGCGAACTACTGGAATTTCACGGGGTCCGGAACGACGCCGACAGCTGGGTGGCAACCGTCAACGCGATCGCAATGCGCGAGGCCTGGACGCAATCTCAGAAATGGACCATGGCTGTAGACCGTCTTCGGGAAGGTGCAGCGGCGTGGCACTGGTATGAAGGCTGGAAGCAGCAGTCATGGGCGGAGTGGAGCTTCAAGCTCATAGCTGCTTTTGGTCGTAATCCTTACCACCTCTCCACCACCACCCTGTCCAACCTGACTGGTATCGAGGAGCAAGCTCTAGAGGCTTTCCACCTCGAGGCTGCATCTGTGCGCTGCAGCTTACCACACGAGAAGTTAGACACTTTGTCGATACCCGAAGCAAGCTCACTGCGGCCAGAGGCCGCTACCAAAGTCGGACCTTTTGAAGGGCGTTGCTCCTACAAAACAGCCGCAGAGAATCATCTCGACTGGGCTGCATTGCCGTTCACCGTCGCACCCCCATTCGCTCACCGAGCTGAAGTGGAGCAACACCTTGAAGGTTCCTCGGAGCCCTTCAGCCGCGCAGCAGAAAGCTTCTCCGCCTGTCCTACGAATGACGTCCGACGCAGGTGCGACACGCCACTGCTGCTCTCAGTACCCGCGCCGGTACATGACGCCATCATGTCAGTGGGAAGAGGCTAATACCAGTTCTCATACAGCAGAGTTAGAGAAGCCAGCCCCAATACCACCTTTACTGAGGCAAGTGGAGACACCAGCATCGCCTATGCTTCAGCCGCCTACGGTCATGGCGCCGGTAGAGCCCAAGGTAGCCACTGCTGGTCTCACTGACCAATCTCATGAAGAGAAAGTTGGCGCTCAAGATGCAGACAGCAGCCAATACGATGACAGCTTCCCAAAAGGTCCTGCCGCAGATGACAAAATGGGCCGTAAATTATGTTCTCTGCCACACATCTCAGAAGGTGCGTACCCATTCTTCACACAAGCCAAGGTACCAAGCGCATCTTTTGGGATACTCTTTTGGCTACCCTCGTCCGGAGTTCAACGTCTGCCGCTGATTTTGCGGCCGCTCCGAAGCGCGCTGTCAGGTGCATGTTTAGCTGCTTCCCACATAGAGTCTCTGCATGGCCGAGAACGATCACAACGATGCAGCCAGTCTCAACCTCCCGATAGACTTGCGAAAGACTCTGGCACCCAGTTTCAGCGTGGCCAAGGCCGACCTCCGAGATGCAGCCAGTATATCAACCGCCAGATCTATCTTTGGGATACCGGGACCAAATCGCGGCACGGCCGAGAGCGTCGGCCGCAACGGGGCAGCCAGTGCCAGCCGCCTGAGTCCACAGCACTTTTTCAAAAAACATCGTTGCGTGCGAAAAAGCGAACAGCTCGAGGCAGCCAGTGCCGTCCACCAAAGACGCTTTCGTCACACCGTCGCTCCATGTTGCATTGTGGTTCGGGCTGACCACCACGATGCAGCCAAGCCCGCCCACCAGAAACTTTGCCGCCAGATCCGCGCGCGCGCAGTCATGGCCGAGTATCATTACCAAGAAAGACGCTGCATGGTGCTTCAGCGAGCGGGTAGCTAGAGCTAAGAAGAGAAGAACGAAGTCAGAATAAAAACAGCTGGCCCAGGTCTGGTGTGTTCTCTTGCTCTCTCCGTTGCAATATATATATATATATATATATATATATATATATATATATATATATATATATATATATATATATATATATAATTAGGAATAAAGGAGCACACTTACGAAAACTTTATGATTGTTTACTCTACGTTTCGGCCGTGGCACGGCCTTCGTCAGGATGCCACGACCGAAACGTAGAGTAAACAACTATGAAATTTTTGTAAGTGTGCTCCTTTATTCCTAAATAAATTTGCACCGGACCCCCAGAATTTATGTTTTTGAATCATATATATATATATATATATATATATATATATATATATATATATATATATTTTTTTTTTTTATTCAAGTACCCTAAAGGCCTGGGTAGGCATTACATAGGGGAGTTGTAACACAATAAAGCTGTTACAATTACAGTGTACAAATTGAATAACAAATACAAACGATTGATACAATTATATATAAATATGCACATACGCTATACATATGTAGAGATATTATTACTTAACAGAACAGAGATGCTACGTGGAGGAAATAAAGAAAGTACTACTAAAAAAGAAACAAAAAAGAAAAGAACAGGACAACAAAACTCTAAGGAAAATTTTCGCAGTGTTCAAAACAACAAAAGGATGCAAAGAAAGGATAATTCACGTTCATTGAAATACCGCGTACAAAGAACAACGACGACAAGTACAACAAAACAGATATGCACAAGAACAATATTAACTTTCATTAAAATAACTTTTAAGTTTATTCATGAAATCTTCATGATTTTGGGAAGAAACGACGTCGGCAGGTAGCTTGTTCCAGTGATATATTGCGAGAAAGAGGGGGGATTTACTTAAGAAGTTTGTTCGAGCAAAAACGGGTTGTACTTTAAAGGGGTGATCCAGGCGCGGAAAGATACGATGGGCGGCCGTGATGTGGCGTGCGCGGAACGATGATGATGAGTGATAAAGTTTGTGGAAATGAGATAGAAGTGCTATGATTCTTCTATTCTCTAGGGTGCTTAGATTCAGAGATTTTTTTAGGTTAGTTATGCTTGATGTTCGTGAATAATCTTTGGTAATGAAGCGGGTTGCTTTATTTTGAATTGCTTCGAGTTTGTTGATGAGATAAGACTGGTGCGGGTTCCAAATAAAAGATGCATATTCTAGTTTTGCGCGAACCAACGTCGCATAGGCCAATAATTTAGTAGACTTGTTTGCCAAATAAAGGTTACGCCTGATAAAACCAAGAGTTTTGCATGCACTGCTACAGATTGCTTCGATGTGGTCACTCCATGAAATGTTAGAAGATAAATGAACTCCCAAGTATTTTATTGTATGTGCACGCGCGATGACTGAGTCATTTATCAAATAATGAGTAAGCGTAGGATTAGACACTCTAGTGAAGGCTACAGCCTTAGTTTTCGAAGTATTTATCTCCATTTGCCACTGTTCACACCAATCTGCAATTTTCGCAAGGTCAGATTGCAAAGCGTCACTATCAGAGGTGGTAGTTATTCGTCTATAAATTACGCAGTCATCTGCGAATAATCGAACTGTAGATGAAATGCTATTGCTGATGTCATTTACATACAACAGGAATAAAATAGGCCCCAATACAGAGCCCTGAGGCACCCCTGACTTGACCAGTGATCGTGAGGAAGAAAATTCATTGGCAGTTACAAATTGGTACCTGTCGGTTAAGAAATTCCTTATCCAATTCACAACCTGACTATGTATATTAAAATAGCGAAGTTTTTGTAATAAACGGTTATGAGCTACCTTATCGAACGCCTTGGCGAAGTCGATAAATATGGCATCTATTTGCGATGAGTCATTAACAGCTTCGTAAATGTCAGAGACCAGCTCGAATAACTGCGTCTCGCAGGAGCGACCCTGTTGAAAGCCGTGCTGGTTGCTGAAAAGATGGTTGTGCTTTGTTAGGTACTTCATGATTGCCGATGATATGATATGCTCTAATAATTTACATGGTATACTGGTCAGCGAGATTGGTCTGTAGTTGGTGACAGATGACGGGTCTCCGGATTTAAAAATTGGCACTATTTTAGAAACTTTCCATCCGTCAGGAACGCATCCTGACTGAATCGATTGCTGGAAAAGGCATGCAAAAATGGGAGAAATAACAGGTTTAGTTAACTTTAGCAGTTTAGGACAAATACCATCTGGACCAGGAGCAGAGCTGCTAGAAAGACGATCAATAGCAGCTTCGATTCCCTTTTCAGTGATCACGATGTCCTCCATGATGGAGGTAACGGAGCCGAGGTGAATATTGTCGGTAATAGGAAGCTCACGAGAAAAAACAGAACAAAAGAAGGAATTGAACGCAGTAGCGACTTCAGAAGGCGGGAGGAACTCGTTGCCTTGCATTATCGATATGAAACATGAAGACGACGGCTTGGGGTTTATTACTTTCCAGAATTTTTTTGTGTTGACAGTTAACATGTTGGAGATGTCATGGTTGAAAAATTTGTCTTTTGCTGCCTCAATTTCGGTTTTGCATAACTGCGACTGTTCGCGATAAGCCTTCCAGGCATCGTCAGATTGCAAGGTTTTAGCTCTTGAATAAAAGCGCTTCTTCTTGTTAATGCATCGCTTCACGTGGGAGGTAAACCAAGCGCTCCCTGTAGACACAGATATGTGTATTTTTGGAATGTATTTTTCTTTGAGTTCGATTAGCTTGTGACAGACGATCATCCAGTTCTCATTGCTGTCGCGATGCTGCATGCCGTTGAAAAATTCTACGCAAAAGGACGAGAGTTCGCTATAGATCATTTCAACATCTGCACGTGCGTAATCATAAATTGTTTTCTTTTCATGCACGCTTTCTTTACGCGTTAACTCGAATTCACAATGGATGACATTATGGTCACTGATGCAGTCTAACACATTAACAGACATGTTTGACGGTTCGGTGGTAAGCACAAGATCCAAGATAGCATCCCCCCGTGTTGGCATAGAAACTATTTGGCTTAAACCGTAAGACGAAATCACGTCAAGGAAGTCCTTACATTCAGCTTTCCTTGCGCCGTTATCGGCTGTGCCCGTCCGCCAGTTTATTCCAGGATAGTTAAAGTCGCCCGCGAGAATCACAGGAGAGCCAGGAAATCTGTCATATACGAGGCTCAATGATTCGTTTAGGCAATTAACGAAGGTTTCTTTTGAGTCAGGCGGACGGTAACAAACCCCAACGGCACAAGTTACACATGAAAGCTGGACCAATACCCACAAAATTTCAATACAGGAACCCGTATCAAGCAGACGCGCTTGAAGTTCTTTTTTTACTGCAATCATAACACCACCTCCTCGTGTTTCCGTTCTGTCCTTTCGAAACAGGATAAAGTTTTTAGTAAAAGACAATTCATGGTTACACACGTCACTCGTCAGCCATGTTTCAGTTCCCACTATGATGTCTGCCGAGCAGGATTCGACAAACGCACAAAGGTGATCTTGTTTTCGAAAAATACTTCTAAAATTAGCTATAATAATAGATAGCTTTTTAACTTCGGTTGCAATGGGGCGTCATTCATAAATCGCGGGAGCGTCTTGTCTCGGGATGGGGACCACTTTATTGCTCGAGGAATCGACGGTGAAAATTACGTTGCCCATTATAAGCTTGTCAAACTGCAACTTATACTTCTCATTTTTCTGTCGTTTCGCACGCGCGAAATCACGAAGCGTTTTTCTAATTAGCTGCACACGAGGTGAAAAATCCTCCTCGATCCACACTCGCGGGGTTGCCAGGTCTTTCAGCTTGAACGCATTTTTCAGAATATTGCTTTTGTCCTTGAAGTTTAGGAATTTGACAACAACAGGTCGAGTGCGATCGGGTTTGCGTTGCCCGACCCGATGGGCTCGCTCAATTTCACCTGGTTGAATTCCCAAGTTTTCCGTGACGAATTCATGAATGAGTTTTTCTGTATCGCTCCATTTTTCAGCGGCTTGCTCAGGAACACCCTTGAACACGAGATTATTGCGCCTCATTCGATTGTTCAGGTCATCTACAACTTCTTCATTTTACCTATATATATATATATATATATAGGTAAAATGAAGAAGAGGAAATGAATAGACATGAGCCGGGCATGTAGCACGTAGACAGGCTAACCACTGGGGTAATTAGGGCAACTAACTGGATTCTTTGAGAAGTCAAGCGGGTTACGGGGAGACAGGAGGTTAGGTGGGAAGATGACATTAGGAAGTTTGCGGATATAAACTGGCAGCAGCAAGCACAGGACCGAGTTGACTGACAGAACATTGGAGAGGTCTTTGTCCTACAGTGGACGTAGTTAGGTTGATGATGATATATTTATTTATTTATTTATTTGCTTATTACCCTCAGGGCTTTCAAGAAGAGTTACAGAGGGGAGGGGCTACATCGATAGTGGATTGTAAAAAACAGAGAGCTCAAAGAAATAAACCAACAGCAAAAAGGCATGAGACAAGACACGCATGTTACGGTACAATAACAACTATAAGGGAATGTGATCAAAAACTGAGAAACACACTGCTAACAACAATACCAAGTATAAGGTGAAAACAACCTAAAACCACACTGCGAAGAAGCAATACGAATGAACAATACGAATATAAAGTGAACATAGGAAATCACTCAAAAGAAGATTGCAGTGAAAAAAATTCGGAGTGAACTTTAGCACACGCAACTTCATATCTACAGCATAAAGGAAAAGAGATAAGCAGGTAAGGCGTAGGGGTGTACGTTCTAGGTAAGGTTTGTAAGTGCACTGCAAGAAATATGAGTGTCTGCGATAGTCACCAATGAGGCAGGCAGGTGATTCCCATCAGCGCACGTCTGCGGAAGAATTGAGTTACTGTATGTTGTGGTACGCTGAAATGGAATGCATACTTCATGATAGTGGTCAACACGAGCAGAAGTACAGGAAGGGGATACGATGAAACGGAATCTAAGCAGATGATTAGGATAATGTATCTTTTGAAAGAGGCATAGCCGAGAAAGCTTTTTGCGAGAGGCAACAGAGAGAATGTTAAGTGTGGCCTTTAAGTTAGTAATGCTTGCTGTGTGGCGGTAGTCGGAAAGAATGAAGCAAACTGAGTGGTTCTGAACACTCTCTTAAATATTTATTCTGGTTACGAAACCGGGGTTCCAAACAGAAGATGCGTATTCTAGGTTTGATCGAACGTAAGTGAAATACAATAGTTTTTTGAGTGAAGGCGAAGCAAGGTAAAAGTTTCGTTTTAGATATCCAAGCATACGGTTCGATTTTGAAACTATGTACTCGATATGTTGCTTCCAGGAAAGATTATTAGAAATATGTATACCAAGGTATTTGTATGAAACTACGGAGTCAAGGGGAACATCGTTAAGGAAATGTTTTCGACAGGACGATTCGTTGCGTCAAATTTTCATTGATTTACATTTGGAATGTTCAGATTCCTATGCCAGAGCACACCCCAAGAAGTTATAATGTCGAGATCAGTCTGTAGTGCAGCAAAATTTGAGTTGCGATACTTCTTAATGTCAACTGCCCACCTAACCTTCTGTCTCCCCCTAACTCTCTTGCCTTCTCTGGGAATCTAGTTAGTTACTCTTAATGACCAGTGGTTGTCCGGTCTATGTACTACATGCGCAGCCCAAATCCGTTTTCTCTTCTTGATTTCAACGATTACATCCTTAACCCCTGTTTGTTCTCTTAGACACTCTCCTTTCTTCTTGTCTCTTAAGGTTACACCTAACGTTTTTTTTTTACATTGCTCGCTGCGTCGTCCTCAATTTAAGCTGAACCCTCCTTGTAAGTCTTCAGGTTTCTGTTCCGTAGCTAAGTACCGGGAAGATGCAGCTGTTATATACCTTCCTCTTGAGGGATAGTGGCAATCTACCTGTAATAATTTGAGAGTGCTTGCGAAATGTGCTCTACCCTATTCTTATTCTTCTAGTTACTTGAATCTCGTGGTTTGGCTTCGCGGTTATTACCTGCTCTAAGTAGACATAGTCTTTTACAACTTGAAGTGGACTATCACCTATCTCAATGCGCTGCTCTCCTTCGAGGTTGTTGTACTTAACTTTCGTTTTCTTCAGATTAATTTTAAGACCAATCTTTCTGCTCTCTTTGTCTAACTCCATAATCTTGAGTTGCAATTCGTCCCCTGAGTTACTCAGGCCTTGCTCATACCCCTTGTTTATTCCAAAGCACGCGCACTTCTTCCTCCTGAGCTTCTTTCAACCATCGCCACCTTTTTACGTTACAGGATGTCCCCTTTTCCCCAAAAGAATGTGCGCGTTGCATATTACAATGCGTGATGAAAAAGCAGTCTTAGAACACAAAAAAATGCCGAAATAAGCTGCAGTTTCACAGCACATTGAAGTTCCGTAAGATCGTACAAAGACTTCACAGGAGAGGGCAGCGATTTAGAGTTATTAAGTACAGCTCTAATGGGCGAGGCTGGGTGTTACGCTTGGGACAATATAGGCATGTTTTGAGCGTTAAAATAGATGGAAACACTGCCGGCAATCTTGCGAGGAACGAACGATGTTAGAACGCCTTGCCGGATGGACAGTGTCGTAGGCGTCGCATTTTTCATCACAGGTGATACAAACGCTGTGCATGCAGTTGGCGTGCTCGCTGATTGTGGCTCATTGTGGGCTGCTTGTGTTTCTCCAAAGTACAAGAAGTTGTTTTTTGCTTTTACGTAGCTGATGATATATGGTGTTTTTTGGCGCAAGGGCAATTTGATGGCCAAAGAGCGCCAGTTCATGGGACAAGGAATGTGGATAATGATTGTGATTAGCGGCTGTATAAGGGCCATAAAATTCTTCGCAGTAAGGCGGGTAAAACAAACAAGTAATAAACTTATGACGATGCCGTGAAAGGTGTGTGTGATGTGAATGGGTGACAAAAGTTCGTGATAATGTAAAACAATGGTAGACATGTATGGCATTAGCAAAAGTACCTCACTCGTTCATACCCTTGCATCCAAGGGCCGTGAGGCAAGTGCTTTTCTGTGTAGCCACCGCAGCGAAAACCTCCCTGGAGAGGTCGTGCTACGGGACGCCCGGGTATATGACATGAAACTTAATAATATCTTTTAAAACGCTAACAATGATTTATGACTAAAAAGCGGTTCCCTACCAACGAACATTGCAGGGTGTAAAGGTATATGTTTTCGGTAGGGTAAAGGAAAATGCTGTTTTCTTAGAGTTTTTAAGTGTTTGCACTAAATTAACATGTGAAGGACTGTTAATGCTTCACCACAACTGTCACACAATGGTGGATCACCACCGGACAAAAGATGTGTGTTTGTCGTGTATGAGTGTCCTATCCTGAGTCTCGTTAGTATTACCTGTGTATGACGCGATTTTGATACTGGCAGCCAATGACCAAGGTGTATTTTAATAATGTGTAGTTTGTTTTGTGTGTGTGTATCCCACTTGCTCTGCCAGTAGTCCCTGAGGTTTCGTTTGAGAGACGGCTCAAGATCAAGGGCCGGGATAAATATGGGTGTAGGGGCAGTGCTTTTGTGGACGGATGCAGCGAGCTGATCCGCCCTCACGTAGCCTTGGATCTCATGGTGCCCTGGCACCCAGCACACTACAACATGTTGTTTGAGTGTGTAGAGTGTGTACAAAATGGAGTAAAGTGAGACAAGAACCGGTTTTTTTTTGTTTTTTAAGACTGTGCAGAGCCTTTACCACACTGAGGGAGTCTGTATAAATTACTCCTTTTTGTATTTGTAATTGTTTGACGTGTTTAGCTGACACAAGTATCGCGTAAGCTTTCGCTGTGAAGATACTTGTGCCTGGATGTAGAGGGCCAGCATCCGGAAAGGATGGGCCGATAGCAGCGTAGGACACAGAGGAGTTAGACTTGTAGGCATCTGTGAAGAACTCAGGACGTGGGTATTTGTGTTGAAGTTCCAGGAAGTATGTTCGGATATGGGCAATAAGTGCATGTTTTGTAACCTCTAGGAAAGACACATCGCAGTCTATAGTCTGCCACTGCCACGGTGGCGGGTATGCTACAGGAGCCATTAAACTGTGTTCAAGTGACACTCCAGTTTCTTCAGCTAGACCCTTCAGGCGAACTGAGAAGGGCTGCCTCATCGAAGGCCTGTTTTGAAACAGAATGTAGCTCGACAGATCAATAATAGTAGAGTATGAGGGGTGCTTCTTGCCTGCTTTCACCTTAAGAAAATATGCAAAGCACATGTAAGTTCTCTGTAGATGAAGCGACCATTCATTTGACTCAACGTAAAGGCTTTCTACAGGGCAGGTGCGAAAAGCACCGGTAGAAAGGCGGATGCCCAAATGGTGCACGGGGTCCAGCATCTTCAAAGCACTTTGTGTTGCGGACTGATAAACAACAGCCCCATAATCTAAGCGGGTGCGAATGAGGCTTCGATACAGATTCATGAGGCATTGCCTATCCTACGCCAAGTAGTACGTGACAACACTTTTATAACATCCAAGGCTTTTAAACATTTTGTTTTTAAATACTTGATGTGCGGTACGAAGGTCAACTTGTTGTCCAAGAATAGGCCTAAGAATTTATGCTCGGCTTTGACAGACAGACGTTGCCCATTCACTCGAACGTCAGGTTCGGAGTGCATGCCTCTCTTTCGAGAGAACAAGACACACGTGCTTTTTTGTGGGTTAAGTCGAAATCCGTTTTCATCTGCCCATTTGGAGACCTTGTTTAAACCCAGCTGATCCTGCCGCTCACACATAGCCAAGTTGCATGACTTGAAGCCAAGCTGAACGTCGTCGACCTATGTACAATAGAACATATTGTGGGGGATGGACAAGTGCAAGGAATTCATTTTGATAAAAAAAGTGTGCAACTAAGTACACCACCTTGTGGCACGCCTGTTTTCTGGACAAATGTTTGGGAGAGAACACTGCCCACACGGACACGGAATGTGCGGTTTGACAGGTAACTTTCGATTATGTGAAACATCCTTCCGCGCACACCAAAGTGGGACCGGTCTCTTAGAATTTCAAAACGCCATGTTGTAGTAAAGCCTTTTCGATATCGAGGAACACAGAGAGGAAATATTGTTTTTGGACGAAGGCGTCTCTGATTGGCGCCTCGATACGAACAAGGTGGTCTGTGGTGGATCTACTTTCTCGAAACCCGCACTGAAATGGGTCGAGCAAATTGTTTGTTTCAAACATATGTACAAGTCGGCAGTTTATCATTTTTTCGAAGGCTTTGCACAAGCAGCTTGTAAGTGCAATAGGCTTGCTTTTATGTAGATTTCTATGGTTATGGCGCAGATGTTCAGACCAAAGGCACGATCTTGAACACTGTTACAGAAAAGTTCCTTGTCTTTTGTTTCTGCGAAGATGGCTCAGACGCAGAATCAGTGTTTTTTGGTGGTCGTTTTCCAGGGCATTCTTCAGGCCGCAAGTATGCTTGCGATGTAGCTTTAGTTTTTTGTCGTCGTTGTTGGTGTGGCCATTTAGCCGCAAGTATGCTTGCGATGTAGCTTTACTTTTTTGTCGTCGTTGTTGGTGTGGCCATTTTAGCGGTTGGGGTTCTCCTGTTGCTTTTGTTGGCATCGCTGATGTTGCAGTATCTGACGAGGTGGACTTCCTTTGGAAACATTAGCCGGCTTTTCTTTGCAGGTTGATGTGACCAGAAAATAATTTGTACTCCTTAGGGTATTGCGATTCAAGTCAGACAATGAAGGTAGTGCGCCAGAATAGACAGAAAAACCTGCAGAGGCTCTTGCAACGCCATTATTGATGGACGCTTCTGGCACAGGGCAGTGCTTGAGAGTTGATCCATCCGAACCTCCTGTGTTGGACTTTCAGGTGGCTGGCACCTCGACGGTGAAACCGCGAAAGGCTTGGTTTGGTCAGATTTTACGTACGAATGTCTCTCTGTTTGCTCAACTTTGGAGCTCAGCAGCTCTGATGCATGAAGATGGACGGAAGGCCCTAGGCTTGGCTGAGTATCTTCGGAGTTCCTCAGCTCCATACCAATCACAGCAAGCATGGGAGCATGTGAAGGAGCGTTGTGAGCAACTGAAGAACCAAGCGATGGAAAACTAGGAGGTGGTCCAATTGTGCGAGACGAAGGGTAGAGTGCACAAGGTGGCTTGCTAAACTGAATGCTACGCTGCGGTGATGACATAAAGATTGGCTTTTATGTTGTAGCAAAACGTTGTAGAAAGTCCACTCTTCCTGAAAACAAACCTGGATGCTTTTCAGTGAGTGGATATTTTGATTGGTTTTGTCGAATTTTGAATGGCCGGCTCAATTTGGGTGTTCCGATGCGTGAAGACTACTGGGGGTTGTGACAACTGAGATCGATTATCTTCAGATGGCGAGTTGTAATCCAGTCTTTATCGTAATACTAAAACCGGGGGATCATTTCCTCTTTCATTTTTTGCCACGATTCATAGTTCTCGATTATGTGCGTGAGGTAAAATTTGAATGCCTCACCACTGACGTAGTCGCTCAAGCTTTTGACCATCTCCCGTTCTGACCACATTGCAGTGGTAGCATGGCGTTCGAAGAGGTTTAAGAAGTTCTCTATGGGCCGATCGTCTGCTGATCCGGTGTACTTCGAAATGTCGAGGTCTGTCACTGATATTGCCATGGTAATAGTAATGGCATACAGCGAGTATTCGCTTCTGCTGTGCACATACGGCCAAGGCGTCATGTTGACGGCTGGCGATGTGGCTGCCACGTCTTCATTCTGTCTACTTGTGTGACTGTGGGCAACTGTGGGCGCCGCTTAGCCAGATGAGGACAGAGGACGCTCGAGGACAACGAGAGACTTCTATATACACGAGGACGGACAAGGGAATACACACTACATAAACTCACATATATACACGCGTTCAAGGTCTTACGCTGAAGGGAAGGTAGTGTTCTAGTTCGTCCACTCACGATGTACTCTTGGTGCGTGAACGTTGCAATTGACCTGGAGCTCTCTCGTCGTCAGGAGGTGGTGTGCCTCGTGCTTGCGGAGTACGTACCGTAGCGGGACCCGGCCTAGAAGAAAACCGCCAGGGGCATCCCTGTACGGTAGTTAACGCCTGGGCTTGCCTGTAATCACACCGAGAACAGCGTACCGACGACTGCCACGAACAGACCTGGGACAGCGTCTCGCTCTTAGACCATAACAGCAGCTGGCCGTGAAGAACGTTGCTTCAGACAACCCGGGGGTGAGGTGGCGCGATGCCCAGTCCAAAACGCACCCGAGGACTTCAACGCCAAGACGAGGCCCGGACACGGAAAGTCAGAACGAGCAGTCAGAACGTGGCCCGAACTTGTTCTTCCAGACGAGTGGGACACAATTCACGTCATTGTCAAAGCATGTGAACCTCGCGCACAAGCACAAACTTAACAAACTTCGACTTATCAGCACGCTCTTCTGGCCAAGAACCAACCCCCCGTGATGACTCAGCTCATTACGACATGACTGCCACGATCGATGCCCAGTACAGCCACTCGCCTTCACCACGACGTAGATTCTCAGGGTCTCTTCCGCCACCCCAGTCCCCATCTCCGTCCTTCGACCGACGGTTTCCTTCGGGAAACTAACTGGTGTAGCTCCTGGAGGTGACGCTCCTGCTACGACTTGCCCTATAATTCCTCTGCTGACCCTACCAACATACCAGAACTTGATTGATGTAAAAGTGGATGGTTTATCTGTTAAAGCTATAGTCGACACTGGCGCCCGATTTCCGTTATGAGCTCGCACATTCATGATCGCTTAAAGAAAGTCTTTACTCCAGTCCCTTCACGCTTTGTTCGTGTCATTGACGGCAGTGCAGCTGCAGTCGTTGGTGTCTACACAGCACGCGTTACTATCGCCGGCCATAAAACCTCCGTCCTCTTCATTGTTCTCATTAACAGCACCAATGAGGTTATCTTCGGTCTAGACTTTTTGTCCGCCCATTCAGCCCTTATTGATTGTTCAGCTAGCACCGTGCAACTTTCCCTTCCATGTACGACTGATACACTCAGTGCGCCCCAAGTACGTCTCTGCTCTGCTGTTACCTAAGCAGTTACCTCCATAGCCGTAACAGCGTCGCCACCTGTACCTGATGGAGACTACGTGCTCACGCCCAATACATCGGTGCTTCTGACTCACAGTGTTACTTTTCCGCAAACTATTATACCATTACGGAAAAACCGTGCTTGCATCCCTTTGCTTAACTTTGCTTTGTGTACGCAAGTGCTTCCGTGTGGAACAGCTCTCGCCACGCGACACTCTCTGAGGATTGCGTCATCTCAGTTTGTACCCCAATGATGTGTGTCGCCCCAACTACACGCAACTCTGTTCTTCAACAGAGAGTCCATCGTCTAATGTGAAAAAAATAATCGCGGTGCACCTTTTGCCGCATCAGACTAACGTGCTCTTTTACGTTCTGGAGTCGTACTTCGACCTATACAACTTTTGTGACTGTCCACAGGGCCAAACAAGCATTGCGAAGCACCGCATTAACACCGCCAATGCATCTCCGGTATACCGACGGCCGTACCGCGTTTCTCTTGTGCAGCGTCAAATCATTCAAAAGGAAGTCCACAAGATGCTCGCCAAAGAGATAGTTGAGTCATCTTCTAGTCCATGGGCTTCCCCTGTGGTTCTTGTAAAGAAAAAAGACGGCAGTTGGCGATTCTGTGTGGACTACCGACAGCTGAACCGGATAACGAAATAAGACGTGTACTCGCTACCGCGCATTGACGATGCCCTGGATTGCCTTCTTGGCGTTAGGTATTTTTCCTCCATCAACCTTCACTCATGGTACTGGCGAATTGCTGTCGAAGACATCGACCTTGTGAAGGCCGATTTTGTGACCCCTGATGGTCTTTACCAGTCTGAGGTCATACCGTTCGGATTATGCAATGCTCCAACCACCTTCGAACGAATGATGAACACTCTCTTGCGCGTGTTGAAGTGGTCAACCTGCCTATCTTATGTCGATGACGTCATTGCGTTTTCTCCGACCTTCGAAACACATCTAGACCGCCTTTGCTCCATCCTTTCTGTTTTTCGTAACGCAGATCTGCAACTGAACTCATCGAAGTGCCGCTTCGGACGCAAGCAGATAACCATGCTGGGCCATCTTGTGGACTTCTCTGGCGTACGCCCTGATCCTGATAAAGTTCAAGCTGTGCAAGAGTTCTCCGTCCCGACCAGCCCTAAGGAAATCCGCAGCTTTTTAGGTCTATGTTCTTACTTCCGACGCTTTCTAAACAATTTCGCGGATGTGGCCCGACCTCTTACGGACTTGCTGAGTGAAGGTGCATCATTCTCTTGGGGCGCTGCGCAGTGTTCGGCGTTCTCTGATCTCATCACGTTGCTCACAACACCACCTATTCTGGACCATTTTGACATGTCTGCCCCAACAGAAGTCAGCACTGATGCCAGCAGCCACGGAATCGGGGCTGTTTTTGTCCAGCATCAAAGTGGCTGTGCTCACGTTAACGCATATGCCAGCAGTCTGCTCTCTGCGGCCGAGCGAAACTACTCGATCATTGAACGAGAATGCCTTGCTCTAGTTTGGGCGGTTGGCAAATTTAGGCCTTAACTGCATGGTCGCCATTTCACCGTCACAACTGATGACCAGATCCTCCGCTGGCCCTCATCGTTAGAGGATCCCACTGAGCGTCTTGGTCACTGGGCACTACGGCTCCAAGAATATGACTACTCAGTGTCATACAAATCTGGCAGTTTACACCATGACGCTGACTACTTGTCCCGCTATCCAGTGGGCCCCCCTGAGACTTTAGATGAAGCGCCGCCATGTGCGCTTTCTCTCTCAGCTTTGATCAACATCCATAATGAACAGCGCCGAGATCCCAACTTGCGTGACATTATTGAGCAGCTGAATTTTCGTGAGCAACATCCGTGATGAACAGCGCCGAGATCCCATTAGCGTGACATTATTGAGAAGCTGAACTCTCCGTTGCCCCATCCGTCTACTCGACGGTTTGTGCTTAAAGAAGGCACCTTGTACCACTACAATGTCAACACAAATGGGCGCAAACTGCTCCTTGTGGTGCTTTCCCACCTACGTTCGAGTGCTATCGCCCAGCTCCATGACGCCCCCACCACCGGTCACCTTGGTCTCTCTCGGACTTACGACTGCGTTAATCGTTGATTTTACTGCCCAGGCTTTATCGCTCCGTCCGCCACTACGTAGTCGCATGCGACCAGTTCCAACGTCGAAAAAACCCCCTATGAGTCCTGCCAGACTCCTCCAGCCAGTCATAGTTGATCGCGACCTCTCTTGGAGCCCTCACATCGCCCACTTGAAAACTAAACTTACCATGATCACATACGTACTGAGGTTTCTTGCTGAAAAAAACGTGGGGTGCATTGGTACGAACAATGCTTCAACTTTACACTGTTCTGTTCCTCGGTTATTTGCGATACAGCTTACCCGTGCTTTGCGGGATCCGAAGAAGAAACTTGCGCGTCCTCAATTTGATCCAAGCCCAAGCACTGAGAATATGCCTTGGTCTCCCGAGATACGCGTCTACAGCAGCGACAGTCATTATTGCGCGTGATTATCCAGTCAACGCATACATCCGCGTAGACGCTTTGAGAATGCACATACGACATTTCGCTCGGCTTCCATCTCATCACCTCGCCTCACTTCGAACTTCTAGGCCCCACTCAGCGTTCAGCGCAACTGTGGCTCAGCATTGCGCAGTGCTTCCATTGCACTTCACGCATGCAGCACGGCCACCGATACCATTATGGTGCCTACACCCACTCAAAGCCCTTCTTACAATTCTTGGCATCCAAAATAAGAAAAAGTCGTCGCATCTAGCCCTGAAACAGGCCACATTACTCTTCCTGCAGGAGAAGCACAACAAATGCCATCATAATTACACGGATGGCTCGGTGTTTTCAGTAAGCTCTGCAGGGGCGGTGGTTATTCCCGCCAGGCACATCACAATTAAATTCATGACATCGCATTTGACGTCGTCGACAGGTGAAGAACGTTCCGCCATACGTGCAGCCTTGGAGTTTATAGTGGAAGAACCTTCGGGAATTTGGTCTATCTTCTCGAACTTGAAGGCAGCTCTTCAATGTCTTATGTCACCCTTTCGCCATGGACTTAATGAACAGTTAGTAGCAGAGATAAGGCTTCTTCATCATCATGCAATCAAAAAACAGCACAGCAAAGTGTATTAGTGCATACCAGGTCATTGTGGTATATATGCCAATAACCGTGCAGATGAGGCCGCTAAATCTGCCCACGATGGTACCCAATACACAGCCATCCCGTTCTCAAGAACCAGCGAAGCTACAAGACTTTGTTCGCTTGCACGTGACCTTACAGTGGTACAGTGGAACTTAACAGACTTCACAAACGCTGCCTGCATAACTTGGATCCCAATCTGCAGCTTCGTCTTCACCCAAGGATATGTCGAGCTGAGGAGACTCTTCTATGCCGCCTGTGGCTTGGAGTGGCTTTCACGAAAGCATACTTTTATTTAATTGAAATGGCCAGCTCTCCTACATGCACTTACTGCCGCTGCGAAGAAACCATCGCGCACCTTCTGTGTGAGTGCCCCCTTTTCAACGCGCAAAGACAAGAACTCGCTGCAGCTCTGGATAGATTGCACGATCGGCCTTTGTCGGAACAAAGGATTCTGGGTCATTGGCCGAGCCCATCCTCAGCCCAAAAGGCTTTGAAAGCTTTGCTGCGCTTTTTGCGCACAACTTGCCTCAGAGACAGACTTTTGTGTCTTTTACTCTTTGATGTTGCCGTTCCTCTGTCGCAATTTTTTTTTTGTAATTTCACTCACTCTCTCTTCGCAACTTTTTTTTAACAACTTTCGTTCTCCTCACCCCTTTCCCCAGCACAAAGTAGCCAGCCGGTCTAAGAACTGGCTAACCTCCCTGTCTTTCCACTTAAACTTTCTTCCTCCTCTTTTTCTTCCTCGTGCCAGTAGGTCTTCCTATTGACCCCTTTTTTGTGTTGGTCTTGACCTCCTAGGTCTTTTCTCTCAGTCTACCCCCGAAAACAAATGGGAAGCTGTCAATACGGATCATACAACTCTGCACGCCATCACGCGGTTTTCGCCAGCCAGCTGTGCTACAGATGTCACCGATTTCCTTCTCTACGATGTCATCCTTCATCAAGGTGGTCCAAGCCAACTCCACACAGATCGTGGACGCTATTTTCTCTCTCGAGTTATTGACGACCTGCTTCACTCTTGAGAAACGAAGCATAAATTTGCGAACCATCTGGAAACAATCGCACTCGGTCACTACAATCACAAGCACTGCTCATGCATTGGGAACCAAGAATGAATCGGCCTTTGAAACAAGACCAATTAAAGCACCCTCTAACTGAAAGGCAGCCAGATCTGTTTGCAAGGAATGTGTACTTTCCACCAGACCACGTTGCAACTGCTCGATCGCAGACCAACCTTTCCGTCATCACTGCACCGTAGCACTCACGTTGGTGAGCCAACCTGTGCACTGTACTCTCCGTCTCGCGCACTTTAACCACCTCCTGCTTTCCCATCCCTTGCCACTTCAGTAGTTCACAACGCTCACCTCGCATCTCACATCCTCACTACGGTTGATATAGAGGTAAAAAAAAAACTCGGAAGATACTCAGTCAAGGTCTGGCCTTTTTGTTCAGATGCATGTGTCAGAACAGCTTGACTCGTTAGTTACACAGAAAGACAAATATTTCCGACTGAACTTTGACCAAACCACGTCTGCTGTGGTGTCAACATTCGGTGCACGAACACCTGAGGGTCTTAACAACACAGGCGGCTCGTAAGCATCAAGTTGCACACGTTGCGGAGTGCCAGATTCATTCATTAGGAACAGTTTCACAAGAGCCTCCGAAGGTCCTTCAGTTAATTCTAGCGCACAACATTCATTACCCGAAATGGAGCATAATTGTCCAAAGACTACCACCTGCCAACTGGACACCACATCAAGGTACCCCGAAAATCAGTACCATGGTCAAAAATGGTCCATCTCAACTCTTTCCGTAGCAAAACAATCCATGGCAACAAAAGCAAGTCCAAGAACAGCAGTCTCTCCAAGGGCTACACCAACAAGGACGACGACGAACAGAAACATTTTTAGAAAGACACTTAAGAAATAAACGAAGGCGTCTAAAAGTGCGTCAAGAGAACCCGCGACAAACTCAATATGTCTCCCTTGGGACAAACAAGTCACCTAATTCAAGATACTTTTGCAAAAAGGATTTTGTTCGGAGTAGTCTAGGCAGCCGCTGGGTCACTCAGAAACTAATCGTCTCTTTTGTATCTGCAGCACGACGGTATCTATTGGTACTGGTTCAGCGCATTGGTGTTGACTGCGATCTGGGCTCTTCAACAACTGTGCTGCTTCGCCGACCGGCGGAATCTGCTGGTTCTGATAATATGAATAGATAGAACTCTAGTGTGGATTTCTTGATCATGCCATTTCTCTGCATATTGGTCTCAGCTTCCCTCACCTTCTTCTTAACCGATAAATTCTTTTCGTTTGGCCCCTGCTGTTTTCTAGGTATTTACCAGTCAATTTTCTGGTTCACATCCTCCATTTTGTATCGGTCGACATTCTTGATGTACAAGTAGCTGAATACCTTCCTATCTCAACGCTCCTCCCTCATTTCTCTAAATTGCTTCTCCAATTTAATCTTGTTGCTAGCCTCCCTGCCCTCAAATGATGTCCATCCCATATCACCTTGTACTCCCTGATTTGGTGTATTCTCTTGAGCTCCTAAGGCATACCCACCTATTCCACGTTGCTTATTTCTAATGTTGCTTGAACTTCTGATCTCATGCACCAGACCGCATTGCCGAACGTCAGACCAAGAACCATGACTCCTTTTCATATTCCTCTCACAACATCATACCTATGGTGATTCCACAATGCTCTGTTTTTTATTACCGCTGCATTCCTGTTACCTTTAGTCGTCTTGCATATTTCGTGTTCCCTTAGGTACTCGGCCCCATTGCTTATCCATACGCCCAGATATTTGTATTTATCTGTTATCTCTAGCGTGACCTCCTGTATTTTAAGCCCACTATCTTCATTGTCATTAAAAATCCTGACTGCTGATTTTTCCTTACTGAATCTGAAATCTAATCTATTTCCCTCATAACCGAAGATGTCCATCAATCTCTTGAACTCTTCCTTGTTGTCGGCCATTAACACTATATTATCTGCGTACATCAATGCTGGTAGTGCCTGTTCATTGAGTTTTCCTTGTTTGACGAAAGAGAGGTCGAAGCCCAGTGCACTTCCCTCTAATTTGGCCTATAATCCTTGTAGGTACATTATGAATAATAAGGGTGACAAAGGACACCCCTGAGCAGAGAAAATAGCACCCTCTTTGACCAAATCAACTGCGCCTGCGTCCCACGCCTTGGTCGAAGTCATGGATGCGCTATAAAGCCAGTTCGTCAAAGGAAAGCCGGCATTTCTTCGAAGCAGTCCAGGCAGCCACTGGGTCACGCGAAAACTAATCGTTTTTTCTGTGTCTGCGGTTGCGTACAAGTTAGGTTTGTTCACGCCTATAACCTAGGAATTAGTGTTGCATGGACTGCTCCACCAGCGCTTTGATTGTGCTGCGAGAGATATGAGTAGCAAAGCTCCCATGACCGTCAAGGAACTTATCTTAGCATTAGTGGAGCTGAGCGCTCGACTTGATGCTAAATATGACCAACTGAATGAAGATTTCAGAACAATAATTCAAGCAGAGATACAAATAATAAGACAGTTGATTGAGCATAAGCATGTCGCACTAAAAAAGAGCTGCCTGATTGAACTAATTCAAAAATAACTAAAATCCCCAAAAAAGCAATGGAATTCCTTAACAAGCAATTTGAGGAAAATAAACTGAAAATTAGCGACTTGAAAAATAGCGATTGTAAGAATGAAAAACAAGGTAATTAAGAAGGATTTTAGAAGGCTCACAGCTAAGCTAAGCGAAACAAAAAAGAGCTAACACAGCAAGAACAGTACAGCCACCGTAACGTTGTGGAAATGAAAGGTGTCCGCGTTTAAGACAATGAGAACCTTGCAGCAGTGATCAAGACTATATCAACTCATCTGAAAATGGATATAAATGATGCTGATCTCGAGGTGCTACATCGTGTACCAACCAGCGAAAAGTCGCAATGAAACATCATTGTCAAGTTTACCTCACGCATCAGCAGAGATATGTTCATGAACGCCACGAAAAAACAAAGACGGACCTTTTCAATCTTAGGCTTTGAGGGTTTTACCCGGCTCTATATTAATGACCACCTATGTTCAGCGAATAAAATACTGTTCGGCAAGGCATAAAAGGCCAAGCGCGAAAGTAATTGGAAGTTCACTTGGGTATCCAGCGGAAAAGTTTTCATGAGAAATACAGAGAATTGCCGTGTACTGCCCATAACGTGCTCAAAAGATCTATTCCAATTTATCTGAGCAATGATGTTTGATTTTTCAAGAATTGGCCAAGCTTGGCATGACTACAATAATTTATCTCTTGTTCATTGCAATATTTGAAGTGCGCGAAAAAACAATTTAGCGCTAATTTGTCACGTGACTCATTTACGTACGACGTCATTGCTCTTACTGAAACGTGGTTGAGAGAAGGAGAATCTGTGCATATTCTAGGATACACATCATTATCGCTACCAGAAAGGAAACTTTACGTTGTGGTGGCAGTGATTTGTTCTTAAAATAGAGCATCAATTACCAGCGCATGCCCAACCACTGTACAAGCCAACGAGAACGTGAAGCCATGTTATGCATTTCAAATGTGGTGTAATACTCGCAGCTATATATCGCCCACCTAGCTCGTCTCTAGCAACCTTCATCCAACCAACAAGTCAGTCGCAATGCTAAGGAAAGCCAAAAAGCAGTATTACAGTGCTAGATTAGTACAACAGAGCGGCGATGTCAAGCAGGTATGGAAGCTAGTGCGTGAAGTTACGGGAAGAGGCGCGAAAAAGCACAATGCTCCGGATAACCTTACAACAAGTACCGCTCATAACCCAAATAGAATTTTTACCAATGTTGGTAACAACTATTCATCTCAGTCTTAAGCTGCGTTTCTGCATACTTACGATACAAAACCATTTGGTGAATACTTCGAACTCACTAGTTTAACCACTGAGGAAATTGAGTCAGAATTCCTCAAGCTTCCTTGCCATAAAGCCGTTGAGCATGATGGCATAACCGCAAAGGTGCGGAAGAAAAACGCAAACATTCTTTCGGAGATTCTTTCCCACATCATAAATAACTGCTTTCAAAATGGAACTTACCTAAACATCCTACATATTGCGAGGGCACTACCTACCTACAAATTCTGGGATCGAGAAAATCCAAGCAGTTATCATCCCATCTTGGTGATCAGCATCGTAAACACGCTTTTTGAAAAAATAATTGAGTCTCGCCTCTGCTACTTTCGGAGCTCAAATGACCTAATCTGCACCGAACATTGTTTCGTCCCAAAAAGGTGCAAGACCACAGCTGTTTTTACTCTAACACATTTCGTCCACTCAATACTTCATGATAATGAAATTGCCGTCAGCGTGTTTCTAAATATCTAAAAAAACATTTGATACGGTTTCCCACTTTATATAATAAACGAGCTGGAAATTTATTATGACTTTAGCGACAAGACACTTCTCTTTTTTTAGTTATCTGGCAGGTAGGAACAATGTGTCGTGTTTGATCGCATATCCTCAGACTTTTGAAAAATAACGCGCGGAATACGCCAGAGAACCATGCTGAGCCATATGTTATCATCGTTATATATAAATGATCTACCGTCTGTTCTTTCGTGCAAAACAATAATGTACGCTGATGACACCACAATACTTTTTTGAAATAACTTTCTCCGTTCTCTAAAAGAACAATTCATGGCAGAGGTATTACACATTTTCACATTGTTCACCCGCAACAAGCTTGCAATTAATACAGCCAAAACTAAGTATGTTATATTTGATTCCAGTAGAAAAAATCTAGATTATAGCCGTCTGCACGTGGAAATTGAAAATTCGCCCATTGAGCGAGTTTCCACGATTAAATATTTGGGGGTTCAAATCGACTAAAACATGAAAATTACATATTCAAAAAGCTCGCTTTAGCACGCTTCACGTTCAGTAAAGCCAGATGTTGATTTCCATACAACATGCTTCGATCATTATACTTTTCGATATTTCACTCTCAAATCAGTTACTGTAGCGAGATAAGGGGCTTTACTTATCCAACGTACATCCAACCAATCGTATGGTTAAAAAACGTGCCCTACAAACCATTACGTCTTCTTCTACAACAAGCTCGATTCTGTTTTCCCCTACTCTGATACTGCCTTTCACGTCTCAGAAAAATTATAAAACCACGCTATTGATAAATTCAATCATTAATACCAACTTTCAATTACATGTGAGTACGTTTTCTGCACCTACCCGCAACACGAGGCATTCAGGTAATGGCAACTTTAACGTACCCTATCGTAGGAATGTATATGGCGAATGGTTAATTCAGTTCACTGGTGCTAAAATCTGGAACACATTTCCAATTGAAGTTAATCTTGCCCGCAAAATTATTTGACTTGCAAAATACATTTTCTCAATCAGTCGTGATCTTGACCACAGTGTAGATAACGTCCATAATTTTTTATGTCTCACCTGGTACATATCTCTCCCTCTCTTGTTTTTACTTCTTTGTTTTATTGCAAGTTTGACTGTTATTTATTCCTAAACGCAGCCACGTGCAAAAATTCTGCCCATTCTTTTCAGGGGCCCCTATTTTGTACATTTTACACAGTGTATGTGATTAGTTCTTCGTTATTACTTTTGTAGTAGGACTTAGGAGAAATTTCTTATTTATTGTCTTGTGCATTTCTTTATATATTATGTACCTTTGAAGCTACTCAATAATTGAACATGTGTAAAGATTCACAATCATAACACGTGCTCCTCTGCTCCAGATATGTAAAAATTATGAATGTATTAGATTGGACCAGTAGCTAGCCACACAGGATAATGGTTCAAATACATGGCAACCGCTTTTTTATTAGGTTCATTGAATAAACTATAAATGATTGATTGATTGAATAATTGATTGAACATCGCACAAGGCTTCTTCAGAAGACATCAAGACTCAGTCTACAATCAAAGCTGTTAGCGCAACAGGACACAAAGCAACGAAGAAGGCGCCAAACCACACCCTGTGTTCCGGAAGGACGCAGAAATCACCGCATTTGTCTTGGTGAACAAACACGCAGACGGGTGGCGCTGCATGCGTTCCAATCAAGGCGAAGAGCACGATGCCTACGCAAATCATGCTGCTGGTGCTCCAAGGCCTTCACACCACGTTCATTTCTCGCAAAAATACAAGTAGTTTCATCATCAGCAGTTTCTACAATCAAGGTGCACTTGTTTCTTACAGCACGCAACAGTCTGTCTCACCCACCGGAACTCCCGCACTTACCGGGCTGCTGCACTCTCCTGTGAAGCTATAGTGTGTTTGCGGAAATTGCCTGAGACATGAAACGATCTTCCCCTTTTGATAGTGTTCACTTCTAAGCAGTGCATGTTCAGTTTTCGTTTATGTTCGTCTGACGTGACTTCTCTCAAGGGCAGGGGCAATCCGGTGACGTAAAAAGGCAGGTTTGGTTAGGTGAAGTAGATGAGGAAGAAGTGACAGTGAAATAAACATGGCGTATGAGCCAGGACCCACCTCCTATTCATCATAGCGTCAAATATATATATATATATATATATATATATATATATATATATATATATATGGGATATGGCACAATATATATAGATATATATATATTAACCGCATTCAACCTGCAGGTCACAGCTCGAGCAGCGAGAAGCGAAGACGTAGTACTTGCCCCATCATCTTTACAAGCGCCATGCACATAATTTAATTGAGCTCTCCCATATCTGACTTCCGCTGTGTCTGCGTCGTGACGCTGCTGGAGGTGGTGGGTTCATGTCGAGGACACCTTCCAACAGCCCCGCATCAAGTCCGCAATGACTTCCACTCGTAGACCCACCCGTTTACTTCGCCAGCCACCTCTTGTTAGGCCTAAGCCCAAAGTTCGGTCCTTGGCCAGAAAACATGACCACGCCCGAAAGTATTATCCCCGCCGTGACCAGTCCAAGCACGCCACAGGAGACTGTTTTCACCCCTAAACTTGCCGCGGACTTCAATGCAACACATATGAGGATGCAAATGACTAGCTCGAGGAGTTCCACCGCACAGCCAACGTTAACGCGTGGAAAACCGCATAAAAGTTGGAATGCGTGTATTTTCCTTTTCAACACGGAGCTCGCACATGATCGTGGTCAACCTGGGACGAGTTCCGGCGGAAGTTTCTGGACACCTTCGCGAACACCTAAAGGCGGGAGCATGCACGACTCGTCGAATCACGGATACAGATGCGAAATCAATCTGTTTCTATATTTGATGAGGACATAGCTCGTTTTTTTTCTTTCGAGCAGATCCCGATATGCCCAAAAGCAGAAAAATCCGCAACATCATGCGTAGTGTTAAAGAGCAGCTCTTTGCTGGTCTCGTGCGGAACCCACCTTCAAGCGTCGATGAACTTTCGAAGGAGGCGACCGCCATCGAACGCGCACACAGCTACGCTACCGCTTATACGACCGCCCAAACAACAAAGAAAGTCCATGCGCGTCCTTGACTACATGACCATACCACCGTTATGACGCTCAAACCTGAGAAATTAGCACCGGCCTGATGCTTAAACATGAGAAATGTCATTTCGGTTTCAAGAAACTCGGTTCTTAGGACATGTGGTAAGTCATAAAGGTGTTCGCCCTAACCCCGCCAAGATTGATTGATTGATATGTGGAGTTTGACGTCCCAAAACCACCACATGGTTATGAGAGACTCCGTAGTGGAGGGCTCCGGAAATTTCAAACACCTGTGGTTCTTTAACGTGTACCCAAATCTGAGCACACGGGCCTGCAGCATTTTCACCTCCGTCGAAAATGCAGCCGCCACAGCCGGAATTCGATCTTGCGACCTGCGCATCAGCATCCGAGTACCTTAGCCACTAAATTACCTCGGCAGGGCTCCCACAAGATTGGCAGTGTCAGAAAATTTCCGGCGGCAGCAGATGAAGAGGTCGTGGGACGTTTTTATAGCCTCTGAACCTACTACCGCTGATTTATCACCAATTTCACGCACACAGCGTCACCCTTGACACGTATAATCAGAGACGATGTTTAAGTTTCACGGGACGAAGAGAAGCAACCAACATTTGACCATCTACGACAGCGCCTACGGACACCACCTGTGCTTGCACACTTTGACGAGGATACTCCTACCGTGAACCACACCGATGCCGGCACCGTAGGTTTAGGCGCTATACTCGACCAGTGGCAAGACTCAGCCGAGCATGCGACCGCGTATGCAAGTAGGGCTCTTTCCTATGCCGAGTTCAATTATTCCACAACAGAAAAAGAATGTCTGGCTGTTGTAGGTGCTGTTATGAAATTTAGTCCAAACCTCTACGGCCATTCTTTCTACGTAGTCAGCGACCACCACTCCCTTTACTGGCTGACAAACTTGAAGGACCCACCGGGTCAGCTAGGGCGCTGGAACTTACGCCTTTAAGAATTCGTTCTAACGATCGCATATAAGTTGGATTGGTAGCACTTTGATGTTGATTGCTTATTTAGGTCACCTATAAACCAAGATAATGTCCCAGAAGAATATAACATAGTGTTTTAGGAGTGGTCAACGTGGTTACCATTTTGTCTAAGTAAAAAAAAGACAGCGAGTTGCTTCCCCTAATGATTTTCTTGACGGCCAATCTACAAGCGTTCCGAATGTACTTGCAAGGAGCCTGCCGTCGTTTTGCTTGCGCAGTGGTGTACTATATAGGAAGAACTTTTTCTCAAGCGGAAGTGCCCACTTGGTTGTCATCCCGACATCCATTCGCGAGTAGATCCTGAGCGCCTGCCACGACAAGCCAACATCTGACAACCTCAGAGACACGCGCACATTAGCGAGAATCCAACAGAAGTACTACTGGCAGAAGCTTCCAGGCACTGTGAAGCATCATATCCGCACGTGCCTTCATTGTCAACGACGAAAATCGCCACCTTTAAAACCAGCCGGATTGTTGCAACCATTTCAAGTGCCCACCATGCCTTTTGCACAAATCGAAATGAACCTCCTTGGACCAATTCCGACTTCGCATACTGGAAAGAAGTGGGTAATTGTGCCTACTGACTATTTTACTCGCTATGCAGAAACAAAGGCTTTATCAAGCGGAACCGCAGTAGAAGCGGCACAATTTTTCATTGAAAATATTGTTCTGAGGCAAGGTGCTCCTAGAATTATAATAACGGACAGAGGTACCTTTTTCACGGCCTTGCTCCTTCAGTCAGTGCTTGAGCTCACTGGAACACCGTATCGAAAAACTACCTCCTACCTACCTCAAACCAACGGCTTAACAGAACGCCTCAACAAGACGATGGCGAATGTGCTGAGTTTGTACATCGACATGGATCATAAAAGTTAGGACATCATTCTACCAAACGTGGCGTTTTCCTGTAATACGGCGCAGCAAGAAACTACCCGAAGCAAGCTATTTGGTCTTCTTTGTGGCCATGAAGTGATGACAATGTTTGATGCCATTGCTGCACGACTGCGACGATACAGACACGGATGCTCATGCCTTTACCCAACGAGCTTAAGAGGCGCGGTATCTTCCAAGCGTGCTAATCACCCGGTAGCAGAGTTACGACGCCCATTGTTATAACGTGCGATACTGATACGTCACCTATAAACCAGGCGAGAAAGTGCAGGTCTAGAACCCTATTCGCCTACGCAGCCTTTCTCAAAAGTTACTCAAGAAGTACTTTGGTCCCTACCTTGTTGTAGGCGCCTAAGTGGCGGGAACTATGAGGTCATTACTGACAGTTCCTCGCGATCTCGCTAGCAGAAATCAGAAATCGTACACGTTGTGCGAATGAAGCCATATTGACGCAAGATAGGCACAGTATTCAAACTACGCGCGCTAGTTCGTGCGCCCTCCCCCCTTTAAGAGACCAGCGGCCCGATGATGAGACAAGAAAAAGCCGTGACGGCGCACGCCTCCTCAGCACGGGATTTTGATGAAAAAGAAGTGTTGCACCACTCGAGGACTTCTCGCAGATTGATCCCTTTTGCTGATCGCCTGTTAGAAACGCCGCTACATTTTCCTTTACTTTTCGGGCACAAGTTAGCCCCAATAAACTGTTATCCTTACACCATTTGAATTGTGCGTAACAATATTGTACTGAGTCAGTTGCGTAGTACATCAACTATATACACCGCGTATTTTGTAGAAGAGCATCGGGACGGTGCCCTTTCTGAATGGCGCATTCAACCTGCAGAGAAACGCTCTAGCAGCAAGAAAGGCAGACGAAGTTTTGCATCGCTTCTTTTCACGAGCACCTTGCATATAAATAAACTGAGCTCTCCTATATCCTACTTCTGAAGTGTCTGCGTCGTATATAAATATATATATACATATATACATATATATATATATATATATATATATATATATATATATATATATATATATATAAGGGAAAAATTGTATACCTAAGAGCTTGTTTTTCCGTGTTTTGACACAATAATATTGAGATCTAACAGACAGTATTGCCAAGGATTGTATAGGGGAAGTTATTAGAACAAATGGAATATAAATAAGAAGAAAGAAAAGTGGGTAAAAACTAACCAGCCGTGAGCAGGAGTCCAACCTACGACCTTCGAATAACGCATTGGGAGCTCTAACCAATGCGCTATCACAGCGGCCTTCCCTCCTTCCACTTTTGGTGCTTTATATAAAAATTTAGAAGTAGCAGTGTCAGTCAGTGCCATCTATAAGCCAAGCGGCGAGTGTTAAATACTCTTTTATGCGCATGTGTGGCGTCACGTAGCACGTGAACTTCTTACGAGCGGGCTGCTGACCAATAGTCCCTCGTATACAATTGGTCAATAGTCCCTCGTATACCATTGGTAAAATGAAATTCTTCGTTTTGCCCGTCCTCAACCTCTTGATATTTTTCCACTGGATCCAAGGACACCTTCTTTTCATATATATATATATATATATATATATATATATATATATATATATATATATATATATATATATATATATACCCTGGCGAAGACCATTCCACCGTTCGAAGTCGTTGAAAATAAAATGAAAGACAACCGCTAAGTTGTGTCCCATCTCTTTTTACATAGTATATGAACTGGAATACGCCTCATTCATCTGGGATCCTCATCAAGATATAATTAACGAAATGAAACTGCTACAAAACCGCGCTGTTCATTTCATTTTAGGTAGTTATCATCGCACTGCTTGTGTTTCATTAATGAAGAGCTCGCTCTATATTCTATTACTTTCTATTCGCAGAAACGAACTGCGCATTTTATTGTTTCATGAAATCTGCACCACCATACTTTCTTTGGCTCACTTTTGATTTCCCAGGCACCATGTCATTTCGTTCGCTATGATTGCGTGTACCAGTTAACCGTACCTCATTACAACACCTTAGCATGTTCACAACCATTCCTTTCTAAGAGCTCAATAGATTAGAATGACCTACCTGCTTCATTAGCAAGCATCACCGACTCCACTCGTTTTAGGAATGCACTCAAGAACTTACAATCGGGAATTGTACTAACCGGCATAAGTATTATTGGCTCTTTATAATATTCTTTGTGGTTTGAGTTCAGTTGTCTTTTAATAAAGTGTACTCCTTGCATGTAAAAACTAGCCATTATATTTATCTTTATGGTAATGCATTCACACAGTTTTGTATGTTTTTTGTTGTTCAATCATATTTTCGCACTTCGCTCTATAATGTACAAATGTACCCTTAGGGTCTCACAAATTACAAATAAATCGATATATATATTTCTTGGTGTATGTGTGCGTGTGTGTGTGTATTTAGGGCTTGCGACATTGCGAACGACTTGGTGTGTTTCAGCCACAAGAACGGTTATTCTAGAATAAAGTCTCACAAATCCTGTTTTTTTGTTTTTTTTGGATTTTGTCTCCTTTTAGCTCTTACATTGTCCTTGCGGAGCAGAATCTAAGAAAGGGACATCCCCTGGTTGCATTCGCAGTCTTTTTATTTTTGCTTTCCTATTTGCATTTTGTTGTTACAGGCATTTTTGTTACCAATGTAATAAAATACACTCACAACATGAACTTGAGCAGTGAATGGATGCTTTTATCAAAAGAACAAAACTTCACTAACTAAAGGATTCATGCACGGAATGGCCGTACGTTCCAATTTACGGTGTTTCAATGTTCTTCATCAGCAGCCTCAGCATGCGTAAGGAAGTTGGTTGGTAGGAGGTATTATTTGTCATTGAATGATATGAGAGAGATGAATTCTGGAAGACAGGGGGTACACAAGAGCTTGTTTGCTCTAGCCAGCTATACTGTACTGACAAGAAGGACAGGGAGGAAAACATAAGTGATGAGAGGTGACAAAGGGGACAGAGAGAATATATTCGTATAAACAATAACGACCCAGCGCTGTGAATTCGGTAGAGTTTATTTTCCAGTACTGTTCTATTCAGGAAATTTACCAGAGCCCCTATAGCAGTTTTTGATCTTGTCTGATCACACATTGCTGTTAATATGCCACTTCAGTGTTACCGCACTTATTCCTGCCAGCTTCGAAGCGAGCGTTTTTTCTCGCAACACGTGCAGTAGGCTATGGGACAGAATATTCGATGTTGTTTCGCAGATCAGGCAGGGTTGGTAGTTTGGGCTGTGCGCACGACAGGTGGCAAATGAATAAAACTCCTAGGCGAATTCAGTATAGTAAACTGGAGTTGGCGCGGTTAATGCTAGCCGGGAGGCGAGAGGTCCCCTCAAGGTCTGTTTCTGTCAGGGTCTGCGACCAATAAATGAATGTCTACTCTCACATGGGTGATCTCGATCACCCACGTCAATTTCACGTCAATTCACGTCAATTTTGGAGAACGGCACTATCGTGCGATGTGGGCGTTATACACGATGGCTCTTGCTTCAGCATCAGTGAGCTCATTGCTAGCCAGTCAAGATTGCCCAGGGATTCATTGAAAACTGATTGTGTGAACATTTCTCTGCGTGAGGTTAAATGTTTTAATGATTTATAAAGCTAATAAAAATGTCAGCTTTTTGAGAAACAGTCAACGGCTTGTGATGTGAATTTCAACTCGGATAGTAGCGATCATTAAAGTGGTGCTTGGCCACGGGCACAAACTGGCATAAGTATTATGCTTTCCGCATTGCAAGAAGTTATGCAGCTGCATAAAACGACTTATGGTATAACTCGTACTTTAGATACTAACCAAAATTAACTTGTACAATGTGCACCCTGAAACTCAACACGTTTTGTAAACAAACATAATAAGTGCGTCTGTGTTTTGGTGCACCTAGAGTGGAGTTAGCAAGCACTACACGCGGTTTGATGCTCCGTCAAATGACTACAAGAATGCTTAAATAGAAAGCACTTGACCAGAAAGTGCGGGGCAAAAAATTGACACAGCTCGCCGTTTGACTCATTCGACAATAAATGCGAAGAATCGTGAAAACTCCTTTTTCGAAAACGTTTCTCTGAATTGCGCTTAGCCTTTACATTGGTCAAAGCGCCCACGGCAGAGGCCCTGACATCAGAGGATGGCAGCCAGTTTAGGACCACCATCTATAGGATGGCAGGCGGACTACTATCTACAGTGGTCTCTGATGAGCCGTTAAATCCAAACGCTTTAAGCCTGTTTTTTTTGCGTTCAAATTCGTCTCGTGCGTCGGGTCGATCCCACAGGGTCAATCACGATAGAACGTAATGGATATTTATCCTAACGACTTTCTTATCTCATTTTCAGTTCACCCGAAAACAAATCTCATTATTTTACAATTTTGTTGCTGACCTTTCTCTAAGCTCCGAGCTCGCATGAAAAAGTTATCAGTAAACCAATTTTTCTTAAAGCTTTGACGAAGATGACATTAGGTTTCTTTGTATTATTTGCATTTAATTATAGTATTCATTGTCGTCTAAAAAGACCGCGTTTTGTTGCTTCATGTCTTTAAAAGATGCGGGCGCTGAGCGTCATATATCCAGGCAAGTGGTTTATTTTGATCAATTTTTCCAACCACTCTGAATTCAAACTTTTCACTACTATCCATTGTACTCTACTCTATAAACATCCGGGATAATATTATTGTAATCAGGTCCCAATGGAATCATGAGCACGAATGAGCAGACACTAAAGAACGCTTTTAGCTGAGTTTGATGGGCTGATAAAAGGCGATTTCCCACGTATTCTCTAGCGGTGTGCTTTTTGATATCTACTTGCGTATTGAGGCAAGCAAAATCTACAGATCCTCATATACCTTCACAATGTCAAAGACTTCCATGCAGGAAAATAAAATAGAAATTAACTGAAGCTATTTCGTACTACTGTTGCCTCGCCCGAAGGAAGTGCAGTGGCCTGCGTTGTTTCAGTTTATTTTTTTCTTTTTCCTTGTTCCTCTTCTTTTTTTTCATTCTTTATGTTAATTGACCTCACTGACTTTTTTTGTCAATCAGTTTCTTCTTCATTCAGGCTTTGCCACGTCTTAGTCTATCAGTTTATTTCTCAATGTCGCTCTGCAAAATTCTCACTTCGTTCTTTTTTATAGCTTTTTATATATCTCTGTTTTTTTCTATTGCAGTCTTGCTCTGTGTTTTTTTTTCTTTCTCACTGCTAGGTCTGCTTCTCTGTACTTCATTCTCTGTCTGTGTTTTGGGGGATCTCGTTGGTATAATTTTCTGCGTAACATGTTTTTCTTCACATTTTTATTTTTATTCTGGGCCTACACCCCTTGAAATAAAGCATTTGCATTGCCTTTCTACTTTCACTTTCCCTGTACTTCTTTAAAGACGCCGAGTGTTGGGGCTGAGTGATTGATATGTGGGGTTTAACGTCCGAAAACCACTATATGATTATGAGAGACGCCGTAGTGGAGGGCTCCGGAAATTTAGACCACCTGGGGTTCTTTAACGGGCACCCAAATCTGAGCACAAGGGCCTACAACATTTCCGCCCCCATGAGTGTTGGGGCTGGGTTAGGGCACCAATACATAAGAAGTGGGTGTATGATAACGTTTGTCCTTTGAACACTGAGGACGAGAAGTAAGCTGTTACGGTATCTATGAAAGCTTCTGGGTTGCTAATGACAGCGATGACTGACAGAAGCGCGCTCCCATCTACAATAATGCATGAAGAAAAAAATGAAGAAGAGAAGGTGAGAGTTAGGGGATGAGAGTATCTTGATTAATTACTTGTGCAAAGACACATGTGAAGTAGAAGTGAGATGTAAGGTGGCTGATTGCTTGAGTGGTGGTACATTTCGTAAAAGAAAAATACGCTCGCACTGGGAAGTTCGTTGAAAACGGCAGGCAGACCTGTCTGCGAGTCTAATTATGATACACTTAGGTCGCAATAACCCGGAGGGACAGATAGCTAGGTTTGTTACATACTGAAGCTTTAGCGCGCACACACTAGGACAAATACGATGAGACACAGGGACCAGCGCAGACTGACAGCTGATTTTTATTCAGTAACGAAACCGAATATGTACTCTTTTCAGCACCACATGATCACTGGGCATGAGCAAAAACAACATTGTACAAACGAAAAACAAAATACTAATGCATTTTTCAAGAGATGCAGTGTAATATCACTTGTTATTCAGCAGTTCAATTTATTTCTCATTCAGCGATACTGAAAGATGCTTACACACGTGTCTTTAGGTCTAGAGATATGCCACTTTTCTTCAATTTCTTTTGTTATCTAATTATGGTTAGCATAGAGACCTTCAGTTTTATTGATTAAAGGCTCACATGAACCAACGTAACAACGCGCACAGTGTATTGATAGCAGTGTTTCCGGCCTTGCCTTCAAATTGTTCAAGTGTTCTATCAATTTCACATTCAAGCATCGACTAGTTTGACCCATATTAAAATTGCCCACAACTGAAAGTAGTCTTATACACTACACTTCTCTTGCATTCGACCACCTGACGATCTGCACGCTTGGGTCATGTACCACCGATATCCTTTGTCCTTTTTTTCTACAGATTATTTACAGCCAGACGCTGACCCCCTACTTTGTCCTTTGAGGAGAATACTACTTTGACGCCATACTTAGCTGCCACCTTCTTAAGTTTATGAGAGAGACCATGCACGTACGGGATTACCGTATTTTTTTGTCTCTTGGCTTCTTTCCTTTTTCTCTCCGGATTCTTTTTTCTTTATTAACCTCTCGCTTACAGTTAGAAAAGTTGAATTAGAGTATCCAGCCTTTTCGAGCTTTACGTGATGCTCTAGGAGAGAATCAGTTACCTTATGCTTGCATGTTTTTGTCAAAGTTTATTAGAAACACCCCGTTGCTATACCGAGTTTTACTATCCTTGATTAGGCTGAAGTGTATTGTAACAAAGACTTTTCTTTTCTATGGGAATCAAATGAGCTTTGTTAACCATAGTCAGATAACAAGAAAATTTGCAGAAGCATGGCATTTCTCTGGACTTGAAGACACGTGTCTTAGTCATCCTTCCGTATCACTGAATGAGAAATTGTTTGAATGATATGTGGGGTTTGACGTCCCAGAACCACCATATGATTATGTGAGACGCCGTAGTGGATGGCTACGGAAATTTCAACCACCTGGGGTTCCATAACCTTCACCCAAGTCTGAGCACATGGGCGTACAAAAATTCGGCCTCCATCGGAAATGCAGCCACCGCAGCCGGGATTTGAACCCGAGACCTGCGGGTCAGCAGCCGAGTCCCTTAGTCACATGACCACCGCGGCGGGGCACAGTGAATGAGAAAGAAATGAGAAGGTGAATAACATGTGATATTACACGGCATCAGTTAAGGGAAGTATTGGTGCTATATATTTTTCGTTTGTACAAAGCCGTTTTCGCTCATGCGCAGTGATCTTAAGGTGCTAAAAAAGTGCATATTCTGTTTCGTTACTGAATAAAAATCAGTTGTCAGTCTGCACTGGCTCCTGTGTCTCTATCGTCTGTGTCATCGTGCCTGGGCGCTAAAGCTTCAGTATACAACAAAAACAACTAGGCCGTAATACTGCAGTTTATTTCTAGTTTTTCGGTCTCTTTTACTAGGTACCCTCGTTTGGACATAAAAAAAATGCACCGATGCTCGCACCGATGATTGCTGTGTGCGAGTGCAAAGCACGCAATTTAGGCTGGTTCATAAGGCATAATACCTTGCCGAATGAGCGAAGGTTCGCGAGTTGATGGCTACCATTCTCGGTGCGTCATTGCCGGAGGGTGTACTAGGTCCTGAGGTCTGAGTGCTGGAGACAAAGCCGGGTTTTAAAGGATCATGTTCGTACAGCGTGTTCTACATCTGCTGGTGGCGCATTCGACTGAAAATTGCATCGCTTGTGGTACAATGGTGTTCTGAACTTACCAGAAGCACTGTGGCGTTTTTTGGGCGTTCTTGCCTAATGTAGGAGTCACATGGACACTTTCGAAAGAACATCGAGTCGACGGCCATCGAAATGCCATGGCTCCATCGACTCAATAGAGCTGTAGCGATGCTACATGGGAGATTTCAACGGCTGTTGAGTGACTAAGATATGTCTCGCTAAAAATGGGTGGCCCTGCAAATTTTTATTTTCGTTTTCATGTTAACGTAAGCAATATATATATATATATATATATATATATATATATATATATATATATGGACCTAAATAAATACGCACATGTATCTGTCATTTTTGTATGAACGTTTCACGAAAGTGTTTATACATACTTGATATTATATGTTTGGCTTTTAGGTTACTAAGCATCAAAATTGTGGCAATGTTGTCAGCGCATGAGCAGGTGCAGCTGCCGTTTTGTGGTTTGTTTGTTGACTGATATGTGGGGTTTAACGTTCCAAAACCACCATATGATTATGAGAGACGCCGTAGTGGAGGGCTCCGGAAATTTTGACCAGCTGGGGTTCTTTAACGTGCACCCAAATCTGAGCACACTGGCGTACAACAATTGCGCCTCCATTGGAAATGCAGCCGCCGCCGCCAGGATTCGAACCCGCGACTTGCGGGTCAGCAGCCGAATACCTTAGCCACTAGATCACTGTAGCTAGGGTGGTTTGTTTGTGTAATGCGGTTTGTGTTTACACATTAATTTGACCGCTGCGACCTGCTT
The DNA here is from genome assembly GCA_013436015.1 of Rhipicephalus annulatus. Taxonomy (NCBI): domain Eukaryota; kingdom Metazoa; phylum Arthropoda; class Arachnida; order Ixodida; family Ixodidae; genus Rhipicephalus; species Rhipicephalus annulatus. The sequence continues at coordinate 42,127 of WOVY01010439.1, forward strand.
TGAAAGCTTCTGCCATCATAAGCAACCACGGAGCATGATTTTGAGATGAAAATGTTGCAATTGTTTTTTTACGTGGGAGCGATCATGCTGCTGTATGCTGGCATTGAAGCGACGAAGGAGGAAGCCGACGCAATTGAAGAAGAGCTGCTGCTCGTAAACAATTTGATGACGACCATGAACGCGGTGACCGAACCCAGCGTAGACAAAGACAGGTGGTCTTTCTCTCGGCAGACGCGTTAGCTTGAGGAGACTGCGCCATTGCATGGCGAGAAATTTCAGGGGCGAAGCTTCTATAAAGCGGCACGCGTTTGTCGCTCCTCGCAGTCGAAGTGCGTAACCAGTCTCACGTTTTGACCTGCAAGGTCGTGCCAGTGGAAGATTTCTGCTGTGTGTCGTTGAGCAATAAAAAATTCGCAGTGTGCACGTTAACTAAAAGCCTAATTCTCCTGTCTCTCATGCCCCATTAGCAGCCATTGGCGTGTACCTTGACCACTATCTGACAAGAAAGAGTTGCTACGTTATACTCACTGGGCGTAACCTCCTTGGCTTTAGAAAGGTTTAGCAAGCGTTTGGCCGTAGTGCCATGAACACAGTGAACGAGTATATACCATGAACTCGAGGTGGCTAAACGTGGTAAGTAGACACGAAGCGCAAGTCGTAAGAAAGTGTGCGTGTGCCACCTCTCGTTTAGTCCTTGGAATGTCCGCCGGATGGCGGTGCTTCTATGTGAGGAATATATGATTAAAAGGTGCAAGATGGGGGCACTTGGAGTGCTGACTACATGGACGAACGGACACACAGTCAGATACATAGACAGGCGCACGGATGACTGCACGGACGGATGGACGCTTGGTCGGACGCAGGGGCGGAAGCATGGACAAACGCAGGGACGGACGCACGAACAGAGACACGCACGGACGGGCGGATGGACGCATGGACGGTCACACAGACAGAAGCATGGATGGACTGAAGCAAGAACGAATGGACGGACGCATGCTTCGCCCCACTCACAATCATTCACCTCGTGAATATGCTGCCATTTTTTTTTCAAACGCGCCTGCCGCGTAACCAGGTGTTCCGCCCACTAGTCGATGAGGAACGCTGTTTCTTGCTCACTTGAGAGCAGGTGTGGTGCTGGCCGTTTCTTTCAGATGCGGAGCATCTAATACTCGAGGCTTGTAGTGCGGCGCCGTCCGCAAGCTTCCTCCTCCTGCTTCCACCATCTGTGCATCCCTTCCTCCTCTACACACCGCGCGCGCTTCACTCCTCCACCATCTGTGCACCCTTCTTCCTCTACACACCGCGTGCGCTTCTCCTCTTCACGAACATTCGCTAGCTGTATAATGTAGCGCGCATGCGCCGTCACGCTTCGAGAACATCGGCAGCTAACGCGCGCGCATGCGCCGTCGCGCTTCGAGAACATCGGCAGCTGACGCGCGCGCATGCGCCGTTGCGCTTCTCCCCCTTCTCGAACATTCGACAGCTGACAGTGCATGCGCCGTCGCGCTGTATATATACTCAAGGTCGGCGCTCACTCGCTCAGTTGCCGCTCGTCGGTTGGTTTGTACGGCACGTCAACGTCCAAGGTCGCGGTGAAATGAATTCCAACGAATCCACAAACGCAATGATCGACGTCCCTTCGACCAGCGCCGCCCTTTCGCATACGTGTGTACGTGTTCACTCATTTAACACCCCCTCCTACAACCACGTTAACCAATTTAGCCATCGACCCAAGTAAGTCGCAATTTAACACCCCATTTTACAACCACGTTAACCAATTTAGCCATCGACCCAAGTAAGTCGCACTTTAACACCCCGTTAACCAAATATATGCTCCGCATCCTCCTCAGTGTTCCCCCGAGGGAAGCTGCGGGCAATTTTTTTTGTTTTTCCTTTATTGGCAGAGATGTGTCACCATTTCGCACAAAATGTGAATGGAGTAACTGCACTGAAAAAAGAAACGCCTTGCAGAATTGACTGTTCCACACAGACATATCCAAAAAGCAAGGCGCAACTTAACATCGCTGCACGCAATATGTCGCCGGAAGCAGACTTGCGATAAGGGGCACGGGGAGCCAGCTTGTTGCTGTTGTCGAGGGTGTGAGCTCTTCCTGCATTTGAAACGGCACGAATACTTCTACTTCATTGGATAATTCATAACGCCTACGCCTACTACTTTTAAAACAAAATACTGAATCTTTTGTTGTTCTTATCGGGGATTCAAGCGCACTGGGAAGGAGAGTGCGCGTTCGCGCTGTTTCCGCTTGCGCCGATCAATAGCCATCAAAGTTTCAATGAATATGTGGGGTGCTCCATTGGCTCTGTGAAGCATTCACTCGATGGCCTTCAAAATCACCCGTGTGACAGCTCGTCCTTCTCAGGTCAGTTGATAGACCTTCTGTGCAATGGCCGTCGAAACGCCCGTGTGACAAAAGTATAAGAAACAGAAAACAGCGGCGGAACATGGAAAAGGGCTCGTTCTGGGGAAAAAAACCTGTGGAATAAGAATAGAGGAATGTGGTCAAGTCAGGACCCAAGTTCTACGTGTAACCATACTTACGAACGCGCAACCGACAGGTTTATCGTGGGGCATTTTAAGGAATATGAGTGAGGAAGAAAAGAATTCTTGTGTTCGAGAATGTGTAGGAGTTGCTTCGAATGCAAAGCTGAATTATATGGACAACATGCTATTGTGGGACAGCTTGCTTGCTGTTTGCACACCAAGGAATCGAGGGTAGTAAAGTCGGACAAGGAATTTCATCTTGCAGTTTTGCAGGATAACGTGTATTCTAGTAAGGGTTCGGATGGTATGCACAAATGGTTTGAAGAAGTAAAAGTAAAACCACAGGAACTCAAGAAGCGTGCTATGCAATTGTTGAAAAAATATGAGTTGGACAATAGGGCATCACTAGTGAAGAAAGAAACTCGCCATACTTTGGAAGTGTTCTTTGCGGCAAAGACGCATAAGCTAGGGGTTCCGTTAAGAGCAAAAGTTTTGGAACACGATTCCCGGCAGTTCAGTGTGTCTGGTTATCTTAAAAAAATATCAGTTTCCTTGTCTCCTAGAGGTTAACTTTTCATCAGGACTTTTAAGGGGGTGGTATCGTACCTATCTGGTGTTAAAGAAGGCAGCTACAGTGATTTTAGTGTTAATACTCACGATTTATACAAGTTTTTACCGCAAGCTGCTCTCCTTTATTCTGTGAAAGTGTGCATTGAACGGGACAAGGTTGAATTGTTTTTCCGTAATATAGGTGAAATATCACTAGAAATCTTCTTTGAATTGTTCTGGAAGTACCTCAAAATCAAAGTTGTATTGTTTAAAGATAAGCTGCTTTTTTGCAAATGTATTTCTTTTTAGGTAGCCCCTTTGCTAAGTACATTTTTTTAGCATAGTTTATAGACTGTTCCATTATAATTTGTAGGGCAAGGCTCCAAAAATATTCAGATAGGTGGATGATTATCTGACTTTGAGCTGAAACGCGGTATGGTAAACGTGCACCTCAAGAGTGTTGGAAGCATACAAATGAAGAGGCAAATGCCTAATTTTTGCATCTGCACAACCAACTGATAACTGTTCACAGTTTCTAGACTTGAAGCTTATTTTTGAAAAAAAAATCAAGTGTGTTGGAAGTATTCTCCTACTTCAGTTAAGCCCTTGTTGCAGTAAACTTCAGCCCATTCAAGAATAGAAAAAAAACGGAGTAGCAATGGGGTGTTTCCAATTAGCTTTGACAAAAACATGCGAGCAGAAGGTAAATGATTCTTTCCTAGAGCGTGAGGCAAACCTCGAAAGGGCTGGATACCCTAATTTAACTCTTCTAACAGCAAGCGAAAGGTTATTAAACAAAATGAAATCCGAAGAGAAAGAAGAAAGAAGCCAAGATACAAAGAAAATTTTGGTAATCCCGTACGTTCATGGTCTCTCTCATAAGCTAAGAAGGTCTCTCTCATAAACTTAAGGACGTTGTCAAGGTAGCGTTCTCTGCAAAGGACAAAGCAAGGGTTTTGCGTCCAACTGTAAATAATCTGGACGAAAAAAGGACAAAGGATATTGGCATTACCTGCCCTAGCGTGCAGATCGCAAGGTGATCGAGTGCAAAAAAATGTAGTGTATCAGGCTCTCTTCAGTTGTGGCAAGTAATAATATCGGTCAAACTGGCCGATGATTGAATGTGAGATTGAAAGAATACTTCAACAATTTGAAGAGAAGGCTGGAAACCCATCTATCAATGCACTGTGAGCGTTGTTCCTTCAGTTCATGTGAGCCTTTATTTAATAGAACTGATGATCTGTATGCTAATCATATTAAGACAACAAGGAAAATTGTAGAAGCGTGGCATATCTGACAACTTAACGACACATGTGTTAGTCATGCTTCCGCATCACTGAATGAGGAGTACATCGATATACTGAACAACATGCTATATTACAAGGCATCTTTTAAAGAATGTAGTGTTAAGCACATAATTTTACACAATGCCGTTTTCGCTCATGCGCAGTGATCTTGAGGTTCTGAAAAGAGTACATATTCTGTTCTGTTACTGAATAAAAATCATTTGTCAGTCTGCGCTGGTCCCCATGTCTCTATCGTATTTGTCCTAGCGTGTGTGCGCTAAAGCTTAAGTATGTCACTTAGGCTGTATGATTTTATGAATTCTAAAGGACCCCATGAGATTGGTGCTGACGAAGTGCTTTGTTATACGTATTCCAGTTTTGCTTCGAATAAAATTGGTTTTCAGTAGGTGTTCAACCAGTCTCTTTTTGAGTCCGTGTCGTTTACGCCTCACTCATTCCGTTAAGAGTGGTATAAACGTAATGAGCGATTGAACCTGATTGTGTGGTGCAGCATCATGTACAAAGTATGTATGAGGTGTGTATGAGACATGATCCGAATGCTCCTATCTCTCATGCTTCATTAGCAGCCATTGGCATGTACATTGAGCCCTATTTTTTATTGTTCAACAACGCACAGAAGAAATCTCTCACCGGCACCACCTTGTAGGTCAAAATGTTATACTTGTTACCACTACAACGGCTACGAAAGACGAACGGGTGCTGCTATAAGGAGCTTCGCCCCTAGTAAAGATTTCTATAATGGTTAGTTTATTATAAAGGTGAAAGCGTCGTAGAACATCCGTATGAAAACATATGGTTTTGTTACTCGATGAGATGGTGTTGAACACATGCGGAAACTAGTGAAGCTCTATGACCGAGGTATTTCGTTATGTTGTAATCGCGAGAAACTTGTCTGTGATGTTATTCGCCTTTTGCTGTTTATTGCGTCGAGCGTGCACAAGCATCCTTTGTGGATACTGTTATCTTGGTTAAAGCATGGTGACCAAGCTGTGCTGCGTTAGTGGTGGTTCTGTCGTCAGATGTCAAAACGGCTTTAGAACATCGGCATCTTCATTTCAACAATGATGACGACGTTGACATGAAGCGGAACACCAGTTTCAAGAAGCTCCTGGAGTTCCACCCAGACTCGGGTGACATCAACGTATACAAGAAAAGGTTCTTGCTGTTTATTTATGGTTCATTCTTTGCAATATTTCTAAGCCAGAATAGGGACAGTTGCATTATGGACTGAGGCAAATACCTGTAAAGATGCAACATTTCAAGCAAGAAAACCAAGTTACAAAGGAAAATTATTTGTGAAACAAGAATAAAATGATTCGCAGATTCTACGCATAGTGGGAATTGATGATATGCGAAGGACAAATGAGAAATATTCATATGTCACTTTAAAATCAGCACAACGTTATGAGGTGGAGGTAACTGATGGCATACATGACTTCCGTGTCATCATTATCATGTTTGGATGTGTCGCTTACCTTTGTCATCCATTCACGTCACGCGATACCAAATCCAGTATCTAGTGAAATGGCCCCGAGCACGCTATGAGCGTGGTATGTTGTCGTGTTCTTATATGACACGCGTGTCATGATTATCATGTTTGCACCACTCACATATTTCGGCATCCATATACATCAAGTAACACCAAATTTGGTATATGCGGAATTAGCGAAACGGCCGCGAGCGCACCATGAAGGGCCCAATTCATTCCAATGTAGCTTTGATGCGCGCGCACGCTGGGCACAGCGACGCTATACGTTAGCAAATCGCGAGCTCTCTGTAGTATGATGCCAGGCGTGACCAGCGTCCGTCGGCACCGCTCGACGGCAACCGGCACGAAATGCGACATGCTTCATTTCGCGCCGAAGTGTTACCCAGGAAACACTGCGTCTCCCTCTTTTCGTGATGGAGGAAAGCCGGGCGCGCTGAAACGCGCATTCGTCAAAGCAACGCAGCGTGGCGCGCGCCTGCGAGTATATGGCAGTACAGGCGCATGGTGTGGAAACCCCTGAGTGACGTGACGAAATGAACGCTGGTGAGCACGCGCATGGCGTCACGTCTAGATGTATTGGTGCCGTGACTGTCACAGGTAGTCATGTTCTCACATTACACGCATCTCTCGTTGATTATGTTCGCACCAGTATCACACCTGCGTCATCTATTCACGTCCCGTAATACCCAATTAAGTATAAGTGAAGCTAGCGAAACGGCCGCAAGCGCATCATGAGCGTGGCATGTATTCATGTTGTTGCATGACACGCATCTCATGATTATCGTGTTTGCACCAGTCACATACCTTCGTCATCTATTCACGTACCGTAAAACTGAATTCGGTATGCGTGACGCTAGCGAAACGGCCACGAGCACATCATGAGCGTGGCATGTAGTCATGTTGTTACATGACGCGCATGTCATGATTTTCATGTTAGGGTCTGTCGCTTGTGTTTGCCATGCAATCATGTCATACCTTACCAGTGTTGCAACATGACATGTGAACGAAACCATCGCAAGAGCTGCAGGACCATGAAATGTAAATCATGACATTCATGACACATATCACGATTTTCATGTTATGAATAGTCAAATATGTTCTTCATACAGTCATGTTACGCCATACGAAGTTTGGTATATATACCATTATCGAAACGACCAAGAGAGCTAAATGTCGTAGGTGCCTAGATAGATAGACAGATAGATACGCTCATAGTCGCCGAAGTTTGCTAAGAAATGCTTCGCATTTAAATTTTGAAATAACTACAAAGCAGCAATTACACTGTGCCCAGCAATAAATAAAAACAAATATTTCACAAAAAATTTTAAATGGCCATCTTCAATTTAACTTCGTCATCGCATTGCACCCATTAACTATCAAGCTCGTTTCCCTCGAACAGCAAGCAAATCAAAAATGAGTGTTTGGAACTAATGTTTCGTTTCAAAAAAAAAGATGAAACGTTTGCTGCGTCTTCTGGCGTGAAGAAAGCCTGAAGAAAGCGTGAAGTATTCATGATTGAAGCTTTTTACTTTGGCCTTCGCAACTCTTAACATAAAACGAAGGCGTGCAGGTTTATTTCGGTCCAACGATGTCCGTAAACATGCTATACCCTTCAGTTCAGTAGCAGACGTATTATTATAATGATTGAAGTTAAACATGGCTGCCTTATTTTGAACCCTTCTCAATTCATTGATAATAAAGTGGTTAGTGGGTCCCATGCTATGTTTGCGCATTCAAGCAGAGGTCAAATCAGAGACCTGTACGCGAAAAGTTTATTATCCTGAGAATTACAAGGGCATCGCTTCAAATATTGTAGCTTATAGTCTTGGCGATATCAGCATTGTGTGTTATACAATAATTCAAACGCAAAACACGACTGATGTGAAGACATAGGTAGCTTGAAGACGTAGGTAACGTCAACATCCCGGGTTCATGACGTTCACGAAGAGAGCAGACTTCAGGTCGAAGATGAAACTGTTTATTCTGGCCAAACTTCTGGCCATGCAAAATGAAAGTCAAGTTAGAGAAAAACACTAGCACTAATAGCGGCGGACATAGCATCGGCCGTCAATCAACTGGCAAGAGGTGGAGTGCGTCGGCATTTATACGTGTTATCGCTAGAGGCTGCGTAGGCTCCAAAATGATCTGCAACTCTCTCGAAGTGTTACAACGTTAAAAAGATGATCTACTTCAGTCCCGAAGCTTCTCGAATACTGCCGCTGCGGTTTGCGCTGATAATTACTGACAGTAAAATGGGGGGAGGGTGATATCAAAACATGGAATGTGGCATTGTCCCCCTCTCAAAAATTCGTCGTCCCCATGCGAGAAAATAAACAATAGGCACAAACAATAATGCAAAGCAACAACAAAATTTACAGTCCTAATGTTCGCACGTGAAATGCCTTTAGGTGCATGGCATGGACGAGTTCGCAACGTCGTCGGAAACATCCTCATAGTCGAGTTTACCGAGACGTCAAACAACCCTGTATGGTCCAATGCTCCGCCGCCGTGCCCTAGTGGCTAAGGTACTCGCCAGCTCACCGTCAGGTCGCGGGATCGAATTCCAGCAGTGGCAGCTGCATTTTCGAAAGAGGCCAAAACGCTGTAAGCCCACCTGTTCACATTTTAGTGCACCTTAATGAACCCAAGGTGGTAGAAATTTCTGCAGCCCTCCACTATTGCGCGTCTCACAATCAAACGGTAGTTTTAGGACGTTTCACTTCACATGTATTATGAGCAAGTATGGTTCGCAGTAGAATGGCAGAAGTTTTTCACTAAGCCTGAGTCGACGCGTGTCACCGTCCACACCCAAACATGATCAGCAGGTTGGTATTCCACGAAACTTCGTCGAAGAATATAACGGTGGATGTCTGTCACCTGTTGGGTTTTGATATTGTCGCAGTGCAACACGAACAAAAGATGACAACAACTTACGGTAGCGAAAAGAGCGTGTTCAGGATCAGCTGTACAGCAAGACGCCTGCTTCGTTGTTGTCCCGAAAACCACCTGTCCCAAAAGCTGGAATCTACAACACATTCCTATCGTCGTTGTTTTTCATATACACACGTGTCCCTTGCCCCTCCTTATAGGAGCATCGCCCCGATGCTGATTCAGACACACCGTATTTTTTTAACGTGCAGTCAGTCGCTCACGTATGGCTTCATAAGCACTACATGCACAAGTTCAGGCTGGTGCTGGCGAAGCGTCGGGCAGTGGGGACTGTCGGAAACGACCTCGTAGGTTACGTCACATAGCTGGCGCTATACTCGGTATGGCCCGAAATATCGCCTTAGCAGCTTCTCGAACAGTCCACGTTTCCGTACGGGTGTCCAAACCCACACTCTGACACCGTTTTTGTACGTTACTATTATATGGCGAGCATTGTAGCGTCCTGCCTCGTAGTCTTGTCGCTGGCGGATCCGTAAGCGGACGAGCTGCCTAGCTTCTTCCGCGCGTTCAGTGAACACGTCGGCGCCTGTGTCCGTGGCGCCCCATTCATGTGGCAACATCACATCCACCATTGTCCGTATCTCCCGTTCGTGAACCAACCTGAATGGAGTCATGCGAGTTTTTTCTTGTTCAGCCGTATTGTATGCGAACGTGACACAGGGTAAAATTTTGTCCTACTTCTTATGTTGGACATCCACGTACATCGACAGCATGTCTTCAATCGTCTTGTTGAGGCGCTCAGTTAGTTCATTTGTTTGCGGGTGGTACGCAGTGGTCTTACGGTGAGTCGTTCCACTAAGCATCTGGACGTGGTCTAAAAGAGCTGCCGTAAATGCTGTTCCGCGGTTTGTTATCACAATATTCGGGGCATCGCGGCGTACCACAATAGTTTTTATGAAAAATCTTGCCACTTCTAAGGCAGTGCTCTTTTGGATAGCCTTTGTTTCGGCATACCTGGTTGGGTAGTCTGTTGCGACTATAACTCAGCGATTCCCTGCAGTGGAAGAAGGAAGGGGTCCCAAAATATCCATTCCTATCTGGTCGAACAGTGTACGTGGAACCTGAACTGGTTGCAGCTGACAGGCGTGTTTCTTAAGAGGTGACTAGCATCGCTGGCAATCGAGACAAGTGTGAATGTGGTGTTCGACCATTGTTGTGAGTCATGGCCAATAGTATCTCTGCTGTACTCTTACCAATGTGCGAGTGTAGCCTAAATGGCCAGACGTCGGCTCGTTGCGACATGCTTGAAGCACATCAGTACGAAGGGGTGCAGGAATAACGAGCAAACAGGGAGCTCCGATGAATGAAAAGTTTCTTTTGTGGAGGACGCCATATTGCGTAAGCAAAACGACGATAATGCCCTTGCAATGACTCTGGGTGTCCTCGAAGAACGTCCGTCAACGTAATTAATCAAATCAAGCCATTCATGATTGCCTCATTGTTGTTGGGCAATCGTGGATGCGTCGAGAACACCGAGGAAGGCCATGTCGTCGTCAGAAAGAAAGGCTGACTGTGCTGGTGATTGAGACAGGCAGTCGGCGTCCATATGTCGCTTTCCATACTTGTGTATGGCCGTCATATAGAACTCTTGTAACTTCAGACTCTACCGCGCTAATTGGCTGGTTGGATCTCTTAAATTAGTCAACCAACAGAGTGAATCATGGTCACTAACAACTTTAGAGGGGCGGCCATATAAATACGGGCAAAATTTCTTAACTGCCCAGACCACGGTGAGGCATTCTTTTTCAGTTGTTGAATAATTGGCCTCAGCGCGTGTTAGCGTCCTGCTTGCGTAGGCGATCACTCGTTCCGTGTCTTCTTGCACAAGCACAGCTCCGAGGCCTACATTGCTTGCGTCGGTGTAAAGCATTGCTCGCGCTTGTTCGTCGAATCGGGAAAGCACTGCAGGGGCTTGAAGACGTTCGCGGAGGTCATTAATTGCTGCTTGCTTTTTGTTCTTCCACTCAAAGGCGGCGGCGTCTTTAGTGAGGCAAGTTAACGGCGACGCAATCCGTGCGAAGTCGGCGATAAACCGGCGATAGCAGGCCCAAAGGCCCAGAAAGCGCCTGACAGCTTTCGTAACGAACGGTACTGGGAACTGTGTCATGGCTGCAAGTTTTTCGGGTTCAGGCCAAACGCCGGTGCAGCTGACGACATGACCACGAAACAGCAGCTCTTCAAAACAAAAGTGACATTTCTCTGGTTTCAATGTGAGGCCCGCGGATCGTATGGCTGATAAAACAACTTCTCGACTTTTGAATTGCGTGTCAAAGTTGGGGAAAACACTATGACGTCGTCTAGATAAACTAAACAGGTCTTCCAATTTAACCCTTAAAGTACAGTGCCCATGAGCCTTTAAATGTAGCTGGCGCTGAGCACAGACCAAAGGGCAGAGCTTTAAATTCATATAAATCATCCGGCGTCACAAAAGCGCTTTTTCTCCCGCTATCTTGGGTCTACCTCCATCTGCGAATATCCGCTTCTGAGGTCCGTTGAGGAAAAGTAGCGAGCGTTTCGAAGCCTATCGAGGGAATCACCAATACGTGGAATCGGATACCCATCTTTCTTAGTCACTTGGCTCAGCTTCCTGTATTCCATGCAAAAACGCAGAGTACCATCCCTTTTCTTAACTAGTACTACAGGCGGTGCCTACGGGCTCTGTGATGGCTAAATCACATCATCTTCAAGCATTTTAGCGACTTGTTGCTGTATTACTTCCCGCTCCTTTCGAGCCACATGATCAGGATTCTGGTGTATAGGCCTTGCTAAGTCGTGGGTGACTATTCGATGCTATGTTAGCGACATTCGACCGACCCGTGATGTCGATGACAAGCAGTCCTGGAATTCAGCTAGCAGCTCAAGAACTCTCGTTCACTCGTCCCTTGACAACATAGTACCAACGTCAAGATTAGGTACTGATTCTTCTTGAGGAGCTTCGTCCAGTGCCGATAAACTGCCTTGGATTTCTGCAGTATTGTTGAAGTAAGCGTCAGCTGTACCCTTTAGGAGGTGTCGGCGCTCAGCATTGAAGTTAGTGAGCAGCATGTTTGTGCGTCCCGCAGTGACAGTGACAAGACCTCGAGCACCTGAAATACCGTGGCTAAAGGTCAGCGAGCTTATTTGGTCGGCAATGCCGTCACCGTCAAATGGCTTATCCTCTGCCACCGAAACAAGTGTGCACGATCGTGGCGGGACGACCACATCGCCGTCCTTCAGACGTAAAACGTTATGTCTCAGCTCTGAGCAATCGACTAAAGCAGGGCTGTTGTTGCGAAACGTAATGACACTGTCAGGGACGTTAATGACGGTGCCATGTTCTCTCAAAAAGTCCATTCCGATAATCAGGTCTTTACAGCATGAAGCGAGAACGACGAACATCTCCATGAAAGTAGAGCCACTGATGTCGAGCCTTGCTGTGCACATTCGGACAGGCATCAGTAATTGGCCACCTGCCGTCCTTAGGTGAGGTCCCGTCCACGCCGTCTTTACTCTTTGAGGCGTATGGTAAGGTCATCACTAAAAATAGAGAAGTCGGCCCCGGTGTCGACTATAGCTCTGACTTGCTGTCCATCCATAGGAACGGTAAGGCCTGGGGTCACAGCTTCGTCGGTACGTCTTGTAGGCTTTACAGCGTCCTGATGTAGGAATAATGGGGGCTCTTTTTCTTCGTCTTGACAGCCTGCAATCTTACCCCCTGAGATCGCCGCCTTCAGTTTCCCCGGTACGGGCTGGGTGACCTCGCTCCTCTGGTGTCGGCAAAAGTGCGGCGCTGCAACGAAGGTGACTGGGTAGGAGAAGGAGAGCGTGGTTGTATCGGAAGCCCGGCTGGTAATCAGTTATCTCGTCATAATTGTTACGGCGGCCATCGAAGGGGGTCGAGTCACCAGAGGTGCTTGAGAACCGACATTACCACGGCGGGATACGCAGTCGTTGGCATGTCGACTATTATTTATTTTTTACCTGCGATACAGTAGTGGTGCAGGCTCTTCTCACAATCTGTCAAACCGTGACCTGAGAGGGTGAAAGGGATCGGCGCGGTGCCAGCAATAGCGTGCTATGTGGCCCACACCTCCGCAGTTGAAACGGAGTGGACGTCTGTCGACAGTGCGCCAGGTGTCTGTTCGGCGAAGCTCTGGACGCCGGGACAACTCCTCACGTGACGAAGGCCAAGGCAGGCCAGAAGACGTCTGGTCGTATGGGGGCTGGATGGGTGAGCGCCACGATGTTTCCCCTGTGGTGGTGTCCAAGGAACAGTTGCAGGTGGCGGGTAGTATGAAGGTGGAATGGGTGGGGAGCTTTGAAGGGCGGCGGCGTACATAATAAGACGTTGCTCGGGGGCACGTTCAGCTGTCGAAAATGCTTGGCGGATTTCGTCGCGGATGACTTGAGCAACAGATGCTGTGGGTGTAGCCACTACCGGAGTCCGCAACCTGTGCAGTTCCTCACAAACAATCTCTCTCTAATCATTTCACTCAAGGAGCTATGATTGTCAAACGTCACAGCGGCGGCCTGAATTTTGGGGCTGCTGCACAAGTGGTCATATTGTCGGCAGCGTTGGTGAAGTGCCCGCTCGATAGCCGACGCTTCTTTGATGAAGTTCGCTACGGTGCTGGGCGGGTTGCGCAAAAGTCCGGCAAACAGCTGCTCTTTCACGCCGTGCATATGTAGCGCAACTTCCTATCTTCGCTCATCTGCGGGTCAGCCCTCCGAAATAAACGTGTCATGTCTTCGGCGAACATGGCGACCGTTTCATTGGGTTTTTGGACTCTTAGCTCTAGTAGTTAGTGGGCGCGGTCACGTCTGTCGACATTGGCAAAGGTTTCAACCATATGCTCGTGAAAGTCAGTACAAGTGGACAGGTTGCCTTCTCTGTTCTCGTACCCAGTACGAGCGCTGTCATCAAGATAGAAGTACGCCCGGCCTAGCTTTTCCTGATCAGACCACTGGTTGATCTTCACAACACGGTCATAGTGATCTAACCAGTCTTCTACATCTTCGTGTACGCCACCACCAAAGCGTTCAGGCTTCAGCGATTGAAATAAACGTTACCTGGGATGGAGAAGGAGGACTGGTGCCGAGAAATACAGGCTGGGGGCTGGTGCTAGCCATTGCTAGATGTCTTGTAGAGGGTTTCTGCAAGGAGTTGAACTCTGGAGGAAGACCTCGTAGCCGACGACTGAATCTATGGACAGCGCTTGTAACAGGCACGTCCGGGCTGGATGAAACTTTCCACTAGGGGTGTTAAGCATCGGGCAGCGTCGCAGCCCAGCTCCTACACCACTGTCGCAGTGCAACGCGAACAAAAGAAGACAGCAGCTTACGGCAGCGAAAAGAGCTTTTTTGGTTGGTTGTTCCTCGAAGAGCGTGTTCAGAATCAGCTGTACAGCAAGACGCCTGCTTCATTGTCGTCTCAAAAACCCCATATCCCACTTGCTGGAATCTACAAACAGTCCTATCATCGTTCTTTTTCATATACACACGTGTTAATATGGAGGCGGGCGAGTTGTCGAGCTTCTTCGACGCACTAGAAGTAGACAGACACATCGATGTTTTGTTCGTCGTGCACGTTGGGCAACATGGCGGCGAGCGTCGTGGCTCGGCTTCTTCCATACACCAACTTACATGATATCATCAGCGTCTTTTTGTGCACGGCCGTGTTGTACGTGAAGGTCACGTATGGAAGGATTGCTTCCCACGTCTTCTCCTCGACGTCGACGTGCAAGGCCAGCATATCGGTGATGGTTTTATTAAGACGCTAAGTGAGGCCAATTGGTCTGTGGATGGTGGTTGTTGGTCTGGTGGTGACTTGTCTGGCTGTACCTCAGGATCGCCTGAAATAGGTCCGCCTTAAAGGCCGTACCTCTGTCTGTGATGAGGAACTCTGGAGCTCCATGACTCAATACGACGTTCTCGATGGAGAACTTTGCTACCGCCAAGGCATTCTCTTTGGGCAGAGCCCTTGCCTGGGTAAAGTGGGTAAGGTAGTCAGTAGCTATAAAGATCCTTTTTTTCCAGAATTCGACGTCAGGAACAGTGTTAGTAAGTTTATATCAATTTGCCGAAACGACCGGCGAGGTGGCTCGATAGGCTAGGGAAGTCCGGTTGGCCTAGTCGACGGTATCTTGCGTCATAGACAGCCTCGACATGTACTGCCCTACTGATTTATATTGCTAGCAAGTCGTTGCCAGTAATACTTCTCCTGTTTTCTTGCGTGTGTACGGGAAACATGGAGATGTCAAGCAGTCATATGGTCGTGTAAAGCATCCGAATTTCTGGACGTAACGCTGAAGGTACTACGAAGGCGTAGTTGGCCCGATGCGGCAAAAAGTTTTTCTTGACGAGGATGCTGTTACGTACGAAAATCGACGCAAGTCATCGCTTTAATACCTTCGCAACAACGGCAGCCTTGCCCCATGTCTTCCATAAGACCTTTGATTTTACGGTATACACGCTGCCGTTCTGCAAAACCATCGATGCTTAGGGCTCTCAGGAAGCAGTCACCGTCCTCGTTGTCCTACGGCAGTGGATAAAAGAATCACGAGACTACCAGTCGTCTTGTTACAGAAAGACGGGCTGGTTGATTTTACTGCATACGGAAACTTATGCGCTGGTCCCTGTGTCCCTTCGTCTATGTCCTCGTGTGTGTGTGTTAAAGTTTCAGTAGGCAGTCCTCGTCAGAGTGCCCTTGCTCAGACTTGTGAATGACGGTGATGTCGAATTCCTGAAGTCGCACACTCCATCATGCGAGGCGCCTGAATGGTCCTTCAAGTTAGGTAGCCAAATAAGGCATGGTGAAAAGACCTACGATAGAGGTAAGGGCGAAACTTTGACGTAGCGCAAATGATGACATGACACTCCTTTTCCTTTGTGCAATAGCTGACTTCCGCTTTTGATAGCGACTGACTCACATATCTGATGAACCCCTCAAGCTCATCACTCTTCTGCACAAGGATGGCTCCGAATCCCACACTCTTGCGCCGGTGTGGATTGCCGCAGTCGGCGTTTTTGTTGAAATGAGCAAGTATATCGATGGTGTCTTCAGGCGTCGTTTCAGTTCTTGACCTGTTTCCTCCTTTGGATTTTACACTTTAACGCTACGTGAGTCCTTGTGAGGTTACTGAGTGGGTCGGCGATTCGCGCAAAGGTTTTTCCAAAATGTCTGCAATAGGCACAGAAGCCGGGAAATAGACGCGTGGCCTTCTTGTCGGTGGGTTCTGAGAATGCAGCGATGGCTGTTTTCTTATGAAGCCGGAACGTACTCTGGACTTGCTTATCACGTGTCTCAAGAAAAAAAATTTCTCTCATGCAAAGCAGCACTTTTCTCTCTTCAGAGTGAGTTTGGAGGATTTGATTGCTTGATGTACAGCATGAAAGCGCTGAAGATGTTTGTCGAAGCATGAGAAAAGCTCAACGACATTGTTCAAGCACAGAAGACAAGTCTTCCACTTCACTACAGCGAGCACTGTGGCAGTAACACGCTGGAACGTCACATTCACCAAGCCAAGACCAAAGGGCATGACCCTTGATATGCCCGGGGAGGGGTTGAGGCTGCCACCCAGGATCCGGCGAAGGACGACTCTTGCGACGCGTCTCACGAACAAGTAGAAGATGCGTTTAATTTACATATTGGCAAGAGAAGTACATTGCAATGAGAGCGTACGGACTCGCCTTTCCATCACAAGGGCCCAGAGCGCACTCGAGACGAGCGGGCCAGCGAAGTCCACAGAGAGAGCCCAGCGCGCTCCCGACACGCTCCTTTTATAGCCGTCCGTGCACGCGCTAGACGCCGACTGCGTACAGCAGGCGTGCCGATGCGCGTTCCTCGCAGCGCGCCAAGAGATTTCCCGCGTTCCTGTGGAACGCGGACAGCGTATGGCAGGTACGCCGATGAGCGTTCCTTTCATGCCGGTTCCTTGTATTGCCGGTTATGACAGCTCGTCCGCCGTTCGAAGAAGTCACGTAAGGGCTGCAGTGGCACTGCTCCCTGAAGCGGCCGTAGTCCGTCTCCGGAAGCGCAACACTGTCCACCACAACACAGAGACACTCACCACATAGCAGGTTTTACGGTAGGCGCACCTAGACGTTGTAAAGAGGCCCAGCACAACACACGCTTGGTCACAGCATGAGACTGTCCACAGCTGCAAAGGCCTCGTCACCGCTGCCTGGTCGTCCACTGGCCGAAGGAAGCAGGAAGCCCTACCGAAGGGCCACAGTCCGCAATAGCTGGTTCGTCGTGTCCACCATGCCATGCTGCTGGACCGGTAGGCATAGCAATCTTCTGCCTGCCTTTAGCGGGGAAGACGCTCTCAAACCGGACACCCACAATGAGAACACTCAGCTCTCCCGAGAATCACCAGGTGTAACTTGCTGCAAGGCTCGTAATTTTTTGCACAACAGAAGACTACACTATGGTGGTGACCAAGTGAACTCTAACAAAGAAATAAAAACGCGCGCGCACACGCACAACGCTAAATAGTAGCACTTGCGTCTAACAAAGGACTCAAAATAATTGTACAGTTCCGCGTTTTCTTTAGCTATTCAACTACGGAAAACTTTGGCTCAGGCCATCGGCGCTACCGTTGTCTCTGCCTTTCCGGTACTTGAGCTCAAAGCTATGCTTCGCAACGCTAAACTCCAACGCAAAAGCATTTCATTTTTCTACAACATACTACGCAGCCATGTTATAGGACAATGATCTGTCTGGACCTCGAAATGGGATCCAGCCAGATAGCATCGCAGTTTTTGTATTGCCCATACGAGGCACGCACACTATTTTTTCAACGCACTGTACGCCTGCTCACGAATCGTGAGTTTTCTACTGACAAAAGCCACAGGGTGTTCGTTCCCTTCAGCGTCGTTTTGACTGAGCACAGCTCCCATTCCCCAATCACTAGCATCGCACTGCAGTACAAACGGGTGGTCAAAATCAGGCACCCTCAACACAGGCCAACTGGGCAGAGCAGATTTCAGAGCAGCAAATGAGCGTTCCTTCTCTTCACTCCACTGCACTTTCATAGGTTCGTTCTTTTTCTAGCTATCTGTGAGTGGACTAGCAATCTCTGAAAAGTTCGCAATGTATTGCTGGTAGTACCCAACCAATCCAAGAAAGGATCAAATGTCAGTTTTACTGACAGGTCTGGGGTAACCAGCTATTGCTGCGATTTTAACCACTAGCGGACGTCGGTAACCTTGACCAACCTTATGGCCGATGTAGCTGACCTCTCCTCTTCCCAACTGACATTTCTCTGCCTTTACGGTCAGCCCCGAAATCTTCAAGCGCGTTAACACTTGTCGCAGATGCGAGAGGTGGTCCTCCCAGCTACCAGAAAAAATCGCAATATCATCCAAGTATGGCAATGCGTATTCCTGCATGTCTTTGAGAACGTGATCTATTAACCGAGAGAAACAAAATGGTGCATTCTTCAGCCCAAAGCTAAGGACTAAGGGACAGAAAGTTCCAAGAGGAGAAATAAACGCGGCATAGCAGCTTGCCGTTCAGTTAGCGGAACCTGCCAGTAGCCTCTGGTCAGGTCGAGCGTCGATATATACCTTGCACGGCTTATGATTTCTATTCTCTCCTCTAGCTTAGGGATGGGGTAGGGTTGGTCCCGAGTAACTGCATTTAACTTACGATAATCAATGCATAGTCTAGGCTTTTTGCCTGGAGCTTCTACAATAAATATAGGTAGGTATACTCACTATCCGCTTCGACAATCAAACCAAGCTTCAACATGCGTTTGATTTCACTTTCCTAGATTTCTGTCTGTCTAGGAGACCAACGATATTGTTTTGACCGAATGGGGTCGTTAGAAATCAGTTCTATGTCGTGTTCTTTTAGATTGGTCTTCCCTGGCGTGTCACTGAAGGAACCTTCAAACTCGCGCACTAATTCACTGAGCCCTGCCATTCTTGGTTGCTTAGCTGCGCATTCTCCTCAATATCTGCTAAGAGCTTTTCGAACGAATTTTCATGTTTCTTTTCTGGATAGTGAAAATTGGTTTCTACCTCCTCAGGTAATTTCAGCGCCATTTAAACCACCGCATCGCGTTCCTTATAAAGCTTCATAAAGTTAGAGTGGTAGATCTTAACCTCTTTACGCCGCCCTGGCAATTTAACGACATAGTTCGTGTCTGATAGCTTTTCTACCACTTCTGCGGGACTTTCCCACTGTACTTGCAATTTATTCTTTCGGGAAGTGTTTAACGATAACATCTTTTCTTTCACAACGAAAGTTCTTTTGCGGGCATTTTTGTCATAGTACAGTGTGGCCCTAGCTTGGGCGCCTTTCATGTTGACCAACTCCTTACATGACTGAAGACGGTTTATGAGCTTCAATGCGTAGTCAACTACGGTATGATCTTCTCCGCGGCCTTCCCATGCTACGCGCAGCATGCGGAGGGGTGACCTTAGATGCCTGCCATAAACTAGTTCTGCAGAACTGAACCCAGTAGACTCATGTGGCACGGATCTCAAGGCGAATAAAGTGGCAGGTAAACAAGCCTCCCAATCTTTCTTCTGTTCGTAACACATCGCGCGGAGTACTCGTTTTAGCACAGTGTGCCACGCCTCCACACTATTACTCTGCGGGTGCTGCACTGAACTTTGAACAATGCGAATTCCGCACCGCTCCAGAAACGCCGTCGTCAGAGCGCTGGTAAATACGCTACCCTGATCGCATGCGGGCACTTGCGTTGATGATGGAATAGCAGTCTCTGTAGCACTGCTATCATCCACTATCACAGGTGCTCCAGACATGCTTCCTTCCTCACGCGTACTAGTTGATGCTTGCTCACAGTGATCAGCTGGTACTGGCTGTTCGACTTCATTAGTCCTCACAGCGGCGAGCTCGCGTGCCTTGGAACGGGTGATAGGCTGTGCTACGAATTCCCCGAAGCTGAGACCTCTCTGCTTCAAAAGAATATCAGACTTGTTCGAAAAAAGGTACGGGTACTGCTTCGGTAGGTTCGGAGATACTGCTGCCTCAGTCTGCAGTACCCCAAATGGACCCTCAATTGTTACATTTGCGATAGGCAGGCAAACGCTGTTCTTTTCTACTACCTGCTTTATCCACGCGCACTCACCCGTGAAGTGTTTAGCTTCAACGTATTCAGGACGAACAATGTCCATTGTAGCTGCGGAGTCACAAAGGACCTTACATTCTTTTCCGTTTACGACTAAGTCTCGAAGGTACGGTCTCAAAAGCTGCATATTTTCGTAGCCACTGCCCGTAAAAAGAAACACTACCTTCGGTTTCCGACAGCCAGCCGCTATGTGTCCTGGCTCTTGGCACCGGAAACACAAAAGTGGCTTTTTCACCTCAGAACTCTTTTCCTTCCCTGAGTTTTCCTTTGCTTTGGTTTCGGGCGCATTCACTGCAGAGCTGGTGCCCTACGCACAGAGCAATCTTTGAGCGGCTGTTTGCTGAGTGACACGAACGCGTGCTTTTTCTGACTGGCGATGGACGGTGTATTCATCAGCTTGCTCAGCCGCGCGTTCCATGTTCCTCTCCCTAGGTCTATCTTGAATCCACAGGCGCATTTCCTCATCCAAGCACCCGTAAAATTGCTCAAGGCAGATCAAGTCCACCAGCTTATTCCGATCCTCGTAGACACCTTCTTCCTTCAGCCACTTCACCAAATCGGCCTTCATGTTGAATGCGAATTCCTTAAATGTCTCGACCGTTGTCTTTTGTGCGTCCCCAAAACGGCGGCGAAACGCTTCTGCTTAAAGCCGGAATTTCTTTAGGAGGGCAGCCTTCACTTTGTTATAGTCATCCGCGTCGGTTGCTGGCAAGCGCGCAAGCGTGTCCGCTGCTTCGCAGGGCAATACCATTAGTTGCTTTTGAGGCCACGTGGCACGATCAAACCCCATCTTCACACAAGTTCTTTCGAAATTTACAAGGAACAACGCTATGTCCTCGCTCATTTCGTAAGGCTGCAAGAGGTCCCTCATGCTCACTCGTTCGCCTGCCTGAATCTCTGCATTTGCTGTTCCCAGGTCACTAGTGCCTTTCGCCTCTGCAATCTTAAGCTGAAGCCGCAAGCGCTCAAGCTCCCTTTCATGGCTTTCCGCTTCTTCTTTGCGCTTGACGGTTTCTCTTTCAAACATAAGGTGCTCTCGCTCTTTGACTTCTTGTGCCCTTTTCATCCTCTCCTGAATTAGCTCCCAGCACTCTGCGAGCTCCTCCGCATCCGCGCCAGAATCCTTAACCGCCTGTATTAAAAGTGGCTGTCTATGTATAGTCACCACCTCAATCCCCAGCTCCTGGCACAACAGCACTAAATCCGGTTTCCTCAATTTGTTCAAGTCCATGGTCACCCCGTGCAGACTTCCGTTGATCAAACTGCTGTGAAGGTACCTCTAATAAACCCAATCCTTCACAAAGCAGCAACTAATCTACCCTTTTGGATAAACATCACCATCTATTCAAAACACCTGGCAGAATCTCTACGGAACGTGAGCACTCACCAGCATCGGTACCAGGAAAGAACACGAACCGATCCCGCCGCTGCCAACCAGTTGATATGCCCGGGGAGGGGTTGGGGCTGCCACCCAGGATCCGGTGAAGCACGACTCTTGCGACGCGTCTCACGAACAAGTAGAAGATGCGTTTAATTTACATATTTGTAAGAGAAGTACATTGCAACGAGAGCGTACAGACTAGCCTTTCTATCACAAGGGCCCAGAGCGAACTCGAGACAAGCGGGCCAGCGAAGTCCAGAGAGAGAGCCCAGCGCGCTCCCGACACGCTCCTTTTATAGCCGTCCGTGCACGCGCTAGACGCCGACTGCGTACAGCAGGCCTGCCGATGCGCGTTCCTCGCAGCACGCCAAGAGATTTTCCGCGTTCCTGTGGAACGCGGACAGCGTATGGCAGGTACGCCGATGAGCGTCCCTTGCATGCCGGTTCCTTGTATTGCCGGTTATGACACCCTGAACTCGAAGAAGTCGCCTGGTGTTATGGACGCAGTCTGTGATCGTTCTTTCTCGTCTACTTTGATTTTCCAATAGCCCTTTTTGAAGTCCATCGAGGAAACGTATTTGGCGTCGTGGAGTCGATCAAGGGCGTCGTCTATTCGGGGGAGAGGATATACGTCCTTCTTCGTGATCTTGTTGAGTCGGCAATAATCAACGCAAAAGCGGGGTGTTCCATCTTATTCCTTCACTCACGACCAGTGATGCCCATGGACATTTTGAAGAGAAAATACTGTCGTCGTGGAGCATTTTGTCAACCTAATTATTTTTTATGACCTTCCGTTCTCTCGTCGGAACTCAGTACGGGCTCTTGTGGTGGGGCCTAGCATTTTTTCTGTTGTGATTGGATGTTTTGCGAGACGGGTTTGTCGAATTCCGGATGACGACGACGATGACAAACAGTTTGTATTTCAAAAGCAAGTTTTTGAGGTGTTCTTTTTTATGCGTCGGAAGGCTTAGATTAACGTCAAAAGTTGGTTGAACGGTTTCGGTCGTCGGAGTAGATTCGGCGGAATCGGTGAGAAAAAAAGCGTTGCTGGCTTCCACTATTTCTTCATTGTATGCAACCATCGTGCCTTTGCTGAAGGGGTTGTAATCGTTGCTGAAGTTCATGAGCTTAACTCCTCCGTTCCCTTATCGAAGCTCAGCTATTTTTCTGGTGACGCAAATTTTGCGGTTACTCAACAGGTGCTAGTCGCCTTTAACGACGCCTTCCATGTTTTGTCAATTTTTTTAGTGCTGACGGAAGCGCTGATGCTGGGACGAGGAGGAAAATTGACTTGGTATTTCAGCACAATCAAGGCGTGCCTTCTTGAGACGCGTGGGGCGGCACTGCTTTTTCTGGGGATAGTGTTATTAGAGGTTTTCAGTCTGTCCGGTCAACCGCTATAAGCAAAATACTTAGCATGTATTGGAATACTGGCCATGTACTGCACATGCGCGCGCCTGTCAAACATGACCGCACCGCTGAAAGCAATTGCCATCCACCTCGACTCCTATCGAGTGGCCGTCGTGCGCTCTGTAGCTCGCTAGCCTCGACTAGATGCTTTTATTTGTTTGAGATTTTTCGCCTTATCTTTCGAAAGCAAAGTATTTGTGTCGATTCGGCAATGTTTTTCAGATATTTACTCAAATATTCAATGATGTAGGCTGAGTCAGTAATGCTCCCAGAATCTAAGAGGTCGCAAAATACGTGTTTGTCAGTTGTCTCCTCTCTTTATAGATGGCGCTACTTGGCGTGGTGTCGCCTACGCTGCACGCTATCTGGTAATACACCAGGCCTTTGCGTTACCGTAATACCAGACAGGCTAAAAACCTTTAACGACTTTGTTCTCAGGTCGACCACAGCACCATGTAGGCTTCAAAGTCCATACCTTTAATGACATCCTGTAGGTACGATGAGGTTGGCAGGATGAATTTCTCGGTTAATGATGACTCTGGCTGTGCAGGTTTTTGCCGGGCGTAACTAGGTGTCTTTCAGCTGTAGCATTTCGGGGTCTTACCAAGTTGTCTTAAATTTCTTCAATTTCGCGGCGAATGTCCCTTTGATGACAGAATAGACGACAGGCAATTAACTTTACCTTCACAACTTGATAATTGATGATTGATTGATATATGGGGTTTAACGTCCCAAAACCACTATATGATTATGAGAGACGCCGTAGTGGAGGGCTCCGGAAATTTAGACCACCTGGGGTTCTTTAACGTGCACCCAAATCTGAGCACACGGGCCTACAACATTTCCGCCTCCATCAGAAATGCAGCCGCCGCAGCCACCTTCACAACTCGTACAGTCCTTCTGAAGCTGTTCCGACGAAAGCAATAGGTGACAGGCATTGCACACGCCGGCGCACACAGCCTTCCGCACTGTGTATGTTCACGGCTGCACAATAACATCGTAAAAATATTTAGTCACACGGGACAGAGGATGAAGATGCACGCATAAGACAACACGTGTAATATATGAGACGAAAATAATTTCACCGTGATTTGACTGATTGTCAAAGATGCATTTAGATCGCCATACCGCAAGAACTGAAGTGCGGCGGCCACAGTCATAACTCCGAGGCGTCGTTAACCACTATGTCGCCAACAAGTCTGGGAGTATTAAGTGAGCGACGTCGTTCACCTGAAGCAAACGAACGCGAGAACAAACACGGCGTTGAACACGGAGCGTCTGCCGCCAGCAAACATCAAGCAGGAGAGCGAGCGTACGCTGGGTCGCCACCACGAACAGCGCCGAGCTGGTTTGGAGAGAGCGCTGAAGAAACTGACGGGAAACATATGCAGCGTTTTTCCGGCGTTTTGTACGCCGACGTCACTCGGCGCCGACGCTGCCACTGACGGTGGCCGAAACCATAGAGTTTCCCACAATACTTATTAGAGGGAACTCTGGCGCTAATGTCTATGGGAGTTGCAACACACGGCGCTTCAGCGAGCATGGGAAGACTGGTAGCACACACATTTGTCTAAGTTTTGTACTTCTGGTCTGCTTCTGACTCCGTGTGTGCTCGTGTGGCTTGGAGCTGTTTTTTCACGAAAACATAAATTAGAAAATGTTCACCGTTTGCGCTACACAACTTTATTCTTTTAAGCTTACTATTTTGAATCAAGTCCCTAAAATCAAAAGGGTTCATTCTTTCTATTAAAACAAAACCGTAACCAATGAAAAACAAAGCCGAAAGTACGATTCGCCGCCCGCAAGTACGAAGACTAGGCAAATGTGTGCACTACCCATAATTCCCATGGTCGCTGAGCGATCGCAGCGCTAGAGTGCCCTCTAGTTAATTTTGGTAAACTCTATGGCGGAAAAACATGCACTTCTGGACGATTGAGATATTTGCAGCGTCGGCGCTGACGCCGCAGGCGAGTTGACGAATGGAGAACCAATAAGCGCTCGGCCGCTGGCGACTTCCGCTATGTAACAGCATCGTTGCTGCTGTTAAAATTGCTGCCACCCACACTGGATCTATTAAGTCATCGCCGTGCTCTGAGTGACCCGAAAATTATCAACTGATGCTTGTATTTGACTTAGCTTGTTCTCCAGAAGCTTCGACAGGAAGCGCTAGGTATTTCTTTGAACCGTCTTCGAGCGCCATACTCAAGTCCGGCGCTAGGGTTAGCAGGCCTGAATGCATTGACTGAATACGTGGCTTCAAAAATGTAGAACATCTTCCGAGCTCAGAGGCCAGGTATTGCCAGTTTCTGCTTCTTTCTATCCTCAAAGGATGACGCTAAAAGTAAAGAAAGGATAGAGTTACTCTATATATGCCACCTTTAGGTAGCATATAACGTAACTCTAAGAAAGAATTTTCGGTAGTACTGTGACTTGTTTTTCACACCACATATCTGGAAATAACGCACGAAACCGGTTTTCAAGAATATTTCTTGTTGCTGCATTGACGGACCCTGCATGCACACTGCTTTGCGAGGTCTGGCGTTCATTCTCTTCAACAAACTCTGGAAAAACACTGCGACACTGAGCTGACGCTGGCACTGGCACTCTTTATATGGTTTGCCACCCTCACTGGCGGCGTTGACGTGATGACGCCGAGTAGAGCAGCGCCGAGAAAACGCTAGCAAAAGCGTTGCATATGTTTCGGGCTTAATGATGGCGTTTTTCCACAGACTCAAGCGAGTGCGAGTGCAGCGAGAAAACGCGAGTCTGCTGCCGTGGCGACCATCAACGGCCAGCGCCGAGCTGCTTGCCCCCGATTGACGGGGAGGCAAACTGTAATGACGGCCAATTTTTCGAATTTCCACTCTAGCGAAACCCCGCCAGCCCGTGCCGGTGCACTTACTATGCGCGACATTCTACAACCAAGCTCGTTACCAGCAACCGCAACGTGTTTTGAACGACCCGCAACACAGTGACGAGGTCTCCACCTTGAAGCTTATCACGGTGGCGGGCACAGGGAAGCACTCGATGAGCGAGCGTCTGGGTGGCCTATGACAATGGCTGCTAATTTCCAGGTGGTCACATCATTACAGGCAAACTGCAGACGACCAAGCCGGCCATTGCGGGGCATTTCATGCGTGCGAGATAAGACACGACTGAGCCCGTTGCCGGCAGGCGTGATCTGTATCACACTAGCGACAGGTACACTGCAGCTAGAGAAAAAGGGGTGTCACTGCGTCTTCATCTTGAGTCGCTCGTGTTCAAACCAGCCCGCGCTCTCTAAACGTGCATAAGGCGTACTGCTTTACATTCAATTTCACTTCATTTGTGAACAAGGCCTCCATGTGGGAGCCGAAACGTCTTTTTTCTGTGTGTCTTTTAAAACTTTTACTTTACTTCGGTCGGCGCAGTGTTTCCAGGTTTCTTACCTTCAACGAGAATAATAATTGATAAGCTTCTTGTGAAAGACTCAAGCGCTGACTCCTGCCCTGAGTTAGACCTAAATAATGTATCCGATAGGCCTGCTCTCTTCTAGGCCGCCCTGTTCGCTTTCATTCCCAACCGGTGGTGTGTAGAAATACAGCGTAGCGTGGCGACGTGTCGAGACATGCTCCAGACTTCACGGGTGCGGTGAAACGTAAAAGCAGCAGCATATGCTCATCCAAGCGTACACACAAAGCACGACGCCTCTAATTCTTAGATCGTCAAGCTCTCCGAGCACGACAGAACGTGAACCGTCACGAGAAAATTAAGGGAGAAGATAGAGCGAGGATAGAGGACGGCTTTTTTTTCAGTTTTTTGAACAACAGTTTGCGCATTACGCGCATTTGCCGCCCTGTTCATCCCTTTGGAGACTGAGTGGTTTGCACACGGCACGAATCTTTCCGTGGTTACTCCTCAACAGTCTATCCGTTCATCGAGCGCACCTATTAGGCTCAATTACTCTTTTTTCGGACAATTTTGCTTTATAGGGTAGCACTTAGCACAATCCAAACAGCATGACGTTAAACTCATACAGTCTATCAGGCATTACTGGTCTTCGCCCGATCAGTGTCAGCCATTAGCACTCCACAATATGCCGAGCGTAAATGTAGAAACCAGAAATATTCGACTTTTTGCAAGCAGCAGAAAGTATTATTGATGCGTGGCAGTGAGTACACATTTATTTTAGTGATCTTATTGGGACGGAGATAGTCGACACAGAATATTATTGCCACGTTCCTTTCCTCTAGTTTTGTTATCACTCCGTTACACTATGTTAAGCGCAAAACCGCGTCTATGGTGATCGAGAAGCTTCAAGGCTGTAGTAGATCGTTTTGTAAAGGTTACGTCCAATTCGAGAACCTTTCAGATTAGTCTGGAACCTACGTCGCTGTTAGCGAAAACGCTAGAATGTTCTATGGCAAGTGTATAAATGCCGACATGCTCCGCCGTTTGTCAGTTGATTGATGGCTGACGCCCTGTTCGCCGTTATCAGTGCCAGTGTCTTAAGGCTGGTGCACACCGGCGACTAGCAGTGGTCACGCGACCATTTGCGACTGGCGACCAAAAAGCGACTGATGGTACACCGGCAGAGGCTGCATGCGAGCGACCGGAAGTCGCAATAGCGCAGAGTCACGTCCGGATGTCGTTATCAGTCAGAACTCTGGAGACCAGCACCAATCAGCTGATCGCCGCCAGCTGAGTGAGTGGAGCAAACCGAGCACGCCGCATTTTTTTTTATTCGTTCTCGCCAGCGCAATGAAAAAACAAACAACGAAAATTCAGCATCGCTCATTGGTTCCAGCAGCAGGTTGGAATATATTGCCCCGTACTTGATTGGTCATTTTCACTTCGCTTACCGGACTTTATTCCTGTCTTTCTGGCTGAATTCATGGCAATAATGTTAGGTTTGCGAAAGGTAAATATTTCCATTCCAGTCGTAGCAGTCATAACTGATTCAATATCAGTGTGCTCTTCTCTGTCCGCATCTGGTCACTCACCTATAGTGAAACTTTTTAAATAGTTGATCCCCTGTCATCTCCGAAGTATTCATTTAATCTGGACACCAGGGCACAAAGGTTTGTTGTTAAACGAAATAGCTGATTCTCTTGCGAAGGCATCCCTTTCGACACCAATTATTCCTATTTTCCCTCATAGAGTATACATTACGTTGGCGCGATTTCACACACTTAAAATCAGGCAAAATTTATCTGACCCTGCTCTGACGGCTTCTCCAGAAAACAAACACTTGTTATTTCCCTGGCGCAGTGAACTGACTAATTCAAGGATGATGGAAGTTGTCATCACGAAATTTCGTTGCCGCGTTACCTCCCTCAATTTTTACTTGCATAGATCAGGCATATTGAATTCCCCTATGTGCATTTACTGTAATCAAGAGGAAACGATCAGCCATTTTTTATTACATTGTCGCCATGTCGATTTATTCAGGCAAAGCATACTAACACCACCTCTTCAAAGACTGGGCTTGCAACTATCACAACCTGATCTTCTTTCATTTGGAGCCTCTACACTGGGTTTCAGCCACAGGGATGTTTTATTCGCCGTTCAAGAATACATCACTGCGACTAAACGATTTTCTTGCTAAATAGCTGTCTCACTATTTTTCTTCTTTTTTTTGCAAACTTGATACCGGTATTTCAAATCAAAATTAAGTTACAAAAAAAATGGTAGGAATGACGCAATTCTGAAAGTTTAGGGCAAATTCACCTTATAATCGGCCAATCCCCTTATTTGGGTACGAGCCATTTGCACAGGGAAACAACAACAACAACAACTTCCAGCAGCTTTGCGACCACAGTCGCGTGGGTGAAAATCGGCCAGGAAGTGACTAGCCACTAGTTTCCCGTGAAAACTTGAATGCTTCGTAATTATATTCAACATTAATTTCTTCATACTTTCTTTTTATTATTATGAAGCTACGTATACTGAGCTCCTTACACTGCCTTCAATTTTAGAAAAAAAAACCTTGTCTAATTTTTTATGCATACTGTCTGTGTTCTAGGTGTATGTTTAGAACAGTGCCGAGATGTTTAGTTACTGCAAATAACTTCATACCTGGCGGCATCATAGGTGTGGCTGATGGATTCAGGAATTTTAATTCATCGATCTTAGTGATTTTTCGCCTATTTGGGACTAAATCACGACGAAGCCTTTCCAAATAAACTCCAGATTGTCCACTCCTTCTGCTTGTCCTCTAGTCTACTATAGTCCCTTCTTATTTGTCAAAATGGTGCGAATAATTCTTTATTCTATCACAAAAAGCGTCACTGTTGACCTCCCGAGTCTGTCATATCTTTCGTTGTTTCCGTCCCATGTCTTGCAATTGGCAGCATGCAACGTTTCTTTCGCATTGCGCTGTAGGGACAGCGGTTTCCC
The DNA here is from genome assembly GCA_013436015.1 of Rhipicephalus annulatus. NCBI lineage: Eukaryota > Metazoa > Arthropoda > Arachnida > Ixodida > Ixodidae > Rhipicephalus > Rhipicephalus annulatus. Next base: position 71,174 of record WOVY01010439.1, read on the forward strand.
GTCATAATAACCTGTCATAATTTCATAGCATTTTCTATAAACGCTACATCACGTCGTCATTCTTCGGTAGATTTCATTTTCGTCAGTAGCCTTGTCTGTCACCAGTTGCCCTAAGCACACATGCGCAAGTACAGATTTCAAAGATAGTGGTCAATCTTGAGCAGTTTCTCTTTCGGCAGGCTATTATCTTTGTGATACGCACACCCTGCTTTGGAGCTTTTAAGTTTAGGTCTTCAGTCGCTAATGAAAAGCACCTCGCTGTGTACAAATAATTTGTTGCTACGATTTTCTCCTTAAATATTGATTGATTGATATGTGGGGTTTAACGTCCTAAAACCACCATATGATTGTGAGAGACGCCGTAGTGGAGGGCTCTGGAAATTTCGACCACCGAAATCTGAGTACACGGGCCTACAAAATTTCCTCCTCCATCTGAAATGCAGGCGGCGCTGCCGGAATTCAATCCCGTGACCTGCGGGTCAGCAGCCGAGAACCTTAGCCACTAACTAGACCAATGCGGCGGGACTCCTTAAATGTTTATGACAATTTTAATGTAATAAACAATTTAAAACACTTGTTCTATGCATGTAATGCACGGCACTTCACACAGTTTATCTCTTATTCATGTTTGTTTGGTGTAACTAAGGCTGATTCACATTTCACCGCGATGAAAATTTCTATATTGCTAGTCCGGAAACTGATCAGGGGCGTCGTGATCATGCCAACCATTTATGACCGACTTTTGGTAGTACTACATTTTATTATTCGAATAACTACAACATAGTAACATTAGGAGCGCCAAAGACATCTTGTACGTATTTTGAACCTGCTATAAGAGGGCAACTTAGTCAGCTGTACTTAACACTTCTTTCCACACTTTGCGCAAGACAGCCCGAAAAGGCTCACGGAATTCAATCGATGCCTGAAAAGCGTATGTTCGTGTACCCCGATATATGATGTGCATTCTTCGATGGGCGCTTTGCGACGTCTAGTGGATGTCAGAGAGCGCCAGCATGTGCTTGGAGTGCGAAATTTCTTGGCGGGAGAAGGGTGAGTGAGGAGGACCGCGATCGGTGCCGCACCGTCGGCGGTGACTCCGCACAGCGACCGAGGCGCGTGTCGCACGCGTGCGTGCCTTCTCCTCCCGAGAGGCGTGCCGCCGTGTGCGCCAGCTCGATGTCGGCTATGGAGTTTCGCTTGACGGGATACTTTCTTTTCCTGTTTGCGGGCATGGCTCGCGCCTCTCTGACGCTCAGCCCTTCTACGTGCCACGAAGTCCTACTATGCGGCGGCCTTCATCGGCCGGGCTTTCATATTTGGCTGACCTTCATGTTACCGGAAAACAAAGGCGCGTACATCTCCCGTTTCACAGCTCGTGTGACCGAGCGAGGTATTCGAAATAGGCCCACGTTTCACTGAGAGTGATACGACCACGTTGATTTTGCTGGCAGTGCCACACTTGCTGAGGCCGTCGCAGGTTCTGAAAAGAAAATGAACTACTCAAACGGCACGATCGCTCAACCACCGACGTTGTGTGAGGAGCACTGTGATCTGCCTTCGGCGCCGGTCTTCAAACACTCGTCTCTCGTCCGAGTAGTCGTACTGTGCGTGATCGGCGCCCTGTCTCTCGCGGGCAACTCGGCAACGCTGGCTTCAATTTGGACGCATCGACGACGGCCTTCTTCGCTCTACATGCTGCTCGCCCACCTTTCTGTGGCCGATCTCCTGGTGACGTTTTTCTGCGTGTTGGCGGAAGCCGTCTGGACGTGGACGGTGCAGTGGGTGGCCGGCGACGCGGTCTGCAAACTTATCAAGTTCCTGCAGGTATTCGCGCTCTACCTGTCGACCTTCATACTGGTGGTGATTGCGTTTGACCGCTTCGCCGCCGTGCGCTTTCCCATGCGCCGTGCCAGCGCTCGGCGCACTGCCGCTCGCATGGTGTATCTCGCATGGTCCACAGCAGCACTGCTCAGCTTACCTCAGGTAGGACTCAATCAAACTGTCAAAAAATTGCCAGGTCCCACACTTAGCGCGAATCGGTTTCATGCGAAGCAGCGGGCCACGGATTGTATATGCTCCATTTTTTGGCTCTGAGCCAAGTATTGCGAGGTATATAGACGCGCTTTTGTGGGTGTAGTAGTTCGGATCTCGCCGGCAGTATCGACTATAAAGGGTAACTTGCGGTGTGACGTAACGTTGGCACCTGCGTTAGAGAAAACATGTCAGTATTATCGAAACCAAGTCCACTTTACGATGCGATGATGTGAAGTTCAGCCGGAACTTTTATGGTCCCGTTCCTCCAACGTTAGGCAGCGTAACTCTCTGAATTACTAAAATAAAAATATAATGTTTATTCATTAGCATGCTCTAAACACGGAGTCCACACAGGAACCACAACTGAACTTAACCAAACATGAACTTTTTGTGTAGAAATACGCATTCAATGCTTGTTTTTTTTTTGTTATAAAATGAGACAACTAGCACTGCAACCACAACTGGTGTTGCGTGGACAATACATAAGGTATTTTTTCATAGCTCTTTCAAAATTTGGCGTAGTTCTGTGCAATTATACCAGACAAAATGCTTGAATTTGATTGATGCTCAGCTATACATGCAAATTTGTGACCGCATTCGTGGAGTCAACGATGCTATTGTCTGTTTTTTTCAACACTCTCGCAATGAAAATACTGATTCCTGTTCTCTAAATTTCAAGACTTTTTCGTTCCTTCGAATCAGTGAGTGAAACAATCTTACTGGTCCACAATAGCCGTGACGCGAGCTTAATTGATAGCACATCACTATGCCAACTCAAGGATGGTCAGGTTAAACCTGGTCGCACTTATATAAACCGAAACCTACTGTTCTGCTGGCTTGCCCAGATATCCCCGTCTCCAGCGCCCACGTCTAGTTCGTCCCTTCTGGCGCTAAGGCCGTAATCTACGAGCAGCATGGAGCTAGTTAGCGCCTGTCTGCTAGCGTCAGCTTCAGCGTTTATGCTCATATTTCGGTCAACAGAGCATTATTATAGCCTAATTATTAGGCGTAGTTGCAAAATATTTTGGTAATAAATAATAGGCCTTTTTCATAAATACGCCGCCTGATGGTGAGCTTTTTGTCAGTTTCGCTTTGCAAAGGAGCGTGGGATAGCTAGCGCCATCATGAGGGCATGGAAAGCGAGCCGTCAATTGCGTGAACGCTGTGATTTTTGTGTTGACGGCTTGTTCTATGTATCATTCGCGGCAATCGCACCCCTTTCTAGCTTGAACGTGCTCCTAGTACTCTCCGATAAGCTCTCTGAGCTGCTTCCACTGCACAATGAGCAATATTTTGTACCCTTCAAGGGGTTGGAGGAGCAGTTTGGCTTGTTATGACTGGTAATTCATAGATCTGGCGTGCAAGAGATTTTTATCGGCGTCCCTTCAGACGCGGTCTGCGTCCTGCAGGATCACGAGAGGTGTCTGTGTGCGCTGCAAGAAACGTGCATCCGCGTCGCTGGGACACACAGCCTTTGTCGTCTGCTGAGTTGGCCTCACAATGGCGGCAGACTGTAGTTCGCGTCCGTGGTGCTAGAAGCGCCCTTTATCGAAAAGGGTTTATTGACAAATCCCACGTACAGTGAGAATTGAGTTTATGCGAAGCACAAATGAGGAACGTTCATAGGTCACTTTGAAATCACCACAACGTTAAAAAGCGCATAGATGTAGCACATAATAGACATAAGAACAAATGTTATGCGCACTCAGGTACCTAGATTAGATGCAAATATGTTGTTTGCAGTCGCGTAACGACTGCACCACTAACGGTTGAAATAGCAGCCCCAGCAGTGGTAGGCATGTAAATTATGGCGTACGTGGCTTTCCGCTCGTTAATAATAGGTTTGCGCCTGTTATTTCTGTTGGTCGTACATTCACGTCACGTAATACCGAATTTGCTCTTATGAGGCTAGCGAAACGGCCGCGAGCGCACTTCGAGCGTTGCATGTAGGCATGTTTTGCTTGACACGCATATCGCGATTATCATGTTTGGCCCAGTCATATACCTTCGTCGTTCATTCACGTCACGTAATACCAAATTTGGTATATGTAAATCTAGCGAAACTGCCGCACACGCTCTATGAGCGTAGCATGTAGTCATGGGTTACATGACACGCATATTGCAACATTCCTTCCTCAAGTTCTTGTTATCGCGCCATTTCTCTGTCAGTAATTCTCTGACAGTAATTCTCCATTTCTCTACAGTGTTCGAGAAGCTTCAGGACTGCAGTAGATGATTTTGTAAAGATTACGCCTACCTCGTCAACATTACAGTTTAGTCTCGAACCTAAGTCACCGCTAGCCATGACGCTATAATATGCGATGGCAAGTGTATAAATGCCGACACGCTTCGACGCTTGTCAGTTATCCGCCGGCAGACGCTCTCTTTGCCGCTATCAGTGCCAGTGTACGTCTTGCTGTAAGCTGACCATCAGTTTCCTGGCCACAAGACAGGCCGTATAAACGGTTTCATCTGCACATCGAGTCTGCAGCCTTGGTCCACGTCACGACCTCGTGACATGTGGTGGAGGCGCCATAGAGTAACGTAAAAATTACAAGAATGGTCACTCGGGCCAAAAAGTGGCTGAGCTACGCAGCTTCACACCAGCCGTAAGATGGCAACATATCACTAATTGCTTCAAGGAAACACGCGTACAAGTTTATTGAGTTGAATTGACTTTATTTCTTCTGTTTATAACGGAAAGGGAGCGAAATCCAAAAGCCATGTGGCCTGACAAAGGCTTCTGCTCCTATAACAGTTCAGCACGCAGGCCGTACGTAGCACAAGTCAATACAAAATATACTGTACGGACATATTCCACTGAATAGTCACGAAAATAAAAGAACGTGTGCATAAAAAAGTAGAAAAGCGAGAATAAACCCATTATGTCTGCAAAGAACAACAAAATAGTGTTACATATACACTGTTAGGTCATTTTGACACAGTCAACAACTAAAACTTGCAATTAAAACACGACAATTGAAAAATCACAGAGCAGCTTTGTCAGACGAACTAAATATTGTAGTAAATGAGGAATGTTATGAATGATTCATTAGAGGCTTTCATAACTTCATCGTGAGAAAATGTATTCCATTAGGCAGGGGAAGTGCTTGACAACTTTGTAACTGCTTTCCATAATTCGTTCTTATTTTTGGTGTTTTCAGATGGTGTTGCTGAAAGCTGTAACACCTATTAGTGGGCGCAACCGTCATAGAATGTGCCCTGTTTTGTTTGATATGTTGCATTACCTTTCAATAGTACAGCTGATTTGCCTTTAACATAGAGTACTTGATAAAAACAGGCTATGTTTGAAAATTCTGTAAACGTCCACGGTATCCCTAAAAGCCCGTGGGTCTCTTTTTCGCAGCATAATCAGCTTCTTATAATTTTTTGTAAGGCTGTGCCCCAGATAATTATGCAGTAGGTTAGTCGGGAGTAAAATAGTGCGTAATACAACAAAATTTTCAGCCAAGAAGGAACCAGAGTATTTAATCTGTATAAGCAAACAACAGTTTTACTCAATTCTGTTACCACTTCATCCACATATGTGTTCCAGGCCAGAGCTTCCTCAAACGACACTGCTAGAAATTTTTGACATTTAACCTTTTTAATAAGACTGTCATGAAAACCAAGACTCGCGTTGCAGTTACGGGGTTGATTAGTCGGGGCAAATATATATTTTGTTCTGGAAGCGTTCATTTGTAATTTGTTCGGTCGTAACCATGAAGAGAGTTGCCCCATATAGCAGTTCACCTTTGACTCGAGATCTGGCATAGTGGCAGCTTCGAAGAAAATGTTACTATCGTCTGCGTGCCTAACTAATTTTGGTGACTCGGGGATATCACACAAGTAATTATTGAACATCAGAGGTCCAAGTATTTATTTATTTATTTATTTATTTATTTACAGTACCTCAAAGGCCCCAATGAAGGGGTTTTACATGAGGGGTGGGCTATTACAATCGGTTAAAGGAGTAGATGCTCGATCGCTGCTTTGAAGTTGATGATACTGGAGTGGTGCGCAACGTGAGGAGGAAGGCCATTCCAATCTTGTGCGGTCTTGACAAAGAAGGATGAAGGTGCGCAGTATTGAACCTTCTGGGGCGCCCGTAGGGATTTCCGCGTAAGAAGAACATCATTATTTATGCTTAGGTACTGATATCGCTTTGTTAGGTAATTACGCATTTGTTTGAGTGCGTTGCCCCGTATACCATACTTTTCAAGTGTATCAAATAATAAGTTGTGGCAAACCGAGTCAAATGCTTTTCTGAGACCAACAGATATACCTAATGTATACATTCGATTTTCAATATTTGTTATAATTTCATGTTTATTATTAAGAGGAGCTCCTTCACAAGATGTCATTTTTGAAAACTGTACTGCATGTCACTGATTACATTCTACTTATTAAAGAATACCTGTAGTATAACGGTCAAGGAGCTCTCGATGACTTCCGATAAAACAGGTAAAACAGAAATGGGCCGGTAATTTGTCATAAGATGCCTATCCCCTCCTTTGTAGATTGAGCACACTCGTGCTATTTTTGTAGATCGAGAAATATACCAATTTCGAAAATCCTGTTTGTGATATGAACTAAAACGGGTGCGATATTATGCGCAATATATTTATTTGGTGCTGGTTGAACATCATCATGACCAGCAGATACAACGTTCTTCACCTTGAAGAGTAGCTGAGTTACTTCAGCAGCTGTAACAGGTGTAAGTATAATTGAGTTAGGTAGCCTGGTACAGTTCACAATAGGTGTGGTCATATGTCCCTCCTCATCAGGATTCTGGCTGCAGAAAACATTCATTCAAAGCAGCTGCAGCCTTCATACCCGTCAACACTCCAGTGGGTGTTTTTAGGTTGATGTCAGTGATCTTTGCCTTCATGGCATTGAGGCCTCTGACTTCATTCCTAACTTTTCTCGGGTAAGTCTTTATCTAATCAAAGAATTGTGTGTAATACCTAACTTTGCCAGCTTCAGTTCAGCATTCACCCCATTTCAAAATTTCCTAAGGTGACTAAACAGATCAGCACTTCCGCGTTTTACAAACTTGTGAAACAACTTGTTTTTTGTCGTTATCATTTTTAACAAATGGGTATTTATCCAACGTTTGCGTATCTTCCCGCTCTTTCCGTTGCGTGGTTTCAGCGGAAATGCTTCGTCATAACAGTGGATAGTTTTTATGAAAGAACAAATCGTACGCAGAATTTAGGTCTTGCGTTTCAAACACACATGACCAATTTGTTGACAGTATCAAGGAGTGCAAAGTTTCTAATCCTGTGGCATAAAAACTCTATGTTATAGCATTTCCTTTCTTCCCTCCTCTCACTCACAAACATAAGAAATGAAGCAGAATATAGGCAGACGATCGCTTATTTCAGCAGATAGCAATCCCGCAACGCATCCATTGGGTGTAGGTTATACATCTATCCAGTAACGTTTACATTATTTACTATACAGTACCTTTTCTAGTGCATTATACGTCTACATGTTTTTGCGTATGTGGTAGTAGTCTAAATCCGTCTTTATTGCCTGCGATTGTGCGGTGTGATAACGTCGGGTTGGGATCAGGCATGAATCGGACGCAAGTGAAGTGCACAAGGCATCGACGCGACGGCCACGTTGTCACGCTTTGTCTTCGTGAGCATTTGCGGCAATGAAGAAGTACGGGCAGCTCCAGGGCGATGACATAAAATATGTGCGATAACATGCACGGCGTGCGTCGTGGTCTTCGCTTGTTCCAGCTGCCTCTCAGCCTGGCTGCTGGTAGGTACAAACGCCATGAATAGTATGTTAAGTACGTATTGCATTCATCATTGAAGCCTTAACCTAACATTTCTGGCATTGTGTTGTTCGGCGCAGAGGTCTTTTTTGTGCTCTTCATTTCGCGTACTGTTTTCATGGATTGGTTCACACGAAAGAAAGCTGTCTGGAATGCTTCTTTGCACGTTTGCGAGAAATTTTTTTTTGGCTCAAGAAATTGAGTCGCTGCTCGCGTTGTTAAATTTTCTTTGTGCCGGTACATGTATTCCAATGCGCTGCATGAGTGGTATTTAGTGAAATGGACAGCTATGCTGAGTGTGATTATCTCTGCCGTTCGCTAATAGTTTGAAGCTCGAACTAACGAAATAAGAGAAGTGGTGAATCTAAAAAAAATGTTTGCTAGCTGAAGCTATGACGCCGTCTGTGAGTGAACTTTCCTGCCTCTTTAATGGCTTGCATGACGCCTAAAATTGCTTTGTTTTTGCTCCGGCAACTGTGTGTCGCTGTTTTTCGCGAAAAAGCGAAGTGTGCAGGAGAAAATTAGTGCGAAGGTTGGAAAGAAAACGTAGCCAACATATTTTTTTTCTCTTTTCGGTTCATGCCGGAGTCATGTGCTGAGGCAACTACTGACATGTCACGGTGTGCACTGAATGTGCAGCTGTGTGTGTTTTGTGCAGTTCTATTTTGCTGCGGTTCTTGTTATATTGTAGTCTATATGTTAATTTCTTGTGTGTAATTTATAATCATGATAAGGCAGCTGTATTTTCACGTCTCACAGTGCAATGAACCTTTTTGTGCCAGCGTTTATCAAACCATAACTGATTGGCATGTGCTTACCGAGAATATCACTAAAAAAATTCTCGCTCCTCCAATGTTTCTCATGTTTTAATTAAATTGTGTGCGTAGACACACATTGACATTGTGTGCTTGTCGCTCTAGTGCTGCAGCTTACACGAAGCTCCCTCATCGATGCATGTAAACGACGCCCTAAAATATTGAACTATAGCCTCAGAGATGATTACGCACGTAGAAGTGGCTCGGCGGTTGTATAATATTCTTAGTCACTGCAAACTGGTCTTCAAGACAGTATTTTTTGCGGTCTGCCATCTCCGAGGCCGCAAAGTTTCACCACAACCGTTTGGTGCGCTGAGAACCCGAATCAGCCGCAGGGGCCTATGGAAGTGTACTCTCTTCGCCTTTTATATTACTCTATGAAGGTGCTGCTTCTTTGATGTAATGGACGCCCCCGTCAGGCTGCCAACCCACCCTAAGTGGCAAAGAGGACGCCGACGCCGAACAGCGAGAAAGTCGCAGGCAGAGGTGACTGTGGCCAGAATAAAGGCTCCTACTCGCAAAAACCAGACAGGCCCAATTAACGACATTGACAGCGCCAACGATGACAGCCCCCGCACAGCCTGCCCCAATCGTTCTCTGGCTGCCCTAGAAACCACCAACCTTCCGCGGATCGTCAATCGAGGATACGGAAAGCTGGCTCGAAGCATTCGATTGATTCGCCGCTTTTAACGCTTGGACATTCGAAGATAAGCTTCGACATGTGTACTTCACCTCGGAGAACGCAGCTTGTACCTGGTTTCCGAACCAAGAATGAACGCTGAAAACGTGGGAGATATTTTGCCCCAGGTCCCTCGCCACACTCACGAGCGTCATCCGTGAGGAGCGGGCTGAGGCCCTTCTCGAAACGCGCACCCAGTACTTAAACGAAAGCATCGCAAGATTATCATATTTGCCCCATTCATATACCTTCGTCGTTCATTCACGACACGTAATACCAATTTTGGTGCATGTGAAGTAGTGAAACGGCCGCAAGCGCGCAATGAGCGTGGCATGTAGTCATGTTCTTAAATGACACACACGTCATGATAATCGCGTCTACTCTCGTCATATACTCGTCATATATACGGTGAGGGGGATCATATACGATCACCCTCACCAAACCTGTAACTCTTTTACCTTGAATGTAAACACCTAAAGGTAAACGGCGAAGACTCTATCAGCTCTAAAGGTCACCGTTAGAGCTGATAGAGCCATATACCTCTAGAGCCATATACCTTTATATTTAGATTGTAACCTTTGTGAATCAGCTTGTCAGTCAGTCAGTCAGAGAACTTTATTTGGTCCTGAGAAGACGAGAATGCCCCCGTCAAGGGATACCGTCTGCCCCCCCCCCCCGCCCACGATGGCACCAGGAGGTTAAAGCTCTCGGCGACTTCGCGGGCTCTCTGGACAGCCCTTAGCTGCTGGTCCTTTGCGGAGCTGGTGATAAGCTGGGGCCAGTCTTCCTCAGTGGAGGGAGACCCTGAGCTCCCGTGCAAGTCGTGACTCTGCGACAGCATGTGCTGGAGGGTGCACCTCGGATGACCACAACGCGGGCAGCGTGGGTCTATTCCGTCTACAAGTTTTGACCAAATAAGCGGACATGGATACGTGTTTGTTGGTGACATTCGCAGGGTGATTGCCTGTGGTCTGTTTAGATGCGGGTGTAGAAGTGGAAACTTCCTACACCCTAGCTGATAGCGCTTACAGACCTCGTTGAAAGTAAAAAGAAGGTCCCTTTGCCACTGCCCTCCCTCAGCCTCCGAGTGCCCACTTCCGGCGCGGTGTGTGAGACCTCGCGCCTGGGAGTGTGCAAGCTCGTTGGTGTTTGGGATGGTTTCGTGAGCATCACTGCCCACATGACCAGGGAACCAAATTATATGCTTTTTGCCTGTCCAAGATGCAGCAGAGAGAACGCGCGCGGCTGCTTTGCACACCGAGCCTTTCATAAATGCTCTAGTGGCGGCTCGCGAGTCCGTGTAAATAGTAAAACGGTTCGTTGTGGCCATGGCGATGGCCACTGCCACCTGTTCGGCTTGGCGGCATCCGAAGTTTTGAGCGTAAGTGATGTCAGCAGCTCTCCCTGTAACGAAGTAGCTGCTGAAACAAAGTGATTGGAAGCAGCGTATTGCGCTGCGTCAACGAAGGCAACATTGTCCTCAATCGTAGCCGCTGCTTGAAAAAGGGCTCTGGCCCTTGCTTTGCGTCTGCCGCAGTTGCATTGGGGGTGCATGTTTGTAGGTACCTGAGATACCGAATACATTTCCCTGACTTTGATAGGGAGCACGCACTCCCTCTGTCTGGCAGTGGGAGACCGTATACCAATATGCGCTAGTAACTGTCTGCCAGCCACCATGGAAGCCAGTCTTGCAACTTGGGCGACCTTTTGTGCCTCTACTATTTCGCTGAAGGTGTTGTGGACACCAAGCACCAATAGATGTTCAGTACTGGTGCTCTGTGGGAGACCCAGTAGCTTTTTTATGTTCTTGCGAATTATTGATTCTAATCGGGCTTCATCTCTCCTGCTCTACGTGTGGGCCAGGGCGATGTAGTTGATGTGGCTCATTAGGAAAGCGTGAAAGAGTCTACGAAGGTTCTGCTCGGGTAACCCCTCGTTTGTTGGCCACCCTTGTGATTAATTTTGTCATGGAATTAGCTTTGGCTGCGATGCGTTCTAACGTGTAGGCGTTACTGCCATTCTCCTCCAGGAACATACCGAGGATTCTAACTTTCTTTACGATCAGAATAATAAAGCCGTTCGTTGTGGTGATCAATATATTGAGGAAACTTCCTTTCTTTGCGTCGATTGTTGGCCGGTAAAGAAGCAGGTCTGATTTATTAGGCGACAAGCAGAGTCCTGCCTTGTGAAGATAATCTTCGACAACCCTGATCGCTGTTTGTAATCGCTCTTCAATTTGCCCATCACTACTTCCCTCGCACAAGACGGGGATGTCGTCAGCGTAGAAGGCGTGACCGAAACTTTCAATCTCGGCCAGACTGTGGGAAAGTGCTCTTAGCAATAAGCTAAATAGAAATGGAGATAGCACTGCCCCTTGTGGAGTGCCTCTGGGTCCAAGAAATGAGCTGATGTAGTTGTAAAAATGTTCTCCCAGACCCGCTTCTTTAATGAAATGAAGTATATGAGAGTGTTTGACCTTGTTGAAGGCCTTTTCCAGGTCAAGTGCCAGAACAGCTCTGGTGTCTCTGGAGACCCTGCCAATGATCTTTTCTTTTAAAAGCAACATTACATCCTGCGTTCACATGGACGGCCTGAATACAATTAGATTAAATGGGAAGAGATTTCTTTCCTCGGCAAATTTAGTGGCCCTCTTGAGGATAACGTGCTCGGTGACCTTCCCTACATATGAAGTGAGAGATATCGGCCGGAGCGAGCCAAGCTCCAGAGGTTTCCCCGGCTTCGGAATGGGGATGACGGTCGCGTCGCGCCACTCTATTTGAACCTCGCTGGTCTCCCACACCTCGTTGATTTTTCTCGTTAGAAGCTCGATATCATCGTCAAGTAAATTATTTAGGAGTTCGTTACTGATCCCATCGCAACCCGGAGCTGATCTGCCGTTGAGCTCATATAGAACCTCTCGTACCTCTGCGCACGTGAAGGGGGTACTAAGAGGGTCTGTTTCGTTCTCTGGCAAAGCAGGAGGGTAGTCATTGTGTGTGGCGGGTTCTGTGCGAAGATATCTCGAGGCGAGCTCATCGATAACTTGTGTCTCTGTCAGACCAGAGTTTTTTAGGTTGTGGATAAGTCTGTCAATTGTAAGCTGCTGATTAATTTTGGATTGTTTATCTCCCAGTAGATGTTTGAGGAGGTTCCACTTCGCACCACTCCTTATTTGCCCATCGACGGCATTGCATACTTCGTCCCATTGCTGTCGAGCCAGCGTTTCACGATGCTCATCTATCTGCCTATTAAGTTCAGCAATTTTTTAGATGCGGAAGCATCTTATACTCGCGCCTTGTAGTGCGCCGTCCGCGCTGTCCGCACCGCTTCTCGAACATTCGACAGCTGACGCGCGCGCATGCGCCGTCGCGCCGTCGCCCACCATCTGTGCCGCGCGCGCTTCTCCTTCGAGAACATTCGACAGCTGACAGCGCATGCGCCGTCGCGCCGTCGCCATCTGTGCCGCGCGCGCGCGTCTCCTTCGAGAACATTCAACAGCTGACAGTGCATGCGCCGTCGCACTGTATATATACTCAAGGTCGGCGCTCGCTCGCTCAGTTGCCGCTCGTCGGTTGGTTTGTACGGCGCGTCGACGTCCAAGGTCGCGGTGAAATGAATTCCAACGAATCCACAAACACAATGATCGACGTCCCTTCGACCAGCGCCGCCCTTTCGCATACGTGTGTACGTGTTCACTCATTTAACACCCCCTCCTACAACCACGTTAACCAATTTAGCCATCGACCCAAGTAAGTCGCAATGTAACACCCCATTTCACAACCACATTAACCAATTTAGCCATCGACCCAAGTAAGTCGCACTTTAACACCCCGTTAACCAATTATATGCTCCGCATCCTCCTCAGTGTTCCCCCGAGGGAAGCTGCGGGCAATTTTTTTGCGTAGGCGTCCGTTTAGTTTCTGCGTTTTCAATTGAGCCTGCACCGCGTTTTTAGCCTCCAGAATGTGGGCTAATCGACTGTCCATGCGCTCTATTTCTCTTCCTGTCTTCACTTCCTTTGTGGAAGCAGCAACGTCTTCTTTGAGGCGAGTGAATAATTCATCAGCATGTAAGCCTTTAGAACTTGGGAAGATAAAAAAAAAACACAGAAACGACGACCCACGTAACCTATAGAAAAGAGGATAAATTTTAAAAAGGTATACTTAGAGAATACGTGGTTAAGAGTGCAGTCATCAGCAAGCTTTCCTCGAGTTTACTAGTCCTATTTCGGAGCCCGAGTACTGATGCGTGTAGCGTCTCAATAAGGCATTGTATGGTGCACAGCATTTTTTAGATGCCCATACTTTCAGGTCGTCAGTAGCTCTCGGAACCTACTTCTTCGGTTTCTGTTTGAATCGTCCGTTTTTTTAAATGCGAAGCATTTCTTAGCGAACTTCGGCGACATTAAGCGTATATCTATCTATCTATCTATCTATCTATCTATCTATCTATCTATCTATCTATCTATCTATCTATCTATCTATCTATCTATCTATCTATCTATCTATCTATCTATCTATCTATCTTCTATCTATCTATCTATATATCTATTATCTATCTATCTATCTATCTATCTATCTATCTATATATCTATCTATCTATCTATCTATCTATCTATCTATCCATCTATTTATCTATCTATCTATCTATCTATCCGCCTACGACTTTTAGCTCTCCTGGCCGTTTAGTTAATGGTATCGGGACCAAACTCGGTATGCCATATGAAGAACATGTTTGACTAGTAATAACATGAAAATTATGATATATGTCATAATTATTATGATATACATTTCATGATCCTGCAGCTCTTGCGGTGGTTTCGTTCACATGACATGTTGCAAAGTGGGTGTGGTATGACATGAATGCCTGGCGAGCACAAGCGACAGACGCTAACATAAAACTTATGATATGCGTGTCATGTAACATGACTAGATGCCCGCTCATGTAGTCATATAGCAACATGACCGCATGTCACGCCCATGATGCGCTCGTGGCCGTTTCGCTAGTGTCACATATACCAAAATTTGTATTATGGTACGTGAATGAATGACGAAGGCATGTGACTGGTGCAAACATGATAATCATGACATGCATGTAATGTAACAACATGACTACATTCGGCGCTCATGATGCGCTGGCAAACGTTTTGCTAGCTTTACTTATACCAAATTTGTTATTGACGAACGCGGTGTGCTTGCTCGCCGGCGTTCATTTCGTCGCGTCAAGCCGGCGTTGCCACGCCATGTGCTGGTCCTGCCATATACTCGCAGGCGCGCTCCGCGCTACGGTGCTTTGACGCGTGCGCGTTTCAGTACGTCCAGCGTCCCTCCGTCGAGAAAAGCGGGAGACGCAGTGTTGTCTGGGTGACGCATCAGCGTGAAATTCAGCATGTTGCATTTCGCGCCGGTTGCCGTCGAACCACGCCGACGGACGCTAGTCGCGCCTGGCGTCAGACTACAGAGTGCTCGCGTTTTGCTAAAGTAGCGTCGCTGTGCCAAGCATGCGCGCACGTCAATGCCACATTGGAGTATATTGGGCCCTTCATGATGCGCTCACGGCCGTTTTGGTAGCTCCACGAATGACATATTTAGTGTTATGTGACGTCATTGGATGACAAAATATATGACTGGTCTAAACATGATAATCCTGACACGCGTGTCATGTAAGAACATGAAAAATATCACGCTCATAGCGTGCTCGTGGCCCTTTCGCTATCTCCACATATACTAGATTTGGTATCACGTTATGTGAATAGACGAAGAAGGTAAACGACACATGCAAACATGGTAATCATGGCACGGAAGCCATGTACGGCATCATTTACCTCCACCTTGTAACTTTGTGCTGATTTTAAAGTGACATATATCAACCTTTCCCATTCATGCTTCGTAAATGATTGGTTCCCACTGTACGTGGGATCTGCCATTTTTTTGTTCGTTTTTTTAGAGCTGGAGCGTCTGAGTCTGAAGCGCTCGCGTCTGGAGCACTAGCCGGCACCGAGTAGAGTTCGGTATGTTTGTTTCGTGCTGACACACACGCTCGCGCCTGAGTTCTCGCATCTCAGCTTTTGGTCTGGCTCGCGCATAACTGCATTCTCTTCTCTTAACCAATGTTTCCACACATGAACGTGTCTTTGCAAAATTTGCTGCTGAAGAAGATGAACACAAAGGTATTTGACAAAGGCAATTTCACTTGTTAAAACCTTGTACTGATTTCTTATGAACAACGTTTTGTCCTGTTCACAGTCCTGAAGAACCACACATCTGAATTTCATCTCAGCAAGTGGCCTTGCTTGCAGAGATGTCTTTTCGCGAGTGTGTCTTTTATCTTATGATACAGTTCGTGTTGAGGGGCAAGAAAAAAATATATTTAGCACATAGCGTAAGCTTTAGTAATCTTGCAAAGTGCGCTCTATATTCATAAGTGTTAAGCCCTCTTGCCTGTCGAGCGTACGAAAAGGCGTCCTAGACTTTCACTTGCACTACAAAGCAGAATGCCGCGATTCTATTCCGGAATTGGATATGCCACATTGCTCGATCCGAGGGCTTCAGTTTTCTTCGGAGAGCACTTGCTATATGCGTTTAGGTATTTTGAGGACTTTATTTGATTTCCCTATTTTCACTCGAAAAATATTGTCACTAATACAACATGAGAGAAAGTGATGGTAGTTGTGAGTAGAAAGATGATAAAGTGCCGATCTAGTTCTTGTTTTCTTCATTGCGGAATGAAACATCTCGGTGAGCAAAAGTGAAGAGTTCTTGTAGGCCAGCCAAGCTACGACAACCGTTTCTTGAATTGTATTCGTAAAAAAACTTGAATTTTTATTTGGTGTTTAAAAAGGCAGCGTCGCAAGCAAGAAACAATATAGTGTTTTTTGAAGAAAATACTGCAGGGCATTTTGTCCGGGTTCTAATATTTATTGTATTGTATGTTTTAAATATTGTGCAATTATTAAGGGATAGCCTCGTTAAATGCTTCAGGAATTTAGGACCACCTGAATTTGTTAATGTTCACGGTCTGAAACATTTTCTCTTCCTCCAGAGATCCCGCGACCTTTGAGTAGGCAGTCAAGCACCACAATCTTGTGCTGGCTTCTCGCTTGGAGTCGATACTAATCCCTACAATCCTAGACCTGCATAGTGCATTTTGCTGGCTTTGACCTCAGAACATATTTATTTATTTATCTGGATACCCTAAGGAATCCAAAGACACTATATACACAGTGGGGGGAGCGGATACGAAGAAACAAGAAACGAAAACCCGCGCATGCGTTTTTACTTTGTGTCCTGCCTTGCTGCGCAATTTTGTCAGGTGTTCCCGTAACAACTTGCCCAACTTTCATCGCTTCGCTGCAGTAAACATTGTGCATTGTCACCTTCTTACTCGAGATACTAGGGCACTAGAAGCCATATCAGACAGCATACATTTTTCGCTCTATGAAAACAACGTGGCACTGTGTACGTTCATGAATGTTTCTTGTGTGCGTGCCACAGTAAGCTTGAATTAGGAAGACAGGATAAAGAGCATGCATCGTGCGTGGTCTCTATTTGACTTTAAATAACTCGAAATACTCTGCGGTGAATGATGAGTAGCTGTGTGGGTTTAGCACAACAAAACAAACGGGAATAACAGTACTGAAAGTTGGGCGAGTTGGTACTCATTCATGACTTCTTTGCGCAAACACGTACACGGACACAAGGAAAAGAGGCAAACAACACGGGCGCAAACTCACAACTGGTTTATTTTGAACAACGAACTGTACTTATATCTTCACGTAGCCCAGAAAGAAAGAAGTCCCAGAAGGAAAGAAGGAAAGAAGTCCCAGAAGAGTACAAAGTGAAAAATAAAGCTTGCAGTTCTCCGATATGTTCATTAGGTTGTTCCATGGCTTGAAGAACGTAGGAGCAAGAGACGGAGTAACCTCGGTTTTTACAGCACCCTACAAGCTGTCAAAGTTGTGTCCACGACTTCGGAACATGGTGGAGTCCGGCACTACGCAGAGTAAGAACAGCTGCCAGATGAAACACAGCCAACAATACCGGTCTTGCAGAACAGCAGTGGTATACCAGGTTCCGTTCAGCTGTGGCAGATCTTATGTTGGGCAAACTGGAAGGTGTGTAAACACACGGTTGAGGGAGCATGACTCGGCATTACGTAGTTCAGGACGAACACATCTGGTGGATCTTTGCAAGTCTTCTGGGTGCGTACCAATTTTTACAGACACAAAGATTCTGTCAACTCACAAGAGAAAAATTAACAGGGAGTTAATTGAAGCATTCCATATTAGAAACATGGGAGAAAAATGTGTTGGCCAAGCTTCCGTCACCATGTCCGATAAAAAATTTGACTTTTTGAAAGGCACGTGCAACACTCCCTCTGCGGATGCGTGAACTCTTCAATTTTTTGCTGTTTTGTGGTTCTTATCATGACGTAGCGCTGAATAAGCTTTCTTTAGGTTATCTCGTTTGTTCCTGGATCCACCGATGGGGGGGCGTGTGGGCTACGTGAAGATATAAGTACAGTTCGTTGTTCAAAATAAACCATTTGTGAGTTTGCGCCCGTGTTGTTTGCCTCTTTTCCTTGTGTCCGTGTACGTGTTTGCGCAAAGAAGTCATAAACGGGAATAAATTCAGGACTGATTTAAGATAGAACTACCTGATGATATTTGATCACAAGAGGAAGGACTCGCTCCCTGCACCGAAATGCACTTAAGTCCATGTGTCAGCAGTACCGATGATGGCGCTCAGCTTAGACAGCAGTGAATGCATGGTGTCAGATATGTGTTCCGCCGCACCACGTTCCATTTGTTGACAATGGGAACGTGGCATTGCAAGATTCATATTGAGCTGAACAAAAGAGGAGCTCCTCTGCAGTACGTTTTTCCTTTTTTTTTGCCTAAAAACAATACTGCGTTGTTTGCCTGGTTTACCATGTTTTGTATACAAAAAAAAGAGTGCGTTAAGATTATTGAACGCTTTCGTGAAAACTACATCATATTTAGGAG
Source organism: Rhipicephalus annulatus (assembly GCA_013436015.1). Lineage (NCBI taxonomy): Eukaryota > Metazoa > Arthropoda > Arachnida > Ixodida > Ixodidae > Rhipicephalus > Rhipicephalus annulatus. The sequence continues at coordinate 89,494 of WOVY01010439.1, forward strand.
CAGTGATCGAGTCTTGTGGTAATAAAATGTCCTCGTGAAGTGACACGTTCAGGCTTTGACCTCACCTAAACCATTTCTAAAATTGCTCCGTTATGTTTCATTCTGTTAAGCCAGCGCAGCAGTGTGACTCTTACTGTTGAGCGCTTTTCTTTGTTCAAAGTTAAACCAAGACAACGCACAATGTGTGCTAATTGTCGTGTCGTCCTGGTCCAAGTGTACTGAGGTGCACACACCGTGAAAAATTATTCATGAACGCACGCAGAACCTTGACATTTCGAGAGACCAAGCAAGCTATGCTGTCAAAATCTGCTTGCAGCACCCAATTATCACAACTAAAGGCTGAGAGGGTGGCGACGCACAAGGTTTTAGATAATCAAATTCATTTTATTCTCAGCGCAATAGAGGGCATCTTATTACACTTGTTCTTGTCGTTGAGTGTTCCTTTATTTTATGTGTGTGTTATTTGCGGCCAAAGCATGTCATTATTACACTTGTCAGCGATCTTTTCAATCTCCCCTGCTTCTATTATTTCGCGTGTAAGCTGATTGCAATTTTTTCCCCAAATTCTGCATTTTTCAAACAGCCCAAAACAACCACTCTTCTTATATTGCACCGCTAAAAAGCCGCCTGTCACGTTTCCAACATTGTAGGGGTGTTCAGGCAGCCGTTCATTTAGGCAATGACCAGTTTGACCGACGTAGCAGCAGCCACAAGATAGCAGCAGGCAATACCACCTCACAGCGCAAACAAACTTTTGGGCTTTGTTTGGCACCCCCACTTTTCGTTTTCATTTTTTGTCGTGATCTTGCACAGCCTTCCCAAATTACTTGGTGCTGAAAAAAAGTGCAGGCACCTCGGCCCGCAGCACAGTGTTTTCCAAATTATGGGAAACCACGTATACAAAATACCCTTGTGCGATTCCCTTGCTCTAATGTTCTCGCATCAGGACGGGCTTCGTTTTGCAGTCCTTCAAGATACGTTCAGCAACGGAGAGTAGGAAAAGCTGACGCAACCCTGCAACCAGCCGCATGCTTCGTTGCTGGTCAGAACTGAATCGGACCTTATGGTGGCACAACTTCTTTAAGGCACTGTTATAACAAAGCTTCGTAATCACTCTTTCACTAGTTTAGAATGCGCTGAGTAGTAGGGCAGTAGAGGTTTACGTGCACGTGGTCCACAATGGCAACAGGAGTGGTCTATACATGGCGACAACCGAGGGCCCAAAAGCCTCAAGGTGGCGTTCTTCGGGAGCGCATACGTCACCTCTAAAGGCACGAGACACTCTTTAAATTCTGTCAATGGGACGTCGAAGTTAGTATTTACATCTTCGGAAGGAAAAGACACAAAAAACAAAGTCGCTGACATATCTAAAAATTTTTACTACTTTTGTACCCAGTTATCCTGCTGACAGCTTCACACAATGCTGAGCTAAAAATAGGTCACAGAGTCGGGGAGCTATAGTCAAGAACTGATACAGATGCTCTTTCTTGGAAATGTGGACAATCTACTCATAAACCGAAGTTAGATATAAGATACAACGTCAGAAGTTCTAAGAAATGCCCACATGAGACACCAACCTCGTTTACAAACCTAATGACACCAAATTCATCAATGAATTCTTCAATTAAACACAATAAATTAGAAGGAGGCATACAATAAAACTTTTACTGTGAATACAAAACACCTGAAGGCATTCGTCATGGTTCAGTTTCATAATATGAACAACCTCTTCAGAATTCCTCACAAAGGTCACTGATAGGTAAAATATCAAGCTATGCTTGAAGGAAAAACGCACCTTGTTGTTGCCAGGTGTCATGTTCAGAGGTTATAACTCTGACGGGCACATATATTTTGTGAGTCTTTGCTGTGAGAAACACGGCTATACGATCGCGCTTTTCCGTTTTTAAGACTTGTGACCAATTTTTTCAGCTTCAATTACTTACAAAGCTTCGTAGCCTTAGACCTTATTTTCGGAAGACTGACGTTATTGCCTCTGTCAAAGACCACAGCGATGGCTTCACCAGCCTTTTCGCAGTACTGAACGAGAGAGAATACGGCGGAACCGCCCTTATTGTCTGATGACAAGAGGTAAAATTAGTTATCGAACAAATAGAAATCCACATGCTTGATGGAAAGGTTTGAATCAGGCACGTTACATTGAGAGGCGAGGTGAACAACCGGTGAGACGATACGGCCGATTCTTCTTCTGGCACGTCTTTTGCGATCTTCATAACCAAGGACTACTTTATGGTGTGTCTTATTAGTTTCAACCGTAAACTTCGGTCCCAAATACAGGGCCTTGTTGACCCGTTCCGGTAGGTACACGTTCTTGGTCGTGTGCACAGGGTATGTGGGTGCTGGCCTCTTGGAAGGAATACGCGTCTGGAGGTACGCCAACTCCTGCCGCCACACGAATTTCTTAGTCTTGTTCACATGCCTTAGGTACTCTCGTAGATCTTTTTTTGAACCTCCAGCCTTCGTAGGACCTTGAATTTAGAATTCAAGGTATACGGGTGATAAAGCCGCGCCTGCCTTTTCCATTACTACTCGAGTATTATGTCAATACTCGTTGCATGTCGATTCGATGGCAGGAGGCCACAGAAATGTATACTGAACTCATGCGGATCACCTTCTTGCGTAAAAAGAACAAGAACGACCGGCATTTGCACTCCAAGACCGGAATAATGCAACAGTAGCACTTGGATCACGAAGTGGAGTCTGAACTGGGCCAGTTGTACTAAAAAATTAAGTTCACACAAGGTGGACATCTGGGCACTTTGGTATTCCGTGTTTAGTTCAGTAAAAGCGCACTAAGCAATGGAAAAGAAAAAGCGTGGGTGCCCAACAAAGCAAAGAAATCACAGCATATCCAAAGAGTGAATGATAATAAGTGGAGTGAAGCGTCGTCAGCCCGTCCGCTCTTCCATGCGTTCGTTCTTGCTTCTGTCCATTCATGCGTCCGTCCGTCTATCAGTGCTTTCTCTGTGCATCCTTCTGTCCATTCGTCCATCCGTCCGTCGCTCCGTCCATGCGTTCATCCGTATGTCCGTTGCTGCGTTGGTCCTTGTGTCCACCGGTCTGTTCGTGTGTCTGTCCGTCCGTGCTTCCCTGCACCCAACAGTTCGTCCGTGCTGCCGTCCATGCGTCCGTTCATGCGTCCAACCGTCCGTGCATTCATTCGTGAATGCATCTGTCTGTCCGTCCGTACGCGCATCCATCCATCCGTCAATCCATATAAATAACACTCCAAGTGCCGCCATCTCGCATCTTTTCAACATATATATTCATCATATAGAAGTACCGCCATCCAGTGGACTTTTCAAGGACTAAACGAGAGGTGGTTACTACTACCACTACGTCTACTACTAATACTATTACTACTACTACTACTACTACTACTACTACTACTACTACTACGGCACACATCGTGCATGCACGATCCACCGCTTGAGAAGCTTCGCCCCTAAAACAAGTTTGTTGATTGCATTATGTGCGTGGTGGTATGACCTGCTGCTATCTTGTTGCCGCTGGTATACGTTGGTCAAACTAGTCGTTGCCTATATGAACGGCTGCGTGAACACCATTACAATGTTAAAAATATGTCAGGCCGTTTCTTAGCAGTGCAAAGTAAGACGTGTGGCTGTTTTCTGCTGTTTGACAAATGCAGAAGTTCGGCGAAAAATATAAAACAGCGCATATGCGACATCATAGAAGTAGGGGAGATTAAAATTATGGCTGACAAGTGTATTAGCATGCCTTCTATTGTGCTGACAAAAAATATTTGATTTTCACGGCGTTAGTTTTGGTGTTCAATAATGCTTTCCTTCTACTATGCAACAGATGTGAACATGATTATTATTTTTGACCCTATAGTAGCCTTGCAATCACAAAATAAAACTGTTGAATGTAGCGCTGTGTGCGTGTGTGTGGCTTATTTGTGTCCTCGTTTTTAGTGCGCTTTTACCGTTGCTAAGTCAATTCCCTCAGGTGTGATTAGAGTATTTCAATCTGAGCAAAAGCAACCGCTCACGGGTCCGTAAAAAGCGAGCAGCTCAGTATTGTCGGTCATTGCAAAGCTGTTATTTGAAGTGTAGATAGACATGTAGGGTTTAACGTACGGAAACCACCATATTGCCACGTTCCATTTTCAAGTTTTGTTATCGCCCAAACCACTACACAATTTTCAGCGCAAACCGCGCCCGCAGTTTTCGAGAAGCTTCCGGACTTTAGTAGATCATTTCCATAAGATGACGCCCACTCTGCGAACTATATAGATTATTCTGGAACCTACGCCACTGCCAGCGATAACGCTAAAACATTCGATGGCAAGAGCATAAATGCGACGCACTTCGCCGCTAGCCAGTAGTTGATCGACGGCCGACGCTCTGTTCGCCGCTTACCTGGTTCCGGGACTACCCACGCTGGCAGTCGTCAACCCCATCTCATCGAGCATCGCGCGGACCACTGGACATCCCCCGGCTCTGTACAGGCCTTCGACCTGACTCAACGCCCGGGCACCACAGCGCAAGCCGTGGGAGCCAGGGCCAAGACGAAAGTGTGATGGCTTTCGCAGCGCCCCCGCCGAAAGCTCATTGCTTTAATTTTAGCGCTCCAGAGGGGAGCACCGTCGACGACATCATAGATGCCCTCGAAGCCGTAACCGGCCCAGCCGGTATCAAGTCTCTCCAGCACATGGGAGGAGCAAAGTTCGGCGCCGCAGCCGCAAACGTCCACGCAGCCACCAAGCTGAAGAGCCGGGGCGTCACTCTCTTGAACGGCGTATCAGTTCCACTGGTCATCGTCGGTCCTGAAATAGTCCACGTCACAGCCTTATGGGTATCGCTGTGGGTAGGCGACGGAGCCCTAGCGACCGCTCTCTCCGCCGACGGTAACGTGCAACATATCCACGAGCCAATCATCATCATCATCATCATCAAATTTTATTTCCTTAAAGACCCCACAAGGGGGTATTACATAAGGGGTGGATGTACAGGATATAAAAAACATTTGCCAATGTTCAAGGGCCGCCCTGGGGTTGGCACAGGTGTCCGTGTGGCGCGAGTGGAAACGAAAAGCCAAATACCGAACTTTCTTACAGTTCAAGGCTACAATGTCATATGTGACTACCGGGGTGTCAAGAAAGTGTGCTCTAAATGCCGAAATGCTGGCCACATTGTGAAAGACTGTGACATGCCCCGTTTTACGCGCTGCAACGTGTTTGGACATGCCACAGAGAGATGCGCAGAACCGTGCCGCAAGTGCTCGGGCAGCCATGCAACAGCCGTCTGCGTACGTCCGAAGTCTTTCGCAGCGGCTACAGCAGCGTCAACCGAAGAACAAGCGTGTACCGACCCCAAGCCCGCATTGCAAGGTGGTTATCCGGCGCTCGAGCCTGCGAGCGACACCCATACGAACAATACTGACGCCCATACTGAACCACAAGACGCAGGAGACCTGACTCCCCTGTCTGAGAAAGCCTCGTCAACCACTCACGACCTGTCCGAGACCAGCTACTTTTTGCCGCACGCCTTTGAAGACCACAGCTCATTCAAAGTCGAAGCCAGTGTGCACGTACTTAGAAGAGACCACGAGGGCTACAGTTCCGACATAGTTGGCGCCACCAGCAGCACCGAGGCGTTGAGAGCTTCGATAGGACGCGGCACCCGAACAACGGGACGTGCAGAAGCTCAGGTCATCGGCCCAGTCAAGACCACGATGGTGATTATGCCACTGACAACAACGAGCGCCCGCGCCAGCAAATCCTCTGCCCAGACCCGTAAACTAAGCCTGTCTAACCCCATATACCAGATTACAGGTGCGGCCGCTGGTGCGAGTGTCGGTGCCAGCGCCATGGAAGTTGACCTCCCAGCCACGAAACGTGCCCACCTACCGACCACAGACTCTAATGACTATACGGACAGTACTAAGCCCCAAAAACTCGCTAATGTTCTGACGATGTCAGAGCACTTCTTTCGTTAGTCATGTTCACTCGTTGAGCGCTTGCCCCACCATCTGCAAGGGGTATTGCTGAAGTTTGCGCACACACTCCCTTTTCAAAATGGCTACGGTGCATTTTTCTCTCCTTAAACATCAGGGGTTTCAGACGCCAAGATAGGCAGAGAGAAGTCATGTACTTCGCAAGGTCACGTCATGTCGATATCTTCTTCTTACAGGAATGTAACTTTAGAACCCCGTATGACGTGCAATCCTTTTGTTCGCATTTTGGAGTCGAAGCTTTTTTTTTTCGCTGACCAATTCAAACATGTGCGGAGTTGGAGTTGTTTTTTTAACACCAGCGTTACGTCGAGGAGCACACTGTGTTTATAGTTTGGACGGTCGCACAATAGCAGTAGACTTTGACCTTCACGGCAGACGAGTAAGGGCGCTCGTATCATATGCCCCAGCTCAACGTGGGGGCACGGCCAATTTTTCCACTTCACTCGACTGATTTATGTTTGACAGCTACCCAACTTTGTTAGTAGGGGATTTTAACTGTGTTGAGGACACCGACAGAGATGCGCTTGGACGCACAGAAAGCAAACAATATAGCGGAGTTAGCGCATTGCGACAACTCATCCGCAACTTCAAGCTTAGGGATGCGTGGGTCGACTCTCACGGAAATGACTTTGTTACAACATGGCAACGTGGTTCCAACATTACCAGGCTAGATCGCTATTATTTTCATGAAGTGCTAGCCGCACATGTCCGAAGCTGCGAAGTCCTACATTTCCCACCAGACGCTCCATGCATTACAGACCACTTTCCAGTGTCTGTAAGACTTTTCTTTGAACAGTCCACTACCTTTAGAAACCATTGGAATATAGACACCACACTCGTGCACGACCCGGAAAGCGTAGCATTACTGCGCAATGCACTAGAGCAAGCGTGCGATAGGCCGGCAGAACCCCACAGCTGGGACGCATTGAAACACAGTTGGCGCGCCGAGCTTATCAAAGCGGGGCGCGAAAGGAAAGCGCGCCTGATGACAGAGATAAACGACACGCTACGAAAAGCGCGCGCTGTAAGCAGAGGCAAGACTCTGACGTTCTCAACGCACGACTATCTCGATCAGTTAAAGGCGTGGTACGAAATTTTGCTACGTCTTGGTTCACGCACGGCTGCGCAGTCTTTTAACAACGGACGACCGGTTTCAGATCCAGCTGTTCTTCGAAGTGTTCGCAAAGGCTCCTTGGGTGAACAAACGCATGTTCCTTTCATTCAGTTGCCAAACGGCGAACAGTCTACACGAGCAGAAGACATAATGAGGGTCTTTCAAACACATTTTTCGAACCTTTTCAGGGCGCAGAACGCGAGCGACGTGAACTACACCACCATGGTTACCGAGATTTGCGCGGGAATTTACCGCGTACCGGAGGAGCTCCGCGATGATCCGTGCAGCCCAGTGACGCTGGATGAATTACGCTTTGTGCTTCAGCACATGAACGCAACCACCGCCGCCGGCCCTGACGGGATACCATTGAGTTTCTACAAAACCTTCCTTGAAACAATACAAGTCCACCTTTTGACAATGCTAAATGGGCTTCTTGCTGACGGAATCAGACCGAATACGTTTCGAGAGAGCAGAGTTATACTCTTACTTAAAAGCGAGGGAGAGCCGTCCGATCCAAGGGCGTGAAGGCCCATTTCCCTACTTAACTCAGATTATAAGATATTGATAGCCATCCTTGCAAACCGCAAGACTACCATTTTACCGGAAATAATAAGCGACGTACAAATATGCTGTGTCCCAGGTTGTACAATCTATTCTTCGGTTGCGTTGACTCGCTATCTTTTCACGTACGCCACAAGAACACAAATATCTGGCATTTTTGTTTCCTTGAATCAGGAAAAAGCTTTTGATCGCGTAGAATAGAACTATCTATTCGCTGTGCTTGAGCGTTATGGCTTTCCAGCACATTTAACCGACATCCTCCGCTTACTCTACACAGACTTAGAAACGTCATTAGTAGTAATGGCTATACATCTGACCCTATTGCATTAAGTAGGGGCATTTGACAAGGCTGTCCCCTCTCCGCAATACTCTTTTTATTATGCATAGATCCATTATTGAAACAAATCCAGAACTGCTCTTCGATATGTGGTTTTCCTCTCCCAGGCTTGGGCGAAGTGAAAGTAGCGGCATACGCCGATGACATCTCGCGCTGTTTATTCGGAACATAGATAGCTACACAGCCTTTCTGCGAATATTCCACGCGTATAGTTACCTGTCGGGAGCACGTCTTAATCCCAGAAAAAACAAGGCATTGTGCTTTGGAATGCACTTTGAAGAGTTCCCTGATGGCGTCCAAACCGTTCAAGGCGTTAAGGTCTTAGGTGTAACTTTCCTTTCGACTGGCGATGTAGCCCGCACCACATGGAAAGAAATCCAACACAAAGTGGACAGACGCATCGAAGTTGCCAGAACGTTCCAACTACCTTTTACTGAAAGAGCTTATCTAACCAAATCCAGCATAACAGCGCCACTGTTTTATGTAGACAGAATTGCTCGACCACCTCGTCGGGTTCTGCTGAAAGTAGCTACTGCGTGCGGCTCCTTTTTTTTGGATGGCCACGCCGAAGCTGTTGCCAGAGCCCTGGTTCACCTACCAGTAGAACGGGGAGGGCTCAGTGTACCCAACCTTGATGTAATATGCTGCATGTTGGCTCTCAAAAACACCTGGGCACTCTTAGAGAACTCATCGTATCGAGGCAAGCAACTCTTAGTGTATCTGCTAGGAACCTCTAGAAGATTTCTCGGTTTATTTAACGACACGGGACAAGCTGCCGAACAGTCACCGGTGTATTACACACATGTTATAAAACCTTTCAACAATGGCGAAACAATTTTTTTCCAGTTCAAGAACTTATGAAAATGTCCCCCACCGACATGAGTGAAATAATAGCATTTAAAAGCCTATCTGAAGAACAACGCCGGAAATGCCGGGCGAAAAGACGTTGGACATTTACCAACACGTCTGTCCCCTCCGAGGTCCGTGACCTAAACTGGCTTAGGGAATGGGAGGCTTTACCAACGGCCGACCGTTTCGCTGCGTGGGGCGTGGCGCCCTCCGCCACATGCCCGCTATGTGGTCACGTTGAACCACTGAACCATGTCTTTCATGAATGTATAGTAGCACGCACCTTTTTGCGCATAGTTACCAAAATGTTCCAAACAAGTATACAGTGGAAGTCAAGCCACAAGATAACTTTGTCGCACTCTTAATGGCTATCGGAGCCTTCATCTTATGGAAATGAAGGGGACTGGCCCGTATGAGGGGACGCCCCCAGAAAGCCATGTTTCCCCTACTGCATCGGCTAAGAAGCATAATGCTTATGCATCTTAACACAGAACTAGTCATGCTGGGAGAGGAGGCTTTCCTCCGACGTTGGTCTACGCGATTTATTATCGTAAAAACAACAGTGTCCATGCCTTTCTTCCCCTATTGAGGAGGTGGGCTAGAGCTTGTACCACTGTGACATTACAGTATGAATTTTTCTTTTCTTTCTTAGAAACATGTCCTTTTGTGCAGTATTGCTCTTTAGCGCGAGAGCAACGTGTCCTCACAAGTGAATGCAAAACATCACCCTTCACTGTGAATGACCTCCCCTTATTTGTTCATATAGCCTTACTGTTTATTTAAGTTTAATCATCTCGATAGCAAGATTGTCCTGTCTTTGTTGAACAATTTTTGCATTGTACGTCACTGCATACACTATAAGTTCTTTCGCTGTATATAACAGCTTGCATTGTGCATACGCATTGTTCACCATTGCCCATTTTTATGTGTGCACATAGGCTGTGTATGATATATCCGGAAATAAAATTCTCTTAAACCAAGACTGCCACTGTAATCGGACTTTCTGTTTACTGGGCAAAGGTTCGCCCAATTAAACCGTTAAATTCCAACGCAAAGGCTCCTGTCTTCGGCCACGTCACGACCCCGTGACATCTGGTGGTGGTGCTGCTTCTTTGAGGTTCCGGACGCCCCCTTCAAGCCGCGACCCAAGCCCAAGCGGCAAAGAAGACACGGACGCTAACCCTGAACAGCGAACAAGCCGCAGGCAGAGGGGACTAGAACCAGAATACGGGCCCCTTCCTGAAGCAGCCCGGCAGACCCGGATCCCGGCATCAACTACTGCATTCATGACCGTCCCCGTGCAGCCTGCACCACTCCTGTTCCGGCAACCCAAAGAGCCGCCAAAATTCCGTGGTTCGCCACTGGAGGGCCCGGAAAGCTGGATTGAAAGGTTCGACCGCGTCGCCGCCTTCAATGACTGGACAGATGATGACAAGCTTTGGCATGTGTATTTCGCCTTAATAGATGCTGCGCGGACCTGGTTCGAGCATCAAGAGCGAAGCCTTGCAACGTGGGACGTCTTTCGCGCCAGGTTCCTCGGTAGTTTCGCAAGTGTGGTGCGCAAGGAGAAGGCCGCCGCTCTTCTCGAAACCCGCATGCAGATGCCAGACGAAAACGTGGCGCTATTTACGGAAGATATGATCAAACTTTTCCGCCACGCTGACTCCGACATGTCTGAGGAGAAAAAGGTCCTTCTGGTCATGCGAGGAGTAAAGCAAGAACTCTTTGTTGGGCTGATCAGAAACCCGCCAAAGATGGTCGCCGAATTCATTTCAGAAGCATGTACGATAATGAACACGCTCGAAATTCGCATGCGGCAATATAACCGTAGCTTCTCGTCTACAAACTATGCCGGCATTCAAGCGCTTGGAACCACTGACTTGCGTGAGATGATCCGAGCGATCGTTCAAGAAGAGCTGCGAAAATTACTTCCTTCAGCGCAGCCTCACGTGGAATCCATCGTGGACATCGTACGCCAGAAGATCCAGCAATCGCTGGGCGTTTCTCAGCCTCAGCTGCAAGCCATGAGCTATGCTGCTGCAGCCCGCCGCCACGCCCCTCCTCCACGCGCAAGCCAAAACACTGCCCCACCGCACTTCCGTCGCCAGACGCCACCGCCGCCACCTCCCCAACCGATGTCCTACCGTTTGCCAGCGGCCCAGCGCAGTGCGCCGAGGAAGACTGACGTCTGGCGCACCCCTGACCTTCGCCCGCTCTGCTACCACTGCGGCGAGGCCGGACACACATGCCGCCGTTGCCAGTACCGACAGATGGGACTGCGTGGTTTCGCCGTCAGTGCACCGCGTCCACAGCCAGGAGAACGACCACGTGACATCGCCGACTACCTGACAGGAACTCAGTGGACACCACGAAGCCCTTTCCGTTCACCATCGCCTAGCCGCCGCACGTCACCGCACCACCGGCAGTACTCTGGCCCAATGCGGGGCCGGTCTCTTAGCCCGTATCCGGGAAACTAAGGGCAGCAACCGATGGAGGTGCGGTTGCTGTGCAACGAATTACCGAATATCCTCGGACGACGCCGACGCCGCGACGGAGCTTTCCAAACACAACGCCAACCAGGCAAAGCCGTGACAGCGAAACCTCACTTACCGAAGGTGACCTGAAGAAGCAACATGGAAGCAGCGGAACAAGCCGACGCAGCCGTGACCCGACGCCACGCCCTAACTGTAATGCCAGACGGAGAACTAGCGACCTCGACGTTCTCATCGACGGCCACAGTGTGACCGCTCTCTTCGATACTGAAGCCGACAACTCCGTCATCAGTGGGTCGTTCGCCGCGAAGTTAAAGAACGTTAGGTCAGCTTGGGAGGGCCCTGAAATTCGCACAGCCGGAGGTCATATCGTATTGCCTGCAGAAATCTGCACAGCGAGAGTCATCATTGACGGCCGTATTTATCCTATAGACTTCGTAGTCATACAGCGTTGCTCGAGAGATGTCATCGTTGGCATGGACTTCTTATGCCTCCATGGTGCTGCTATCAACCTAAAAACAAAGTCGATAACGTTATCCACAAAAGAAGCACTACCGCCACGCATGCCGCCAGAAAACCATGCCTTGAATGTGTTGGAAGATCAAGTCGCCATTCCGCCTCGCTTAAGCGTCATTATTTCAGTCGGCGCTCCTAAATTACCTGACTTGGAAGGCGTTGTTGAAGGCAGTCAGCATCTGTTGGTCACCAGAAATATTTGCATCACAAGAGGAATGGCAGAGCTGCGGGGAGGCAAAGCAATGATTATGCTCACGAATTTCAGCAATGAAATGCTCACGAATTTCAGCAATGAGTACAAACATGTGAACAAAGGAACAACGGTCGCATACATCGAAGAAATTGTCGAAGACACCAGTGCTTTCGCCCTCGCTGATTCAGCGGAACCTGCTCAGAGGAACCAAGCCCCTCCCATAGCTTTCGATGTCAATCCCAGACTTCCGAACCATAAGCAAGAACAGCTCCAAGCCCTGCTCCTGCAATACGAAGATTGCTTTTCGTCGTGATGAAAAGTCAGCAGACTCCTATCACGAAACATCGCATCATAACCGGAGAAAATGCCAGACCACTCCGTCCGAGTCCGTACAGGGTTTCTATGCGAGAACGTGAGGCTATGAAGAGACAATTTGATGAAATGCTGCGAGATGACATTATCCAGCCGTCCAAGAGTCCATGGGCATCCCCCGTGGTGTTAGTGAAGAAAAAGGATGGGGATGGGATTATGGATACAGTACTGACAGGATTGAAGTGGCAGACTTGCCTTGTGTACTTAGACGACGTAGTCCTGTTTTCCTCGAGTTTCGACGAGCATCTTCAGCCCCTTGAAGCTGTACTTCAAGCCATCAAGACGTCCGGACTCATACTTAAGCCAGAGAAGTGCACATTTGCGTACCAGGAGCTCTTGTTTCTGGGGCACGTTATTAGCAAGCCTGGAGTTCATCCCGATCCACGGAAAACAGCCGCCATCGCCGACTTCCCGCCGCCCACTGACAAGAAGGCAGTGCATTGATTTGTGGACCTGTGCGCCTATTATAGGCGGTTCGTAAAAAACTTCGCCCGCATCGCTGATCCTCTCACTAACCTTACCAAGGCTGACGTGGAGTTCAAGTGGGAAACGCTACAGGAACACGCTTTCCAAGAGCTTAAAGATCGCCTCCAGACGCCTCCGTTACTTGCTCATTTCGACGAATTCGCCGAGACAGAAATACACACTGACGCAAGCAGCGTAGGTCTTGGCACCGTTCTTGTGCAGAGGGCTGACGGACTTGAAAGGGTTATTAGTTACGCCAGCCGATCGCTATCCAAAGCAGAAGCAAATTATTCTACAACAGAAAAGGAGTGCCTCGCCATCATCTGGGCTACGTCGAAATTTCGCCCCTACCTCTACGGCAGGCCCTTCAAAGTTGTGAGCGACCACCATGCCTTGTGTTGGCTAGCCAGCTTGAAGGACCCTTCAGGTCGCCTCGCACGAAGGAGCCTGAGACTTCAAGAATATGACATTACTGTCATTTACAAGTCGGGCAAAAAACACTCCGACGCCGACTGTCTCTCTCGTGTGCCTGTCGACCAACCGCTACCCGACGACCCGGATGACGACTACTTATTGGGAACGATAACTACCGACGACTTCGCTGAACGACAGCGGGCCGACCCGGAACTTAAGGCCCTGGTAGAATACCTCAAAGGCAGGACTGCCGAAGTCCCGAAGGTATTCAAGCGCGCACTTGCGTCGTTCTTTCAACGAAACGGTCTTCTACAAAAGAAAAACTTTTCACCGCTTCGAGCTAAGTACCTCCTTGTGGCGCCTTCAGCTCTGCGACCATAACTCCTTCAGGCCTTGCATGACGATCCGACGGCAGGGCACCTCGGTGTTTCTCGCACGCTCGCGAGGATACAAGAAAGGTACTACTGGCCACTTCTTACCACCGACGTCACTCGTTATGTGAGGACATGCCGGGGCTGTCAGCGATGCAAGACACCGCCGACAAGGCCAGCGGGACTTCTGCAGCCAATTGATCCACCTTGCCGACCTTTCCAGCAGATCGGTATGCACCTACTGGGGCCGTTCCTGACGTCGGCTTTCGGAAACAAGTGGATCGTGGTAGCTACCGACTACCTCACCCGCTACGCCGAGACAAAAGCCCTTCCCAAAGGCAGTGCATCCGAGGTAGCTAAGTTCTTCGTCGAAAATATAGTCCTACGTCATGGCGCCCCGGAGGTCCTGATCACCGACAAAGGAACTGCATATACTGCCGACTTAACTCAAGCGATCTTGGCATAAGGCCAGAGAAACCACTGCCGGACGACAGTGACCACCCACAGACCAACGACCTCACCTAGTGGCTTAACAAGACGATCACCGACATGCTGGCAATGTACGTCGATGTCGAACACAAGATGTGAGACGCCATTCTTCCGTACGTGACCTTCGCATACAACATGGTGGTGCAGGAGACGACGCAGATATCTCCATAGCAATTGGTCTACGGAAGGAACGCGGCAACGACGCTCGATGCCATGTTACCCAACGTCACCGACGAAGAAAACCTAGATGTGAGTGAGTACCTTCAACGCGCGAAGAAGCCTGACAACTCGCGCGTCTCCGCATCAAGAATCAACAGACGACCGACAGCCGCCGTAACAATCTTCGACGACGCTTCGTGGAATACCAGCCCGGTGAACGTGTCTCGGTGTGGACGCCGATACGCCGAGGTGGACTCCCTGAAAAGCTTCTGCGACGGTATTTTGGTTCGTACAGGGGGGTTCGACGTCTCGGCCCACTTGATTACGAGGTTGTCCCAGACGGGATCACGAACTCTCAACGACGCCGATTGCGACCTGAAGTCGTGTTTGTCGCGCGCCTCAAGCCGTTGATTGATTGATATGTGGGGTTTAACGTCCCAAAACCACCATATGATTATGAGAGACGCCGTAGAGGAGGGCTCCGGAAATTTCGACCACCTGCGCCTCAAGCCGTTTCATGCGCGTTAACAAACTGAAAGAGTGTTTTTTTTATTATTGTTGTATCGTAATTTATTCATTGTATTTTCTTGTATTATAGTTGTACCTTTATCTTTAGGTAAAGCATCGGGACGATGCCTTTTCCAGAGGGAGGGGGGGCATGGCCACGTTCCATTTCTCAAGTTTTCTTATCGCCCCAAAACACTACACAATTTTAAGCGCAAACCGCGCCTGCAGTTTTCGAGAAGCTTCCGGACTTTAGTAGATCATTTCGACAAGATGACGCCCACTCTGCGATTTGTATAGATTATTCTGGAACCTACACCACCGCCAGCGATAATGCTAGAACATTCAATGGCAAGAGTATAAATGCGACGCACTTCGCGGCTTGTCACTAGTTGATCGACGGCCGACGCTCCGTTCGCCGCTATCAGTCCAAGACTGCTACTGCAATCGGACTTTCCGTTTAACAGGCACAGGTTCGCCCAAATAAACAGTTAAATTCCAACGCAAATTCTCATGTCATCGGCCACGCCACGACCCCGTGACAATATGATTGTATTATTAGACGCTGCACTGGAGGACGATTGTTATTGCGCGAGAACAAAACGACGACACAGAGACAAGAAGGACACGAAAGACACGAGCGCAAACTTCCAACTGAGTTTATTGCGCAGAGCACAAAAATATATAGAGGAGACAGTAACCATGGCACAAGAGCAGAACATGAGTAAGAAAACCAAAAACAAAGAACACAAATACAAAGGCACTGAAAAACAGCAAAGAAAAAGCCTAGAAGAAACCGAACCAGAAAGGTAAAGCTACCTGCCCGCACCGAATCCTTCGAGGAACCTGCGTTCCTTCTCGGACTAAGCCACGGAGGCTTGCTAATCCAAGGCACCTGTTCACGTTACCTGCCCGCACCGAATCCTTCGAGGAACCTGCGCTCCTTCTCGGACAAGGCCACGGAGGGCTTGCTAACACAAGGCACCTGTTCGCGTGCCATCTGCGCAGCCTCGACAATGACCGGGGTGCCCACATCTCTGTGTTTGTACAACGTCGCTGTTTCCTCGAAGAGGGGAACACACTTGCACTCAGTGCAGTGCTGGGCAAGGAAACCATCTTTCCCGTTTTTAACATTGTTCGCGTGCTCTCTCAGCCGATCGTTCAGACACCTTCCGGTCGTTCCGACATAACAAGCACCACATGAAAGGGGGGTCCTATAGACGACTTCCCGGGAGCAGGCCGCATACCTGTTTCGATGTTGAACTCTGCAATCTGTTGATGATTTCGTTTTCAGGGGGTTGGTAGATTTGGTGAGGCTGATCAATTTGAACGGTGCTGAGAAGATGACACGAACTCCAACACGTTTTCCGATTTTTTGAGCCTATGTGATATCTGGTGTATGTATGGAATCACGGCTACCCTTTCACGTTCTGTATCCGTGTTGATCAGATTCTGTCGCGTTTTCTGCTCTACCTTATTAGTCCGCAGGATCGTCTCCGCAACAGACGAGATAAACGCCTCGGGGAAACCTGAAGCCTTAAGGCGGGAAACTTGAGCTTTGAAGCTCGCAGAGATATTGTGGGCGCAAGACCTATTTAAAGCATTCTCAAGGCAGGTTCGTGCTATGCCTCGCTTAACTATCTTACTGTGAGCAGAAGAAAAGGGAAGCAGAGGTTTCTGCGCACGTGGTTCATAACACCAACAGATGTGCTGTGAGCTAAAAACCAGATTTAAATCCAAAAAGCGTAATTTGTCATTATCGGACATTTCATGTCTCACCACAAGAGGCTGCAAACAATTTTTGAACACGCCTATAGTTTGAGTGGCCAACGAGTGAAACATAGAAGATTCACAATTTAGAATAACCAAGAAATCATCCACGTATCTAAATATTTTTAGGTTTCCCCGAGGCGTTTATCGCGTCTGTTGCGGAGACGATCCTGCGGACTAATAAGGCGGAGCAGAAAACGCGACAGAATCTGATCAACACGGATACAGAACGTGAAAGGGTAGCCGTGATTCCATACATACACCAGATATCACATAGGCTCAAAAAAATCGGAAAACGTGTTGGAGTTTGTGTCATCTTCTCAGCACCGTTCAAATTAATCAGCCTCACCAAATCTACCAACCCCCTGAAAACGAAATCATCAACAGATTGCAGAGTTCGACATCGAAACAGGTATGCGGCCTGCTCCCGGGAAGTCGTCTATAGGACCTCCC
The DNA here is from genome assembly GCA_013436015.1 of Rhipicephalus annulatus. NCBI lineage: Eukaryota > Metazoa > Arthropoda > Arachnida > Ixodida > Ixodidae > Rhipicephalus > Rhipicephalus annulatus. Next base: position 106,550 of record WOVY01010439.1, read on the forward strand.
TTTCATGTGGTGCTTGTTATGTCGGAACGACCGGAAGGTGTCTGAACGATCGGCTGAGAGAGCACGCGAACAATGTTAAAAACGGGAAAGATGGTTTTCTTGCCCAGCACTTCACTGAGTGCAAGTGTGTTCCCCTCTTCGAGGAAACAGCGACGTTGTACAAACACAGAGATGTGGGCACCCGGGTCATTGTCGAGGCTGCGCAGATGGCACGCGAACAGGTGCCTTGTGTTAGCAAGCCCTCCGTGGCCTTGTCCGAGAAGGAGCGCAGGTTTCTCGAAGGATTCGGTGCGGGCAGGTAACGCGAACAGGTGCCTTGGATTAGCAAGCCTCCGTGGCTTAGTCCGAGAAGGAACGCAGGTTCGTCGAAGGATTCGGTGCGGGCAGGTAGCTTTACCTTTCTGGTTCGGTTTCTTCTAGGCTTTTCTTTGCTGTTTTTCAGTGCCTTTGTATTTGTGTTGTTTGTTTTTGGTTTTCTTACTCATGTTCTGCTCTTGTGCCATGGTTACTGTCTCCTCTATATATTTTTGTGCTCTGCGCAATAAACTCAGTTGGAAGTTTGCGCTCGTGTCTTTCGTGTCCTTCTTGTCTCTGTGTCGTCGTTTTGTTCTCGCGCAATAACAATCGTCATGCCATACCAACTAGCCCAAGCTACCACACTTCTAAGTTGCACTGGAGGGTACCGAAAATTTCGACCACCTGGAGTTTTTTTTTAACATGCACCTAAATCTGAGCACACGGGCCTACATCAGTTTCGCCTCCACCGAAAATGAAGCCGCCGGAGCCAGGGTGCAATCCCGTGACCTGTGGGTCGGCAGCCGATACAGACTGGATTTTTTAGCCACTAGACAACCGCGGCGGGGCTGTTATATAAAGGAGCCGAAGTGGTCACGCCACAGCCATTACGATCAGAAATGCATAGTCAGCTACATGAAGGCCACTTAGGCATAAAAAAAAAACTCGCGAAAGTGAGGCTTTTGAAGTTCTGGCGAGGAATGACTCGGGACGTTAGGAACACTATCACCAGATGTGACACTTGCAAGATCGATGCGTATTCTTAACAATAAGATTCGCTTTTGATGAGAGAAATCTCGCATTTTCCATGGATTCATGTTGGACCAGGTCTATGCCAAAAAAAGGGTGCCTGGTGATCGATCTACGACGCGTTCTACAAGTATCCCCAGATTGTAGAGCTACAGGATGCTTCAGTGCTTAAAGTGATACGCAAAATCTTCTTCATTTTCGCTAGGCTTGGAGTGCCAATGAATGTTCTCAGTGACAATGGGCCACAGTTTACACCAAGAGAGTTTGCTGCTTCATGGCATCGTTCGAGTTCAAGCACATTGCGTCTGATGCAGGCTTCACACGTTCAAATACACTAGCCGAAAAAGGTGTGTAAGTGGTGAAACATATCTTCAAGAAGACACAGCATTCGAAAGGTGACTTTTATGAGGCCTCCTGAAATATCACGCAAGCCTCCTGGAGTGCGGCAGTTGCCCTGGTATATATCTGATCGATCGCTGCCTCAGGTCCAGTCTTTTCGATTTTAATATACTTCGCAGCCGAAAACTCACAAAGTGACCTCAACATGGTGAACCTAAAGGAACGCTTTCAAGTCTTCCGCCAGGGGACTTTGTTGGCCTGAGAAATCAGAAGGAATGGTCAGGAAGTGCGACGGTGATTAACGAGGTTGTCTTGTTCTTACAAAGTACTTTATGAAGACGGTGAGGAGCACAGGCGAAATAGACAGCATCTTCGACCGACGTCGGGCGCCTTCAGATTTAGTAATCTATACGATGATGACATGACAAAAAATGTGCAGCCACCACGCGATTCGGAAGTGCCTCGAACGCCTGACCAAGATTACGACGGCAGGGCTGGGTCATCTTTTCCTGTGACGGAACCAGTAGAAACTTACATCAAGCCAGAAAGAATTTACGATACAAGTTCCTGTCCTGCGGCAAGCAGTTCAAACAGATCATCGAGATATAGTGGTGACCAATGCATGTTCACAAAGAAAGGAAGGTGCAGTGGATATTATACAGTTCTCTAGCAATTCCAGGTTGCGTCTCCATACGATTGTTCTCACAATTAACCAGCGTTTGCTTAAGAGATGCTACAGGTATCGCAGCGTCGTGTGGTCTCTCGTGCCGGAGTGCGTCTGTTATTATAGCATGGCTTAGGCCCAGCGTCGGGCACTAGCACCAACTCCTCCGTTTCCATCGCAGTGATGTCCGACATGATAAAACAGAGATACCGTACAGCCGAACTCCTAGCTTTGCCCCCTCGATGACGATTTTCTTCCGAATATGCAACATCTAATGCGTTCGCTCATTCAAGGTCATCGACCCACCTGGAACGGTCAATGGCGCCACAAAAGGCGCCGACAACATAAACCAGGTTGATCTGCTTAACGCCACCCGCACACCTCCCGGTACATCCCAGGCTGATCTCGCGCTCACCCATTCAGCGTCAACCCCAAATTTCACTGTCATTTTTAAGCCACACCATAACATATCAACACAAAGCAAATGCTTTAAAATGTGTTTCAAGAACCACCCAGGGTCGTTTGTAGACTGTCATGAAACTCCGGCGATATAATTGCACATTCTAAGCTCACTGTCCGTAAACAAACTAGCTGCGCTCTTTATGGGTAGTCGCAGTGGAAGTTGTGTCGGCACATGGTAACCACGGAAACTGTAATTAGTACATCCATTGGCTTTCAGCAATCAGGCGCAATCAAAATTGTGACAGCTTCTACGTAGTATACATGCTTGAATGTGATGCCTGTAATCTTCAATATAATGGTAAACTGAAATACCGTTTAGAACGTGATATAGTAGTTATAAGTCACACGTCAAAACACTTACAAATTTGTCTCTGTCGAAACAACTGACAATACCTGGTCTTTCTTTCGACAATATTAAAGCAACGGTATTGAAATATGGTTTCCGCTAACACCACAAGCGGAAAATCAGCGAATCGTTTCTGGTATACATGTTCAATACCCTTAAGTCTGGAATAAAGAGACATGTAGGCGTACCCACTAGTCGACCTTCCACTACATAACGCGTGTGATATCACGTTGTCTGAAGATTTTTATTTTACTGTATTTCAGTGATATTTCTTATTTTTGGCGCAACTACTCTTGTTCCCTGCTTCAAAAAAGCAGCTCACCTGGTAGTCTTTAGTAGGTATTCGTTTGTTTATATCCTTCCATCTGCACGTATCGTTGTTACAATGCATTTTCTTAAAACTGAGCGCAAATTCAATGAGCACAAAAATAAAGACGAAAAGATACGGACAGTACCCTGCCCTATCTTATTGTGTTCCTTCCTCTCCTCGTTGATTTGGCAGTTCTGAATTTTAATAGTATGAACCAACTGGCCCAGTAACGCATTTTTTCTTGTCACAATGCATTCTCACACTATGCGCCGTTTATAATTAAAACTCCTTTCCTTCATATCGATCTCGCCTCACTATAAGAGGTCGATGCTGTGGCCATGTTACTTGACGCATTGCAATTTTCACAATGAATGTATTTAGTCACTTTGTGTAATCATGCCGCATTACTACTGATTACGATTGTGCCCTTCTGAAAACTTCTTAGAAATGTCGAGCGTTTTGTTGAAAAGTCGAGCGTATTGTTTGGTAAGCTTCGTTGGTTCTGTAGATTTCTCTTTTTTTCTACCGAGCTCACCGATTCTTTCTTGTGTTCTTGCATGGCGGGCATAAGTCTTTCCGAGACAGCCAGAGAGTGATACTCCACACGTTCCGGATCTTCGGGGATGATGTGGCGGTCAAAATCCAAGGGAATAAACTACCATGTCTTCATGTGATCGACATAACTGAGAAAAGTTGATACCATCTGCAAGCTCATGAGTTTCAACTGGCTTCCCGAACCATGTTCGATGTGTTCACACGAAAGAACAAACTTGCCCTTACAACTCAGGACAAAGGTGAAGTCTTTTGTTACCACAGTTGCCTTGTCCATTTCGACAATACCTTTGTTTTGAACAACTTTGAAAAAAAGAACCTCCTGGATACACTCTGCATTCCTGAATTGAAACTTTCGTTGGTTTTGTATTACAGCTAGCTACCTCTGGACATAACTCTTAATCAGAGCTGACGCCAGTAGCTTCAACAACATAGCATGTAGTACTTAATGTAAACGTCAGACGCATCGCCACCAACTGCCGACACACGGCCCTGGAATTTCGTGGTTTCTTCTAGCTACAGCGGTTCCTCTTTGTGCTTCAATGCCGCTGATTCAGACAAGTGTGCATGATTATTCAGCAAATATTGAGGAACAGCACCGGGCTCTAGTGCCAACGTATCTCAATAAATTTTGAGAAGGTTTCACCTACTTTGTGTTCGCAGCAAGATTTCAGAACCTCGGATTCGAATTGTAGGTCTTTACTGTCAGCTGGAAGGCTTCTCGTGGAATAACAGCTGTCCAAGCCTTGAAAACTGCAGAATTTTATTTGGAGTTTGAAGATGTGCCGCCGATCACAAGTGTTTCCCTCGCAGGCATAGCTAATTCGAGAGCCCAACGTGCTACAAGTCGGCATGTTTACTATGTTAAACTGCTAATTCACTCAAGCGTGCTTGATCGTCGGGGCACGTGTGAGGCACAATAGGTGAAAGAGCTTTTCCAAATAAAAGGTATTTAAATACTGGCTGTACGCCATCTGTTGCACTATATTCTATTCTTTCTTAAATTAGTCTTCCATAACTTTGGAAGTCCTTCTCCTGACTCCTCGGATAATATAAGCTACAGTCTAAAGGGTTTTCGTATAAAATGCCTCTTCAAAAAATTTATACGTTTTATGTCAGCTTTGCCAGCATGAGGCTTGCAAGCTCACTGATATAAAGCACAGCAAGACAGTGGCGCTCATTCGTGCAAGACTGCGCATGTGACCTGTCAATTTTTCCTCAGCAGTTAAAAAAAAAGCACAGCCGTGTTCTCACTTGTAATTTATACGATGTGTAATTATGACAGGCTCATTCGGTATGAATCGTTCACAACCTGAAGGCGCAGATGAGCCCTATTTATTGCAGAGCCGCAGGCAGAATTGTTTTTCGAAGGGTAGGGGTATTACCTTGATCTGAAGAGGGTGCCGGAAAGTTAACTGTGGTAGAGTGTCACTTTTTGTTCTGTAAACAAGACCGAAAAGATTTTTTTTTGCAGAGGGAGGGTAGAGAATGGCACTGGCCCGGTGTGCCACCAGCTGGCCAGGACACTGAGTCATTGCAGGCAAAGAAATAATCATACATTTTTTGGGTACACGTGTGGCTGTTATTTATCTCTAAGTAGTAATTATTCGGCCCTCATCAAGGTGCTTTAACTGCAATTCGCGTATTTTGATACGAATTTCCCGCTGTTTCGCATGCAGAGTTAGCAGAAGAAGCGCTTTCGCCAATTCCAAAGCGACAGCAGCGCCGCCGCTGCGCGGCACACGGGAGGGGGCCGCTTTTTGCCGCTGAAACAACTCGCTCTTTCCCAACTGATGGTATTTACAAACGTTGCACACTTCCACGTGTTTACTCACACTCAACTGGAAAAGCGCACAAGCTTATATAACAAGAAATTTTGACTGACCATAGTGGCACCGGTTACAAGTAAGCTTTGGTCAACTTTTTTATGTTTAGTGGCCGTACCACAACATGGGCACACGTAAATATATTGTATCTGATTCATAGATAATCGGAAGTTCATCAACAGTTGCACAATGATGAACGGAATAACTACTAGAGCTTATCAGGTTTCCGCAAAAACAATGACCCCGGTTCATGCCTAGAATTCCAACGGCATTCCAAAGACTGCGCCATCTCTCGACCACTGCCACAGATACTTTTGTTTTTTTTTTTGAAGCCTCCGAGAAGGCAAACGCTTGCTGCGCATTTGCTATTTCAGAGGTAACGTCTTCTTTTTTTGTTTTTCCACTCGTTATTTGGAGAGGGCGCAGCATGCAGGCCAGACTCCGTATTTTATGTACGTGCTTAGCACTAGTGTGGGACACAGTGCACCGCTAGCCCTTCAATGACAAGGTATTTGATGCGGTAACGACCATCTCAATTGTGAAAACGTACGTTACAATGTGGGTTATGGAGAAAATTAAGAGACAACCCCACACCCGATGGTGTTCTTTCATGAGCGATGGCAGTGGCTGTTGGCGTCACGACAGCTCGATAACTTGAGTGGATTAACTAGCGCTGCAGTGCGCGAATTTACTATAACATGATAGCATGCTGTACCTACATACTTCTCTGCTTCAGATGCGTCTCGCGATTCTCCTCGCGTGGCAACTTGCAGTCATTGTGCATGCCACAATTGTGTTGTTAGCGCTGTGGCTGAGGTGATTACTTTTACTCTGAATTTGGAATACTCTTTTTCACAAATGTCAGGAAGAGTGTTAGTATTTACCCGCTGTGCACTGCTGCTACTGGAAGTGCAATTTGTGTTGAGTTTCGCACGACAAAGGAGAATCATGTGGACGAAAAAGGCATACTGTTCGCGTGCATAATTCCGTCTTAACTATCATTGCTGGCATGGACAATTCAAAACACTTGCGATTGATAATTTGGTTTAATTGACAGAAGTCATTGGTTTACTTTTCAGACAAGTTTAGTTATAATGATGTTTAAAACTTTCTGATCATTGTAACCCAGTCTGGCAAATAAACACTCGCTGAAACTTTGCAGCCGATTTCCCTTTGTGCCTTCACCTGCCGTGATAGCTTAGCCTCATCCGGTTTCGTGTGATAAACTGGAGGGTGCAGGTTTGACTCCTGGCCATGGCGGCCGTATTTAAATGAGGGGGGGGGGCGGATGAGAGAGAATGCAAAGAACATCTATGTGCTTAGGTTTGTATTCACGACAAAAAACTTCAGTGGGTTGAAATTCATCCACAAACAACTATCACGGCGTGTCCGATAATCATATGGTGGTAGCGGCACGTACAACTCCAGCAATAGTATACGATCGTGCTTTCACGCATATATTATGCAGTGGTATCATGTTTCCTAGAATTTTGAAAGATTAGCCGTGATGCTTTTTTATGCGCCTCATTGAATTGATGAGTGCTATTGGTGCCGTACGAAACTGAAAACGCGTATGCTAACCAAGTATGTCGACACCATAAAAAATTCATTATTTGTATACAGTCCAAGGTAATCGGAAACCAAGACTGTTTAGGAAAGCAGGGCTCCTTGTATTTGTAACAAATTGGTAGTATGGAACAACACAAGACACAAACGGAACTGTGGAGAGCATCGTGCGAGTGCCTGACAACAAAAAAGAAGGCTTTTATTCTACACTAAAGAAACAAAAGTATCAATGACATTCCTGCATTGGATGCATCAATTGTAGCTAAAAGTAATCGCACGCGACTGGCCGCGGCCGGTAAGACTCGGCATGCGAGTGCGTGCGTGAAAGATCCCGTGGTTGAGAAGAAACTTGAACACTAAAAAAAAACGTTGCTCCTTTGGTCATTCGCGAGAGGGCGCGACGGGCAAGGTGCCCGAAAGAGAGAAAGTCGCTGCAGGAAGGAGAAACGGAGCCCGTTTCTCCATTATCGCTCCCATTGTTTTAAAGTGTGGGCACGAATAATTGTTAGAGCTCCACGACCTGGTGATGTATGCCATAGCCTACATAACATACATAACAAGGGTTGAGGGTCATGATCTACTTTTTATGCTTTTCATAATCTCTTATTGTGCAATGTAAAGTTTGGCGCTCAACAAGTTGATAAAACCGCCATTGCAGGTCTATAACTGGGTCGCATATGCCATCACGTACATGACACTCATGGAATTTGTCGAATGTTATGTGGTGATGCAGAACTATGGATAGCACCATCGATACTATCGATGATTGAGTCACTATCGAACTATCAATGGTACCAAGAACTAGGGATAGTAATATTGATGGCATACTATCGACTGTATTTTCAATAGAAATGAAGATAGTGAGAAACCAACCGCGCGAACCCATCGTAAACTTCATTTCCCGTGGGCGTGGTCTATCGTTGTTGGAATAAATAAGACAAGATCAGCCAGGCCATGCTATAGCTCGAGAAAGCTTACTAGAACTAGAAGCGGGCGGTGCCAGGAGTATTTTTTTACTTCTTCTGCAGCTTTGAACCTACTAGATTCTTTCAAGTACGGATGAATGAAGCAAGTTGAAGCAAGCAAATCAAAGTAGAAATCGCGAACAGAAAATGCATACCCATCCAAGAACTTAAAACAAAATCACGTGCGCGGGGCCCACAAAAGCGAGCAAGGAAAACAACATCGCTAGCTCATATCACGTGGCTTTGCGATTTTTTGTTCATTAAAGCGAGGGCGCTGCCTTTTGGACGCCGAAACAAAACTTTCAAGCGACCTTGCTCGCAAGCACGCGCCCGTGAGAAAAGTGGCGGTGTCCGTATGACCCCGGCCTACCTGTTCTTGTTGGCATACAAAGGTACTTTCTAGTAGGACGCACTTGTGGATCTCAGGAACATCAGTACCTACAGAACACGTGTGCTCCACCGCTGGACAGATAATTTGGGAAAAAACGAGCAGGCTAAAGGAAGAGAAGATTGGCATGCTCATTTTCGTTCACCAAAATGTCTGGCTTACAAACAGTAATTAAATTGACAGGCTCCGTGGTAGTGGCAAGCAAGCCGTTCATGTCATGGAACCGCAATACCTCAAGTTTATGTTGCGTTTTCTGGTTTAAAATAAAAAAGATTAAAAACTTTGTTTGTAGAGTGTGACTGCTTCGATTTGAGAATTATTTTAGTGGTCATTGCCGCATTGCCGCTGAGGTATTTCATTTACAAAAAAATTTGATTCAAAGAAACGAGCTGAGTTCTGCAAGTAGTAGTCTACCGTGGCTGTTCTTTGCAGAAATTTTAGTAAGTTGACTATCGATAGTATCAATAGTTCTTTTTCAAACTATCAATACTACCAATAGTTAATTTAACGATAGTTTTGCATAAGTAGTGTTATGACCAGTCTTTTGTTCATATCACGCTGCTATAAAGCTCTGTCAATTTTGGTATACATAAAGATAACAAAATGACCCTTAGAACATTATGACTGTGTCATGTGTGTCATGGCGCACTTGACACTCATGGCATGTTTTTCCTCGTTAGGACGATTCGTTAAAGTTAGCCAGACGCTCCTTTATTGTGGTGTCCGTTTTGGTACACATCAACCTAGTAAAGCAGCCGCAAGGGCTCTATGGCCGGGCCATATATGTCATAGCCTATATGACATCCATGACAATATTTTCCTGTTATGAGAAGTTAATTATAGTTACCTAATGCTCTTATAATACCATGTCGATTTTCGTGTGCATGAAGTTCACAGTAGAGCCGTTGTGAATTCTCAGCCGTATGATGTATTTCATGGCATACATTGAAGGCATGTCATGATTTTCATGTAATGAGTAGTAACATGCTCTTGTCATGCCATGTCAAATGTGGTACTCGTCAACTTAATCAATCGGCTGCGAAAGCACAAGAACCCACGAAACCACTGAAGTAGACAGACCGATATATACGCTTCAAATTCCTTTTTGTTATCCGATGCTTTGTGCGTGATAATTAGCGCCTGATCTATCTATTACCAACATTATTTGCAAGCCCTACCGCCAAATTGAATAAACTGAGCCAAATTACCGCACATTTCACCAAAAGCGATCCTTCTCTACATAGCAGGCAATTACAGTGACTGCAAACGTTTGAACCATTATGGCGTCCATAAAGCAGTGGCTGCGCCCTGTTTCGGAGGAGCACATAGAGGCACTCTACGTACTGCAAAAGGGCAGCGCCATCAATTGAACATTGTGAGAAGTAAGGGGCGCCTAATACAACGGAGGATCTGAGTCACAGCGTAAGGAGCTTCGCCCCTAAAAAGAGCATGAAACGCAGGACGGGAAAAAAACGGGTGCAGCACTTCGTCCGTCTCTTACACTGCTTTGTATTTTGCACTGTTTTTGCACTTCGTTCATCATATACCAACCAGCCCAAATAAGCACTTCAGTATAGTTTGAAAGCGCTTAGTTATTTGCTCTTATACACCCAACACCTGTGAACTGATGATTCAATTGAGTGAATAGCGCACATAAAAGCTCTCACGCAACTTGAACGAGCGTCTTTTCGTCTTTTTTTTTCACAAATACATACCCGTTAGTGCATCTGCTTCACTACAAGCCGAATACCAAATGCCAGGAGCACCTGGCCGGCTCGACGCCTTTCCCAAGCTAGATAGACAAAGAGACCTGTGAGTTGTCGGGTTTATAGGATCACTACGACGTGACCATTAAAATACACCCCAAGCTCACGAACATTGAAACCTTCAATCCTTACTTGTCTGCTGGTACGAAGCCACCCATCGAAAGAACATGCCTTATTGAGGGGGACTTCCAAGTGCGCAGCAAAATGAATGGTGGTAAGGGTCTCTTCGTCCACGACGACATAGGCAGCATCCTTGTCATTGAAGCAATCGTGTCGTCGTCTTCATTATCAAGGCTACATGACGGGCATAAGCAAGTCCATTTCAGGACTGCTTGCTTGAAGAACCACGCCTTGCCGTCTGCAGAGTGCGCAGTTTTGAACAGAGTACTGAAGCGCTCATTGTCGGAGAACCAGTCGATTCTCTACCGTGGGTGCACAAAGACCGAACTGGCGTCGTGGACTCAGTGGGGCGATAACAGAAGATCGAGTAAGCGCAATTCCGATCTACATTCACGGTGAAGTCAAAGGCTGAGAGTGAGGAAAATCTCACACGAGAAAACCGCTAAGCGGAGGTCGCCAGGAAACCGTACTACACAAACATCCTGACACCGCCTCATCTACCATTCGCCATAGCACTGACAAAACTAATATTACCGCCAGCTGCCACTTCACGGTCTAGGTAAACAATGCGCCCCCTCTGTAGCATCTCGAAACGATTGACTCGCAATTTTCAGGCTACTTCATCAGATGAGACAAAGCGCTGAGAGCTAGGGGGGCAACACATGTTACGGGATGAGCTCTTTACACCTGACAACGAGAACTTGCGGCAAAAGACGGTGCCGCAACTTTCTACTATGTCTGCCATTCGCATTCTACGTTGCCTGCAAAGAAGGTGTGTGGAAGAACAGCGTGGATGAACCAGACACTTGAAATGAAAAAGTGGCGTAGTACCACAATTTTACAAATTCTTTCGAAAATTACAAGTGCCTAAACATGAGAGACCTCTGAAAGGTACTCGGGATGTTGATGGCGTCCATTGGTACAATGTGTCAACGAATAATACACGGTGTGTTCTAGTATTGTGCTCACTCTGGCATAAATAAATCAATTTTGATTGTTTTTGTAAACAGATATTTTGTGCTTGGTGAGTGTGGCATTTTTGTCGCTATTCTGTTATGTCATGCGTTAAGGTAAACCACCGAAGCGTCACAACATATGCAACAACACGCGTCAGAATATAAGCTTCAGACTAATTGCTCAATCTTACCGGTTTTTTTACGTTGTTATACAATGTGGCAAGAACAGGACAGCTCTTCTAATCTGATATACCCAAAAATATGCTTATGTCCTGCTTTCTCTAGCATTTGTCTCCATTTGTCGTCTAGTTTTATTCGTAGAAGAAATATGCTTTTCCCCGCAGACGCGTGCACCTTGACCGGATGCCAGCACTTTGCGCTTTTAATTCTAGCAGTATTTGCCATCCCGCACATTTCAATGAAAGATTTGCACATCCAACATATGTCGTACAAACATGAGGGAGATGAGCTTAGCAGAAAGACATGCCGTTTCGCCTAACACTTGGACTAAGGTAGCGGTTCGGTGAACAGAGATCACGTCTGGCGCAAATGACCATTGCGTGTGACGACCTCTGCTTACGCAACAGGTGGCACCTACGAAGCTAATACTATTCATTCATTTATTTGCAGATACCGCAATCCTACGTGGGGTACCATAGCAGTGTAGAAATAGAAATCAGGAGTATACTGTATTGTAAATATCAACAAAAATAAAGTTATGTGAGAGAAGCAACGCTGGATCGACGATGCTGTTGACAAAATATATTATGATAAATAGTTGTGGCGTGACAAATGATGATGATGATGATGGTGGTAATGATTGTCTCATATTTTTGGCCCTCACCCAGAAAGACGGATTGGGAAGAACCAGGCGGCAGGATCTTTAAGTTAGTCAGTTAGGTGTCTAAAGGCATCCAGTGAAATTTAAGCAAAAATTAAAACAACAAATTGTAAATAATGTACGAAAATGCTAAATTAGCAAGTGGTCAAGTAATAGTATAGTCTCAAAGCCAAAAATAATAAGAATAGACTAACAAGGTAATCTTCTTGTTTTCATTATGTACGCAAACACATAAGAGCAATCCTCCCTGTGGAAATACCCTAATGAAATCTCTCCACAAGATAAAATCAATACTACAACGTTTATTTCTAAACCTAACTTTTAATTGAGATTGACAAGGTATGTCTGTTTGTTTGATAAGGATATAGGCAACAAAATCAAAATAACTGGTCTTTGTTTCTATTTTCTTGCAAAAAAGACATAATGAAGTTTCTTCGAGTCCAGCTTTATGCAGGTAATTTTTCAGATGCGTAATTGTTCAGCGTAAACAGGTAATTGTAACTTCTAACTTCCAAGATCTACCCCAGTGTTTATTCGAGCTAAATATTAGATTTACGAAGTTTCTGACTTCATCCAATGATGACTTGTCTATTTCCTTGTGCAAACAAGCATCTATATATCTTAATGCTGTTGCGCAAGCCAAATCAGGTAAAATATAGAAGGGGGGTCCACCTAAGGATGCTTTGGCTAACAATTCTGCTATATCATTCAGATAAATTTAACAGTGGCCAGGTATCCATAACAAGCTGAATTTTCTCAGGTTTGCTGGTAATAAACTACTAATCATACTCATTGTTGTTAAAACTTTTGCTGTAGAGAGTGCAGTACGTTCTGAGAGAGAATCACTAAGTATGACTGCGTCTGGTTCGCTTGCATGAAGTTTTCGAAGTACTAGAACTATAGCCAAAAACTCAGCAATGAACATAAGCGTATAATTTGTTAATCGAACTGACAGGGACGAGTTGACAGGTTAATAGGTGCCTACTACAGCCTTTGCGTTGAATACGAATGCATCCATCGCAATAATGTTTATGAACGAATGAGTCAAATAATTTTGTAACTGATAATTGAAATAATGAAGGGGCAGTTGTTTTGCATTGGAAGGAAAAATGTCATCAAATTATATGTGAAGTTTCCAATTGAGCATACATGATGAGGTAATCTTATTCATATTTACAATCAGAGCTTCTAGCAGCGCTTGAACAAACCTAATGTTGGACGGTGTAATCTTGATCATTGTGGTCCGAAGAATGCGCTTGGTTCTTGATTAAAACCGTAAGAAGCTCTTCTCAGAGGTGAATTGCACATTTTTTTTAAGTTTTAACTTTAAGTATCTAAAACTGATTTAAGAAAGGAGAAAAACGTGATCCACTTACAAAACATTATTTGCAACAAACTTGGGGAGGGCAAGACACAAGCGCGAACTAGGAACCATGGTGGTTGGTGGGTCATGACGATTGTTTAGTCTTAGTTTGAAGTAAGCGCTCGTCTTTTTGTCCCTTCGTCATCGTTCTCAGCTCAGGCTATCACAATTATCTTGAGAAGCGCCAAGCTTTTTTTTCCAATAATATTACCTCACTGATTTTATACGGTGCACTACCAAAAACTATTAGGCCCTCAAATTTCATAATGGGCCCTACATGCATCTTGTAAATCATTATCAATGTATTTCTTCGCGATCATGTTTTTCTGTTGCCAAACTTTTGTTACCACCCCAAGGCACGTGTCGCTTTACAGCCATTTTCTTCTATTAGGCTGTACCAATTTAACGTTCTGTTATATACCATACCTAGTTATTTCAGGTAATCGATCTGGGGAACGATCCTGTTGAGATACACCAGTGAAAGGTTAACAGGATCCTTAAAAGAGAACGAGAGAAGCGCAATTTTTAAATGCGAAGCATTTCTTGGTGAACTTCAGCGAATTTGAGCGTGTCTATCTATCTATCTATCTATCTATCTATCTATCTATCTATCTATCTATCTATCTATCTATCTATCTATCTATCTATCTATCTATCTATCTTTTTATCTATCTAACTTTTTATCTATCTATCTTGTTACAGGGGTTTATAAAGGTACGCAGCAACCGAGACGATAGCATCAAGAGCAAGCAAAACGTAGCCAGGGAGCGAACAGCTGAGCGACGCAGGTGATGGCAATGCGCTTCTGAACGTGCCTATGTTATTCCTCGCAATCTGGCCCTGTATCAAGAGTTCGCCATCCTGGTTACCTGGAGAGAGGTCAGAAGAGCATAATATGGTTTGAGACGGTATATTGGGCTGTTTCTGGCCCCCGATAACGAAGGCCGGAAAATGGCGTAACGGGTTCAACCACATAAATAACACGAGAGGTTTGTGCAACCATGCGGTAAGGTCAGTCGTACTTCAGAATTAACTTAGACGAAAGGCCTGGAGCAGAAACTGGCGGTACTCAAAGTCACGCGAGGGTCAAAAGGGATGCCGGTGACGTGGCGCTCTTTTTGGCGACACTGTTGGTTGCAGGTGAAATGGCATTTCTCGGCATGTTGAGCCGCTGCAGACACAGGTTGGCAGTCATCCGGTTGGTATGGTAGAATCGTACGGATGGCGCTGGAAGGTGCACGGCCGTATAGCAAAAAAAAACTGATGAAAATCTGGTGGTGGCTTGAGAGCTGGTGTTGTACGCGAATGCGACAAACGGAAGAACAAGAACCCAATTGCAGTAGTCTGATGCAACGTACAACGGCAGATGTCACCAAGAGTTTAGTTGAATTGTTCCGTTAATCCAACTGCCTGTGGGTGATTGATATCCAGTAGTGGTGTGGTGAATAATTTTTCATTCGGATAGGAGTGATTGCTGCACGTCTGACAGAAATACATGGCGGCGATCACTGAGCAGTTCACGAGTGGCACCTTGGCGGAGAACAAAGCTGCGTAGAATAAACGAGGCAATGTCTTTCGCTGCTGCGGGAGGTAATGCAGCTGCTTCAGCGTATCTTATAAAATAATCCACGGCGACGACAATTCAGTGGTTCTCAGTGCCAGTGCATGGCAGAGGTCTGTACAAATTGCTGCAGACACAATGAAATGGGTGCGCTGGGCAGGGAAACAGCTGAAGAGGCGTGAGAGTGGTTTGCGTCATTTGATGACGAGGCAAAAACGAACGTATTTGCATACGAAGCTGTACATACCGCGCCAATATTAGCGGTGACGAAGGTGCGTGTACGACTTCAACACGCCGCCGTGACCACACGGCGGGTCATTGTGGAAAGCGGAGTATAAATCCCGACGAAGATGGCGGGCCACGACTAACAACCATGTGCGGTCATCGTTGTGGTAGTTACAGCGGAGTAAAGGGCCGTCGCGGATATTGTATTGCTGCGCCTGGCGGCGTAGCGCTCGTGGAGCAGGTGTGGTCAAGGGGCTTGACAAAACGTTGAAAATTGTGCTGGTCTATGATTCATTCCGTTGCTGCGAGGCCTTGTTCAATATCTCAAGTGGCGAAAAATTGTGATTGTTACTAGATGCGTTGCCGTCTGAAATTAGTGGGAGCTTGACAGGGTGTCAGCATCAGAGTGTCGGTGGACAGAACGAGATACGACGCGGATGTCGTATTCCTGCAATCGGAGGGACCATCGAGTGAGAGGACCAGAAGGGTCTTTGAGATTTGACAACCAACACAGAGCGTGGTAGTCTGCTATGATGGCGAAAAGACGACCTTAAAGATCGGAGTTCGATTTCTGAAGAGCCCGTTTGATGGCCAGGAACTCTTTTTTTTGGTTATGGTGTAAGGGCATGACTATCATATGCAACCACGTATTTGGCGTCGGCATCGTCACGTTGTGCGAGCACAGCACCAAGGCCGACGCCACTGGCATCAGTGTGAATGTATGTGCGTGCGCTCAGATTGAAGTGACGCAAAATTGGTGGAGACGCAACGGGTGGTGAAGTGTCGTAAACGCATCGTCACAGCCATCTGACCAAGTAGATAGTTCGTTGCCGCCTTGGAGGAGTGCGTTGAGAGGTGCGATGGCAGTAGCAAAATATCGAACGAAGCGTCGAAAATATGAGCACAGGCCGATGAAGGTGCGTAGTACTTTAAGGTTACTAGACTTCGGGAACTCGGATGTGGCACGAAGTTTAGTAGGATCAGAGAAAATGCCTTCTTTGGAGACGACGTGGCCTGGTATAGTTAGTTTGCTAGTGGCAAATAGGCACCTTTTCAAGTTAGGCTGGAGACCGGCACTCAGGAGACAGGTCAAAACTCGATGTAATTGGCGCACGTTGGTCGGAAAATCGGGCGAAAAGACGACAATGTCATCTAGATAGCTGAGACAAGTGCACCACTTCAGGCCGCGTAAGATGCCGTTCTTCATGCTTTCAAAGGTGGAGGGCGCGTTACAGTGATCGAATGGCATTACAGTGAATTCGTGAAATCTATCTCGTGTTACAAAAGCGGTTTTGTTGCAGTCAGTCTCAGCCATGGGCACTTTTCAGTAGCCAGAGCGGAGATCCAAGGAAGAAAAAAAAACTCTGCTCCTTGAAAACAGTCGAGTGCGTCGTCAATTTGTGGCAACGAGTACACATCCTTTCGGTAAATCTTGTTAACCTTCCAATATTCGACGCAAAATTGTTTCTTTTCATGTTTCTTCCAAACAAGCACGACAAATGAGGCCCACGAACTGTTGGAGGTTGAATAATACCGTGTTTAGGCATGTCATTCACCTGGTCATCGATAACGTACCTTTCATTCGCCGACACTCGGTAGGGAAGCTGTCGAATGGGCGCATGGCTTACGGTGTCGATAGTACGTGAAACAGTCGTTTCGCGGCCGTGTGTCTTTGCTTGGAAGTCAAAAGAGAAAGAGAAACCGCTGTACGAGCGAAGAAGTTGGTCTCGTTGCGTAGTGGTGAAGTCGCTGGCCACAGTACGTGTGAAAAATCGTGGTAGTGGACGAGGAGTTGATCTCTCGAGGGTGGCCATATTAGTGGAATTGTCCATGTTGACAATATCATAGAGGACGCTAGCAGCTCCGCTTTGCCGAGGTTTACGCGGTGGCGCAAAGTAATTGGCTCTGACGATGGATTTGAAATGTACATCACAGAGGTGCCCGAGTTAAACTCGAGGACGGCAAATTGCAATGGCAGTGACCGGCGGCGAATTAGAAGTTCAGATGGTGCAAAAATCACTAAGCTGTCTGTTTTAAGGTCACAAGAGATGCAGACAAGACCAGTAGAGTGGGCAGGCAAAACGATGTCGTCAGGAGCTGTGATGTTGCGACATATGTCCTTATTATCAATGATGTCTGTCAAAAACATAAATAACTCGAACTCTGCGCGGGCGCAATTGATCGCACCATGTGTAAAGAAAAAATGGCATCCTAGTATCACATCGTGAAAACAAGATGGCAACATGATGAACTCGATGACCTGCAGAACATCGCAGATGACGACACGAGCTGTGCAGGCACCGGATGGCTCCACGTGCTGCGCGTTAGCTGAACGAAAGAATAGTCCAGAAACAGGCGTCGTGACTTTTCCGACATGGCGGCAAATGCGGTAATGAATCACCGAAAAGGCAGCGCCAGTATCGATAAAGGCTAGTGTCCAGGTTCCTGTTATAGCGACTTTATAAAGTTTTTGGGATAATTTTGAGGTTTTATGCACTTTGCCGGAACCACAGTTTTTGCCTGCTGAAATGCGCTACATAGACTTTCTGGCGCATGGCTCTGCCTTCGGTACAAGGGGGAAAAGAAGTGGCGCCAAGAAGAAGGCAATTGGTGAGAGGAGGGTGGTGTCGTGGAGGTAGGAGCAGATTCGTAGTCGCCTGGATAACTGCGGTGGTGTTGACGAGGCGCATACATAACCCTAGGCGGACGCACATTGTTCAAGATGGTCGGTAGGCGGAAGTGACAGTAACGGGCCACATCTACAGCGAGGCCACAATAAATACAAATAGAACGGTTTTTTCCATGCGCCAAAGCTCATTAGCTCGTGCGCGCTGTACGACTGGTCAGGCGGGCGGTAGTACTGGTGGGCGAATAAGTAGACGACGTGGACTATTACTTGGCAGCGCATGCCTGGAAGTGTCTGTGGCGTGCGTCAGGGGAGCAGCAGTCGGAACCTGATAAGGAGAAGGCGGGAGTTCTCCGGCGACCTAGTCCCTGCTGTTTCGGAGAGCGGACGCCAACGGGGAATTCGACTGGTCGTGAACAAGCGGCATCAGCGAAAGCGGGCGAGCGACCTCTTCATGGACGAAATCCTTAATCTATCACAGAAGAGTTGATTTGTCAGCAGCAACAGCCAATCCCGAAATAGAAGTCTCCTGTGGATGAGAGTGGCGAGTGGCTGCATGTTGTTTGGGGAACTGATTGATGCTTTGGCAAAGACTGAGAAGTACAGACACTGTGGACGGCTTGTTTGCCAGCACCACCTGAAAGGCGGCATCTTCAATTCCTTTCAAGATATGCCTGATCTTATCGGCATCGGCCATTGCGACATCAACGTGGTTACATAGGTCAGCAGCGTCTTCTATGCAGCTGGTGAATGTTTCACCATTCTGCTGCACACGGCCACGCAACCGTTGCTCGGCTCAGTGTTTGCGAACAGCGGGGCGCCCGAATACCTTAGTCACTAGTGGTTACAAAGTGGGCAAGTCACAAAGGTGGTTTCGATGCCACGCGCTGGCGACGCCACTGAAATAAAATGACACGTAGTTGAGCTTTGCATCGTCATCCCAGTGATTGATCACGCTTACCCGTTCGTATTCAGGGAGGCAGTATTCAACATCCTCCTGTTCTGTACCACAGAAGATTGGTGGGTCGAGTTGACGCGATGGGCCAGAGCACACCCACGTAGGCACCAGAACAGCAGGTTGTTGCTGTGCTTGAATTGGTACTTCTTACGGCATTCAAGAGGCTGGCTTGAGTTTCCGGTTGCGAAGTTGCAGGTTTTCGCTAAACAGCACCTCCACCAACTGTTACAGGGTTTATCAAACGGGCCCTGAAACACTTTTTCCAGTAACCATAAATTGAATTCACTGAAAGAACTGATGGCCTCACAATTCAACGCAGCAAAAATTTAAGGAATCCGTCCAGTGCCAGCGGAGTTACAAAGGTTTGTCGCATGCTGCATTTGCATTTTCTCTTCTCTCGGCCCGACAAAAGCGCTGCAAGCTAAGCAGGGAGGGATGGCGAGGCCACAGAAAAACGTCACGCGCACTTCGCGACCTTGAGAACTTTCTTTTTTTTCTATTAGAATGCGATACTTATTTAAAGTGATCGCGCGCGCACGCGTTGACAAGTAGCGGCCTCCCGCGGCAATCTCTGTAACGAGCAAGTGCGCCTTGTTCAAATCAGCCAATGGCTGTTTATTGGATCATTGACGTAAGGTTTTTGAGCATATAACGTGATTTGTCGAGAGAAACGAAAGCAATTTTTAGCTGACTGATAATTTATTGTGAAATCCAGGCCACGTGCGGTTTTATAGTATTTGGCTCGCGTGTTGTGGGGAGCCTCTACAACCGATTGGCAGCGTCTTCTGACCACACTCAAAAAGTCTCGCAGGGCCCATGAAGCGACCGAAATGATAGCAGCAACAGCAGGTAAGGCGTAGCCAGGGAGCGAACAGCTGAATCAGCCAAGCGATGGCAGTGCGCTTTTGCACGTGCCTATCTTCTTCCTCACTATCTATCTATCTATCTATCTATCTATCTATCTATCTATCTATCTATCTATCTATCTATCTATCTATCTATCTATCTATCTATCTATCTATCTATCTATCTATCTATCTAGCCGCCTACGACTTTTAGCTATCCTGGCTGTTTCAATAATGGTATAAATACCAAAATTCGTATGCCATCAAATGACTTTACGACAAGCATAAGTGACTAGTCATGACATGAAAATAACGGCATGTATGTCATGATGTCCATTTGATCGTTTTGTTGCTATTGCGGTGGTTTCCATCACGAGACATGTTTCAAAACTGGTATGGTATAACATGACTGCAAGGCGACCAGAAGTGGCAGACCCTAACATGGAAATCATGATATGCATGTCATGTAAGTCATGACTACACACCATGCTCATGGAACGCTCGCGGTCGTTTCGCTAGATTCGCATATATCTAATTTTGTATTACGAGGCATGAACTAATGAGGAAGGTACATAACTGATGCAAACATGATTATCATTACTTGGGTGTCATGTAAAACTGTGACTACGTACCGCACTCATGATGCGTTCGTGGCGGTTATGCTAGCTTCACATATGCATAATTTGGTATTACGTGACGATAATGAATGATGAAGTTATGTGGCTGGTGAAAAGGATTGGCGATGAGGTTAATCGTAGTAAAGAGGTTAATCAGCGACAAAGGTTTGTGACTAGGACAAACTTGATAATCACGAGATGCGTGCCATGTAAGAACCTGAATACATGCTACGGTCATAATGCGCTCACCGCCGTTTCGCAAGCTTCACATGTACCATAAATGGTATTGCGGGACGTGAATGGATGAAGAAAGTATGTGGCTGGTGCAAACATAATAATCATGAGCTAAGTGTCATGTAAAACATGTCTACGTTCTACGCTCACAATGCGCTCGCGGCATTTCACTAGCTCCAAAGTTGCGAAATCGTGTATTACGTCACGTGAATAAATGACGAAGGTACATGACTGATGCAAATATTATAACGATGGCAAGCGTGCCATGTAACAACAAGACAACATGCCACGCTCATGAGGCGCTCATTGGCGTATCGCTAGCTGCACACATACCAAAGTTCCCGTAATGCCAAATTTGGCATTACGTGTTGTGAATAAAGGACAAAAATAATTGACGCGTCCAAACATGATAATCATGATTTTTTGTCATAGAAAACATGATGACATGCTATTCTCATAGCGCGCGCGCGGCCGTTTCGCTTGTTCAACGTATACCAAATTTGATATTACATGACATGAATTATCGATGAAGGAATTTGACACGTCCAAACATGGTAATCATTATATGCGTGTCTTGGAAATTATGACTACATGCTACGCTCATACCGTGCTCACGCCCCTTTCGCTAGATCAGCATGTACCAAATTTGGTATAGCGGTAGGCGAATATACAATGCAGATGAATGACACTTCCAAACACGTTGATGGCAGTCGACAGATGGATACAACGTAGTGGATAATCATAAGATGAACAGGTCAAGTGCCTCAGACTGGCTGGCTGAAGTTTCGATAGGAGGACGCCTTTGAAAAAAATAGGTCCTCCTATCCAAATGTCGGCAAGCCAGTCGGAGACAGTTCACCTGTTCATCTTATGATTATGCACTACTTTCAAACATAGTAATCATCACATAGACGTCTTGTAAATACTTTACGTCCGCCTTTTAACGTTGTGATGAATTTAAAGTGACATCTCAACCGCCCTTACTCGTGCTTTACATATCATTGATTCCCACGGTACGTAGGATTTGCCCATTGTTTCTTGACGTTCAATAATATATGACGAGTTTTAACCTGTGCTTCCAACTTGTTTATGTAATTTTGTAATGCCTGATACAGTGAGTGTGGGTTACTATTTGTTGCAAAGAAAGCAATATCTTCTGTATGCACGTAAGTTTGAATATCCCGATGAACTAGAATGGAATTTAGCAATATGTTGAGCAGGTGGTAACACTGAGCCCAGAGGTACACCTCGTCTCTGCCTATAATTTTTACAAGAGCATCCACCCAACAAGCGATAAAATTCTCTGTATCTTACAAATTCTGTAACCCTTGCTGTTACATGTTATGTCAAGCAATCGTCTCCCATATGTTGGATTAGAATAGAACACTTCACTTTATTGCGTGCCTTAGCTAAGTGTAGAGTCAATAGTGCACAGTATTTGTGGCGATGCCCAGTCAGCTGTATGCTGCTTTCCAAATTCGCATGTGCACATGAAATGGAGTATCCAGATCTCAAGGATATTGAACTGGGATTGAACATTGAAAGTTCATTGCTATAGTTTCTTATTCAGACACTCAGCACTCACTCTACTAGTTTTACCAGGTTAGACGCCAGATGACCTCATTTTATAGAGGGTGAATTTCATTCCCTGTTGTTTTACTGACTCGTTAATCAGCAATCGAGCACAGACAACTTGTCGTCCTCTTTGTCAGGCACACAAGCGCATTCTTCTATTCAACGTCTCAATGCATGTAGCATAATCTCCGACGACAAAAGCGCCACCTCAGTGCATCTAGATGTCAAGGACACCTGGAGAGTAATATGGCTTCAAGAGTTCGCCGTGTGCAATATCGGTGGCCAGTGGGGCAGCTGAAGGTAACGAGGCGGCAGGTGCAGTTTCATAGGTTCCAGCGATAACCTCACAGAAGACTCGGTGTCGACTTCTGTAGCGGGAAAGCAGTTTTTCCGGCAAGCCGACTTGACGGGTTCGGAACCACAGTACAGTGAAGTAGAAGGGGGCGGCGGAGTGACCGAGGCGGCCGCGCCGTATGTCGGCTGATTTTCCAGCGGGTGACCGTAGCGGTGGTGCTGTAGTCCCATGGTACTACTAAGATCTCAGGAACGTCTGCATTGGGAGCGTGTGCGCCCGAGCCTGCGAAAGCATGTAATTGCTCGTTTTTAGCGTGTTTATTGCGTTTCTGAGCCTTTATAAGTCGACGCACCTGCAATGTGCTGTGGCACACGAGTGAATATGTAGGCACGCCGAAATTGCGTTGACACATTCAGTGTTTCAAAAACCTGCCGACAAACAAAAAAATGCCAGTCGGAATTTGCACGCATCCGCCTAGCTTCTCAGTGGGGTTCTTAAGGAAATAAAAATGAATGAAATGATTGAATGAATGAGTCAGCAATTTGAGCTGCGTTACATCATAACTCGCTACTGGCGAACTACAAAGACAGTAGAAGTATCAAAACCGTGATTAAATCATACGCTCGTTTTGTCGGCAGTCTCTATGATATGCAGAGCACAGTGTTCCTGATATGAGCCTACATGCGCTTGATTGTCTCACGAGAAACCCGAGTATAATTAACGTTGTAACAATATTAATTGGTAACGACTCTGTTTTATCAACTGTGAGGGTGACCCTCTGCTACGGGAACTTGTATCATTTCACTTACATCCTCCGAAGAAGGCTGGTCCACCAGCCGAAACTGTTAGGATTAAATAAATATTTTATTGTTTTGTTTCCTATGCTGCACTATTCTCGAAGTTTATAACTTTTATTACGGTAGCCGGAAGAAACTCTGATCATATATTTCATCTATATATATATATATATATATAGCCTCTGCCCCACAACACAGGTGATACTGATGATGATGAGTATGTACATATAAGATGACGCGTGTGAATAATGCTCACACTTATTTTCCCCCCACGCGTAAGCGGCCAGCCCGGACGCGTCTTAGATGAAAACGGAACGTTGAACCAATGGCTTCAGACGCGATACGTGGACTATCTCCGAACCACGACAGCGACGATCCGAAGAAAGGTCGGTGGGAGTGACACAATAGTTCACTAGGGACGTTTGTTCATTGATTGTATGTGGTCCAATGAAGCGTAACTGAAACTTGTCACACAATCCTGGAGTACGAATGGGCGTCTAAAGCAACACTTCATCCCCCGGACTGAAGAAGACGTCGCGATGAGAGCTGTCATAGCGTTGCTTGCGATCTTGCTGATTGGCTTCTGTATTAAGGCGAGCCCGTTGCCGACATTCTTCGAGCCTTGTGATGAACTGCTCTGGTACGGTTGCCGAGGCGTCGTTTGGCACATTTAGAAAAGAGACGTCGATGGTGAATGTCGGTGAACGGCCGTACACGAGGTAGAAAGGCGAGTAGCCAGTACTTGTTTGAACAGCGGTGTTATGGGCAAACGTCACAAAAGGCAAAATTGTATTCCAGTTGTTGTGGCTTGGTGCGATGTACATCGACAGCATGTCTGTTAGTGTCCGATGAAATCTCTCTGTCGGCCCATTAGCTTGGGGATGGTAGGCTGACGTCGTCCTATGTACTGTGCCACAGGTTGTGAGCAGGGTTTCGATTATAGTGGACAAGAACGTCTTGCCGCGATCACTCAGGAGGACGCGAGGTGCACCGCGACGCAATACAATGGCGTTGAGAAAGAAGTCTACGACGTCTGAAGCAGAACTTGTGCGTAGTGCAGCAGTCTCTGCGTACCGTGTCAGGTGGTCGACAGCAGTCACAATCCAACGATTACCTGCTGGCGTGATGGGGAGAGGTCCGAGTAGGTCTATGCCAACGATGGCAAATGGAGTCTCGGGACACGGGATAGGTTGCAGAAGGCCAGCAGCAGACGAAGTTGGTCGCTTCCGCCATTGACACAGATGGCAAGATGCAACGTACTTGGCCACAAAGGTAGAGATGCCTAGCCAGAAGAAACGGTTTCTGATGCGGCTTTGTGTTTTGTGAAATCCCAAGTGGCCTGCACATGGGTCGTCGTGAAAGGCTTCGAGGACTTGATGACGTAGAGAACGCGGAAGTACTGGAACCCAGTGGTGTCCCTCAGTAGTGTAAACATAACGATGGAGCACATTGTTATCGAGCTTAAATGGCCGTAGTTGTCGGCGCAATCTAGCATTAGGAGTAGGTGATACGCCATTTAGGCGTTAGACAATGCGATTGTAATATGGATCATCACGCTGGCGTGTGGCGAGCTCGGTGTAGCGATTTGAAGCCGGCGTGTCGATAACCGCAAGGTGTGATAACGAGAGGGGTGACGCAGTGCCTTGCCCACCAGACGAGCAATAAGCTGACGTACTTGATGACGAAAGCGGAAGCGGGCAGCGAGAGATAGCATCTGCATATTGGTGTCTTTTGCCAGACTTATAGATGACGTCAAGATCGTACTCTTGTAGGCGGAGCACCCAACGACTGAGGCGACCAGACATGTTTCTCAGTGTCGAGAGCCAGCACAAGGCGTGGTGGTCTGTAATAACCGTGAAGTGGCGTCCGTAAAGATATGGTCGAAATTTTTGTATGGCCCAAACGACAGCAAGGCACTCCTGCTCAGTTATATAATAGTTCTGTTCAGCAGCCGTAAGAGCACGACTCGCATACGCTTACGCTATAACTCTTTCCCGTGAAGTGGCATCCCGCTGTAAAAGAACAGCATCAATGCCATGGCCGCTCGCGTTGGTGTGCTGACATGTAGGTGCGTTCTCGTCGAAATGGCACAGAACAGGGTCGGACATTGATGGATTTTCGATGGCTTGAAGGGCACGCTCGCTGTCGTCGTTTCGAGTGAAAGTTGATACGGATGTGAGCAGCTTATGCAGGTGGCGACGGGATGGCAGCAAAATGACAAATGAAGCGGCAGAAGTAAGATGGCAGGCCCAGGAAACTTCGTAGGTGTTGCTGATTTTCTGGCCGAGGGAAGCCTATGAATATATATATATATATATATATATATATATATATATATATATATATATATACCATCCAACCACCTAAAGCAGTGTATCGCAAATCTAAAACTATTCGAGACATACTCTCATCGTCATCATCGTCGAAAGCAGACAGTCCTGACATGATCGGGTGCCATCCTTGCCAAAAACCGCGATGCAAAGTATGCCCGTACATGCGCACATGCCAACAGGTCACTAGTACAGCTTCCAACTTTTCCTTAAAAATCAAAGGCAATCTTGGCTGCGATTCTAAGAACGTGATATACATGATACAATGTGCACTATGTGAAATACAGTACATTGGCAAAACAGAAGGGCCTTTTAGACTGCGTTTTAATAACCATAAATCTCATGCTAACACCTTGCCCCACTTCCCCATTTCAAGACACGTGCACCTTCCTGGCCACTCTTTTGAAAATCTACAGGTCACATTACTAGAATCTGGTTTCCGCACAAATTATGATAGAGAAGCCCGTGAATCATTCCTCATCTATAAGTTCGACGCCGTCGCATCCGGTCTAAATGAAAACGTAGGAAAACTTAGTTGCCTATCAGCGTAACCGGTATCACCCTGTCCATCTTTTTTCAACCTTGTCAAGTCGCACTACATTGTCTGCATCCGTTGATTACGTAGCAGCTTTGTAACGTCTTTGGGATTTTTATTTGTATTTTATTATTTTTTCTTCTTTTTTTCCCCTTGCTATTACCGGTCGGACAACTCTTCATGTTATGTGCTTTATCTTTTATGCGTTTCATCTTTTTTGTGAACAGCGTGTTCGCCACGTGCTTGCGCATGGAAGCAATATCTTTTTACTCGTGTATTAAGTGTCCTTCATATTGTGTGTCTTGCATATATATGCCCATATATCGCCTTTCATGCCGGTTTTCATATTTGTATCTCATTGATATGCACATGTATATAAACAGCACTCGTGCCATGAACTGTATTCTGATGAAGGCCGGACCCGCGACCGAAACGTCAATAAAACTACTTTGTACGTGCGTCTTCTTCCCTATACGGATAATCTTACCCGGACCAAGCATCACTTTTGTTTTTGGTATATATATATATATATATATATATGCGTGTGTGTGCGTGTGTATTCATGCAATGCTTCTTAGCACCGCTACTATTTTTAGGCGGTGCATTTCTCGCCCGAGTACGTTAGACTTGAACTAGTTATGAGACCTCATACAGTTCGAAAGGTGAAATCTACAGTGTGCACTTGTAGAGGCATGCTACATTCAGCTTCGCCAACTGTGAACTATGGGCGCAGGGCTACCCATGACAGATTTGTTTCTTTTTCCTTAAGGGGTAGGGTGGGCAGCAGAATGCCTAACTTTCACACTTGGTGGAGACTGTGAATACGTGTAAATATTTTAGCATACTCTGAAAAGTTGAATGGTGTATGGGGTTCAGATTCCCTTTCTTTCTCTTCTTTACTTATGGCTTTCTGGTACTGCGTGTGTGTGACACAGTATTTGTTTTTTTAATCTCACAGCTTTCTGATTATAGCTAACTTCCATGAAATCGGCTCAGTTATTCTGTATACTGTAGACGCCAAACCAACGAAGAAAGAGTTAAGAGAGAATCAATCAGTATGAGACACCCTTTCTAAATTAATATCGATCTCTCACAAGGGCTTTTTTGGAGCTTAAATTCAGTAGATTGGCATGTCGTGCTTCAATGGCTATGGCATCATGTGCTAGACATGATTGATGGAAAGGAACGAAGAAATTTGCATAAAAAAGCGCGATGAAGGAGCCGAAGCGCATAGCAGTTCCTGCATGCGGCGCGTGGCTCTTTCAGTACTATTCGACTTTGGCGCCACCGCGGCGGGATACGCGGGAAGAATCAGGCGGCGAGGCGCGGTCACACCACTCAACACTTCTAGTACACTGTAACCACAGCTTATTAGCTGGTCGCTGCAGTGGTAGATGGGATGACTGTATCTAGGGGTTACCTCATCCTATCACTATTCCACTCATTTCCTTACCTGCGATACAGTAGTGGTGCAGGCTCTTCTCACAACCTGTATCTAGGGGTAACCTGTGATATAGTAGTGGTGCAGGCTCTTCTCACATTCTGTATCTAGGGGTAGTGCAGGTCCGCGGCCGAACAGAAAACATAACGAGTAAATGGCAGTGTCATGGCGTTAAGAATTATATGCAGTTGTAACGTATGGTAAAACAAGGTCCTAGTCAGAATGGTTGAAAAAGCAATTTGCAAGACTGTCTGTAAGACGCTCTTGCAGTTCAATTGTCTGCCGGTGGTACAACTTAGAGCCTCGTTTCGCGTGACTGCAGGATATAGACTATGACCTTCGATAGAAAGGTACGACCAGGACCTGTAAGAATCTGGCGTGGAGCTCCACGTTGCAAAATCACGTCGCGTAGGAAAAAGTTGGTGACATATGTGGCGTGGCTTGTTGGAAGAGCTCGCGTGATTGTGTAGCGCACACTCTTAAAATATGGAGTGACGTTCTCTTCATTTAGGGAGGAACGGCGATGTCCCCAATGTTCGTCTTTAAATAGAGAAACGTTGCTCCCTTTATCCCGGAGAAACATGCTTCTCCTTATGAAAATTAACATTGCTGCCCCCAGGCGAAGCAAGTAGGCTTAGTGAATTCAACGATTCTCGACTGATAAGGAGTACATGGCACTGAAAGTTACAAAAAATGGTCCCGCTGAGCTTGATATTGAACAAAATGATTATAAAACCAACCATACGAACCTGTGGCGATGAAAAAGAACGACGGAGCAAGCAGGTTTCGTTGGGTCAGCGAAGTGAGTTCACTCCGAAAGACACGGATACTGCTGAGTCTTCACATGAAGAGTGCTTGCTAGGCTTGCTGTATTTCTTTCTCGCAGATTCACAAAGTGTAGCGACGTTATCCATGCGTTTACGGGGCCGCAGGTCATAAAATGTGCCTCCAAACCGTAGACTCGATCGCAGCGAAACCATTCCGACTCAGTAGTGCGGCTTTGATAGATAGATGTTCAACGTTTTATGTATTTTTTTATTTGCAATACCCTTAGGGCCAAACGGTACTACAGAGGGGAGTGGTTGAGAAAGAAAAGAAAAAAAATTTACAAAATGCAGCGGCGAATCTTACATCGAGCAGAAGATCTTAATTATACAGGTTAGCTAACAGGCTTTATGGCAAACGAAAATGCGGGAAGGATGAGAATTACATCAAGACAGGAAAAACGACAAGAAAATAAATACTATACAGGAACAACACAGCATCGGGTAATACAATACTTTGTTGGTTGTAATTACACATAACTAGCTAAGACACTTTTGAAATGAAGGTGATTTACAAAGGTTGTCGCTGATGCGGGAAGCCGGTTCCAGTCCTCAGAGGTACGAGGTATGAAAGACTGAGAAAAGGCGCGAGTCCTGCAAGAAGGCAACCCGACCTTATGGGAATGATCCAGCCGGGGTGAGATATAACTAGGAGGCAAGATAAGACCACCCCGCAGTGATGTGTGATGAAACAGCTTGTGAAACAAGTGGAGACGACACATTTTACGACGGGATGAAACTGAAGGTAAGTTGAGGCTAGATTTCATGGCTGTTATGCTAGCTGTCCTGTTGTAATTAGAAAGTGTAAAACGAATTGAGTTATTCTGTACCATTTCAAGAGAGTGTATTAGGTTGGCATGACTAGGATCTCATACTCCAGCGGAATATTCGATTTAGGTCGTATTAGTGTAGTGTAAAGAAGAAGTTTCAAGGAAGAAGGGGCCGTTGAAAAGTTGCGGCGGAGGTAACCTAACATTCGGTTAGCATTTTTAATGACGTAATTACAGTGAACAGTCCAGGTCAGATCAGTTGTTATATGCACCCCAAGGTATTTATAGTTTGTCACGGATTGAAGAGGGGTGTTATCATGGTAATAGTTTGGAAGTTGATGGTTCGCTCTGGAAACACGTAAAAATTGGCATTTCTTATTGTTTAATTCCATGAGCCATGTTTTACACCAAAGAGAAATGTAGTTAAGATGATGTAACTATATAAGTAGCTGGAGGTGTGAGAGCGTCATAGCCGTGAAGTAGGTGGTGGCTGGCGCAATCTGGAGAAACTGATTGAATGTACGTTGTCATACTCACTATCACGGTTCCCTTGCGGATTGGATCGTTACGCCTCGGCCCATTCAGGAATACTCACTGACACCGGACTCCTAGTATGTGCTAATGCAAAGGGATATAGCTACACATGCACACAAGGACACATACTACACATAGTACGCAACAAGCACGCTAACATAAACGCTAACAACACGCAACAAGAGCACAATCAACCATTCACAGCAGTGGCACATACTTTGACATGTTTACTTACACCCTACTACAAAAGCGCACAAGTTTATATAGCAATGAATTTCGACTGACAATAGTGGCACAGGTTACAAGTAGGTTTTCTTACTTTTTTTGCGTTTTGTGGCAGTACCACAACATGCACAAGGGTAAATATATTGTATCTGATGCTTAGACAAACGGTATTCTATAAACGGTTGCACAATTATGAACGGAATAATTACTAGAGTTTTTCTAGTTTTCACGAAAGCGAATCCCCCTAAGCCATGCATAGAATGCCCACGGCATTCCGAATGCTGCGCCATCTCTCAACCACTGCCACAGTTATTTTTTGTAGCCTCCGAGAGTGCAAACGCTTGGCGCGCGCTAGCCATTTCGAAGGTCACGTTTTTTTTGTTCTTCTTCTTGTTACTCGGAGACGGTGCAGCACGCAGACCAAACATAGTCTCCGTCATGGCAGGTGTTCTGTGGTCACGTCGACCTCGTTTAGTTTTTTCGTGTTAACGTTTACTTATATTCTTTGTACGTGCTTAACACAAGTGTGACCGTTAGCCATGGATACAGTACACCGGTAGTTCATCAATGACAATGTTTTTCATGCGGTAACGACCGCCCTAGCAGCGTATACGTACGTTACAACGCGGGTCTTGCGAGAGAAATAAGCGATGACCTCGCATCCGACGGTATTTTTTCGTGAGCTATGCAAGTGGCTGTTGGTGTCGCGGCAGCTCTAATTAGTAGAAGAACTATCACTGCAGTGGGAAAATTTACAATAACGTTATAGCATGTTGTGCCTACATACTTTTCTGCTTCAGATGCCTCTCGCGATTCGCCTCGCGTGTCAACTTGCAATCATAGTGCGTGCTGCAATGTTGTTGTTAGCGCTGTGGCTGTGGTTGTTATTACTCTGGGTTTGGAATACTCTTTTCACAAAGGTTAGCGAGCGTTAGTATTTACCTGCTGTGTCCAGCTGTTATAGAAGGGCATTTTAAGTTGAGTTTCTCACGACAGAGGAGAATCATGGACGAGAAAATTTTACTGCACGCGTGCATAATTCCGTCTTACCTCTCAGTGCTGTCATGGGCAATTCAAAATGCGTGCGATAAAGAATTTGGTTTACCTGACAGAAGTCATTGGTTTACTTTTCACAAAGGTTTAGTTATGATCTTTAAAACATTTCTGATGGTTGTAACGTAGTCTGGCAAATAAACGCTCGGTGAAACTTCGCAGCCAGTTTCCCATTGTGCTTTCACCTGGCGTGGTATCAGAGCCGTATTGGATGCCGTGTGACTATGTTGGAGGATGCAGGTTTGACTTGCGGCCATGGTGGCCGTATTCGAATGGGGGTGAACTGCAAAAAACATCCATATGGCAGTAGTGGCACGTATAAGTCTATCAATTGTATATGATTGTGCTTTCACGCATGGACTGTAGAGTGGTACCAGGTTTCCTAGAATATTGAAAAATTAAGTGTGTTGCTTGTTTATGCGCCTCGTTGAATTCATGAGTGCTGTTGGTGCCGTGCGAAACTAAAAATGAGTGGGCTTACCAAGTATGTCAACACCGAAAAAAATTCATTATTTTTGTACACTGTTATGTAATCGATAAAGCAAGACTGCTTGGGAAGCAGAGCTCCTTGTATTCGTGACAAATTAGTAGTATCAAACAGCACGAGACACAAATGCAAGTGTGCGGAGCATTGTACGAGTGCCTGACGACAAAATAATAGGCTTTTACTCTACACCAATAAAACAGAAGAAAACGTCCCTCCTCCATTGCTTACAACAATCTTAGGTAAAAGCAATCGCTCGCGACTGGCCACGGCCGGCTAGGCTTGGCGTGCGCATGCGGGCGCGCAAGACCCTTCTGATTAAGGAGAAACTTGAACGCTGAAGGAGAAACGTTGCTCCTTTGCTCCTTGCCGCGGGAGGGCGCCAAGGGCACCACGGGTAAAGCGCCCGAAAGGGAGGAAGCCGCTGCGCCGAAGGAGGAATGGAGCCCGTTTCTCCATTCTTGCTCCCCTTTTTTTAGAGTGCATGGGAAAATCCGCGGCCACAGCTACCCACTTGTTCTGGAGGAACACAAGACAAAAGGGTAGAGTAAGTCTAAGGCGATGCGAAAGAACGGTGCTCAAGAAATGTCAAGTAGTTTAGGGTGTCCGGTGGAAAGCGTTAATTATGTTTAAGTCGCGACGTATCTTCTGACTGAGCGTGAAAGCCCTGGCCAAAAGAAGAGCTGGTTCATCTGGGTAAAATTTTGGTGGTATAGCACACCATCGCGAAGGACTAACGAGCTAAGGGACTGGTCAGAAGAAGGCTATTCGAGGCGTTCGATAATACCACTCATGGTCACATGACGTGTTGCTAGTCGTCCATGCGAGCTCATTGCGAAACGAAAAAAAAACGCGAGTGTTTGTGTTGGTGTCAGGCATGGTGCTCGATTCATCGTCAGGTAGCGGGACAGGCAGTCTGCGTCCAGACGTAAGCGTACCGACTTGTACGCCACCGTGCCTTAATATTCTTGCTGTCGTAGAACCGAGCACCCGAACCGGCCAGTAGAATCCTTCAGTGGCGAAAGCCAACATAGCGCGTGGTGGGCCGTTACAGAAAAATTTGTGCCATATAATTATGAGCGGAACTTCGAAATCACCTAAACAAGAGGAAGACAGTCACGTTCTGTGACTAGGTAGTTGGGCTCGGCAGCTGTGGCTAGCGTAGGCGATAACTCAGTTGTGTCCTTGTTAGCGATGGGCTAGTATGGCTCCAATGCCGTGGCCACTAGCATCAGTTCGGACTCCTGCAGCAGCAGACGGATCAAGGTAAGCGATTATATATCGAGCTGTAAGGAGTGTGATGAGGTTAAAAACAGCGACAGCTTGAGTTCACCCTCGCGTAAAAGCTACAGCTTTCTTCAGAAGGCCGGTGAGTGGTCGAGCGATTGTTGCAAAATCTTTCACAAACCCAGGTAACTCCTCAAGTCTTTGACGGGCTGGAATACAGGAAAACTCGTAAGTGCACAAATTTTCTCCGAGTCGCGCTTTACACATGATGCGTTGACAAGGTCACCAAAGACTGTAATCTGAAAGCGGCCCAAGTGACACTACAACGAGTTTAATTGAAGGCCAGCAGTACGGAAAATGTTGAGAATAGCTGACAAACGTAGAAGCTGAGTCTTAAATGTGGACGAATATACAAGGACGTGGTCGAGGTAGCACAGGCATGTTGACCACTTGAACCCTTGTGGCAGCAAGTCCATCATACGCTTGAACGTGGCTGAAGCGTCGCATAACCAAAAGGGCGTTACCTTGAATTGATATAGGCCGTCGGAATATACAAACGCAGTCCTTCCTTGGTGTTTCTCGTCAACCGCAATCTGCCTATATTCAGAACGTAAGCCTGTTAAAGAAAAGAATCGCTCATCGTAGATACATTCGAGAGCGTCATCAATACGAGGCAAAGGGTAAGCATCC
Source organism: Rhipicephalus annulatus (assembly GCA_013436015.1). NCBI lineage: Eukaryota > Metazoa > Arthropoda > Arachnida > Ixodida > Ixodidae > Rhipicephalus > Rhipicephalus annulatus. The sequence continues at coordinate 139,904 of WOVY01010439.1, forward strand.
TCTTTGTGATTCGATTAAGATGGCGGTAAAAAACGAACAAGCTCCACGTGTCACCTTTCTTTTTAATGAGAACAACGAGAGATATCAAGAGCTCGAGGAGGGTTCAACAATACCTTTGGATAGCATCCCATTGACTTTTTGCTGAATTACTTTTCGCTATGCGGCAGACACCTGGTACGGTAGGTCGCGATCGGGAAGAGAATTACTAGTGTTAATGGGGGGCTTTTCGAGTGAAGTCTCACCAGTTGAATGGCTGACGATGTCGCATATGCTGCGATAGGAAGTCAGAAGGCGGCAAAGAACGTTTGATTACCCAGGTTTGAGTTCTTGGACAATAATGGGGCATAAGGACGCATCGACAAATGTGGTATCTTGTGGGTAACATGACAGGTCAGAACATATATCTGCCACAAAAGTGGTGACGCGGTCCTTTATACTAAAGGTCGCAGCGTTGCGGCTGAGATTTCTTGAGAGAATACTTTCTTCAAAGACGGAAATTGATAATAGGGAGACTTGTCTGATTTTAGGCCATGGTTACGCAGGATTGGGGCACAGGGATGTAACGCACCAGGAGAAAATCAGGAATAAGCATGACAATATGTTCACTGTCAGGCATGAGAGAGGTTGTCTCCAATTCAATTAATGCGATTGTTTTAGGTTGTATCCGGCAGACGTCGGTGGTACAGAGGCGGCTCGGGAGTGCGGGGTGGGAATCTGGAAGAAGAGGAAGTTGTAAAGTGAGAGTACCGGTTAAACGAACAGTCGATGAGGGCAGAATGCGTTGAAGGAAGTTCATTCGGAAGATGAGGTCGTGAGGACAATTTTTGAAGACTGTAAAAAATCACGAGCATGACAGTCGGCATGGCTAACACGAGCGGTACACATTTCAATGACGGCCACAGTTTCACCATCGGCGACACGGGTGGCATTAGTTGCGGCAGGTGTTGCGACTTTTTGAGGCGGCGACAGAGATGAGCACTTATTATGGACACCTGAGCTCTAGTGTCAACTAACGCCGTCAAAGAAAGACCGTCCACGTGCAGTTTATTTAACTTCATATTAGTAGGGAGCGTCAATGAATGACTTCAGTCAGTCGCACTTGATGCAGTGCTATCCCTAGGTGCTGCATGGTCCAATTTTCAGTATGAGAGGATCCGTAGTTGGTCGGCGATGGATAGCGGCGTGGTTGGGGTGACAGAGAACCGCGGCGTTGCGTTGACGGTGAACGAGCGGTAGAGTGGCTGTTATTTGTGTTGGAAGCAGGATACTCACGGCTGGGCGAATATCGACGGTGGTTCGTGTACGGGCGAGGAAAAGCCGAAAATATGCTTCAGTGTGAAGGCGCATCTTAGTGAAGCGGCAGTATCGGGAGACGTGGTAAGCGTGGTAAAAGCGGAAGCAGATTGGTTTGTCGTCTGCAGTTCTGCATTCCACCGGATTGCGAGATCTTAGAAGAAAGTAAGGGTCTAGGCGCGGTGCGTTCACTGGCATTGGTCTGGTGTCCCGTCATTAGATGGAGCAGGCGACAGGAGAACCAAGCTTTGCAATTTCTTGCTATGAAATGGCCTCGGTTTTGCCGTCTCAAGTTCTTGTGGAACGATACGTGTCACGTTGTCCTGAAAGGGAGGGGCGGCGCCTAGATCGGTGGAGGTTGACGGGACAGCCGTAATTCGTAGCAGAGAAAAAGAAGCCAGATTACGGCGGGTTTTGGCAATTTCAAAGCGAAGACACTCTTTGATAATGAGATCGACGCTGTGTGCACAAGCAAGTTGAAGGCGTCTTGTGTGATGCCCTTGAGCAGGTAACCCAACTTGTTGGTCTCGTTCATTTGCTATTCCACTTTCCGGCACAACGCGAGCGCACCCTGCATGAACGAGATACCCGACTCAGTGGAGGACTGCACGCGGGTGACGCGTTCTTGCCGCGTGGCTATTGGGCGACTGATACAGTCCCCAAAGACGTCGCGTTGCTCCTTGAAATTGTTTCAGCTGGCAAACTCGGTCTCATGAGCATCGAACCATATACGTGGAGGGCCGTCCAAGTAAAAGATTACGTTAGCGAGCATCACAAGAAGGTCTCAACAGTGAGTCTAACACGCTCGTACATGCGAAGCCAGTAGTCGACGTCAAGGTAAGGCTGCGCGGAGAATGTACTGGAATCCCGGGAGGGGGACATCGCGAGGCACGTAGTGGCTAACGAACCAGGTGAAGAGAGTGACGGGTTGTCGTTTGAAGCCATGGCTGAAGGCTGAACGATGCGACTTTGAAGCCTCGTGGCGAGGACGAGGAATGTTCCACCTCAACAAAATACGTTACGTGAGTGGAGGAACACTTGATCTATGAGGATGTAGACAAAATATATAATAACCATCAGTTGTGGCGAGGGCAGTTATTCAGCCACCAAGCTTGTTTGCTTGCAGCCTGGAATCTATGGCACTTACCAACTCTGAGGGACTGGCCAAGAAAACATATAGTATCCTACGAGTGGTAACTGCACTATTGGTTAACAAAAATGTAGAACAAGGAACACAATATAAAAACAATCAACAAAGATCCAGAGAGTGAGAAAAATGTCTATATTCATGTAGCAATATGTAAGCAAAGCACACTTCTCCAAAGTATTAAGAAACACTAATATATATTATTGACGGCTACTTCACTGACCACGGTGACAAACTACTACTCAAAATATACAGAATATTTGATATACCACGTACTTACTGACATAAGCAGGCACCAAATAATTCCGCCATTGATTCTGCACAATGTGAAAACCCAAAAATAGCAGTTAGGCACGATGCAAACATTTTAACTGATGACCGTAAAACAGAGTATTTAGTTGTATTGTCAGAGGCTATGAGAAGGGGAATTTTGTTTTCTTGACGCTTTGTTTTACTGTTGTGAAGAAAAATTTTTCGATCGTTCACATCAGCAAATTGAGCCAGGGGTTGCTCGATGTTGAACTAGAAAACAATCAAACTGAGCCAGATTCATTATTCTAGCGCTGCTCCAACAGTGCTCACCGAACCAACCAACGAAGAAGCATCCCATATGTTTTATTTGTGTTCTAGTTGCTTGGATATCGTGTTTTTGTGGCTCAATTAGTTTTTCTTTGGCAAGTTGGTACTTAATGATGCACACGATGTTTTAGGGATAAACTTGATTTGAAATAGTAAGAGCCGAACTTTCTTTCTTCTTCCTTCTCTTCATACATTGTTTTTAAGTTTCGTGCTTCCTCCTGTCATTTCCTCCTGTCATTTCAAGACAGTATGTTTGAAGCAGAAGACAACAGATAGCGAGACATCGGGCACTGAACAATTCATTGCAGAAGCAGAAGTGATCGGACACATCACAACGTGAACAGAGCTAAGGAGAAGAACAGCTGAATCATTATTATTGTATAACGCAACATGCTCATTAGAGCTGTACTGTGCCTGCGTATCTTTTTTAGACTTTCTTATTGCCTCCTCTTGAGGGTGCTCCAAGCTTTTTTATTCTCTCTGTAGCTGTAATAATTGCTTATTGAGAATGATGACAGTAGACATTGTTTAACTCGATTGAAATGTCATTTATTTTTTTCTAGTTTTCTGTGTTCACTTTTACTAATATATGTACGAACCTCATGGTTGTGCCCACGCTTGTATCTCCCTTCACGTAATGCCCTTTTTGGGCCCTTAGGGTACTCGTATAAAAATAAGTACATACATACCATGAAAACCTTGAATAGATGCGAAAGATTCGAAAACGCTGTCAACAGTCCAGAACAGCGCGCTTTTCGCCCCAAAGAACTACTCGCTCTACAAGCCGAGTCGCCGCCGTAAGCCCATGTAGCAAAGAATCCACGGACTGAACGAAACGGATGTTGTTATAGTAGTCGTAAAATACTGCTGAATTGATAATTCTTAGGGATTTAGACTTATTTTGTGACCTGATTCATGTCTAATTGAATTTTATGAGTCTGGACAAGTAAAATAAAAATTTAATTACTCAATACCGGCGATAGTGGGCTACACAATTTTAAGCGGCGATAGCAATGTGAGGTACCGTGATGAGGCGAGAAAACTGGAAAAAACGTTAAAGCAGGCCTGACCATACTGCAAGCAGCAACAGCGGCGTTTAACTCATTTTCAGTTAAAAAGTAATGAACTCTTTTAGAAAACAAAAACGTCACAAACATGTGTGAAGAACATTCTAGAATTTTATATGTATGATACACGTGCTAAACATACTTTAAACTTATTATTGCGCCTGTAAATTGGTGAACTATCGTTCATCTGAGCTACCATTTTATATACTCCTTTAGGTTCTTTATATACTTTATTATATTAATTCTAAACAAATAACTTGCATGAGATACTACATCAGTATACACGGAATAACTGAGGTAACCTGAACCTAGAAGGGTGAAGGCCGGAAAATCTTGAATGACTGTTTCAAAAACTGCAGCAAAAAAATCTTGAATAACTAGAAAAATCATTCTAAGCTCATTCTAGCGGTTGAAGGGCACACTAGGGGCACAATTTACTGTGTACGTGTGCGTGTGGATGTAACAAAACATATTAATAAGTATGCACACAGTGGTTGAGGGGCGCAGTAGGGGCTGGATTTTGCTATCCTGGGAAAACAGATTCTCGGGTTTATTGCTCTGCTTTATATATCGTTGGAAAATGTATATTTTGGTCCCATCTCACCGACAATTCTATTGCGAGGTTTAAAACTTTACCTCACATCGTCCGCCCATATCTTAGGTTGCGTGTAGCTTGCCATAGATTAGCTATCGGCGTTGCCGGGGTTCAATCATACGAGGGATGCTGTTGCTGCGGTTTAAAAATAGCTCCAGCATGTACCATAGATGGTGTTTTTCTTAGACAGTAGGTACATCGTTTTATTGTTTCGGCACTCGTGGTAAGTGCTTCAATTTCGATGGAAGCCTTGATTGTGGCAATGATATATATGATCTACCTTCTTCTCGGGGGTATATAACCTAATTACAACCAGACAGATCCAGCCCACAATGCATTTACTTGCTCACCACTCGTGGTCACGCCTCACTACCTGGTAATTATCGTGCTCACGTGGTCGCTCAAAGAATTACCCACCAAGCTTTCCGGCATGATGAGGCCAAGGGTTCGTATTGAGAGAGTTCTACACTCACGTACAGAGAGATATTGACATATTTCAGCAAAGATAGACGCCCCATGCACCCGCTACCACTATGTTTTTTGCGAGAGGAAGAGGTGACGTTCTGCCTACTCCAAACGCATACTATCCCCAACCTCCTCTCCCTGCCGCTACGCAGACTCTTGCCGGGGCCATGACAGCTCTCCAGTAGTGTTTCTATTTCACGGGGAAGTGCACCGCAAAAGTATTTTCTCCCCTTACCGTCATTCTGCACTTCTTACGTACCGAAGAGCTGTGGTGTAATGTCCTCTTTGACAGGCCTTCCAACGTCAGCCAAGCCTTGACTCAACGGGTCCAGGAGGTTGCCGAGATAATCATAAGTAGCCTGGACTTAGGCAGCCGCCCACATTTTGGTTTATCTATAAGGTAAATCAAATGTTTTTCTATCCGTTTCCAAAGAAAACAAACTGGTTATTTATTGCCATAGCGTGAAGAAAAACTCATCCTTGCAGCCTGAACCTAACCCCCCCCTCCTCCATGCGTTTTTCGCCGGCTAGGTTAAATTTCTCCAAGTCGTTCTTCCCCTCTTCCTTTACACCTGCCCTTTGATCAGCAGAAACGGAAGTGTCGCCAATTTGTTTCTGCTGCTTTTCTGGTTCATGACCTACCTCGCGGCTAGCCTTATCACTGTTAGGGTGGAGGAGGGAAAGCGCGGACGACTTGTCGTGCCCACACCGCTAAAGTTTAACCCCGCCTCATTGATTCTGTCTCACCGCTCGGCCGTCTACCCCGTCGGGCATCCTCGTGCACAGCACCGAGGTGGAATTTCTCACCGGGTTGGGATGAAACTCGAAACAACACTTGTAGAACGAAGAAAAAATATTTGCTTTCTCGCGTGTTCGGAAACGAGATGCAAAGAAAAAAGTGAAAGGAAGTGGTTCAATAACATTCTTTTGGAAGCTCCGGAACCACAACTAGGCAGCGGCGGTGGAACAATGGTTGGCGCTACACAAAAAGCGGCAGTAGGTGCGATGGAGGGGCTTTAAATGGACCCGACCAATTCAATGAATAAATATCAAAATTCAGGATTGAATCACACCCAATCATTCTGCCTGACAATCTAGATTTCTACCGTAGTGCAAAGCCAGGTCTCAAAATTTATTAGGAAGACACCAAAATGTAATGAATGCTGGTGTAAGGTCAAGCGCGGTGTCAGTGCTTCATATATATATAGTTTTGTAATCATTACATGTTTACTTCATTGATACAGGCATTACGTACAATTAACGTCAGTTGCATGCGTAAGCGCTATCCTCTGAAGTTTGTCTACGGAAGCTTTTTGGTCCTATCATTTTCGCAATATCAGCTACCATTTTTGGTTTTGGCAATAATTATATTGCTAGTGGCGTCATCACTCAACAGCGAACAGCTGGTTGTTTAAATATCGGACTGTGTAGCATAAGACTCTGTGTACATTTTCTACATATATCTTGTGCCAATTCTCAAAATATTGTTTGAAAAAATATTACAGAACTGTCAGCTTGCATTCTCATGCTTCGATAACATCGACTCCCTTGGTAGCTGAGATTTTCCGAAGTTTAAGGGCGCAGCTCTTAAAGCTTTGGGTCTGTCCGTGCTAGCTCGTACGTGAACGCCTAGTTCGATGACTCACTCAGCAGGTGCGAATGGACGGACTGATGGGTGGACAAATGAACGGATGAATTGTCATACAAACAAACAGGCGGATGGACAGACAGACAGACAGACAGACAGACAGACAGACAGACAGACAGACAGACAGACAGACAGACAGACAGATGGATGTGCAGATGGATGATTCATGGTTTACCGAGAAAACCTACGGAAGCTTCGCCCCACTCATCATGAATAACTGCATGAATATGCTGTAATCTTTTTGTCGTAGTTATTGCAAGAGGTATTGCTGTAAAAGAAACGAGGCTGTGTTTCTAATTTTCCAAAATTACATTATTTTCAAGCCTTTCGTTCTCTATGAAACGTCACAGCTTTTGTGTCTCCATTTTGTGTCAGCTTGCGGCTGCTATGTTAGAGGCGTTACGTTCGGACGGGCGCTGAATGCCAGCGATGTTGGCAGCATACAGCGCACGTCTAGTGAGCGGCCCTTTTTCAATGTATCTTTACTCATCCTTGTGTTAGGTGGCGCTGCATCCACTACGTTCCGTCCAACCTTCCCGTTGTTTTATGAACATTGTCCCTTCCTGTGCTTTGACTTCGCGTTTATACTTGTTGTTCATTGATGCATTGCGTTGTGCACCATAGTGAAGTTTAGTTTCGCTTGCAGCGCCAATGTCAGCGTCTTATAAATGATTTTATGACAATCGTCCTATCTCTTTACTTTCTAAGAGATCCAAATGGTAAAACAAAGTTATGTATTAACGTGTTATGTCTTTTTAGGTGTAGTAGTCTGCACTCTCCTCACCATTCTGCTTTTGATGGGGTGTGTCTACAGTGTCCACGAAGCTGACCCTACTGCCACAAAAAGAACTCACGCTGATTGCAAAAGATTGAGTGAAAAAGAAACTGCTGACTTGGCTTATTCTTATACAATATTTTGATGAATTTCATAAAATAAACCTCAAAATATTATTTGTAAGCTGTTTCCATTACGGTTTTTGATAAACGCTCCGCGAGTTTTTGAAATCAGTTATCATAAAAATGCAATACCTAGGTATAAATAATAACTAATAATTAAGAATAATTAGGGTTGATAGATATGTGGGGTTGAACGTCCCAAAACCACCATATTATTATGAGAGACGCCATAGTTGAGGGTTCCGGAAATTTCGACCACCCAAATCGTGCACCCAAATAGGAGCACACTGGTTTACAACAATTCCGCCTCCTTCGGAAATGCAGCCGTCGCAGCCGGGAGTCAATCCCGCGACCTGCGGGTCAGCAGCCGAGTACCTTAGCCACAAGACCACCGCGGTGGGGCAAGAATAATTAAGAATAACTGACCATCACGTGAGGGGTTTCTTAGAACAGCATGTCAGGGCCTCTACTGTTTCTTATTCATAATATGGCACTTGGGTTTAGACAGCGCTTAGTTAGCCCAAGGGCTCAGCAAGGAACGGGCAGTCTGAGAGAGAGCGCGCACACGCCCGATGATGATGGTGGAGACACGCAGTGAAGATGAGGACAGAGACCCGGACGAATGATGAGGATTGTGATAATACATATATGAGAAGAAGCGCATAACAAATGCTCACGCTAATTCTCCCCACAATGTAGCGGCCAACCTGGTTGTAGCAAGCCAATGTGACAAAAAACGTCGCCTGAAAGGCTTCATGCGAGAAGCGTGCACGATCTCTGTAGTGCGGGGACGGCGGTCTGTTAGGACAACAAGTTTGGTCACATTATAATTAAAGGGCGAAGTCGGCTCAATAACTATGCTAGGCCTGTTGAGGAAGGTGAGGAGACACGGCGATGATGAGTCCGTGCCGAGGTCACAGCATTTATTCGAGAAGCAGACGTAGGCGGAGTCGCCGCTGCAGCGTGCAGCCAAGCCAGGAGCTCAGCCGTTCTTTCTCGTCGCTCATGCTACACGAGCCACGTGGCTCCTTCTTGTTCTGCGCGGCCAGATGGCCCAAACTGGCGTGGCGCTTCATAGGCTCCCCCTTAGCGATTTTGGCGATTTCAAATGATGATTACGATGAATGACGATGGTGATGACGCTACAGATTACTCCCCCCTCACAGAAATAAATCAGAAACAAAAACAATGAGCACGTATATACCAGTGAGTCATGTTTGTAAAACCAAACGGTCCGTGAGCAGTCCAGGTCATCAACGGGAAGGAGCTATCGGCAACCAGCGAGTCTCTGGCGGGCGACTCTGAGAATCGCGCAGCGGGTGAGGGTCGCGGTTAAGGGACGCTTTAGGTGATCGCGAGTAGAACCAACGTAACAAATGGTTAAGGGACGAAAACACACGCGGGCTGTTTCGGTGTGGTCAGCTGTCACGCGCACTTTGGCACTGATGTATGACAAATAAATTCTAGCATGCGCGCACTACGGCCAGTCTAGTGGGACTTATGTAACGTTCTTGCGGTTCACGAAGGCAGTTTGTTGACGGTGTTCGTACCGTCGTTTGTGGTGGCACATTACAAGTTGGGGCGGCCGCACAGTCTGCCGAGCAGGGTGCAGACAAGCAGGAATTCGAGTGTTCTGCACAGACGAAGTGCGACATAGTTTAGCGTGATCACTAGCCGACTAAGAGAGTGCCGATAGATGTCATTTTCCGGCCTTTGATGACGTGCGATGCGTAAGCGTACGCAGATCTGTCGACGCGGTGTTCGAGCAAGAGCCGAATTTGGTGACGCAAGGTCGAGTAGTGGTCTGTGGCGTCACAGTAGTAGAGGCTCTCAATGGCGCTGACATTCTCGAGCACGCGTGCGGAGCATCTGGTGGGTGGTCTGCCAGTGTGTCTGTTATGGCATACAAGGTCTGCTCCAATCGAGGTAAGGCAGTTGGGCGGTCTCCGGGAATTTAGGCCATCGTCGCAGCATTATGCACGTTCAGCTGTAAATGGTTAGGGACTCAAACTTCTCTTGCTGGAGGCTTCGAAGACGACGGCTGTCACTAGTGGCAAGATGCGCACAGTGTCGAGATTGAGAAAAAGTCACGTTTGCTATACATTGTCGATAGTGAAAGCTCTGCGATCGGGTGGTGAACAGCGAGTGCAAGGATGTCTGCGCCAGACTCCGAGGGGTACGGCAAGGTAGCTGCCGTAGAGTTGGGTGGGGCCATATTGTCGCGTGCCGTCGATGTTGTGGAAGACGTGCATGTGGCAGGCACGTGCGACGAAGCTGCGTACGTGGGCTCCGAGGGAATGCACCCCTCTGAGGGGAGGTCAGTCACAGGGGGACGTCTTCTACATCATGGTGGTCAAGTACATATTTGGATGTTCCTGTGACGGAATCGTAGGCAGAAGTGGTGGTGGTGGTAGTGGTGAGAAGAGAAATAGGCACCTTATTCTGCGGCCCGGTCGGAAGCACGGTGCAGTGCCTGTAGAAGAAGTCGAAGACGGGGTACCGAGGTATGGGCCAATGGAGGGCTGCAGATTGGTTGGTACCTTGCTCTGCGACTCCAGAGAAACTTGCCAGGTGTGAATAAACGGAAGCGGGCGGTACGTTTCCCGTAGCAGGTGAGCACCGCGGTGCAGAGGGCATCGTAAGGCTGCGAGCTGGTGCTCGAATTGAGAGCGAGATAGCGCAACTCTACCGAAAGAGCGTCGAGAAGAATGGCGGGCATCAGCGGTTGGTCCGTGACGCGATTCACCACAATAATGGCGTCGAGCTGCATAAACCAAACCTTGGTGTAGGTCAATTGGAACGGCAGCACTGGCAGGCAGAGTCGCGGGAACATGGCTGCCGATGGCTCACCGAAGGACGCGTCCTTCTTTTCACCAGGTCCTTCAGGTCCGGAACGGTAGCAGAGGCAGGTCAAAGTGTGGCTGCAAGGCTTGAGCTGTCTGGAACATGGCCGCGAAGCTCGGATGCAGCGGTGCAGCGTCGGTCGCTTGTCCGTTCGTCCGTAGTCACCATATGTTGAGGACGGTGAAGAGAGGCGGCAGCGATGAGTCCGTGCCAAGGTTACACCTTTTATTCGAGACACAGGTACGGCGGAGTCGCCGCTGCAGCGGCCAGCCATGCCAGAAACTTAGCCAGTATTTCTCGTGGCTCGCGCTACACGAGTGACGGGGCTCCTTTTTCTGCATGGCCAGCTGGCTCAAGCTGGCCTGGTGCTACAGGCCCAATGAAGTGTGGCTGAAACTTGCCACACAGAGAAGGTGTACGATTAGTTTGAACAAGAGCACCTCGCCACAAGGAGGGAAAAATACAAGGTGACGGCATGCGTCATAAGAAACTTTTTGATTGTTCTGTCACGTTTCCGTGTTGATGAGAGCACAATCGTGACACCGGGCTAATCTTGTAATGTATTCTTCGCTGGAAGACGGAGACGGGTTGACGTTGGTGTTGAAAAAAGAAACATCGAGACAGAAAGTAGAGGATCATCCGTAAACGAGGTGGGACGGCGAATATCCGGTGGTGCGCTGAATGGCCTTGTTGTAGGCAAAAGTAAGAAGTGGGAGATGTGTATCCCAGTTTTTGTAGTCTGGACAAACGTAGAAGGCTATCATATGAACAAGAGTATGGTGAAATCTCCTGGACAAACCTTTGGTCTGAGGGTAGTAGACTGAAGCTGTGTTGTGTGTTATTCCAGAGGCGCACAGTATTTCATTTAGCACTTGTCACCGGAACAACCTTCCACGGTCACTGAGCAATATACGAGGGGCGCCGTTGCGCATAACGATTTTGCGGGGAACAAAGTCGGCAATGCCTAAAGCATAGGCAGTCGACGCAGACGTTGTCTCCGCGTAGCTCGTGAGGTGGTCTACGGCGGTCACTATCTATGTTTTTGCTGTGGGTGTGACGGGAAAAGGGCTGTAAAGGTCGACTCCTACAACCTCACATGGCGTTGTGGGACACAAGATTGGCTTCAGAGGCCCAGCTGATGCAGTAGCCTGAATTTTACGACGTGGGTATGAGACGCGGGATGCTAGTACACATACCAGGCGAGTAGAATGTGGTCATGAGTTTTTTGAAAACCAAGATTGCCGGCAGTCAAGTTATCCTGGAAGGCTTTAAGCCCGTCAAGTCGATGAGAGCGTGGTTGCACGTGAACTCGTCATTGACCATCAACAAGGTAGATATCACGGTATAGAACACCGCTCTCTAGATTTATTTGCAAAGTGGACGACGAAGCCCCACGTTAGGTGGATGAGAAGCTCCTGAGAGCTGCTTCACAATATGCCGAGAGTACGGATCTTAGAACTGGCAGGAATGAAATGTGTGCTTGTCGTCCGAAAATATCCGTCTATTGAGGTGAGCGAGGGCACTGAAGTAGAAGTGATGGCTGAGTTTTTACCGGTACTGATCTGAACAGCTGGTGGCGGGCTTCGCGAAAGGGCGTCGGCATGTTGCTGATTTCTACCAGACTTGTAAATGACGTTGAATTCATGATCCAGTAGACGTAGAATCCACCGACGCAAGCGTTAAGACAAGTTCTTCAGCATGGAAAACCAGCATAAGGCAGTTGGTGCTTTAGTCCCAACTACGGCGATATTTCGTGGTCAAGGGATCTCAATGAATTTGCTGGGTACGTTCTTTTGCGCATTTCCGCCATTTAAGCCAACTTACAGGCTTGAGAGACGCGCTGATTGTTTGCAAGTGAATTTTAAAGATTTCCTCGAAAAGACATCCTCGCTTGCCAGAATTATTGGGAACACTGTCTGTGTGACGCGATGTTTGTCATTTCAACAGAAAAGGCGCAGCCGATGGCATTGCTACTTTGGCTGCTACAACGTTTATTGTGCTGGTCACAAGGCGATACCGGTGGTGTTCGGCACGAGTATAGCACGGGAAAGTTTTCTTCCTTTTTCTGTGGTGTTTAGCCAACGCTTCCCTGGTCTGCATTTCGCATTTTTTATACTACGCGCCTGCGGGACAAGTTTATGGTCTCCTGTTTTTACCTAATAGTACTTCATACGCTGAGAGGGCGCCTGTTCAGATTTCAGTTTTTGTTTAGTACCTTTTTAAATATTAAAAAGTGTTTCCGAAGTTCTTGAGCATTTTAGCTATTGGGCTCGTGACAAGAGTGTCTCAGCAACATTTAAACACCATTACCCTAACATGATCGAAAAATCTCTGGAGATGGCGTTTTTCGATCGTGCAATGCGTTGATAGTTGCGGAACGTTTGCACTGACCAGACCACAGTCAAGCATTCCTGCTCAGTTATGGTGTGGTTTTTCTCGGTGGCGGTCAGTACTCGACTGGCATACGCAGCTCTCCCTTGTGAAGAGGTGTCGCGTTTGAGCAGAACGGCACTAATACCGCGGCCCCTAGCATCCGCATGTAAGATGGTTGGTGCGGCCTCATCAAAGTGGGAGAGTACAGGTTTGGACGAGAGGGCGCACTTTAACAGGTAGAATGCCGTTTGGCCTCCTTCCGACCACAGAAAGGGCATGACGGAAGCAAGAAGCTGGTGCATTGGAGCTGTTAATTATGCAAAGTTCTATATAAAACGGCGAATATGGGATGTGAGAAAACTTTGCAATTCTCTTGGCCTATCGGGTTGCGGAAAGCGATTGACTGTAGCAATTTTGTCCGAATACGGCTGAATTCCGTCTTTCGTCAAGACGTGGCCCAAGACCTTGATAGCTTTTGTGGCGAAACGGCATTTCTGTGTGTGGAGTTGGAGACCAGCGGTGGCAAGGCTCACCAAATCGCCATCCAAACGTTGGAGGTCCTGAAGAAACGTTGACCAAAAAATAACGACGTCGTCCAAAGCACAAACAGGTCTCTCATTTAAGACCGCGTAACACGGTATCAATCATGCACTCAAAAGTAGCGGGCGCGTTTAATAGCCCGAAAGGCATAACACCTAATTCGTATAGCCCGTCGGGGGCTACAAATGCCGTTTTCCTTTTACCCTGTTAATGCATAGGGGTTTAACAGTATACAGAACGCAGGTCGAGGGTGGAAAAGTACTTAGCGCCTTGTAGAGAATCAAGGGTGTCTTCAATGAATGGCATTGAGTACAGATCTTGCGAGTGGTCCTTGCGAGTAATCGCCATTTTTGTTGAACTTTTGCCAAAAAATTATCCGCTGTGCATATGTGTGGCATCCCTCGTAATAAAAATTTCTCACCATGTATACCCTCGAGGAGTGCGGTACCATTTATAAAACCTAAAATATTGACATTTTTAAAGCCAGTCATATCACCTTTAACAAGGCAATTATAAAAAAGGCATGCATGCACTAGCAGCATCCCTGAATGCTAGTGCTTAATAACAAAAGCTTGTGATGGCTTCCATTGTAGCCAATACCGCAGGAAGCAATCACTGCAACAAGAGATGGATGGCGTGCCTATCCTGCAGATTTAGGGAATTTCGTTGCCGGGAAATACTCTGTTCCATATACAAATAACGTATTAGCAAAACAACGAAAATGAATTCGGAAGTATTGCGTAACCGTCGCAATGCCTGCACAACTCTTCATGAATGGTCATGCTCACTCTACTCATTCACCTCACTGCGAATTCTGAAGGCTGCTCAAAGAAGCCTGACACGCTGGCCCACAAAAAAAGTATCTTAGGAACAAACTTAAGCTCAATATACAAAGCTATGATGCACAACAGCTGGAAAGAAGTCGTCAAGCAACTCACGAACGTTGAAGCTGTGGTCGAAACACGCAACCTTACCATCCCCTAGCCACTTCAGAAGCGAGAATTTGAAGAAGCTTAAAGCTATATAAGCCCCTATAGGGCGCAGTATAACAACACCACCTCGCGGCACTCGAAGCAGTCCGCTGACCGAAAGCTTGCTAGGAAAACATAGCGGACGCACAGTGCGTCAGTACCTCCCTAGGTGAATTAGGAGATACACGCGACAAACAAGACACACATAGTGAATTGTGCGTTAAGTGCGCCTTGTACAGGTAGGTCTGAAACTACAAAAAATAAAAACAGTTTTGGCGTGCATTTGTTTTGAAGACGCTGAGTATTTATGGCATAACTCAGTCGACACCTAAACCAAAAATCGCGAAAAATTCGCTAAGCCGGCATTCATGATTTTAGGTCTCCACGAGCCTTTCAAATTCGCCCATTTGGCGAAAAGTGGCCACCAGTGGCAACCCTGTGCACCAATCTCGAAGCATTAGGTGTCAAACTGAGGAGGAGGAGGAGGAGGAATAAACTTTATTAAAAGAAACCAGCAGGTTTCGGTGGCCGGGCCTAAGCCTCCCATGAGAAACGTCAAAGGCTTGCCTCGACTCTGCCTCACGGGCGTCGAGGATCTTTACTACCAAACCTGGGTCAAACTGAGAAAGAGAGAATTATTTTAATGAGAAACTGGAGAGGTTTGCCTGGCTTTTCACCTGACAGGCTTCTCCAGTTGCTGGGTGATGACAGTGATATATAGAATGATAAACACACAACACATACAGTTACATACTCGAATAACAGTCACATAACACATAAAGTCACTCACACGTACTACACTATTTGCAACGATTTGTTCAAGCCTGTTGCCCGTAAGAATGTCAGTAGCGCTTTTCTAGAGTCTAACGCACTGGAGGTGTTCTGCCATGGACCTAGAATAATTTTCATTTTCATATTTGTGTCCTGTTGTATTTTAAGGCCATCTTCAAAGACTTTCTTTCTGGTGCGTATTTCGTACACAAACAGAGGACAGGATTGATGTCTTCAACAACAATGCTACATTGAGCACAAAATGCTGAGTTGGACAGTCCACTTTTGTTCCTGAAGTAGTTTGTATAAGCAACGTTTAATCGAATGCGTTGCAAACACGTTTGATCTTGCCTGTTGAAAGTTTGCGGCATCCTGAAATCACACGATAGATCGATCTTGTACAGAGGCCCATACTGTTGGCCAGGATCTGTCCAGAGGGATCGCTGGAGGCGCCAGGCATGTGCCGACACTAGTGTTGCTGCGTCTTGCCTCGAAAAAGGTGTCTTGGCGATTTATGCTGAAGTGTCATGTCCAGCTTTGGCAGCGTCATCAGCCCGGACTTTGCCTCGTATTCCGCAGTGGGTAGGTATCCACTGCGGAACAATGCGATGATGGAGGTCACAGGCTTTCTTGCATGGGCGTTTTATGTCTATGACGAGTTGGTCCTGTGTGCATGGAGACCTCAGCGACTGCAGCGCTGCTCTTGAGTCAGTGTCTTAAGATGACCCACGATTTGGCTGTCTGGTACACGATGTAAATAATGACAGCCAGTAGTGCAGCTTGTTCAGTGGCTGTAGATGACGTGCAGTGAGTGAGAGTGGCAGAGATGGTCACATTGGCAGATGAAATCCAGACGCCTATGGCGGATGATGTATACGTTACAGAGCCGTCAGTGTAGATATACCGATGAGCTGTGTAGCAGTTTTCCAAATGCTCTTGAGCTAAATGTCTGAGTGCTCGTCCGGGTTTGCGTCTTTCGCTCTTGAACCCAGGCACAAGAGCTACTATGGTCCACGAAGGAGTTTTACACAATGGTTCTGCATGCATTGATGCTCTGTGATAGTGTAGCGGGACGAGGCTTCACGGAGGATTACTGTCTGAAGCAAGCAGATGATCCGGCGCTGTGATGGCATAACGCAAGTGGACTCGAAGAAACTCCGGCGGCAGAAGAACAGGAGCTGAAAGGCGCCTACTTTCAGAAAGGATTCCGATGCTTAATGTTCTCTTTGGTAGGCCCAGGCACACCCTCAGGGCTTGTGCCTGGACTTCAGTTAAAGGCTTGTATGTTAGTTTGAGAAATTTCGTGTATCGTAGGATAGCTGTAACGTAGAAGACCTTCGCAGAGAGCGGTATACATTTGTAGCATAGCAATAATGGTACAGCCACCTAATTGCCTGAGAGCAAGCGAAAGATGCTCGCGTATGACGCAACGTTTTCCTTTATTATCCGAACGTGGGGAGTCCACGTCAATAGCCAGTCGATCGTCACTCCCAGAAACTTATGGTTTGTCACGTATCGAATGCGAGAAAGAATTAATGTGTAGCATGAGACATCACGCCTCGTAAAAGCAATGGTGGCACACTTTTCTGGTGACATCGTTAGACTTCGTTCGAGCAAGAATTTTTCGATGGTGTTGAGAGCTTTCTGGAATCTTGTTTGTAGAACACGTCTGTTGTGACCGCTGCTTCATATGCAAATGTCCTCTGCGTAAAGTGAGATTTATACCGACGCAGGGATGCACTTCTCTTGTCCGATGAGAGAGATGTTGAATAAGGTCGGGCTGAGGACACCACCCTGAACAACTCCTTCATGCACCGTGTGTGGAGTTGTGTCACCTTATTCTGTGTTCATGTACTCTGTCCCGTCTCTGAGGTAGTTCAAAATCCAGTGGTACATACGACCTCTTACACCTAATGACCTCAGGGCGTGTACGATAGAATAATGAGTTACGTTATCGAACGCTCCCTTGACGTCGAGGAATACACTGATAGTGATGTTGCCGATTGTTTTGTTCAACTTTGCGCAGTTGATAAGATTGATTACATTGTCAATGATGCTGCGGCCTTTTCTAAATCCAGACAATTGGTGGGGGTATAAATTGTTGTTCACAAGCAACCACTCCAGGTATATCGATACCATCTTCTCCATCAGCTTTCCTACGCAGCTGAGAAGAGCAATGAGGTGATAGGAATTAAGTTCCGTGGGAGGCTTGCCACGCTTTAGAATAGGAATAACACGAGACAAAGCAACTGAACTGAAGGGATGCAGTTAGGTCGGTGGCATTTTCAGGCTACGAAAAATACTTCATATTTTTGACAGCGGCTTTCATGGGTCTAGTTTTGAACAGGAGAGCCATCATTGCCTCAATCTAGCTTGTCCAGATGGCGTTTACTTCACTTTTGTATTCGCCTGACATCACGAATGTCATCTGCAGACAATGTCCTACGAGCACGTCTTTCAGATCGGCGACGAATAGCCCGCAGCCTCTCATACTCCACGTCGACGGTTCAGTGACTTTTAGGTGGTTCTAGATTCTTGGTGCTGCTTCGTTTTGCTTGACTCAGAGCAGCCACGAATTCCTCATACGTCATTTTAGATGGCTATGCGTCTTCGACTGCAACGTTATAAGCATTCCAGTCAGTTCATCACACCCTCCTATTTGTGTTTAGGGTAGGATAGCCCAATGAGTTGTAGATAGGCACGCAGTCACTCCCATGACTTTCGATATCAGCTAACCAGGTCGCCATAGACATGAGGCAGGAGGAGATCGTGGTGACGTCCAGGGTGCTGCATCAGCCGTTCTTAAAGAAAGTTGGCTGCCCATCATTAGTAATCACCAGATTGTCTCGATGTGCGATGCCAAAAAGGCGTCTACCACGCACTGAAGTCCTCCTGCTGCCCGAGGCCAGGTGATGTGCAAGGAAGTCTGCAGTTAGTATGTGAGGTCAAGGTGTTCCATCTAATATGTCCTCCAGTCTGTCCACATCGAATGTGGTTAGAGGTGGTATGTATGCCGCAATAACCGCAAATACCAAGGTGTATATATTCAGCATTATGCAGCATATTCATTGGATGCGTCAGCTGTTATTTGGTGAACATTTAATGTTAAATCATTGCGAACGGCTAAAATAACTCTACTGATATCTGTTCCTGTCTGTGAGACTATGAAGGTGTATCCTGAAAGACGTAGGCCGGTGCGCACTCGGGACTCTGAGGTGGTGATTACCGAAAAGCGGTGTTTGTATAAAAAGTGTCTGAAGTCGGAAACACGACAGCGGAGACTGTAGGCATTCCATTGAAATGTGGTTGCCGTTTTTCTAATGTTCTTCAGACTGGGCGGCTGGGCCATTGACGCCATTGTGCCAGAACAGAAGACAGAAAATCAAGCAGTGTCAATATAGATTGAGCAACAGGGGAGGACATCGGAGCTAGGAAGCTGCGTACAGCGTCGACAAGTGCAGATAGCAAACAGTATATGTTTCCATTGTCTTGTCGAGCGCTGTATTCGCGTCGAACGCTGTACCACGCCAAGAAGTAGGGGCCCGTGACTCGTTCGACTGGCCAGACGTGCACTTCTGAGCACATAGTGTGAAAGAAGCTGGATCTGATTGACGTGTCGGTAAAGACGGGAACTGAGCTGTGTCGCCGACCCGTGGCGGATTTCCGGATGTTTGTTTGTGGGCATCATTTCTTGGCCACCACTTCGAGCTTTCTGTTGATGGCGTACCGCATCCTTTGCCAATTGGTACCCAATGTTGTTTTCACCGTTATAGTTGTGGATGCGCTTCTCTTTGCGCAGAATGGCGCAGTCAGTGGAGGTAGATTCATGTTTTGTCTTGCAGTTAGGACACTGTGACTCCTCGATTTCACATGCAGATTGAACGTGGTTGCCACCGCAGCGAGAACACTCTGCCTGTAGCCTGCAGACACCAGCAACATGGCCGAAACGCTGACACTTGGTGCACTGTCTCGGAACCTCAACGAACTTGTTCACTCGATTTAGTATATAGCCTGGCATTACGTGTTCAGCAGCGCTTTTCGTGACAAACACAATGCGGGCGTTTTCCGACGCTCCCAACCACCTTACAGACCTGACGGGAGCTCTTTGAAGAAGAGCAGTGAGGATGCCTGCTGGATCAAGGTCTACTTGTACTCCCTTCATGACGCCTACCGTGCAGTTACTCGATCGTGGCTCGAAGGCTTGTAAATGTATTTATGCAATGCTTTAGATTTTCAGTGGACGTTCGGAAGCGTCTGCATTACGAGTATCTGCAGACAGACTATTCAGACGTTCATATGGTCATCCTTTCAGTACACCATCTGGAGTTGCTTCTTCGAAGGCTGCTTTCAACGCAAGTGAATTGAATTGTATGATAACATGCTCTGGGTTTTTCGGTTTGAATTTAATGTTCAAGTTCGGCTTAGGCGTGATTTCTGCTGGCAGATAGGCGCATGTGCGACCTCTTCAATCCGCGGCAGCGTTTGTTAGGTGCTACATCGACGTGTTTTTTCGAGCCATTAGAAGAAGGCGCGGTCGCATCCATGTACGTAATAATGACAGAGGATTCAGACATGTCAGAAAAGTCACCATCTGGACCCTCAGGCAGATTGATGTCGAGGCAGGAGACGCGTTCCAACGAGGGCCTTGGCCAGGTTGTAGCGAGAGATTTGCAGAATAAGGAGTATATATCTTACCTTTAGCCGTTGGGGGCGGCTGCCCTGCGCCAGGGGTTGTCCTGATGCTGATTTGCGCCACTTCCTTTTTGATGTGCTTGGTCTGGCGTGGTATCAGGCTGAAGCTCAGGAGGTTTCAGCGGGTGTGGTCCCTGGGTCACCGCACCCCTTGCTGGGATCATGTCCGATGCTCAGAAATTCAGTGTGCACAAGAAAACGCAGCGAAGCACATAAAATAAGAAAACTACGCGAAGACCAACAAAGCAGCACAGCCAACACGCAGCTTTTTCTTCTTCGCCGCGTGAAACTGCTCAATGCTCGAGCCTTATTGCATGGGATGTTTTCTTTTGTACACTCTTGGCACCTTGCTAAAACCTAAAATGAGCAATAACTTGCAAAAGCAGATATTCACACACGCGACTCATGCTCACCTCTTTGTCGCCTAGTATACAGGACGCAGTTCACAGCACTCCTGCTGTAGCCCGCTGTTCACGCTTATCCCGTGCCACTCGACAACGCGAACGTTACTAAAGCCTTGTAACGAACCAATATCAATATTTACAACGTCATCTTAGCACAGGCCTTGTTAACGTGAATTGTGTGTAGTCTGTCTATGTGTTATAAAATCTGAGCTTCATGGCAGCGACTATGTAAAAGTTTATCTTGTCAAATATTTCAAAATATTCTTTGCTTGGCTAATTCGGCTCAACCTTGAGGCTTCATTACTCCTCACAGCAGGAACCTTGGGGAGGACTTGGACGAAGTCCCGTTCAGCCCGCACCTCAGCTGTCCCATTCATCCTTGGGTATATTGCCCAAGATAAACAGCGTTGAACGGCAAAAGTTCGAGCTTTAGGCCTAAAGTTGTTCTCGCAAAAAGTTCAAGGACGATGCGTGTTTCTGGAGACAAATTGGTATTAGCGACTAAAAAGCAGTTTCACTCTCAAAAAACAGATACTCAGGTAGCAAACACTTGCTTTTGGCACGGAAAAAGACAATGTCTTGACCAGAAAGCTGCCCGAACCGTAGATTCCATCATTAAAGCCAGGCTGTAGGTATGTTAGAGCCATCTAGAGAGTATTTCGTGAGTGTCCCTGAAATAACTGTAGGAGAGATACATGAGTTGTCCCATTTCTCCAACTGTCTCAAACCTCTTTACTCTCCCATATTGAACAAATCTGTATTTGATTATGTTTGTTTGCGTGGAAACGTGGTAAATGTGAATGATATTTTGTAGAGGTGTCAACAGATGTATATTACGTAATTCATCATCATCATAATCATCATCAGCCTGACTACGTCCACTGCAGGACAAAGGCCTCTCTCATGTTCCGCCAGTTAACCCGGTCCTGTGCTTGATGCTGCCAATTTATACCCGCAAACTTCTTAATCTCATCTGCCCACCTAACCTTCTGTCTCCCCCTAACCCGCTTCCCTTCTCTGGGAATCCAGTCAGTTACCCTTAATGACCAGCGGTTATCCTGTCTACGCGCTACATGCCCTGCCCATGTCCATTTCTTCTTCTTGATTTCAGCTGTGATATCCTTAACCCCCGTTTGTTCCCTAATCCACTCTGCTCTCTTCTTGTCTCTTAAGGTTACACCTACCATTTTTCTTTCCATTGCTCGCTGCGTCGTCCTTAATTTAAGCTGAACCCTCTTTGTAAGTCTCCAGGTTTCTGCTCCGTAGCTAAGTACCGGCAAGATACAGCTGTTATATACCTTCCTCTTGAGGGATAGTGGCAATCTACCTGTCATAATTTGAGAGGGCTTGCCGAATGTGCTCCACCCCATTCTTATTCTTCTAGTTACTTCAATCTCGTGGTTCGGCTCTGTGGTTATCACCTGCCCTAAGTACACATAGTCTTTTACAACTTCAAGTGCACTATTACCTATCTCGAAGCGCTGCTCATTGCCGAGGTTGTCGTACATTACTTTCGTTTTCTGCAGAATAATTTTAAGACCCACCTTTCTGCTCTCCTTGTCTAACTCCGTAATCATGAGTTGCAATTCGTCCCCCGAGATACTCAGCAATGCAATGTCATCGGCGAAGCGTAGGTTACTAAGGTATTCTCCATTGACTCTTATCCCTAACTGTTCCCATTCTAGGCTTCTGAAAACCTCCTGTAAGCACGCGGTAAATAGCATTGGGGAAATTGTGTCCCCCTGCCTTACACCCTTCTTGATTGGTATTCTGTTGCTTTCTTTATGAAGCACTATGGTAGCAGTTGATCCCCTGTAGATTTCTTCCAGAATGTTTATACATACTTCATCTACGCCCTGATTCCGCAGTGTTTGCATGACGGATGATATTTCTACTGAATCAAACGCCTTCTCGTAATCTATGAAGGCTATGTATAGTGGTTGGTTATACTCTGAGCATTTCTCTATTACCTGACTGATAGTGTGAATGTGGTCAATTGTTGAGTAGTCTGTTCGAAATCCTGCTTGTTCCTTTGGTTGATTGAATTCTAATGTTTTCTTTACTCTGTTAGCAATTGCCTTTGTAAATAGCTTGTATACTACAGAAAGCAAGCTGATCGGCCTGTAATTCTTCAAGTCCTTGTCATCTCCTTTCTTATGTATTAAGATGATGTTAGCGTTCTTCCAAGACTCTGGTACTCTTCCCGTCAGGAGACACCTCGTAAACAGGGTCGCTAGTTTTTCTAACACAATCTGTCCTCCATCTTTCAGCAGATCTGATGTTACCTGATCCTCACCAGCAGCTTTGCCCCTTTGCATGCTCTCCAAAGCTTTTCAGACTTCTTCTATTATTACTGGTGGGGTGTAATCTGGGTTACTGCTAGTTCTTATAGTATTAAGGTCGTGGTTGTCTCGGCTACTGTACAGATCTCTGTAAAACTCCTCCGCTATTTTAACTATCCTATCCATATTGGTAGTTATTTTGCCCTCTTTGTCCTTTAGTGCATACATCCGACTTTTGCCTATCCCAAGTTTCCTCTTCAATGCTTTGACACTTCCTCCGTTTTTCAGAGCGTGTTCAATTCTCTCCATGTTATACCTTCTTACATCGCATACCTTACGTCTATTAATCAACTTAGAAAGCTCTGCCAGTTCTATTTTGTCTGTTGTACTTGACACTTTCATGATTTGGCGCTTCTTAATTAGGTTCTTTGTTTCCTGGGAAAGCTTGCCAGTGTCCTGTCTAACTACCCTGCCTCCAACTTCCACTGCACACTCCGTAATGATACTCGTCAGATTATCATTCATTGTATTTACGCTAAGGTTGGTTTCCTCACTAAGAGCCGAGTACCTGTTCTGCAGCGACACTCTGAATTCCTGTACTTTCCTTCTCAGGGCTAGCTCATTGATTGGCTTCTTGCGTATCAGTTTCTGTCGTTTCTTCTTCAAGTCTAGGCTAATTCGAGACCGTACCATTCTATGGTTACTGCATCGTACCTTGCCAACCACTTCCACATCCTGCACGATTCCAGGGTGTGCACTCATTATAAAGTCTATTTCGTTCTTATTTTCTCTATTAGGGCTCCTCCATGTCCACTTGCGGTTTTCTCGTTGTCGGTAGAGGGTATTCAAAATCCGTAAATTATTGCGTTCTGCGAATTCTACTAGTAGCTCTCCTCTGGCGTTTCTAGTGCCGATGCCATAATCTCCTACTGCCTGGTCTCCAGCCTGCTTCTTCCCTACTTTTGCATTAAAGTCGCCCATCACTATAGTATACTGTGTTTTTACCTTACTCATTGCTGATTCCACGTCTTCATAGAAGCTTTCAACTGAAGCGTCATCATGGCTGGATGTAGGCGCGTAAGCCTGTACTACCCTCATTTTGTATCTTTTATTCAGTTTAATTACGATACCTACCACCCTTTCATTAATGCTATAGTATTCCTCTATGTTGCCAGCTATGTTTCTGTGAATTTGGAACCCCACTCCCAGTTCTCTTCTGTCTGCCAAGCCCCTGTAGCAAAGGACGTGCTCATTCTGTAGCACCGTATAGGCCTCATCTGTCGTCCTAACCTCACTGAGCCCTATTATATCCCATTTAATAGCCTCTAGCTCCTTGAATAGTACAGCTAGACTTCCCTCACTAGATAAGGTTCTAGCGTTAAACGTTGCCAAGTTCAGGTTCCAATGGCGGCCTGTCCGGATCCAGAGATTCTTAGCACTCTCTGCTGCGTTGCAG
Organism: Rhipicephalus annulatus; assembly: GCA_013436015.1. Classification (NCBI taxonomy): domain Eukaryota; kingdom Metazoa; phylum Arthropoda; class Arachnida; order Ixodida; family Ixodidae; genus Rhipicephalus; species Rhipicephalus annulatus. The sequence continues at coordinate 163,928 of WOVY01010439.1, forward strand.
ATCTGACCGCCGCCGTGGTCAGTTGCTTCGCAGCTGCTGGGGACTGAGGGCCGTGAGTTATTTGACGTAAGCATGTGGGAGGTAGTGGCCAGATACTGCACCAGGGTGGCCAATCCTTCTCTGGTGAGGGAGTGCGTTCTCGGCGGTGTTTGCCGGTGAGGCCGCACACCAGGCCTCATAATGCAGTTCCATCAACACGCGGATTTTTTTAATCCGGTTGGGAACTGCGCGGTACCGGGATTTGAACCACGGACCTCTTGCATGCGAGGCGGATGCTCTAACCATTGCGCCATCGCCGCCTATCGTAATTCGTGCGAACCTTAATGCTGAGTCTCCAGGCCTGCACATGCGAAAAGCAAGCCCGACAGGTTTCTGTGCCCGTTCATTTTCTCTTTAAGTATCATGGTCGATAACATAGAAATATTTGTGGAGACTTTATCTCCGGGTATGTGAGAAGTCTTTTCTTTCTTGCTTTGTTTGTTTTGCCTTGGATGGCTGGTTGTATTAGGCAATAAAAGGAAATTATTACAGAAAAGGTGATATTGAGATAAGCTCACATTGGCAGACTTCGTTGAGCGCAATAAAAACACTTTATTTCTGGCTCTTTTTTTTGCCCAAGGACAATTAGCCATGAGGCGGTGTCATAAAATGTTTCGTAAACATAATATTTTAAGGCTTCATTTGGAAATTCAGCCTCTTTATAGTGTTGATATGTGGGGTTTAACGTTCGAATACCATTTTTGCACTGTAAAGCCCTCATGGTCACCATATAAGCTCACATTTGCCAATTTACAGCCAACTGCGTTACCCTAATGGTCGCAATATTGAGAGAATAACATGAACGAGGGCTCGTGGAAAACGTTGCATGCATGCACTAAAGGAGAAGCTACTGAGATAACGCTTACAGGAGCAGCAAAGAAATTTTAGACACGTGCTTTGTTTTATAAAAAGAGAACGTAAATGTGTGTTTCGAAACAGATGTCCAATTTCGCAGAATGTTGCAGCACATATACTACACATCTATGCTGCAGAATGCTAGGTCGTCGGTTTGGTTCCTCCTTGGGTGACCACTTTTGAATAAAGTTGTTGATGATAATATGATATAGATCATCAAACGAGCTGTGACGTAAGACCATCGTCATGAGAACCGCTATAAAAGCAGAGCTTTCACTGAAGAAAGAGATATTCGTTCCCTCGTGGTTCCTGCGTTCGTTTCATTTCTTGGCCGAGATAGAAAAACTGGCGACGAAAATAAGATTGTTAGTACGATCCTGAAGCAAGCACTGGTACAGCGGTTGAAGCAGAACAGACGACTGGCCTGGAATAGAGGGCAACCGTTTCGAAATGGTGACTACAATATTGCTTCGCAATGTTTCGGAAGTATGCTATAGTTGAACCCTTGAAACAATGACATCAAGTAGTATTTGGAGAGGTTTGAGAACTTTTTGCCACTTAATGGAGTTCCGGAGACAAAAAAGCTGAGACGGCTCGTGATGGTAATAGGAACTACAGTGTACGGGGAGCTACAGGAAATCTTAGTCCACGAGAGGCCTACTAACAAAACGTTCGCAGAGTTACAGAGTTGTTCTAGAACATCACTACAGCCTTGCACGTTCTGTAACTTCTGAGTGTTGCTAGTTCAAAAAACACATGCATAAGGAAGGAGAATGCGTCAGCGACTTCATGATAGAACCGAAACAATTGGCGCGTAATGACGAGACCAAGGCGTTTTTAAACGATTCGCTGAGAAATCGACGTGGTGCTGGATTACGCACCCAAGAAGCTCAAAGAATATTGATCGCAACAGAAAACTTGACATTTGAAAAATCACGCAAAACTAGGTTTGAATAAAAAAAAGCTTGCTGCCAAGCAGGCCACGGAATCACGTCGTCAAGCATTATTCTCGACCGATATTATTGCGGTTCGAAGAAAAACAGCAGCATAAATCAGACAGTCGGCACATAAAAACGACTATGGTCACACAAAGACCACTTATTATCACTGTCGGAAAGGGCACAGCTCTGAAAAGTATTGGCATCGCAATGCGAAGTGTCGTGCATGTGCCAAGACAGGGCATCTGCAAGTGATGTGCCGCGCAAACTAAGAAAACCATGCGTTGAACTACGCTGAAGTGACAGACGAGAAAGTGGACGATTCTCAAACATATCACATTGTGATGTGTGCTATAGATGGGAAACTAGGCTATAAAGTATCTTTGCTTATTAAACGAAAGCCTGTTTCTATGCTTTTGGATACGGGTGCAGCTGTCCAATTGATGCCTGAAAGTCCGTTCAAGCAACGATTCCCGCAAATTGCGTGCCAGCCAACGAAGGACAACCTGTCAAGCTTAGAGGACAGGTGACTATAACTGTCGAGCATAACTGCTGCAAGACAACGCTTCCGTTACCCCGCAGAGGCGAATGCGCGAGTAGGCGTTTGGTGTGTAGCGACACTACGGACCCGAGCTAACCGGGGAGTTTTGACTCCCTCCCACGCCTAGCCGTGCGTGGCTTTGCCATGTCCGGGGAAAAGGGGATCCTGGTGGTTGAGCCAATGCTTGGTGATTGGACCTTTAAGGCCCCCCAGTGGCGGCAACACACTCCTTTGGCTCCGGCTTCACGTAGACGGCACCCCTGGGCTGACCCACCCAGGGGAAACCGGCAGTCGCCTTTTCCTGTCTCTTTCTCTCTTCATCTTCGTCTTTCCCTCTTACTTTAAATCTTTCCTGTTCTCTCCTCTCTTCAATTTACTTCTGTTTTTCCTGGCGGCAAGGGTTAACCTTGTGTGGCTATCCAAACTAGGTTAAACCATATTGGGTTATAGTTACTGCGTACTGCTGGCATTGCGCAGACATGCCCACAACATGCTCTGCCACGTCCCCTTGTTGGACTCCGTGGTGAATGGTAGGCGCCGTTACCGGAAAATCCACATTTTCCCATGGGATCCTCGACCCCCTCTCTCACTGATCGTTCCTCGAAAGGGTACACACCGGCGCAACATCACTACTTTGACCCAAAAACAGAGAAACTTTCCCAAAATACCATGTCCTCTACTGCGAACAATCATCTACGGAAGCTAGAGCAATCTCACCCTTCCTTGTGGCAGAGTTCTTGAGAGAGACCATTGGAACCGGTTATAAGGCCACGGAGATGGCAAGTGGAGATCTGCTTCTCAAATTAAAAGACAAGGAACAGTACAATAAACTCTCGCACCTTGTAGCCTTTGGTAACATCCCCGTCTCTGTGAGCACACACCGTACCTTGAATACAGTGAAGGGCGTGGTATCGGAGGAAGAATTGATGACACTGACTGAAGAAAAGCTCCTTGATGGATGGAAGGACCAAGGTGTAATACATGTCCAGCGCGTCAAAATCAGACGTAACAACAACGAAATAGCAACAAAGCACTTGATACTCACCTTCAACTCAACCACTTTACCTGAGACTCGCGAAACTGGCTATATAAAACTCTATGTCCGACCCTTCATTCCAAACCCGAGGCGTTGTTTCAAATGCCAGTGATTTAGTCATGCATCCCAGAGCTGCCGAGGACAGCTGATGTGTGCTAAGCGTGGCACAACCGGCCACAGTGCGGATGATTGTAGTCTTGACGAGGTCCTCTGTGCTAACTGCGAAGTTAGTCACCCCGCATACTCCAGAGCTTGCCCAGCCTGGAAAAGAGAAAAAAATAATAACTATAAATGTTAAGAAAAACATCAAATTCAGGGAAGCAAGACAACGGATCTCGTTATCATTGGCACTAAAAACACCTTTTGCCAAAGTGGTGCAACGAAAAACGGCACCACAAAGGCCCTGCGCAGTGGCCCGGACCGTGCCTAGCGTGCCGAGGTCAATGCCACAAGCCCCTACGGCGGGAGCAGCCAGCGCTGCCCTGCCCACATTCAGCCTGTCCACACCAGTGACCTCGACAAGCTCTGACAGCAGCCAGGGTAATCACGAGGCCAAGGGGGTTTCATCGACCCCCAGCTCGGTGGGGACAAAGACTTCGTCGATTGAGGCGAAGTCTAAGCGACGCACAGAACGCTCTTTAGAGCGGGCGTCCAGTGCCTCACAAAAGGCTATGGACACCAGTTCAAACCAAACGGCGCAGGAAGCGCCGAAGGAGCGGCTAGCTTCTCTCGACCACCCCAAAAAGGACAAAACGCCAATTACAGGGCCTGAAAAAGGCCCTGTAAAATGAGCTAATCTCCGTCTTCTCTGCACAAAGCACTTTTTCCCTTTTTGTTCACTATAAACAAAATCATACAATGGAACGTAAAGGGAATACTTAGAAATTTAGATGACGTTCAAGAACTTCTGAGTAAGTTTAACGCGAAAGGGCTATGTGTGCAAGAAATGCACTTAACTACTAAGCACAGACTTCCTACAGCAATCTATTATTTTCCGAAAAGACCGGGAGGATGCTGTCGTAACATCTAACGGTGTGACCATTACAGCTGATCGAAGTATAGCATGCCAGCACTGGAAGCTCCAAGCGGCCCTTGAGGCAGTGGCCATTCGAGCTGTACTTTTTAATAAACTCATTACAATATGTTCTGTGTACATACCACCGCATCAACACACAGACGTGATCTAGAATCGTTATTAGATGAACTCCCAGAGCCGTTTCTGGTTCTAGGTGATTTTAATGCACACAATGTCCTGTGGGGCGATGCTCACTGTGATGCGTGAGGATGTCTCATTGAGCAGCTGTTTTTCTCTTCTAGTTCATGTCTTTTAAATATAAAGGAGCCTAGGTATTTTAGCCTTGCAAACAACACGTACTCCTCCATAGATCTTAGCATTTTATCACCGTCCCTTTCACGTGTTTTTAAGTGGAACCTTCTTAAAAACTATGGGAGTGACCACTTCCCAATCATCCTGAGTGCGCCGAACAAAGATTAACTACCCCCCCAGCTTCCTCAATGGAAGATTGACTCAGCTGATTGGGAAGGGTATAGAACTCCTACACACGTGACATAGACTGAGCTGTCTGCCCTGATCATAGATGACGCTGTCACGTACTTTACAGCTTTTATACTTGATGCCGCATCTAAATGAATTGCCAAAACGAGCGGCATGTCTTCTAAGCGGCGAGTCCTATGGTGGAACGACGCATGCAGGAAAGCACGGACCACTCAGAACAAAGCATGGGCGTTGCTTCGCGATTACCCTGCAGCATAAAACCTGGAAAATTTCAAGCGGGTCAAATCGCAGGCAAGGAGAACGCGTTGACAAGCAAGACGAGGGAGCTGGACAATGTTTATATTTAGTATCAACTCATACACAGATGAGGGAAGAGTGTGGAATAAGGTAAAGAAAATTAAGGGCCAACAAACGTCTTCCGTTCCACTAGTAAATAGCCTCGGGGAAAGCTTGGACGATCGAGCAAACTTTCTTGGCACACATTGCGAACTCATATCGAGCTCCTCACACTACTCCGAATCGTTCCAGAATTACAAGGCCCGAATAGAAAAACAAAAGTTAGAAAGAAAATCCGCAAGAAATGAGGCATATATTGATTGATTGATATGTGGGGTTTAACGTCCCAAAACCACTCTATGATTATGAGAGACGCCGTAGTGGAGGGCTCCGGAAATTTAGACCACCTGGGGTTCTTTAACGTGCACCCAAATCTGAGCACACGGGCCTACAACATTTCCGCCTCCATCGGAAATGCAGCCGCCGCAGCCGGGATTCGAACCCGCGCCCTTCAGGTTAGCAGCCGAGTGCCTTAGCCACTAGACCACCGCGGCGGGGCAAATGAGGCATATATTGCACCACTCTGCTTAGCAGAACTGCGAACAGAACTCAGCTGCTGTAATAAATCTACCCCAGGTTCTGACAACGTAATATATGTGATGCTGAAGGAACTACCCTGCGAAACTAAAGAAACCCTCCTCTCTCTATATAATCGCATATTATTTTCAGGTGTGATCCCCTCCTCCTGGAAGGAGGCTGTTATAATTCCAATTTTGAGACGGGGAAAGGATCCCTCTACTGTATCAAGTTCAAACCTATAGCGTTAACAAGCTGCCTCTGCAAACTATTTGAGAAATAGATTAATTGCCGCTTACTCCACTACTTAGAAACAAACAAATTGGTCGGCCCATACTAGTGCGGGTTTAAAGAGGGCCGATCTACCACCGACCATCTTATACGTATCGAAGCACACATTCGTGAGGCTTTAGTTCATAATCAGTTTTTCTTATCTGTGTTCCTCGACATGGAGAAGGCCTACGATACCACGTGGAGGTTTGGAATATTGAGAGACCTCTCACACATAGGTATACACGGTAAAATGTTCAGTGTCATTGAAAAGTATCTGTCTGATCGTACATTCCGCGTTAGAGTGAGCAATGTTCTGTCTTGAACATTTGTACAGGAAACCGGAGTGCCACAGGCTGGGGTGCTCAGCTATACGCTCTTTATTGTAAAAATGAATTCTCTCCGTCTGTATATTCCACGTAATATCTTTTATTCAACATATGTCGACGATGTGCAGATAGGTTTTCAATCGTGTTCTCTTGGGATCTGCGAGTGACAGGCTCAGCTCGCCTTTAACAAGGTATCCAAATGGGCTGATGAAAACGGGTTCAAACTGAACGCACAGAAAAGCACCTGTGTGCTTTTTTCACGAAAAAGAGGCTGGCACCCTGATTCTGAACTGGTAGTTAAGGGTGAGCGTCTACCCGTAAACACAGAACATAAGTTCTTAGGTATAATTTTAGATGCGAAGTTAACCTTTGTGCCGCACATAAAACATATTAAAAATAAATGCTTGAAAACAATGAATATCCTAAACGTGCTGTCACGAACAACGTGGGGCAGCGACAGAAAGTGCCTCATAAATATGTATAGAAGCCTTATACGCTCACGCCTTGAGTATGGGGCGATAGTCTATCACTCTGCCATGGCAAGCGCTCTGAAAATGTTGGACCATATTCATCATCAAGGCATCCGCCTGTCCACAGGCGCGTTCAGAACAAGCCCAGTTGAAAGCCTTTATGTAGAATCGGACGAGTGGTCACTCCATCTGCAGAGAACAGATTCTTCCTTCTTATATTTCCTTAAAGTAAATGCGAACAGTGAGCAACCCGCATATTCCATCATCAACGGCCTGTCCAGCTATCAACTTTTTTGCAATCGGCCCGCAACGGCACGCCCTTTGTCGGTGCGCGTTAGAGACCTAGCTGAAGAAACAGATGTCCCACTGCTTAAATACAACCTCAGCCCCCCCCCCCCGCTCTGCGGCTCCCGCCATGGCAGTGGCAGGTTATAGACTGTGACACATCTTTCGTAGCTGTCACAAAGCATGCTTCCCCATACACATTCGGATGTATTTCTTAGAGCTGCAACATAAATATGACTGTCAAGAATATTATACTGATGCATCCAAGTCCCATACTGGCGTGTCCTATGCGGCGGTCGGCCCATCCTTCTCAGATGCCGGCGTTCTGTCCATCAGCACAAGTATTTTTACAGCCGAGGCTTACGCGTTATTCGTAGCCGGTAAACACATCAAAGAATTGAATACGCCAAGGGTAGTTATATACACAGACTCCCCGAGTGTCGCAAAAGCGTTGAAAAATCTAAAAAAGACAGAAACCCTATAATTATATCCCTCTATTAAATACTCTGCGCGGCCTATGCTTCCAAGCAACATATCGTCGTGTGCTGGGTGCCAGGACACCGCGAGATCGAAGGAAATGTGTTGGCCGACCAGCTCGCCATGTCAATTACCGGAAGCACTGTCAACTCTTCAGTTGCTGTCCCTATAATGGACCTAAAACCGAACATACGCAAAAAGCTCGGGGCTTGCTGGCAAAAGTTATGGGATCTACAAACTCAGAACAAGTTACACTTGATTAAACCATACCTCGGTAACTGGCCACCCACGTCGAAAACGCGCCGTACAGAGGTCAGTCACTGTCGGCTTAGAATAGGACGCACACACAGCACGCACACACAACTTTTGTCCGGTGGTGACAGATGTGGCCAGCCACTTACCGTACTCCACATACTCCTTGAATGCTCTGAGCTAGAGGCTTACAGGAAAAAACATTTTCCACTAGCGTACCAGGAACACATACTCCTTCACACAGCTATGTTTATTGGTTGCGAACCTCTTTTTAATTATAATGCATTGAATGCATTCCTAATGGAAGTAAAGAATACTTCATTCGAAGGAATTTCAAACAGGCGACGCGGGAAATGAAGGAAACTTTGTATTTTTTGCAGCTCAGGTCCATACTTAATTATGCATGCATAGTATGGGACCCCCACCAAGACTATCTTATAAATAAAATAGAAAAACTTCAGAATCAAGCGGCAAGGTTTGTTTTAAATATTTATAGCCCCTACGCCAGAGTTTCACAAATGAAGGCCACTTTGGGATGTGATCTGCTACGTGTACGTAGACAGAAACTACGGCTTAAACTGTTGCACCAGATATATTACTCTAACACAAGAATCAATCACCATAGCTATCTTGTTCAAGCCCCCTACACATCCACTCGCTGTGACAATAGGAAAAAGATATCTACCACCAAATGCAGACCCAATCCTTTCTTCCACTCATTCTTTCCAAAAACAATAAGAGAGTGGAACAGCTTAAGTGACGACTTGGTTAATGTAACAAATAATGATTTATTTTTTTTCAATGCTGTAAAATTCTCCTTGCATTATGTATGTTCTGTGTGTTTGAAAATGTATTTTGTGATGCATTATTACGTTCTGATGAATGTGGTGGTAGTTCTTTTTTATTTTTATGTGCATTATGTATTTTGCTACGAATTTCTTTGTACTGACTGTTTTTTGTTCCTCCTACGTAATGCCTATATGGCGATATAGGTACTCTGTAAATAAATAAATAAATAAATAAATAAATAAATACTTTCCATGTTATCTACTCAAGTGATCGGTAGCACGGACTCTGAAAGGAGGCTGCTGCTGCGGAAGCTACATCGAAAGAGAGCACCTGTCTCCCAGCCCTTGGGACCAAGGGTGCTGGCGAGGTATCGGTGTTAATATAACACTCCTATTTTATGGTGTCATGATAACTTAAAACTCATTCTCACCAGGCATGCTTCAATTCACTTTCACGATTTTAATGAATATATGTCTTACGCACCTTTAGAGCGCAGAATCTTAGGCCCTTCTACAGCCATTTAACATAACTTTTGCTCTCACCCGATATCATTTCCTGGCGCTTTTTGGCCATCAATTGCCCTTGCGCCATTAAACTACCTATATCATCATCATCAACAACGCTTCAGTTACCTATAGCAAACGACCAGGGCAAGGCTATGCCTCTACTCCTAGGCCGAGACTGGCTTAATAAAATCCAGTTTGACTGCAATACTCTCGGTGCTGTCGCAGAAAATGCCGATGTAAGTTTTCTGAGGGAAACGTTTCCAGAAGTCTTCTATACAACAACAGGGGTAGTGCGAAACTTCGTAGCCAGCATAGCGATAGACCCAAATGTTACGCCTGTTTTGCAAAGCCAGGTCGATGGCTTTCACTACTAAAGATGCAGTAAGTGAGGAATTCTGAAAGCTAGAGAGTCAAGGAATTATAAAGAAAGTCACAACGAGCAAGTGAGCAACTTACACCGTACTGGTTCCGAAGCGTGGAGTGGAATTAGAATTTGCAGTGAGTACTAAATAACAATCAATCAAGTACTTAAAACTAATTGTTGTCCACCGCCGCTTCCTAAAGATCTGTATTTGATGTTAGCTAGGGTCACAGTATTTTGTGTGCTGGAATTATCATCAACGTACCAGCAAGCACCTCTCAGTGAAGTGTTCAAGCCACTGCTTACGATGAACACGCGTCAAGGACTATACGAATTCCAGAGACTTCCATTTTGAATGGCGAGTGCACCAGCCTTATTCCAGGTAATGATGGACAAAGTTTTATAGGCGTCAGATGCTACATTGATGACGTCATCATCACTGGTAAAAGTTCAGAAGGCTGCTTCACAACAACTACAAATGTCCTGAAAGCAGTCAGTGACCACAACATAATGCTGAAAGAAGAAAAGTGGAAGTTTGTTTGTGAATCCATGGTTTACCACGAACACAAAGTCACGGAGGAAGGCATCTACCCCACCGATGAAAAGATAAAAGCAATGCCAGATGCGGCAGAGCCAAGCAACATCACGGAACTCAAAGCCTACTTGGGTCTCCTAAACTTCTATAGAAAATTGGCCCGTCAGAATCATGGCTACTTCAATTGTCCAATGCTCTATTTGTGGGATACATTCGATACAGCATGCCGGTGCTCTCCAATATGAGACCTAGTTGTATGAAGACGTTAGAGAGTGTTCAAGCTCAATGCTTACGAAGATGCTTGGGTCTACCGCGCTGTACTTCAACAAATGGGACAATCGCAGAGGCTAAGGCTTGTCTCATCAGTGTATACATGCTCTGCGAGCCACTTAGAGTTCACCTCCCATTGCTGAGCAGACACAAACAGCACCCACTGTCAGTACTACCCGCCACTCACCCAGATTGCAGCTTCTCAAGAGTAATATCGCGGCATGAAAATATTATACCATCAAAATTTTCTCCGCCAAACGCCCGTGCAGTGCCTCCATGGGTCCTGCCTAAACCACCTGTTTCTTTTACGATACCTGGAATCACGAAGAAGTCGCTCACTTCTGTTGGCCTCAGACAACTGACCCTATATCACATTTATACAACGTACAGTGATTCTCTGCACGTGTACACCGACTGATCCACCACGCTAAACCCGTCCGCCGCAACCTTTGTCATCCCAGACATGGATATCGCTCGACGATTCAAAGTGGACCATAAAACCACATCCTCTGCGGCAGAGCTTGTGGCAATCCGGGAGGCAATAAGATTTATTTCCGGAGAGCGACCTCGAGCCTGGACGATTTTCTGTGATGCCGAACCCGCTTTGCAAACCATTTATTGCATCATGAAGCAACTCCGTATTACAGCTTGGCAATAGAAATTACAGAACTTATTCAGGTTGCTTCAACAAAATGGTCATCTTATAACTTTTCAGTGGATTCCCGCTCATTGCGGTGTGATGGGAAACGAAGAGGCAGACGCTGAAGCTAAAAATGCCTTAAGGAGTGCCCCTGAAGTACGCATTGCGTTTTCACGAGCTGACACGAACGCCCTGCTTCGCTGCGTGATGCGCAGCTACACACTTCAGCACTGGACCAAACCGGAACGGCGACACCAGCGACTTCACAAATGGGACCCGGAAATGAGGTTCCGCATGCCCCCTAAATTGAAACGGCAACTCACAAATATGATCCACCGCAGTCGTCTTGGTGTAGCGTACACCAGACGTTACGCACATATCATCGGTCACAGTGACACCGATCCTAATTGTGAACACTGTAATATGCCAGAAACACTTGAGCACATATTTCGTGTCTGCCCAGCATACGCACGTGAACGACAAACACTGATTTCTTCTAGTGAACTATATCGCAGTAGGTCATTAACTGATGAGACCATGTTGGGCCCTTGGCCAGACACCAACAGTGAACCTGCGGTCACAAGAGCAGTTATACCCTTTTTGGAAACAACTGGAAACAACTGGAAACAACATTTCATAGCGCGGCTATGAAATGTGTCTAAGCGAGAACGAACACTACATACTCACCTCTCTATCTCACCATCGTCATCCATTATTCTTTCTTTTCCACTTTCCCTTCCCCCAGTGTAGAGTAGCAGGCTAGAGCAAGCTATCGCTCAGGCCGACCTCTCTGCCTTTCTGTAAATAAGCTTACCTCCTCCTCCTTCCTATAGAAAATTGTTGCCAAATTTGGCAACTGTGGTAGCCCCACGTTATGAGCTTCTTCAAAAAGACCGCAAGTGAAAATGAACACAACAGTGCAAAAAGGAGGTCAAAGAAGCTATAAAAATGATTATGAACAGCGAAGTATTAGCCTTCTACGAAGTAACAAAGCCGATTATTATGAACAAACTCGCTAAGAAAAAGAACGGCCATTTGGGCTAGTTGGTTTGAATTCATGGTAATAAGGGCTGCAGCGCGATCACGAAGGTGCTAGAAGAAACAGGCAAAAGACGAGGCAAGGAAAGCAAAGAGGACAACACGACAAAGGAAAGAGGACACAGAAAGCAAAGAGGACACAGAAAGCAAAGAGGACAACACGAGCACTGGATAACCAGCGCTCGTGTTGCCCTCTTTGCTTTTTTTGCCTCGTGTTTTGTCTGTTTCTTCTGGCACTTTTGTGCTCGCGCTGCAGCCCTTATCGCCAAGAAAGCTACGTTGTCGATCCGACTTAGTTGCGAATCTTCCGCTTATGGCATAGAAGCTATGATTTTCGATGCTATGCCTGACGGAACAGAACGACCTATCACATTCGCTTCATGTACAATAACCAGCACTGAACGCAACTATTTATTCTCAAGGTGAAAAAAGAAACCCTCGCACTGATATTTGGTTTGAGACGTTTTCATCGTTGATTATTATGGGGACAAGTTCAGCCTATACACCAACCATCAGCCACTGCTTTGGCTTCTTGGGCGCGATAAGCTACTGCCAACTTTAGCAGTTGCACGAATTCAGAGATTGGCTCGGACGTTGCCGGCTAAGCAGTACGATCTCAAGTTCCAAAGCGGCAACGAAACGGAAGTCGCTGACGCGCTCTCATGGCTGCCACTGTCTACAGGTTCCGTAAACAATTAACTGGAGTGTTTGGCTAGCTTCAACGCAACACCGCTGGCAGTGAAAGAAGTTACTCGAGAAACGAAATAAGACAACAGACCACCAAATTACCCTGATGAACTGTGACCATTTTGAATACATGCAGATGAACTGTTTGCAGAGCAGGGGTGCTTGACTCGGAGCAATCAAATAACCATGCTGAAAACTTTGCAAGCACATGTTCTGTCAATGCTGCACGAGGGGCATCCAGGAATTACTCGCATGAACATGCTTGGACGGGTGTACGTGTGGTGGCGTTCCCCCAACAAAGACGTAGAAGAAACCAATCGGTAGTTGTCAGCAGCGGCGCCACAGCAAACGGACGACTGATTGACACTCTGCTTTTTTTGCAGATATCAAGAAACCCGGTGCTTCGTTGAAGTATATCAAGGTTTTTCCGAGCTGCGCTGAAACAACGTTGGATCGCTGATTGCTCATCGACTTGTGCGTCTGTGGGGCGCTGCGAACCATCAGAAGTACAAGCAAGATTAGAAATTAAGCAACGTGGAATAGGTAGGCTTGCTTTAGGAGCTCACGGGAATACACCAAATCAGGGAGTACAAGGTGATATGGGATGAACATCCTTTGAGGGCAGGGAAGCTAGCAGCAAGATAAAATTTGAGAAGCGATTGAGAGAAATGGGGGAGGAGCGTTGGGCTAGGAAAGTTTTCAGCTACTTGTACATGAAGAATGTCGATACAACATGGAGGAAGCGAACCGGAAAATTGACTGGTAAATACTTAGAAAACAGCAGGTGGCCAAACCAAAAAGAACTATCGGTTAAGAAGAAAGTGAAGGAAACGGATACTGACATGGGGAGCATGGGCATGATTAAGAAGTCCGCACTAGAGATCTATCGAACTTTTAAGTAGGAAATTGCCAAGGAAAAGATCTATAATAATACTCGGGGTAGTTCTTTACTGTTTGAGGCCAGGACGGGAGTACTGCGAACCATGACATATCGGGCCAAATACGAAGGGGCAGACACAGTACGCAGTGCGTGTGGAGAGGAAGAAGAAACTGCCAAACACTTGATAGTGTTCTGTAAAGGGCTTCACCCTATAGTTCAGGATGATGGCGCAGAGTTCTTCAAAGCACTGGGATTTAGGGACCGGGAGGGCAAAACAGACTTTAAGCGGGTAGACTTAACTAGAAGGAGGTTATCTTATTGGTGGCTAAAGTCAAGGCACGAGTGAAAATTAAACCCTTCACTGCAAAGTACGAATCCTCAAACTCACTTTTTAAAGAAAAAAATAAATCTAGTTTTTGGTTCATTAAGTATTACGGCTTGGTGGCGCTAGCCACCTCCCGATCTAAAGGGTACAGCCATATTCATCCATCGGAATGGATACAACCTGCACACTTCGTGCATCCTTGTAGTTGGCAGCAGTGGCAGCACAGCGAACGGATGACTGACTGCAACTCTGCTTTTTCGCAGGTTGGTAGTTCATTTCAGAACTTTCCTCTTAAATTTGCGCCACTGCTGCTGCTGTTGCCATTATTGCAATTGTTGCCTTTGTTGTCGTGGCGCGTTTTTTCAGATTGTCCAGTAATTTCTGTGAAATATGTTTGTCTCTCCTGTAAAAACACTGTAGTCTCACCTTATCTGGCGGTTCATTGCACGGAATGTTCTGCTTGTTACAACTTCGGAGCCTGCTCAAGCCTCACAGAAAACAGTACAGGTGTAAAAGCATAGCAGCTATGCAGAAGTGGGCGTGCCAAACATGTAAGACTGGAAAAACTAACTAAGGGGCTCAGACAGATACAGCAGCGATGAATCAAATGGCTGATATAAGACTACTTTTGTGAAACATAAACAAAAAAACTGGATGGCTTGATGCCAATTAAGGAGACTGTGTCTAACATCCAAGAGGCGGTTCAGACGATGTCAGAAAAGTATGATGAGGTTTTAGAGTGACTGGATGTCACACCGGTCCCGTTAATTAGGGAGGCGATCGCCGGGCTAATTCCAAGAGCCGAAGTATCGGCCCCCCGAACCGCACCACGAAAGCGTGGACAATTTAGGAGTGGTCCTTATTGATGCGCCAGCAGACGCCGGCTGTGGCCCAAAGAACAAGTCAGAGCCGAGAGTTGATAAGCAACAAAATTATATTCTCAATAATGGCAGATCAGAAAAACAATACACCAATATGCTCACTCCACAATAGCTGAGTACAATATGTCACCAATCAATCAACACACTACACAGTACAATTAGCCACACTCGAACAACGACACAGACAACAGTACACACTACAATGAAGTCACATGCATTGAACAACCAAGACCCTTAAAGACTAAAGAGATAAAAAACCTATTCATTCCAAAGTCCTTGGAACCAAAGTCTGAATGATACTCTTCCGAGAATCACTCACTCAAAGTCCAGCGTTGTTGCCGTTCCGCTGTCCCGAAGTTTCTCTTCCAGGAAACCCCGCGTCTTCAATTGGCCACTCTCCAAGCTTTAAACTTCTTCGCCGGAAACACGTCGGCTTCACACACGCAGCTCTTGCCCCGCGTCTTCGCTCGATAGCGGTAAACACACGCTCTTGCCTGTAGCTCAAGCCTTCACCCCTCAGGTGGAAATCCTCTTCTTCTCCCGCTTTGTCTCTACGGAAAAAACCTTCGCCGACTACTCGGCGGAATCCCTACGCGCTCTGGCGCTAACTTCCGTCTCCTCCTGCTTTCTCGTCTCCGCGGCTCGGTTAAATACCTTCCGCACGACATTCCAGAGAGTTCTCGTCATTTCTTCGGCGTGATACGCAGCGAAGGCGGGGAAGAGGGCGAGACGGTTGGAATGCCCTCCGCGGCAGATGACTCAGCTCGGTATGACCACGCCTATTTCCTTCTGAAACTTTCCAGCGCTTGCGCGGCCGCCGCTGTGGGGTGAGGAGGTTCATCGGCGAAGCCACGCTTTCGAGAGGAGAGGCGTCGCGTGCCCGGGGAGCCTTGGACGCTTGTTTTCTCTTTTTCTTTTTTTTCTTTGACCTCGCCCGCCTCTCCTTCGCGTTATCGCAAGAATTTGGCGGCGCGCCCGTTTTTAACGCTCGTTCTGTGACACTGCCCCCCACTTTAAGAATATTATCTCATAATATTCAAAACCACACAAACGAGCGCGAACCGTCACCACACACTCTGAAAGACTGTAACACAAACCGTCGCTCATGACACTTCACATTCGCAATAGATCGCTCAATACAATCTTACATTGTAGTTCAATTCCACAACACATGAAATATAGCCACAGGTACATGACTACAACACTTCATCACTCATTCCAAACAATACAAACGTACAAAGTTCTCTCATTACAACAATTATACAACACTATACATCACACCACAGCACAGACACTTCGACACTTGTGACACAGGATAACACAACATTAACACAACGTATGGCACTCAGCACTGCCAAACACATTCTTATTCGACTTCAGCACTTATCCTGTGTATTTCGAGCTGCGCTTGCGTCCTTTCTTGCGGTGCTCGCTGGATTTCTTCTTGTTTTTCCTTGTTCTTTTTCGGCGAGCCTTTTCCAACGACGACATCTGAGGCGGCGTCTCAGCCATCGTTGTCACTTCCGACACCGTTAACGGGTCATAACGTTCAACGGGTCCTGTCGATTTATTTACCAGCTTGTTCATGTCACGGCATTGGGCCTGGCTGGCCGACTCCGTCATTTTTACACTCTCGGTCGGTTGGGGTCGTGCCGACGTACGTCCAGCTGCGCACCCCGTGGACTCATTCAACTCGATCATCATCTCATTCGCGGTCTCTTGCGCCGCGGCTTCACCTTGGGCTCTAGTGAGATCCGTCGCGGGCTGCTCCTCCCCTGTATCTCGCGGTCACTGGGTTGGCGAGGGCTCTATCTTAGGGTCTTCTCTTAAACATTCCGGATCATTCGGTCCTCGCGCCCCGTTGATGTTTCCGATGACAAGTTCGTACAGGAGGGTCGTCATGCATAAAGCGGTAACCTTCCCGCTGAAGTACGGGGTTTCAACCTCAATTTCTGCTTCGGGAAGCATCCGAACTGTACGGTCAGGTAGGCAAACCGGTTTCGTTTTGCCTGTTAACTCACTTTCCCGTACCAAGTTTCTCCGCACGATAACAGTGGAGCTGCCGGTATTTCTTAACACCGTAATCTTTTTGCCCGCAACATTTCCAGGCAGCGTTGGCATTCCTTTCGCAACACCGGTTGGCTGTTTTGACATTATAGCACCCACAATAGGATTTTTCTCCCCATTTTCAACTCTACAAATCCGTCGGTGACGGCATTATCATCGGATTTTGGTGCTGCTAGCACACAGGATACCTGGTGAGTTTGACTCGCTCCGTTTCGACATGCGTCTGCTTTGTGCCCAGTCTGACCACACTTAAAACATTTTACTGCGTAGGGCTCGTAAAGATCGTTCGACAGTTTTTCGCGCGATGATCCACACGGTTGCACAGAAAACATCGCGGAATGCTCTCTGGTGCACGCTTATTTTCTTCGGGAGCCAATTTCTTCGAATCATCGGGACAATCCTTCTTGAGCTTGGCCAAATTAGTTCCACCTTGCGCTTCCAAGAATTGATCAGCCAATTCAAGCATTCCTTCAAGTGACTCAGCCTTCCTCTCTTTCAAGTACAGCGACAGGCTTGGGTGGCAACTAGTAAGAAATTGTTCTCTAATTAGGAGCTCTCTAAGTTCATCGTACTCCTGCGCTGTCCCTGAAAGTTCAATCCATCTGTCGAAATAATGGCAAAGTCGGGCGGCATACTGCGTAGCCGTCTCACCATCAGCTGGTTTTCCTGTCCGAAATCTGTCCCGGAATCCTTCCACAGTAAATCAAAATCGCTTCAGCAAAGCAGCTTTCACCTTTGCATAGTTGGCTGCATCGGTCGGCGTCAGCCTACCGTACACACTGAGCGCTTCACCACTCAAGCAAGTACTCAAAGCAGTTGCCCATTGATGTTCCGGCCAATTCTGGCTCCTTGCAATCGTCTCGAATCTGTGGAGGTACGCGTCAAGGTCGTCCTTCCTTTCATCAAATGCTACGAGTAGCTTGCTTGGGTTCAAGCGGAATCCGTGGTCCTCTCGTTCGCTGCTTTTAACTCTAGCTTGGACGGGAGTTTCACTTCGCTGTTGCAAATGGAGCCGCTCGAGTTCCATCTCGTGGTGCCGCTGCCGTTCTCTTTCCTCTCTTTCTTCTTTCAGCTGTCGCTCTTTTGCCTCTCTTTCTTCTCTCGCCCTCTCAGCGGCCAGCTTTTCTCTCTCCAACTCTAACTTCAATTGTTGCTTTCTTTCTTCCTTCGCCTTTTCAGCGGCCAACCTCTCTCGTTCCAACTCAGCTGCTTTTTCTTCTTTGGCTCTCTCTTTTTCTTCTTTTTCCTTCTGGGTGTACCACTTCCGTAGTTCGGCGCCGGAAAGACCCATCTTCTCACCAAGCGCAACTAACTTTTCGAGATCCATTGTGTCTCGCAACTCGCAAATGAAACCTTGCTGCGTGCAAAAAGTATCTGCCTAAATCGGTCTATCGGAACACTCCCCTGCACTCGTTAACGAGAACACTGTACTACACACAAAATCGTTCCGATAGCACTATCAACAACTCGAGGCTCTTCTCACTACTTTGGACACACTGAGCACCAAAAGGTCCTGTCGCGGACGCCAGATTAATTGTCACACCGGTCCCGTTAATTAGGAAGGCGATCGCCGGGCTAATTCCAAGAGCCGAAGTATCGGCCCCCCGAACCGCACCACGAAAGCGTGGACAATTTAGAAGCGGTCCTTATTGGTGCGCCAGCAGACGCCGGCTGTGGCCCAAAGAACAAGTCAGAGCCGAGAGTTGATAAACAACAAAATTATATTCTCAATAATGGCAGATCAGAAAAACAATACGCCAATATGCTCACTCCACAATAGCTGAGTACAATATGTCACCAATCAATCAACACACTACACAGTACAATTAGCCACACTCGAACAACGGACACAGACAACAGTACACACTACAATGCAGTCGCATGCATTGAACAACCAAGATCCTTAAAGACTAAAGAGATAGAAAACCTATTCAGTCCAAAGTCCTTGGAACCAAAGTCTGAATGATACTCTTCCGAGAATCACTCACTCCAAGTCCAGCGTTGTTGCCGTTCCGCTGTCCCGAAGTTTCTCTTCCAGGAAACCCCGCGTCATCAATTGGCCACTCTCCAAGCTTCAAACTTCTTCGCCGGAAAAACGTCGGCTTCACACGCGCAGCTGTTGCCCCGCGTCTTCGCTCGATAGCGGTAAACACACGCTCTTGCCTGTAGCTCGAGCCTTCACCCCTCAGGTGGAAATCCTCTTCTTCTCCCGCTTTGTCTCTACGGAAAAAAACCTTCGCCGACTACTCGGCGGAATCCCTACGCGCTCTGGCGCTAACTTCTGTGTCCTCCTGCTATCTCGTCTCCGCGGCTCGGTTAAATACCTTCCGCACGACATTCCAGAGAGTTCTCGTCATTTCGTCGGCGCGATACGCAGCGAAGGCTGGGAAGAGGGCGAGACGGTTGGAATGCCCTCCGCGGCAGATGACTCAGCTCGGTATGACCACGCCTATTTCCTTCTGGAACTTTCCAGCGCTTGCGCGGCCGCCGCTGTGGGGTGAGGAGGTTGATCGGCGAAGCCACGCTTTTGAGAGGAGAGGCGTCGCGCGCCCGGGGAGCCTTGGACGCTTGTTTTCTTTTTTTCTTTTTTTTCTTTGACCTCGCCCGCCTCTCCGGCGCGTTATCGCAAGAATTTGGCGGCGCGCCCGTTTTTAGCGCTCGTTCTGTGACATTGGAAAAGAAGGAAACAACGACTAAGGTCTTTCAAAGACAAATAAACGTGAGTGAAGCACAATGTAAAAAAGTTAAGATGAAAAGCACGTGCTGCAAACAGAACTAAATGACCTTGAGTGGCGAAACAGAAGTCTAATTTTGAATTTTCATGTAATCCAGGTAACTGAAAGTGAGAACCTACTGCAGAAGATGAACAACTTGGTTGACGTGATGACTCTGCCAAAACTCTCCGATCTAGATGTTGCTGCTATCCATCGCTTGTAAGCGAGAACAGGAAAAGTTTCCGGGTGTAATGGTGAGGTGCACGAGACAGGCAGTTAGGTTCCATTGGCTAGAAAACCGGCACAAAGTGAGAGGAAATAGTCGTAGAGATATTGTGTTGGAAAACTTGACAAGTTACAACCAGCAGTTGCTTAATGTCGTGAAAGCGTGAGCAAAAGACAATGACTTTCAGTTTGCGTGGCACGAGAACGGAATAGTCTTCGGGCGCAGAGTCAATGGTGAGCGAGCTGTGCGAAAGGCGAACGACTTTCCCGCATAATGCTGTTCTGTTCCACTGCAAACACTTCCTAACCTTCTGGTGATGGATAAAACAAAAAAATTATCTATTTATTTCGCAAACACTAAACTTTATCGGCTAAAACGTAAAAAACAAAAAAATCATACATAAAGTCTTTAAAATATTTGCATTTAAATGTGAGTTCTCTTGAAAATACACTAGAAGACCTTTAATTTTTCACCCATGCTTGTTCATTCATGTTCTACGTCTTACTGCTTACTGAAACGTAGCGCAAAGATAAGTATGAAGTGGTTCCTTTCAATTCTTACCAGTATTTTTGTTTAAACTGGCCAACGCGTCGTGAGGGCGGTGTCATGTTACTGTTGAACGTAACACGTAATGCGAGTTGTTTCCTGAATTTAGTCTTATGTGTGATGTTTTTGAAATGCCTATCGTTCGATCTGGTAAATATATTTTTTTCTGTTTGTTATAGGCCATCGGAGAAAACCTTTTCGGCTTCTTTTGCTTCGATGAGACGCTTTAGCGTTTTTCTTGAGACAATTCGTATTTTTTTTGGTATCGGGAGGGGGCTTTAACATTGATATGTTATGCAACGCTGATTGATATGTGAGGTTTCACGTCCCAAAACTACCATATGATTATAAGAGCCGCCGATGTAGAGGGCTTCGGAAATTTCGACCTCCTAGAATTCTTTAAGGTGCACTCAAATCTGAGCGTTATGCAACTCTACACCACAGCAAACTATGAATGCAACTATTTCATCGAACAGCTTTTAAAATGTTATTGCTTTGCCGACCAGTGTTACAGAATAGAGCGCAACTTTGCTAGATATGTTCATTACAAATGCCAACGATAATAACATCTTTATAGGAGCTTAGTCTGAAGATAACGGCGATCATCTTCCTATTATCCTTTTTATTAAAAAAAGCACCTAACAAAAACGTAAGGAGCAGACGGTGACCATTTAAGATACCTCTGAATCTAGCCTAAAAGATTTTAGAAACGACATGCCTGGTAGAATCCTTACTCTAATATTTTAGATGAAAAACGTAGAGCAAGCCTACAATGCATTATTAGACAATATCTTAGATATTTATAAACGTCACTTACCCGAAAAACAAGTTCGTTTCAACAAGAGATCCGTAAGCGATGAAGGACCCGGGACTTGCTTAACAAATTGAACATAAAAATGAACTTTGTCCCATATTTCTTGTGATTAGAAAATGTGGAATGTGTATTTATTATAGGGTATACGAAAATTGAATAAATAGGAAATTATCAAGCGCGGATAAAACTCACACCTTGTGGACGAAGCTGAACCTATTTTTGAATCATAGTACAACACGGGTAAGTGGAGAATCTGACTATAAATGGGCGCAACGTATCAGGAGCTGAACTTACAAATGACGACTTAGTCAACAGCCCACATAATGACTTGTGTAATGATTTCTACTAGATCCAAATTTATCTCCCATAATTTTTAGCCTGTAGTAGACGATGATGTTTATTTTGTTTGTTTTTTTCTACTTGGAAACACTTATTCTCGTGATGTTCATGGTATTCAGATTAGACCCGTCAAATAGGAGCTATATGTCTGTGTCCCTTATATCACTCACACATTCAATCTCCCTCTGTCAAGTGCAATGTTTTGCGAAAGAATGCAAGAAGCAAAAGTCGGTTTTTTGTTTCAAAAAGGTTACAAAATTGATATTCAACACTTGTAACCCGTATTTATTCTTCCAGTGTTTTCGGAAGGGTTAGAAAAGCTGATGCATAGTCAACTGTAGTTATATTATTAATAATGTTTGCGAGCCCTGCGCTATATATCTAGTACAAGACTTACATGATACTGCCGCAACACCTGTATATGCACAGGAACGGCATAGGCCTAATAAACATGGCGTATATTTGCTTTCGAAACGTCTTGCTTGTAAAAATCAATTGCGAATTCCGCTGCCTGTGATGTCCGTTTACCTCAAACCACATGCATTCAATAATTAATCATCGGAAGGCTTATTCGCACTTTTTTTTACCTAGCTAGAACAAACCCTGAAAATAGATAATTTTTGTGGTTAGTATATACTTACGATATCGTAATGAATTTGGCTTTCTTTTTCTTTTTCTTTTTGTGTGGCGAAGTGCCACTTTGCTGATAACAGGTGCTGTATATCCAGAAGTGCGCACGATTGACTTTGTTGTTGAAGATGCTCTAAAATTGAAAGCACTGCACTGACAACAAATGGAAGAGAGACTTCTGTTTATTGTGTCTTCCGTTCTTACGCGCTTTATTGAAGCTGAACTCGCGCTGCAAGTCACTTTCCTTGCTACAATATCATCTGCGAAACTCTCTTGATGATTCTCGTGGTTGATGTTCCGGCGCAAAGTACCGGCACCTTGTTTACAATCATTGTGAACAAGGACACGATTCGAGTCCCGAAACACGAACACATTTTTATGCTGTTGTGGTTGGCGTTTTCGTCTTCTTATTTGATGATTCTTCCCCACCAGACGTTTGTCCGTTGTAGCTGTGATTCAATCCCCACAGCATTTGCAGAAAACGTAAGCACAGTGTGCCACTGCCAAGCAAACATTTATTGCATTCAGTGAGTTACCTCAGCTGTTTCCACCCTGAACCCTTTTTTACAAGACATTTTGTACATTCACACATGTTTTTGAAGCATGCACCACCAAAGAGCACATATAACTTTAAATGTATACTGAACGAAAAATTCGCCCCAAAAAGAAATGCTGAAGTGAAATAATGAATGCTGAAGTGTGTGGACACAACCTTAATTCCAACTTGAGACTAGGAGAAAATAATGAGTATATTTGATTTTTCGCAAATTGATGCATCTCGCTGCTGCGCCGTGAAATAGGGCCGTGAACTATCTATCTATCTATCTATCTATCTATCTATCTATCTATCTATCTATCTATCTATCTATCTATCTATCTATCTATCTATCTATCTATCTATCTATCTATCTATCTATCTACGACTTTTAGATCTCCTGGCCGTTTCGATAAAGGTATCAATACGAAACTTGGTATGGTATAACATGACGGTATGAAGAACATATTTGACTAGTTATAACATGCAAATCGTGATACGTATGTCATGATTGTCATAATTTGCATTTCATGGTCCTGCAGCTTTTGCAGCGGTTTCGTTCACATGACATGTTACAAACTGGTATGGCATGACATGATTTCATGGTGAACACAAGCGACAGACCCTAACATAAAAATTATGACATGCGTATCATGTAAGAACATGACTACATGCACAGTCATGATGCGCTCGCGGGCGTTTCTCTAGCGTCACATGTACCAAATTTGGTATGAATGGTACGGTACGTGAATGGATGACGAAGGTATGTGACTGGTGCAAACATGATAATCATGAAATGTGTGTCATGTAACAGCATGACTACATGCCATGCTCATGATGCGCTGGCGGCGTTTCGCTAGCTTCACTTATATCAAATATTGGTATTACCAGACGTGAATGGAAGACGAAGGTATGATGCTGGTGCAAACATGATAAACATGAAATGCGAGTCATGGCCTCGCCGTGGTAGTCTAGTGGCTAAGGTACTCGGCTGCTGACCCGCAGGTCGCGGGTTTGAATCCCGGCAGCAGTGGCTGCATTTCCGATTTAGGCAGAAATGTTGTAGGCCCGTGTGCTCAGATTTGGGCGCACGTTATAGAACCACTGGTGGTCGAAATTTCCGGAGCCCTTCACTATGGCGTCTCTCATAATCATATGGTGGTTTTGGGACGTTAAACCCCACATGTCAATGTCAAATGCGAGTCATGTAACACCATGACAGCATGAAATGCTCATGATGCGCTCGCGGCTGTTTTGATAGCTTCACATGTACCAAACTCGGATACGTGACGTGAACGCACAACTTAGGTAAATGACACAAATAAACATGATAATCACGACATGCTTGTCATGGAACAACATGACTACATTCCACGCTCATGATGCGCTCATAGCCGTTTCGCTAGCTTTATATAAGCCAAGCTTGGTATTACGTGACGGCAATAAACGACAAAGGTATGTGATAGGTGCAAAGATGATAATCATGAGATGCGTATCATGGGAGAACATGACTTCATGCCACAGTCTTGGCGCCAATACATTTAGACGTGATGCGGTGCGCGTGCTCGCGGGCGTTCACTTCGTCGAGTCACGCCGGCGTTGCCACGACTGGCACCGGTCCTATACTATATACTCGCAGGTGCGCGCCATGCTGCGTTGCTTTGACGCATGCACCTTTCAGTGCGTCCGGCGTCCCTTCGTCACGAAACGAGGGAGATGCAACGTTGTCTGAGCAATGCATCTGCGCGAAACGCAGCATGTCGCATTACCTGCCGGTTGCCGTCGGGCCGCGCCGACGCACGCTGGTTGCGTCGGTCGCGCCAGGCTTCAGGCTATGTAGTGCTCGCGTTTTACTAACGTAGCGTCACTGTGCCCAGTTTTTGCGTGCGTCAACGCTACATGGGAGTATATTGGGCCTTTCATGATGCGCCCGCGGCCGTTTTGCTAGCTTTACGTATACCGAATTGGTGTTACGTGACGTCAATGAATGACGAATATATTTAACTGATGCAAACATGATAATCCTGACATGTGTGTCATGTAAGAACATGATAACATACCACGCTCATAGCATACTCACGGTCGTTTCGCCAGCTCTACATATACTAAATTTGCTATCACGTGACGTGATTAGAGGACGAAGTTAAACGACACATCTAAACAAGGTAATCAAGACAAGGAATTCATGTACGGCATCTATTATCTCCACCTCGTAACGTAGAGCTACTTTTACAGTGACATATTATCAATGACAGTCAATACAAAACTTTCTCATTCGTGCTTCGCATACCACCGATTGCCAATGTACATGGTATCTGCCAATATTTTTAACGACACGATTAATTTTTGCCCTCCTATATAATGCAATGTTACACGCTGTTATTTCCTAGATGACACCGACGTTAAAAGCGAAAAAAGAAGCGAAACGAGTCATCATACAGAGACGCCGTCGTCGCTGTGTTTACCTGTGAAATGGCCTTGGATCGCTTCTCACGATCTCAATAGTCGTTTCAAAACAGGCGTTGTCTTGTAGAAATGGCACTTTTTCAATATCAGTTTATTCAGTCCGCAATTATTCGACATCACAAGTGAAATGTATTCGACGGTCTTCACGCCGCCGCGAGCAGTGATGTCTACGAATGCTTCCAGGCTTGACTCCACCTACTCACCTTGGGCATAGTGGAGACACCAGCACATGGTTCAGCGCCACACTAGGCATGGTTTTTCAAGGGAGAGGCGGAGCAAGGCAAGCACTTGAGTGGGAGAGAGCGCCGCTTGCGCGCTTGCTGCTGCACATGGCATTACGGCCGCCAACAAGCGCACAGGCGTGCAGACGCCACGATCTCGCAATTCACTAGAAATACGGCTATCTGCTAACCATTACGTAGAACAAACGCTGTTAATAGGAGCAGTCGTATCGTCCGAGTAGAACTTCAGTGTTTTCCTAGTTTTCTTTAAGTTTAGTTCAGCATCTCTTTAGGATAACTTGTTGTCGATTCCGTACTCGGGTACCACCTTGTTTGCTCGGGCCTATGCCAGGCCGCGCCGAGATGGCGAACATTTCTCGAGTACGGGCCGGGCCAGGGATTCGCTTTGAGTCACCGGGTCAGCTCAGACAGGTAAGTTTGAACGAATTTCAGCCCAGGCCGAGCCCGTGCAATGTTTATTGTAGGGGGTAAACTTCTAAAGTACAGATTGAAAAACATGAACAAAGAAGTAAAACATTTCAGAACAATAACGAATAAACAAGAAAAACGCAGATTAGTGACAAGTCAATAACATTTCGGTGTGCATAAAAGAAAAGAAATGAAGCTACATTATAAATAGTGGAAGGCTGACACGCATTTAGCTTGTGTGGCAAAATACCGAGCAAATTATGCGTAACTACTATTATTAACGCATGCACACACACACACACACACACACATATATATATATATATATAGCGCCACAGATTTCAAAAAGAAGACAAAAATTAAAAAAAAGAAGAATATAGGCGTAGACATCAGATAGGTTTAGCAAGTTACGAAAATACGGTACGAAAATATGGTAAGGCCGTACAGTAGCGCTCCTCCTTCTTAATTGTGCTTTTGCCACTCCCGCTTCCACTGACACTGCCTACCCCAAACTACAGGTGTCACTTCAACAATGTGTACGCGGAAAGGCAGCAATGGGGAGTGACTGCAGCACAGTTTTCTTGAAGAAAGCTTTTGTTGTGTTGGGGAGCCTCCGCTGGTAAAAAGTCGATGAGCGAAGAAGGACGACCATACCGTCATGTGGTAGCATATTAACGTACCGCGTTTCCATCACTTGCTAAAGCTCGCTGTTGCCTGCGCACATACCTATTTTGAAAACGCCTTCTCTTAAATACGTTTGAAGAAGGAATATATCAAATGGGTGACAGTGTAAGTAGATGAAGGCACAAAAATGGTTTTTTACTGTACATGGGCGTCACAGTAAATGGTTTGCTACGTACTAGTGAAACAAAGTACTCCATCACGTGATCCACTAGGTGTAGCTAAAACATCGCGCGTATAGGCACGCGCACAGAGGGACGTTTCATTTCATTTCATTCCAGTTTTATTGAGCATTTTCTTCACAGAGTTTCAGAAAGAAAACGCAAGGATAAGAGCAAAAAGCTGCTATGTTAGCAGCTTAACGAGGCTCCCACCCCTTTTCACTTGGCATTACAATTCCGCAGAGCACAAATTTGAAAAAAAAACAATTGGACGTAGAATTTCAAACTTCAAGAAATTAGGAAATAAAAAGAAAAGGCATCAAAATACATCAGTTTCAAGTTTACATAAAATGAGCAAACCCCAAAGAGAGAAAAACAACAAATAAAACAAGAAGACAGCGTACGGTCAATCATGAAACAATGTACACTTTGCTAAACGGCTACAAAGTATTACGAAATGATTATAAAACGTTTACAACACTGGGTATGCGAAAAGCACAAGTTTTAATGTACAAGGGAAACACTGACGAGTGAAATGTTACATGTTTTACTCGTAAAAAGCAAATAAAAATGGCAAAGAAAGCAAATATCATGGGATACCATGTTACACACGAGCACTATTATAGGGTGTTTCTTTTACATATAGTATTTTAGCCGGACAATTAGAAGATGCTAAACTACACGCTGCCATTCTGGATAAGAAGCTTCTTAAGTTTTTTTTGTGTATTAAAGATTGCGATGTTTTTTTTCAAACATGTTAAAACAAGTAGGAATACAGTGTTCAAGTGTCCTCAAACCATGATTAGTTCGCGAATAAGTAACGAACCAGGAAGGCCTTTTCAGAATGTCATAATAGGATTGTGTAGTTTTCCTGAGGTTACACAGTTTAAGAAAACAAGCTTTGTTTGATAGCAAGCTTTGTTTGTATTTCATAATAAGTTTAAAGTGGTGGGTGCCCCGCCGCGGTGGTCTAGTGGCTAAGGTACTCGGCTGCTGACCCGCAGGTCGTGGGATCAAATCCCGGCTGCGGCGGCTGCATTTCCGATGGAGGCGGAAATGTTGTAGGCCCGTGTGCTCAGACTTGGGTGCACGGTAAAAACCCCAGGTGGTCGAAATTTCCGGAGCCCTCCACTACGGCGTCTCTCATAATCATATGGTGATTTTGGGACGTGAAACCCCACAAACCAATCAATTAAACAGGTAATAAACAGATGGGTAAGAACAGGTAACAAAAGATTAAGTGCCGCTCTGATAGGCTTAATTTGTAGGTCATCTATGTCCAGAGCAGCAGTGTTTTTAGTGACATGAATACAGACAAAACTTCTTCGGGGGTTGTGTATAAAAATATGCCGTGCTCATGCTTGGCAAACCTAGAAAGTTCCTGTACTCGCTATTACAGGCACGAGAAGCGTTTGATAAATCGGAGGACACCAGCGTCGTGAAACACACGTTAAATTTATTAGCAAGTTCTACACCTTATACTATCTTGTTATCTATGTTTAACTCAAATGCGTTGTCTCGAGAGCAACGACTATTTAGAAGCCTATTTATTTCTCGCCAAAGCACGTCACCACGAGTGCTAAACCTCTTGAAGACAGCTTTATCGTACGCATCTTTAGTTTTTCTCAGGTGCTTTGTTACAAAATTCCTGTACCGCTTGAATTCCGAAAGATTGTTATGGTGTCATGTTTCCACGATTTTCGCGTATACAGTGAATTTTTCTTCTTAATCATTTCCAGACATTCTCGCGTCAGCCATTATTTCCAACCTTTCTTGAGGGTTTTGACCGTTTTATATTAAAGCTCTTATGGTAAGTTTTTGTTAACAGGTACATGAATATTTAATACGCCTCATTAGCGTTACTGATATATAGACATGATCCAAACTAATGTGGGTAATTTAACGCCTTAAAGTGTCTATTGTTTTGTTATTAATTTCCGTATTTTGTATGATTCTGGCGTTTTGTACGTTCATGTCTTGGAACCTGAAACTCTCGTGTTGTTTGTTTGCACTCAACCCTTTCCTGCGCTGAAAATAACTTACGCGCTATAATTTCTACGTAGAAGCCCCATTACAATTCTGATGCACATCTGATGCGCAAAAGTGGAAAGTATATTTCGTTTACCCAGCTAGCATTTTGGTGGTAAGCTCTCAAAACACGCTTTGAAAGATGCCATCTCAGCCAGCTTCAAAGTGGAGAGTTCAAAAGCGCCGGCAATTCCTTTGATGAGCGGCACCAAAGCCCAACACGCAGCGCACCTCTTCTAGCGTGTGCAATGGACCTCGCCACTTATTTTGAGGAGACCAAAGATAGGGAGAAGAGTACCCTAATGAACGCTCCGTGTGCTCATTGGCATCGCGCGCAGATCGAAGCTCAATTTGCTATTCAGTGTTCCACGCAATTGCGGAACGCAAAGGCCATTTAGGTGCTCAAGAGTTGGAAGCTCAGCAATTCAGTCGATAACGGGAGTGCTGGCTTTCGCTGGCGCCTGCAGATGCCTGGAATTGACTTACTAGTGGACTCGAAAAAGTTTGAAGTTTCGCAAGATACGCGTAACAAAGCAAAAAGCAGATTCCTCCTTAGACCAAGTCAACTGCCCTGCTGTGCGACTGCAGCTGGGCACGGAACGTATATGTCCTGAATGCTCATACTGGTGCGCTTTTCCGCAAAGTGTATATAAGGCATTTGCGTTCCATATTAAAAAGGGAAATTAGGACGCCCTATTGACCTTCAGATTGAATGCCACACCAAGCGAGGGAGCAGTGTGTTGGTGAGCAGAATATTTCACGTGCAATTTCTTGCCCAGGACCAAACAGACGCATACAGATAACCAGGCTATAATGCTACTGCCGTCCTTAAAAAAGACAGTCTTCCATTAAAGGGAACCATGTGTATATACTAAGCAGTGGGCGCTAATGCTTACACTGGCGGTGACGTTGACGCTCATCGGGGTGTTGCGATGGAGAGGCGTGGAGCACGCAGTGACGGACTGCAATGTGCCAATCTCTGATAATGAGCCACAAGAGACAGAAGACTCCAACTGGACACAGATACCTGCAGTCCGTTTTTATTTAACGCACACGCTGTGAATTTTTCGTTAAACATTTTCGCAATTTCTGTTACATTATCTACTTCGCGCTCAGTGTTTCAATATACAAAGTATCATCATATTGTGCATCATGGTCATTCTTATAGCAGCGCTTTTCTTAGTGTTGTGAATATTATTGTTTCTTATGTATCACAATGTACTGTCACATCTCTTCTCACATATGTATTACATTTCTATGTTATTTTTATGTACCATGTGTTCGTGGGAAATCACTAGTGTTATTCAATATGTTGCAAGTTTCTAGTTTCAATTGAAATGGTGTATTTGCATATATGCTAAACATCTGTATTTATGTTGGTTTTAGTGTTACTGCTGCCATGTGAGGGCCTTCAGGCACATTCAAGTTGTACTTTGCAGCTTTTCGCCTGAAGGACCCCCAAAAATTTTGTTGGAAAATAAAAGCATTTCTGATTCTGAAACAATGCACAGGAGAAATCCCCCTTCGGCGGTCAGAATTTAGTGCCTATATAAACGAAGCGTTCATTGAACTATTGTGCAGCATGAGCCATCGGTTATATATATATATATATATATATATATTAAATCAGGAAACTAGCTAGCACATGTACCTGCATCGGCAATCGGCGTTTCGAGATGAAAGAGGGGGAATGAACGGGAGGAGAGAAGTGAGAAGAGGACGTGGGGTGTAATGTCTAGAGGAGAGAGAGGGGGAGCGCTCGAGCGTTGATACAGCGAGAGTCACACGACGTAGAAATACACGGGGGATAAAGGCGGAGCCTAGTTACCTCAACAGGCGAGGATAAGTCCCCCCAAATGTCTCTCACTCACACAGGCAAACCGAACGGGGGGGGGGGGAGATTAGTGTGGCCAAAGCATCCACTATATAATGGAGCGGGAGCACTGAAGAATTATTTGATCTCGAGCCATAGATATCGGCAAGCCTTCGTCTTAGAGGGGGGAGGGGGGCAATTGGCATTTAGGCAACCGCTTCTGGATGTCTCGGTCGTCCACTTTTCGTCCGCAAATCGCCGATCGGCGTCCAGCGGACATTCGCAGAACTCTAAGGCGCATACTAATTGGCGATCCAGCAGGAGTCCTGCGGGTGTCCAGGGCAGATATGCAGATTTTCAATGAAAATATATGCCGTTTTATTGTATTATTGTTTTCGCAACCGAATCTCCACTAAATAATAAGCATTGGGTAAATCACAGACCATTAGTGGGCACCTAGTCGACCATTCATTTTTTTATTTATAATGCCTAATTGGTGCAGCTGGTCATATATGATAGAGGAGGTTCATTGTAAACAAAAGTACAAACAAAACACAAATGGTGTTTGTCTTGTCTCGTTTATTTTCAAGTGGCAGCGAGCCATTACAAACACCATTTGTCTTTTATTTGTTCCCGTGTTTGTCTTTGCACCGTACCTCTTTCATCTATATGACCATTTGCACTAATCAAGCATTGTAAATAAAAATGAACGTCGAACTCTGTGTCCAATATTGATTGGTGATTTACCCAATGGATAGCTGGTGGAGTTTGCACACCACTTCCCATGATAACTTTCTAACTATAGTGACACTTGCATCGTTTCGCACTTTTTCACATTTATATATTCATACAAAAGAACATGTTTCTGTGCATTGCAAACTGCTATTTTGCAACTGTTAATAATTGAAAAGCGTCATGACTCAAGCCATCACATTTTTGCGAAGCAGCATGAGGACGCAAACTGAATATCCTAAAGATGTAACGATTTGGCCGCCGACTTTCTGTCTTTTCATAGCATCCGTCATGTATGTGTTCCATCTGTTACCGTCCTGTATGTATTTGATATGTAACCGTCTGGTATGTCTTTCAGCTGTCATAATTTTGCTACCATGCTTATGTCTATTGAAGTGTGCATATTGCATGTGTCCTATAAGTAGCCTACCTTTATGCATACCAGAAATTAGGCCAGTTGATAGCCTGTATGGTGCTGCATAATGGAGGCTGTTATAAGTGGAATGTATATCAACAAGCATTTCAAACTGCAAAATTATTTTCTTTTCATTTATGTGTACAGTTGAGAGCATTTTACAGACAATATTCGAACAGGTAACGTACATAAGCTGGTGGTTTAAGACAAATAAGAACAACAGATCAGCCTTAGCCCAATGAAGCTTGAACATATCATTGTTATTGTAAAAGTTTTTACTCTTTCTGCATTTTCCAGGTAAATGAGAGTACAACAATTTCTCGAAAACAAAAACAAATGTTTCACATAAGAAACTCATCAAAACAGTAACTTCTGACCAGAAGGCTCTTTCAAGGCATTCGTAACTATATTGAGAATATTCTAAGATAAGCTTTGCACACCCAAATTAGCCATCTGTTGTATAATAATACGTAAATTATCTCGCAGTGGCTTCTTGGGCTTTATAAGCTAATAAATGTATGTAGCCTTACATAGTATAAAAGCCAGAACAATCATAATGTCAGAACCAACTCACGTGGCAATCATTAAATATTGCGATAAATTGGTAATGTAGTGTGATAGTAAATTACGAATGTGACAAACGCCATCAGTGCACTATCAGAGATACCTGGTTGGAACCAAACTGCAGCACTTAGCATCCATCATCGAAAGCAACACTACAGCATAAAAGCAGCAGTACACTTATTGTAACCCTTGACTGCTGAACTGAAGGCCGCGGAGTTGAACCGCTGCTGTGGTGGCCGCATTTTCATCAAAAAAAAAGTCTTGAGTTAGATAAGGTGCACTTCCCAGATGGTCAAAATTTCTTAATTTCTTAAGTCTTTCTCTATGGCATCCCTAATATTCATATATTGTGGTTTTGAACACGTCAAACCCAGCAATTAGAATTCATAATAAATATTACGCGAAAAGAAGCAAGCAAATATCATTATGTAGATGAAAAATGTCACCATTCCCGTTATTCTATGGACTTAAGTTACAATATTCAGGAATGCGTTCATGATTGCTATGTGGCGTTTAACGTCCTGAAACCACCATATGAATATGAGAGACGCCGTAGTGGAGGGCTCCAGAAATTTCGACCACCTGGGGTTCTCTAACGTGCACCCTAATCTGAGCACATGGGCCTACAACATTTCCGCCTCCATCGGAAGGGCAGCCGCCGAAACCGGGATTTGATCCCGCGACCTGCGGGTCAGCAATTGAGTACCTTAGCCACTAGACCACCGTGGCGGGGCTTCCAGAATGCCTTCTGTCAGTTATAATTAACAATGTCACACATGGTTAAGTATCACTAACATATCACACATGGTTAGGTATTAGCAAAGTAAAGTATGATTAAGCATGACTGTAGGAAATCACTTGATTGTACTGATGGCATTGAATTCCAGAATACAATGAACTAATATTACAAAAACATAACAAAATAAAATATTTAGCCAATTTTAGAATGAAAGTAATATCATTGGCCTACTACAGCCTTATCACAATGCAAAAAGTTCAATTTTAAAAGGAACTAATTGAACATGACACAAAATTAAAACATGACACGTAACTCTTAAGGGCACCTTAATAAGTAGATTCTGAAGAATATATATATGCTGTAAAAATCTTAGGAAGCAGCACTGACACATTCAAAGATGTGCGTGCTTTGTACTTGTATTAAAATTTAGCCCTAAAAATAGAAAACCGCCTTTTCAGATCAGTTATGTGTCTAGGGGGACACTAAGTGAGACAATATAGCTGTCAACTGCCCAATAAACTAAGAATAACGAAACTTTGGCGGCTACATTAGGTGGGTATGTTTGCACAGAAAAGTTTGCGGCAGTTGTGATTTTACACACTCCCACATAAAAAAATTCTTCGAGCATGTCTATGCTTCGAGATATTCGCTCCGAAGTTTAATTGTGCTTTTCATGATTACACATGCAAGGCAGTTAGTATCAGCAAACTATTGCTCCCTGTTGGGATGAGCAGTCACTGCTAGCTCACCAGCCGGTGGTAAAAGGGTAACCATTATAATATTTGCCTACGGCTTCGACCCATGGTCAGATTGTATGCGGCCATCAAAAATGATATGTGGGGTTTCACGTCTCAAAACCACCTTGTGACTATGAGAGACGCCGTAGTGGAGGGCTCCGGAAATTTTGACCACCTGGATTTCTTTACCGTGCACCCGAATCTGAGCACACGGGCCTGCATAATTTCCGCTTCCTTCGGAAATGCACCCACCGCAGCCGCGATTCGATCCTGCGACTTGCGGGTCAGCAGCCGAGTACCTTAGCCACTAGGCCACCGCGGCAGGGCGGCCTATCAAGGAGTAGTAGCTGTGTGCTCTCCTACATGCATAATGATGCAAGCCGCAACTAAAATTACTTGTAGGATATCTAAGCACAGGCATTCAAAAATGTTTTGGATCCATGCAGTAATGTGACTGACTCAAATTTGTAATACATGCATAGGGGCCTGCTGCAGTCTAAGTTCAATATTGCATCTTATTCAACGGCACGGCTGACAGTAATAAGTATTGTTGCACATTGTGTCCCCCTGAACACACAGCTATATTCAAAGGTGGCTTTACACAAATAACTTACAGCACTGACTTCTTCAAAGAAAAAACAAAGGGCTTAATTTTGAACATCCTGAAAAAGCGAGGTACTTGAATAAAGCAACCAGGTTGCTCAGTGAAGTTCCCTTTTCACAGAAAACAGAAGCCAGGCGCAGTTGTTGTACATCTGCAGCCAACGTTTCCACGAGCTACCATGATGACAGGCTTGTCCAAAATTCTTTCACACTCAGTTTGCACAAGGAACATGCATAGGTTGCGATGGAAATATAGAAAAAACAATTTAGTGATATTATTCTCTTAGTGAAACTGAATTTTTCAGTATTTTCAAAATTATTTGGAACAATGTGTCTTAAACTAGCAGGATGTACACAAACTAGAGATGTTACAAGATAAACTCTCATGATGTTTTTGGTGAACACAGTTGAAACATTGTAAAATAGTATGCAATTTCCACATCACAGTTGTGTCAAAACCATGCTTATTGCGCTCTTGCATAGTGCATTGACATGCGAATTCAATGATACCACAACACACCCAGGTATGCAATTTCATCAAGTATCCATTGCAGGTAAGATATAAAATTGTAATATAAATTTGATTTTAAATGCAACAAATGTAGCTTTTTTCAGGCTGCTCACATTGGGACGAATATATCTCTAATGTCAAATATTATAGTCACTAAATTGCTATTGTTTGCTGCTTAACTATGGTCATTAGTTTCAATGATTCTTGTTGGCTAAAAACACGGTACGCCTCTCTTAGGCATCACAGACTGTCTAGTGAAAAACAAATGTGGACATAGGTTTAGAAATGTTTCAACCCCAAGGTTGAGCGAGGTGCATACAATATTTACTAAACCAAAACAAAATAACGAAATACAGCCATAGTGGAAACAAGCAGAGTAAAATCTGTGGTGCTCGAACGCTTGGACTAATGACAGAATTTGTGCTCGCACTGTAAGGTATAGCGATTCGGCCGTATTTAGCTATGAATTATTCGTTCAAAATGCAGTTCCCGTTTAACGAATAGCTTAAAACGCACCAGTTATGGCCAGATCAGGTAATATCCGTTGCAGGTGTATACCGCAAGTTGGAATTTTACTAAACGAGCTGCATGAAAACCTAAGTGTAAGGCAACCTTTCCGAGCAATATTTAAGACGATGCAACACATTGCAAACGAACACGCATACTCAAGTATTTCTGTAGTTTATAAAGAAGAGTACCGGGGAGGATGCACACCGCGGCATTCATTCGGCCACTCGCAAAAGAAAAAAACTTCTTTGATAGTTGTCGTAATGGATAATAATACTGTAGCTGTTTAAAATAAAACGTACAGTGTATCAAATTGCCATAGACACGTTCACTTCAACAGCACACAATAAATATGATGGGCTTACGTGCCCTAGCCATGATCAACGCCTACAGCTAAGAAACGCCCCAGAATTATTAAACAAAAATAGTTGTCACTCGCGAGCAGAGCCCCCTTCAACACCACTGCCGACAGAGGCGGGCGCCATCCCGCCTTAGCTCAAATCTGCCACCGAATTTCCGCTGCGTGTGCATGCGCTCCCTGCTTCAAACGCCATACAAAAGCAAAACTCGCCCATGCTTAAATTCGCGCAACCTTGCCTTTATCGTCATTAAATGCTACAGACAAACGGGCCCTCCACGTACACAAAAGCTCACTTACCATGCACATGGTACGAAAAACGAGGTGAACGCGGTGGTAACAGAGCGCCGACCGCAGAAATGTGGTACATACCTGGCGAGTGCTTCACGATACGAAGCCACAAAACCTCGCTTGAGTGTATCGCATCTTCGTAATCAGCAGCACTTGCAGAACACAAAACACGAACACAGAACGCCACCACACGAGAGAAGTCGACTAAAACACAACCCTTCAAGAGGCGGTCGTTGGTCGAGCAGCGGGTAACAAGTCCAAACAAGTGAGGTAGTTCCAGCCGTGCAGACGCATAACCGCGTTTGCGCGTCTTATTTTTTAATGCTGACAAAAAAGTTTGTTATGACAATCAATTATGTAAAATATAAGTACATATAAAGTACATAAATACGTAAAGTCTATAATAATTTGATATAAAATATAAAGAAACGTTGAACTTGAAGCGCGCAAACTTTGAAACTTTTATTGAAGGTACACATTAAACGCAATTCGGAACAAAGAAATGAACAACAGCGGTAATAAACACAACAAAAGATTCATATATAGTAAAATAAAACATACAGTTGTTGATTTACGCGCGAGAACGTATTGCGACTGATATGGCTTTATATAAAACAGATACCAAATACAAAATATACAATGCGGGACGTGGTGTGTGTGGTATATATATATTCACAATACGCCCTTCTCGTTATGTCTCGGGGGCGTCCACTGGAGAAAGCCAAACGGATGTAAAAATTTATTCCGACATAAGTATTCTTCGGATGTCCCATGGACATCTGCTTAGGGCGGACGCGGACGTGCGGACTTTATCTGGATGTCCAAGGGAGTTTCAATGCCCATTGGGCGAGGGGGGGGGGTGTTTAAAGCTGCGTTCTGTCTTGATTGGAGAAGGAGGAAAGCGCTGGTCATCTTGAGTGAATAAAGTGCTGTTGTGGCTTTAGGAAATACCCCCACTGCTGCTTTGCTGTTTTAAAAAACTTTCTTGTTTATATGTCTTGTTTTTTTTGTGCGCAATGTACACGTGGCGTTGCTGTTGGTTTCACTCGCCACCAGAAGCTTTTCTTTTTTGCACAGATTAACTCGCCCAAAGCGACATTGCGGGCAGCGTAATTGACAATGCATTTTCCTTTTTTTGACTACGAAATTGCTCACAGCCTCTCTGACTCATTAAATACTACTATTGAGTTGGTAGATAGAAATTTCAGTATCTGTCGATATCGGTTGGTTTTCTGTGAACGAAGAAATCGTGCTATCATAGCATTTCTCTCCGGAGAACATTCGAGAACGGAAGGGATCTAGCCTATTATTATTTGACAATTATCTGTACAAGCATGTCATTATAATTTTAAAACACAAGGTAATAGAAGACCACTTCTGTCTTCGTTATGCCAACTCAGCCTACAATTCTGCTGTATCAGTGCATTTGATAAAATAAATTGTGAAGTATGTCATATTTTGGCACTTAGGGAGCAACTACCAGGTGTCGTGAGGTATGAATAACTACTTGAAAAGAAGCAATGTGGAATTATCGCAGAAGACAGCAGCGTTGCGACTGCTGTTTGACCGTGAGGGCGGTGAAGGTGTAGTTAGGGAGTGTTGAACGCACTAAAAAAAGCAGGATACCGTTTTGCAAGAACGATTAACTTGTGTTTGTGCGTCGTTTAGTACTTCCCCATGAACCAAAATTGTTACGCTCACCAAAATTCGCGGACGAGCCTGTGTTCGACTGTCGAAACCTACGTATGTTTCTCGCACGCGCGTGTGCTGTGAACAATTTCGCTGGTTTCAGTCGTGAGGTACACGCGTGTCAGTGACAGCAGCCTATTCTGAGCTGTTTGAAGACAATGCGCTTTCGCACGTAAACGTTGCATGGGTGTTTTAGTGTGCCTAGTCTAAAACTTACATTTCGTGCGCTCGAACTGCCACGAGCTGCATGCTGGGGCAGCAGCGCCTTTTTAGCATTTCGACGATCACTTATTTCTGCAGTTAGAATTTATGCGCATTATTTTGCGATATAGAGTGGTTTTTACTCATTTTCAGTCTTTAACTGATCTTATTTGTGGGGAGTGGCTACTCTTACCTCTATTCAGCATCACACCGCTGTTAGAGTGAATGCCGAAACGCGTGCCAAGGTCAAGTATGACGAACACAATTGAGCGATGGACGGGTTGGTGTCCCTTCAAATAAATAATGCTTCTGCAAATCTCTTTCGCGAACGTCGGTGTGCAGTTGGGGTCAAGAAATGGTGCAGAACGAACCTCAAAATATTTATTGTTATGGCATGCATTTGCGTTTCAGAAAATGGGGATTTTTATAGCAATTACATTTCCTCCACAGCAGTACACTGGTTATCTTGTGTCATGGTTCACTGTTACAAATCCATGATGGAATATGAAAACTCTGCCTAATATTCAAAAGAGTGCGCAAATTTCTGTGACATACGCTCTCCTGCTGATTTCTGCACCTGACTTCTGACCTCTGTACTTGATGTTCATGGTCAAATTACGGTACCACTAATTAAGCATCAACCAGTCGATTTTCAATTTGGATCTTTCTCTGTCTCGCTGCTTTAGGTTTGTTTCTTTTTTTCCATGCTATTAAAGTCGTCAGTTCAACTTGTTTCGTAGAACACAAGCATCGACATAGGCCAGTGTTTCAGTAAGCTGTCGCGCATGCACATTTTATTTAGTGCAAGACACAATATCACACCT
The DNA here is from genome assembly GCA_013436015.1 of Rhipicephalus annulatus. Classification (NCBI taxonomy): domain Eukaryota; kingdom Metazoa; phylum Arthropoda; class Arachnida; order Ixodida; family Ixodidae; genus Rhipicephalus; species Rhipicephalus annulatus. Next base: position 202,541 of record WOVY01010439.1, read on the forward strand.
CAACAACTGATAAACGGTACGTTGTTTGTACTCTTTCATTGAAATCAAAAGATTAACACTGGAACTGCACATCACAGCGTTTGCCCAAATGCAGGGAGATGTATGATATCTTAAATAAAGTGTGCTGTAAGGCACTGCGAAATGTTTCGGTCCCAGATGATCTCATAGAAAAACGACCATCACCAGATAGTGGAACGAAACGGCGACGCACAAATGCCACGGCATGCGTGTGACGGTGAACGTGATGCCGGTGCCACGCTGAGCTGGCGAGGAGGCGAAAAAGGGAGGAGGTGTTTCTTTTTTTTTCGTGCTCACGCATGTCGTTGAAGGGTTTGGGGTAAATTGATGCCGGCTCGTGGCGCCAGGCTGGCGTGACAGAAACGGCGGCTCTCCCTTTTTTTCTTTTATTTCCTTCTTAAGCCTGCTCTTACCGGCCATAGGCGTTACTGCCGCACCACGCGGCTGTCACGGTTTTTTTTATTGCTGGGCTACTTATAGACAGAATTTTGGTCAATAGGCAGGAGCGCGCTGCCTATATGCCGTTCGTTATGCGGCACCTGGCTGAGAGTGTAGCCATTATCGTTCCTGTGTTCATTTCGTCTTCTCACGGTAGCATGCACAATAGATGTCACGAAGAGTTCATATTTCGTTACTATTATCTTGTGTTGACGGGGAGAACATGGAGTTGTGTTTCTTTGATTCCCGTTCTAAGTTGCTGCAAAGCCCAGGCGACGTGAGTTTCCCACGGCGAGAATACATCAACTTGCTTTCCACGAAGAATGTTCCGAGTTCTCGACCATCTTTAAACTCACTCTTGTCTAAGCTCTCCATCTAAAAACACAGGGAGCTGAACAGACCTTGCACACCGATGGCTGCACGTGTCACTTCTCGAGTCATGTGTTGCCTAAACAGCACATGATTGATGGTACTGCACCACTGTATCCCATAGAAAATCACGAAGTAGATTGTCCCAGAGGATAGATGAGAAGGATGCCTTATGAACACACAGCAGAGCCTCTAGTCCTTGGGTGTTTATGAGAACTTGGTCATACAAGCTGCGCACGGCTTTCGTGTCACTTGACAAACAAAAGAGGCTCAACATCTATAACTTGGTAAAATGCTCTTGCTCTAGGCCCGTCCATGCTCTAGAGCGCTTCTGTAGTATACTGACAGCATTGTTGTCATACGCAACTAGCGTGAAAAAGTCTATATTTCAATAAATTATGCTAGAAAACCGTCCAAAATATCTATTTGTTATATTTCGCATTGGGAAAGGCTGTGCGAATTCACTCTCGGGCATCTAATGCTTGCACAAAATATTCACTAGAGCAATTAGTTCGTGATGTTTAGAATCAGCCTCAGACGAGTAATATTAAACAGTGCAAGAGATATTCAGCGAAGCCTTCTGTCAACTTTTCTTTCGGCAGCACAAGGGCCCACTCACGCTAGCGGCACGTCAGCCGTAACAGCGCTGTGCCGTAGACCGCTGGCCACCACTGTCCGCAGGAGACCTGTTCAAAGTGCATGGCAAGCTTGGCCGGCGAGATATTTGAGCCTCCGACAAACATGGCTGCCTCCGTGGCAGCATCGCGTCTGGTAGCATGCTGTTCGTCTGGTAGCATGCATCCACCCATGCTGTTCGCTGGGCGGGCTGGCCATTACCTGAATGAAGAATCGTGTCTCCGATGCAGGTTGACTGCGTTTGTAGTCGGACTGACGCGTCAAGGACCGTCATCATCATAGCGCCGCACGCCGACACGTGAGCCACTCCATCGCGCCTTTCGCCGCCGATTGCTTGTCGGGCACGTCAGCGTCCGGCATACCATCCTTCGTACCGTGAGGTTCCTGAACTTTCTTTCTTGAACTCGCGTGTATTGTTCTCATATAGCTTAGCTTGTTAAATCGAACCAGTTTTTAGCAAACTTCGGCGCCTTTGGGCGTATCTATCTATCTATCTATCTATCTATCTATCTATCTATCTATCTATCTATCTATCTATCTATCTATCTATCTATCTATCTATCTATCTATCTATCTATCTATCTATCTATCTATCTAGCCGCCTACGACTTTAAGATCTCCTGGCCGTTTCGATAATAGTATCGATAGCCAACTTCGTATGGCATAACATGACTGTATGGAGAAAATATTGATTATTCATAACATGATAAACATGAGATGAATGTTATGAATGTCATGATTTATTTTTCATGGTCCTGCAGCTCTTGCGGTGGTTTCATTCACATGGCATGTTGCAAAACTGGTATTGTATCACATGATTGCATGGCAAACACAAGAAACAGACCCTAACATGAAACTCATGACATTCGTGTCGTGTAACAACATGACTACATGCCAAGCTCATAATGCGCTCACGGCTGTCTCGCTAGCGTCACATTTAACAAACTTGGTATTATTGTACGTGAGTGGATCACGAAGGTATGTGACTGGTGCAAACATGATAATCATGAGATACGTATCGTGTAACAACATGACTACATGGCACGCTAATGATGCGCTGGTGGCCGTTTCGCTAGCTTCACTTACCCACATTTGGTATTACTGGATGTGAATAGATAACGAAGGTATGATACTGGTGCGAACATGATAAGCATGAGATGTGTGTCATGTATCAAAATGACTACATGCTATGCTCATGATGCACTCGCGGCCGTTTTGCTAGCTTCACATGTACCAAACTTGGTATTTGTGACGCAGACGGGCGACATAAGTAAATGACCCATACAAACATGATAATCATGACATGCGTGTCATGTAACAACATGACTACATGCAGCACTCAGGATGCGTTCGCGGCCGTTTCGCTAGCTTCTCACATACCAAATATGGTATTACGTGATCTCAATGGATAACGAATGTATGTGTCTGGTGTAAACATGATAATCATGAGATGCGTGTCACGTGAGAACATGACTACATGCTACAGTCTAGGTGCAAATACATTTCGACGGGACGTGGTGCGCGTGCTCGCCAGCGTTTATTTCGACGCGTCACGCCAGCGTTGCGACGCAAGTCGCCGTTCCTGCCATATATTCGCAGGCGCGCACCGCGCTGCGTTGCTTTGACGCATGCGCGCTTCAGCGCGTCTGGTGTCCCCTCGGCACGAATAGAGGGAGACGCAGTGTTGTCTAGGTAAGGCATTGGCGCGAAATGCAACATGTCACATTTCGCACCGTTTGTCGTCGAGCCGCGCCGACGGACGCTGGTCGCGCCTGGCGTCAGACAATAGAGTGCTCGCATTTTGATAATGTAATGGCGCTGGCCCAGCATGCACGTGTGTGAACGCAACATTCGAGTATATTGGGCCCTTTGTGATGCCCTCGCGGCCGTTTTGCTACTTCCACATATACCAAATATGGTGTTAAGTGACGTCAATGGATGACCTAAGTATATGACTGGTACGAACATGATAGTCCTGCCACGCGTGTCATGTAAAAATATGACAACATACCACGCTCATAGATTGCTTGCGGCCATTTCGCTAGATCCACATATACAACATTTGGTATCACGTGATGTGAATAGATGACGAATAGAAACGACAAATCACAACATAATAATTATGACACGGATGTCATTTACGGCAAGATTTATCTCCACCTGGTAAGGCTTTGCTGATTTCAAAACGACATACTAATCTTTCTCATTCGTGCTTCGCATATCATCAGTTCGCACTGTACGTGGAATATGCGCTTTTTATGCTATAAAGACCATTTGTTCTGTGACCACGCTGCCTTTTTGTCCATTTCTCCTCGCAGGGCGCGCATAAGCGCGATGAGCTTTTGTCCTTTCTATATTTTCATTACAGATAGGAATTTTTTGCTAATAACAAAGAATTGAAGACAGATTTTCTTCAGTGACACAAAAGTTTAAAGCAAGAAATTCTTCACCTGGCGATGAGCAGAGCTTCTTTTCATAAAAGCTTAACCTTGGTGCCACCTGACCTGCACGCATTTTGAATGCACCTCGGACTACAGGTACCTTGAAAATTTGCAAATATAACAATGGAAGTGATCGTCGCAATTCCAACGCGTTTTACCGCTGGGTCTTCTTCCTCAATGCTTTTTGTTCAATGAACATTTGAATAATTATTCGATTGTTTTATTATGTGCTGTTCGATTTTGTATTTAAAATGTTCGAATATTCACACATCCGTGATGTTTAGAGAGCTCCGATGCATTCCCAGCTCCTTTATGATAGGCACAAGAAGCCTTGACGCTTTGCTGAAACAACGCCGGCCCTAAATTTGGAATCAAAGCAGGAACACATTTTTCTTCATTCGTGCATGTTCTGCTTAGTTATATCTAGAAATGTTTGAAAAATAGTTTATCTTCTTTTTTAGGTCCTTGGTGGATGTTATAGCTATTTCTAGCTACTTCTTTTGCTCTAATCTCTCTGTTTTTGCTCTCCAACGTTTTGCAACACTGCCACGGAGTTCTTTTTGATCAATGGGGCAAAGCGTCTGTCCGTCCGGTCATGCGTCCGTCCGTCTGTTCGTTCTTCCTTTCGTGCGTCTATCCGTTCATCTGTTCATCTGTCCTTGATTTCGTGCTTTCGTTAGTCTGTCTGTCTGTCTGTCTGTCTGTCTGTCTGTCTGTCTGTCTGTCTGTCTGTCTGTCTGTCTGTCTGTCTGTCTGTCTGTCTGTCTGTCCGTCCGCCCGCCCGCCCGTCCGTACCTGCTGAGTGAGTCATCGAACTAGATGGTCACGAACCACGATGAGCTGGGAGAGACAAACCCCTGGCTTAAGAAGCTTCGCCCTAAAAACTGTCAGTGTGCAATAGAATTATATGTATTTCATCTTTCATGTATATTGAAGAATCAGCTGAAGTGTTCTTCTGTGTAGTTGTTCAGCGGTTTCGCAGCTGATATTTAAGCATTCTATTGAATGAACTATAGTCTAGATAAGTGAAATAACAAACTATCCTCTTTGGAAAGCCCCCTGTGGCGTCAAAGCGTGCAACAGCGTCGCTTAGACATCTTTTTTGGCACCTAGAACGCGCCAGGCGTCAGCCGTGCGCTACGCCGCTGCGCAGTGAACACACCAACGTTTTTTTTATTATGATAGCAATCTTATGAACAATCTCGGCTGGTTTTTGCCGTCGTTGTCGCTGCCAGCACCACTGATGCCACCGCCTTCATTCAAGTATATGTATATGTAGGTATACATATACGGGAAATGATGCGCTAGGCTTCTCTTTCTGGGGAGCAAACATCGCTTTTCCGGCCGGGGTCGTCTGCGCGCACGCTTATCTCGTGAGCGAACAAGGGGGGGGGGGGCGCTTATAGTTGCCGTGCTAACGCGCCAACGATCAGCGCGCAGCTTGTGTCCCTACAGCAGGCGGTAGTTGCTACGGGCTGCGTCATCAACACGTAAGACGGTGCCAAAAGTGCACCATAAGTGGCCATGTTCTTTTACACCCGCGTTTTGTAGAGTTACGCGACATAGGATCTAAATGAGTTGACTGCTAGACTCGCATAGTATATCAACGCCGTCACTAGGTACCACTCTTGTTGTGGTCATTTAGTGCTTCCCCCGTCACAAGAAACTTGGTTACTTAGCAAGTGCATGTTTACTACAAATATTAGTGCTCCTCAAAATGCTAGCCTTGCCTCATAAATTATTCGAATATGTTGCTATTGCATTCATTACTGTGCCCTTTTGGCAAAACTGAATTTAACACGATAGCGTTAAAGAGCTCGTTTTGTAGAAATCATGAAGTCGGCGTCATTAGTTGTGAGCGAAAGATCATCATTTTATGCGTGATCATGAAATAGAGAACGATGCAACTAAAATAAATTAATCATAAAAAATCCTGGAGCAGAGTGGGGACGGAACGAGGGTTTTTTGTGTGGCAAGCGGATATTCTACCACAATGGCACGACTCTGCTTGTAAAAAAAAAGTGAGAACTTCATCTTCTTGAAAATACACTGAAAGTAGCTTTCATGTTTCGAAAACACGTGTCCTCTATACACGCTTGGCAATGCAACATGAAATATTTTAGTAATAATGCTTGGTACAATCGTCCATTGCCAAAGGGTGCCAGAATATAAGAATATCATATTGGATCGTGGTTGAATGCTGGTACCCCACTACAAAATGAACTCATGCTGCAGCGCCTTGCCTTACGACCTCGTTGTGGGTGCATAGCAAATTCGAAAACGTTTCATGTACTAAGCGTGCCAAGCACCCACTAGGAAAATATGTCGCTATCGCGTTCAACTCCTAAAGGCGAAGCTTTAGGGTCCCCCAATTTTTTATATGCAACAAAGCTTAGCCGGAAAACGTACTATTCTGTAATGAAATTTCCAGCAATGCCAGCCTGCTTTATCGGCTGGCTTAGTTGCTGCTCCGTGTGCCAGGGGATTACCATGCTATAAACAATGATTGCATACGCACACGCAAATTACGATCGCTGACAAAGTACACGTTGTTACATAAAACACTCATTCATGTTTTCTTAGGTCCTCAAATGCGCCAACAGCGCTTCTGTGTTGCGCGCTGCACAACCGTTGTCTTGAAACGAGCCGAAAATTGAAACTTGAGCAAGTTAGTGCTAAAAATAAAAAAAATGTGACACCACACTTGAATATTAAAACGCCACATGCACCTGTTGATCACAAAGATTATCAGTTCCTTGTTGTTTTTGTACCTAATATTTGCATGTTTTTTTTGTTAAAGTTCAGTTGCGAGTCGGCGCCCGTGCTGTGCCCATTCTTTTCCTCTTAGTCACAGTCCCCCAGGGCACTGGTAAAATCAAGACGAGCCGAGAACGTGCCAAGCTCTAGCCACGTCGCAAATGTAGCGCTGCCTTCAGAATCTTCGTTCCATGCTGTGAAGAAAACAGTCTGAGAGGACGTGTTATATTTGTTCCCGGACATTGTATGTGGCGCATGACTTCGTGTCTCACTGCCTGATCTTGTGCTTATCCGTCGTGATGAGGAATGATTTTAAATGCGAATGTATTTCATAGTAGGGTTATGTCAGACAACCAGGGTTGTCCGCGGCGATGTCCGCGTGCCGGCAGGTGTTATCTATCCGCTCTCACTCCCTCTCGCATAGCAACAGCTGCTAGCGCGCGCGCTTATGCTCGCCCCTAGCAACTAGAGCATGAGGTGCGAGAGAGTGTAGGAGAGAGATGGTGCAGTGCTTCGCGCTTCTTCTCTCGCTGTTTGCTCTCTCTCCTTCCTGCCTCTCACTTTCCCGTTCGCTCGTGCCTCACTCTCGACCGTTCGGTGGCTGGGCGCCTCTCAAGAACACCCAGAAATGTTTGCTTGAGACGCCGCTGTGGAGTGCCAAAGCCGACCCAAGAACCTATTTTGTTTTCTTTATTTCATAGAATTTTATTACGTGCACTGTATCTACTGGAGTTGGGTGTCTCGCAACAGAAAAACGCCACGTGTGGCGATTGCTACTATTGGTGGCAAGGTGTAAGTAAAAAAAGAAACGTTATACTTCTAACACCTTGTTCTCACGTGGAAAACGTCGTTATGGACGCTACGCACTGCATTTATATTTCCTCACGATTCCTTTCGGGGAAGTGGGGGATTTTTTTTGTGCTCCGCTACTGACCCGAAAATCCCCGGCTCCATCGCAACGGCGTCGGTGTCACCGATTACAGGCTGCTGGTGCTGCGGCTGCTGCTGCTGCTGCTGGCGATAAATTGTGTCGTGACTCCCTTAACGAAACCCATTTATTAAGCACACACACGACACACCCTCCATATACAAAGATACAAAACCAAATTCAAGCTAAGTCTGACTAAGCTTACACGCCAATTGCACAATGACGTAAAGCGTCTTAATCAACGTCGTCGGGCATCTCTATCGCCAAAGTTCTGTTCAGGATTCGGATCGATCTTGCTTGTCAGCTCTGATGATCTTGACGCCAATGTCCTGATTTTTGTGTCTGGTACCTGTCGGTGATCTCGACGCTCTCGACGAACGTCTCCGTTGCTACCGCTGCCGACATGGTCGCCCGTCTTCGTCGTCGCCTGATATCGGTGACGTGGTGATGTCTACGTGGTTTGCCCAGCGGCCATAGGTGATACCCGATGCCACACGCTGACGTGGCCACCCGGGGACTGTCTTCGGTGGCTGGCTTCAAAGAGGGCCGGCGCCAGGAACGTCGGTGCTTGCTGTGCGTGGCTGCTGCATGCCGAGCAGCCTCCCTCGAAGCAGGTCGACGTGTCTGTATTCTTCTCGGGACGTCCGCGTCAGAGGTTGCCGAGTCGCTGTCCTTCCGCTCCCGTCACCAGTGCGTTTGATGGCGATGTGACTTTCTTCTGCCAAGCCCACGTCGACAATGCTTCGCTGCTCACGTAGCGCTCGCCGTTCGAGTCCCGCTCCTCGTGCTTTTTGTTAGGTGCGCATGGTCGCGCAGTGCCGACCATTGTCTATATCTGATTGTATTGTTTTTCTCTTCTCCTTTTGAAGGGCTCTTCAGTCACCTTTTCTACGAAGGTGAAATACCAGAGGCCCGTGTACTGTGCGACGTCATCGCACGTTAAAGAACACCAGAGCGTCAAAATTTACTTCATTAGAACATCTCATATATCCCCTTTCGGGAGCCCATAAGTACGTATTTTACGTAGGCAGCGTCGAGTCTTAGCCAGACGTTTCGTCTTGCGTATTTACTATTGAGAACTAAGCTTCTTATGAATATTGTGTCTAACAAAAAGAATGAGCTCTTACATTTAAACTTATTTCCGTCATTATAGTTCTTGTCGCAAATAAAAGCTGGCCGTCGGGTCCGTTAGGTTCGGTGGTCACAAGCATCACATCATATTGTTCACTGCAGATTACATGCGCTTGACAGTCTCGACTGTCGTAGATCATGTGGTCATCATAGAATCATCTTAAGAGGCCATCTTAAGCGGCCATATTAGAGTCAAGCCCAGCCGTGGTGGTCTAGTGGCAGAGGTACTCTGCTGCTGACCCGCAGGTCGCGGGTTCGGATCCCGCCTGCAGCGGCTGCATTTCCGATGGAGGCGGAAATGTTGTAGGCGCGTGCGCTCAGATTTGGGTGCACGTTAGAAAACCCCAGGTGGTCGAAATTTCCGGAGCCCTCCACTACGGTGTCTCTCATAATCATATGATGGTTTGGGACGTTAAACCCAACATATCAATCAATCAAATCAATCTTAGAGTTAACTAGCCTGAACTTCATTTATAATATTTATTTTTGTCAAGTTTTTTACTTCCCAAAACCATGATATGATTACAAAACAGGTCGTATTGGTGAACTCCGGGAGTTTTGACCATCTGACGCACTTTATTAAAGTCCCGCAACCAAATTAGATTTTTACTTCCCAAAACCACGATATGATTAGAAGAGAGGCCGCAGTAGTGAACTCCGGAAGTTTTCACCATCTGGCGTACTTTAATGTGCACTGACATTGCACACTACACGGGCTTATGCCCTTACGCTTCCATCAAAATGCGACTGCCGAGGCCGAAATCGAAGCCGTGATCTCAGACTCAGCAGTCGAGCACCATGGCAGAAAAGTTTGAACTTGAGCCTACTTGTGAAGTAGTTTGACTTACACACATAACTGAGTTGGTTCATTCATTATTCGAAAAAAAAAGAACGGCGCTGTGCTCCGTAAGTGGGTTTCCCGTTCTTTCTCTGCCATGCGTCCAAGGTCAATTGTTCTCCGATCCTGATTGACAGACGCCAATGGCAAGGCTGGAGCCCACCCACCACGTTTGCTTTCACTGAGACGCAGTACTCGCCTGGCAACAACAACGAGGGGCGCGATTCAGCACTTGGCTGCGAAGCAGCTTCATGATCATTGAGGAATGTTTGATGGGCAGTCGTGAGCACCAACCGACAGCCGTAAGCTTTGTTTGAACTACTGCGAGAGAACATTCCAGTGAAGAATACAGCGAACAGGGTTGCACACGTCTTGCTGTGCACTGGTCACCAGAGTTTTTGAAAAGTCGCTAAATATGCCTACGAGAAAACTCAACATTAGGTTTGCGAAGCTCGAAACTAAATAAGATGCCAAGCAAAAGCGCACATTTGACAAGAAACAGTCACTGTTTGCGACAAAAAAACTTGCAGTACAATGTTTGAAAAAAACGCTGTCAGCGTAGGCAACATCATTTACAACCAAACATACATAATTTGCTCAAACCATTACGGTTTCCGAGCGCACAGATCTACATATACGCCACTTCTGGTATTAAGTCAACAAGTTCACAAAGCCTTCAAAGGCAGTAAGATTTGCGTCGTAGAGGTATATGGAAATCTTTCTACAACGTCAATCACCACATCATGTTAAGGAATCTTCTTTACTACGGCTTCCGAGGCAAATATGAGGAAAACTGCTAAAACAGGCTAAAAAACAGTACTATGAAAAGAGAATTAAGTGTGCTGGAAATGAAGTAAAAAACAAAGGAAAGCATTGTAATCTGTATTGGGTAGATCCAATCAGAATGACGAAATATCACTGATAAAGTCGGGAGATCTTCTCCTAAGTAATACCATAGATATTGCAAACTGTTTTATTAACTTCTTTTGTACTGACAACCAAGGGCATGATGATCCACTGACGACATCTTAATCCTGTATACCTCATAGCTTTTTTCTTCACCCTGCTACACCTGAAGTTTCAAAAATGCGGGTCCTAGTCTTGATAATTTCTGCCCATCTGTGATAAACACAATAGCAGGTTCCATATCAGCAACATTTTGTAACATAATCAACCTTATTTTTACCATGGGAATCGTTGCAACTTTACCAAAGAAGGGCAAATAATTTCTGTTTTCAAGAAGGGAGATAAGCGTCAAATATATAACTGTCGTCCCATAGCTATACTTTCATTCTATAGTATAGTTGTCGAAAAACAAATCGTAACACGCTTGACTTCCAATTTATTCAAATTTCGCATCCTATCAACAAATCAACTTGAATTTCGGGAGTGCTACTAAACTGATTTAGCATTAATATAGTTGAGAAATAGCATCCGCCAGGCAATTGATAGAGGAAGTTTGGTGTGGGCATTATTTACTGATTTATCTAAAGCCTTTGATTCACTTGCTCCCAACACGCCCCGCCGCGGCGGTCTTGTGTCTAAGGTACTCAACTGCTGCACCGCAGGTCGCGGTATCAAATCCCGGCTGCGGCAGCTGCATTTCCGATGACAATGAAAACGTTGTTGGCCCGTGTGCTCAAACTGGGGTGCACGTTAAAGAACCCCAGGTGGTCCAAATTTCCGGAGCCCTCCACTACGGCGTCTCTCATAATCATTAGGTGGTTTCGCGACGTTAAACCCGACATATCAATCAATCAATGGTTCAAAACACAGATTTGGCTAAATTAGGTTCCACTGGTATAACAGGTCTGGTACTCAAATTATTACAAAACTATCTGAAAAAAAGAGAATATATTGTATCAATATCTAACACTTACTCGCACCCCAAAACGAGTAACATTGGGGTACCGCAGACATCAATATTAGGTCCACTCTCATTCTTAATATATATTACACACCTTTAAAAATGAATAAAATTATCTGACTGTATTCTTTTCGCTGACGATAGTACTATTTTCTGATCGGATAACAACATTGATTCATTATTGTGTAAACTTAACCATGACGCGGATAACATAGTTACCTGTTGTCAACAAAATAAACTACATATTTATGCTACAAAATCAAAGTTCGTCATTTTTTTTATCTAGGCAAAATCATTTTTGAGATCCCCATCATTAACATTTGCTTCCAGCACACTCTATTTTACTGATAATGTCTAGTTTCTTCGTGTCACAATAGATAAACACCTCAAATTTCATGAGCGTGTTCTCACGTTAACAAAAAAAAGGAGCTTATGCCTATAAAATATCATGTGAAGTTTGCAATTTCTTCAATGAAGAAACACTAGCTTCTCTTTACAACGCCTTCATTCATACGCATAATAATTATTGCATGTCGTCATGAGGAAAAACCTATGCGGTCCATATCACCCTTGCAGCACACTCAACATGAAGCTATGCTTATAATGACACATAGCAGCTACACATCAGAAGCGTTCATTGCTCATTGCTAACGCCGTTTTGTTGGTGGGAAAACTTCACAAATACTCACTCGCAATTCTGATGCACAAATCTATCAACAGAAAGCTTCCGTTCCCAAGAGTCATGAAAAGCCAGCATGCTCAGTCATTGTCAACCAGTTTCACTTCTAGCAATAGCTATTTATTACCGACACCCAGAACTACTTATGACAAGTTCACTACAAACTTCTCCGCCACACAACTGCGTAACTCAGTCATTATATATTGAGACTATCTCTTATTGCCACAAATTCAAGTTCTACCTTCGTTTTTACTTGCATTCAGCATAATCATTTCATTATCACCGTTTTTTTACCTTTTTTGTAAACAGATCTTATTAGTATTATGAACCTTTTGTTACAGGGTTCATTTTGTGTTTATATATAGCTGTGTTATACATACTTTTGTGACTCATTCCTTATGGAAGGTCCCCTGTACAGTCTGTTGTCCTTGGGACCTCCCTCTGTATCTGTATAATCCCCAATTGCAACTACCATTTCGTGCAAATAAATGATTGATTAGTTGATTGAATAATTTAAAAGATCTATGTGCTTCTATAAGGCGCCATGCATTGCGTCTAGAAATTCTAGAATGCGCCACGGATTGCGTCAAAAAATGGCTAATTAACTGATGAATAAATTCAGCTGAAGATCATCGGCAACCTACAACAAATAAAAAAGTCAGAATAGTTATTGGTATTCAGAAGCAAGCCAGAAAGTGAGAAAAAAATAAAAAAACGCCAGGCCTGCGTGGGTGGCGCAGCACAGTCAAAGCGAAAGCTGAAAGATCAGCCTATCAGAGCCTTTCCTAAATACCCATTGGGCAAGTGCTACAAGCATATCCCGGCTGCGGCGGCTGCATTTCCGATGGAGGCGGAAATGTCGAGGCCCGTGTGCTCAGATTTGGGTGCACGTTAAAGAACCCCAGGTGGTCAAAATTTCCGGAGCCCTCCACTACGGCGTCTCTCATAATCATATGGTGGCTTTGGGACGTGAAACCCCACAAATCAATCAATCAAGTGCTACAAGCACACTTGCCTGATACCCACTATGGCATGATTAATAAACTTTTTTTGGTAGTAGACCGCTATTTGCTATATGCTATTTTTCGTCATTCTTCAGAGAAGCGCTAAACACTTCCGCTAAACACTTGCAAGGAACTCTGTTCCAAATGTTCATGCAGTGGCTGACGGCAAAGAGGAATAATGCGTGAAGTTAGTACGCACCAGAGTTGATAGGTGAACAACAGCAAGCTTTTGTATTGGGTTCGAGCACTGAACGACCGACTCGTTAAGCTATTTGTGTTGTGTGACGACGGGTTGTTCCTTCGCTGTTTTAAAACGCTTTATAAGTCGTATGACGCGAGTCATCTCCCGACATCAAGCCTGCATAAGGCAAGTTTGCCAACGAGCCCCAACCACAGGCGTGGCTCAGTGGTAGAATACTGGGTTGGCAAACAACAGCCCCTTGTTCAAGCCCGACTGTGTCATTGGTAGTACTAATTTCGTGCGAGGTGGTACGGACACTGGCGGCGGTGGCGGCGGCGGCGGCGGCGGACAACTAGGGCGTCGCGCGTGACCCGAGTTTTGATCTCATAGCAGCTTTCGCTGTACAAAGCGGGCAGGACAAATGAGGGCGACCTCTCGCACACTATAAGTACGAAAAACAAAAAAGAACCTCGTCTCTACGCCCCGGCCCCTTCTTCTCCTTATACCAATGTTTGTAAAGCTTTTGATAGTTGCGGCTTGCTCAATTAAGCTGCGCTTTAGCATTTGTAGTGCAAGGAGCGTTTTTTGTTATACTTCAAAGATCTTTTTGACAACCGTGTCAGATTAATCTTGAAGCAGTTTTTTTTAATTTATTAAGAAGGCTGTTTATAAAACCAAAAGATGAGAGTGTCTTTTTATTGGATTACAACTATATCAATTGAGAGGTTTGGCTACGCTAACGTAGTTAACCATTGTCCAGAAGAAAACAAATATGGGTGAATAAATGAAATAAGGTATTCCTATCTTATACGCCTGCTTGGGTATTCCGCTGCACACTTCAGTTTACTATCAGATATTGAACTGCTATCAACTTTGAAAACATGTGCACACTCTAGAAAAAATGTATTATCGAGTGAACAAAGTTGTTCTTGATTAGGCATTGCTTGGATCGTCAAGAGCACACGGCACGTAACAGCGATGATGTGCCGCCTTTCTACGCGGGCTGCATTGATTACATTCAACGTATCAGGCAAAGAATCACGCGGAAGTGTTACACGAGAGCAGCTTATAAGTATCTTCATCATGGCTTGTTGCATCACGTCTTGACATTCGTTGTAGCGTGTGGAACGACTGGGAGTAGCAGCGCCTCACGCCTTTTGAGATGGGTGCAAGGACCAATGCTCGGCGAGTAGTGTGAGAATTACGCGCAGCAGACCGGCAAGCGGGTACGGTTGCGTCGGTAATTGAAGCTGCGCCACCGCCGTCCATCCCGGGCTGGCCGGGGTAGCATCTCTGACGCTGAAAGCACGAGGGAAGATAGGTGAACTCGCAGAAGAAAATGCGAGACTCGCCGGAAGAGCGCGTCATCAAACGCGGATCTCGCTCATCTCGGCACGTTGCGAAAACGGGCAATTAACCCCTCCTCTTCGGCCGCCGTTGCAGCCCCCGAGCACCAAGCGAATGCAATTACGCGGCGTCAGGAGTCAGGAGTGGCTGGCTGCGACTAGCCGCTCTTGGCACCAGCTTATATCACTGTAGTGCAAGGGTCGAGAACCTAGCACATACAGTGAACTGCAACTGCAGTCGAGAAGTGACACTTCTACTATATATATATATATATATATATATATATATATATATGAGATCTAACAGACAGTAATGCCAAGGATTGTACAGGGGAAGTTATTAGAACCAATGGAATGTAAATAGGAAGAAATAAAAGTGGATGAATAAATAACCAGCCGTGAGCAGGAAACGAACCTACGACCTTCGAATAACGCGTTCGATGCTCTAACCACTGAGCTACCACATCGGCCTTCCCTCCATCCACTTTTTTGGGTTTATATGTGAATTTAGAAGTAGGAGTGACAGTCAGCGCCATCTATAAGCAAAACGACGAGTGCGAAAACACTCTTATGCGCATGTTTGGTGTCACGTAACACGTGAACTTATTATCAGCGGGCAGCTGATTAATTGTTCTCTTACACAACCTAAATACACCAAGTCTGCCAGAACGAGACCCTCGTTCAATGAAATAAGGGAAAGAAGTGTATACCTAAGGGCTCGTTTTTTCCGTATTTTAACACAATATTAATGAAATCTAACAGACAGTAATGCCAAGGAATGTACAGGGGAAGTTATTAGAACCAATGGAATGTAAAACGAAAGAAAGAAAAGTGGACGAAAATAACCAGCCGCGAGCATGCCGGCGCCTGTCTCAGGCTTCGAAGTATAAAGTATAACGATTTGGCTACTTTCGCCGCCATTGAAATAACAAGAGCATTTCATGAGCGGTGCTTCTTCTTATTGAAAAAAAATATGAAACGGGGACAACCATATTTGTCGCGAGCCGTGTGTTTAGGGCCCTCACTGTAGTGCGTAGTATCGGGTCTCTGAGGAACCATTGAAGCTATACTGCTCGGAAGCGAGTACCTAACTGTAGAAGACCCTTGCGCCAAGAGGACGTTTTAGGTACATTCAATTTAGAATGTGAGTTTTACCAAGAAATGCTTCACATAGGAGCTTTATTGTAGTTTAATTCGACGCGATGATAGAAATTCCTATCCTAGTTCATCTTTCATGTTGTTACAGCTGCCATTTTTTAGTAATGGTTCAGGACAAACCTTGATGCCCTGTTCTGTCTTTTTTCATATTTGTCGCTTAAAGACATATGACAAGCGATCTCATACGAAACAAGTGCATTCAGGCATACGGTTAATGTATGCTGAATGTGCTCATTGTAACCGTTCATTGTAAACATGCCGGCGCCTGTCTCAGGCTTCGAAGTATAAAGTATAACAGTTTGGCTACTTTCGCCGCCATTGAATTAACAAGAGCATTTCATGAGTGGTCCTCCATGGTTTTTCATTCGTTGTCCAGCTACCCGTGGTTGCCCAGAAAAACGTGCTCTTCCTTTCCCACTGCAAAACCACGGTTTTCAGGGCGGTTTTCCAGTACCTTCAGGGCACTGGACAGCTGTCTGTAGAAGGCGGTCGCCACGTCCTCGGCCATAGACGTCACTTTTATTTCCTTACCAATCTTCAAATATCTCTTCTCCTTTCGCTGCAGACGATGAGACGTTCTTCAACTTATAGGGCTGCAGAAATAGCGTCTTTTGCACTCCTCATGCTCCTCGTCCAATCACTCGCAGCATGTCAGCTTTGTCTTCATTGAACCTTTGATGTTTGAAAATATCAATGTTCTCTTTTTACATGAATAACGGTTTCACACCATGCTCGAAAACAAAATTTTGGCTTGAATATTGCTCACATAGGCGCTCATTGGGAAAATAGGTATTTTTAGGCACACCACAAAAGCCTTTCTTAACCTCTAAGTCATACTCATATATCAAAATGGCATGATAAGAACGCAAAGAACAAAATAGACATTTGCCTATAATTCAGTCTCTGTAGTTAGTTATAACACATCACAAATCACTATACCACTTTGTATGGTCTCTGAATAGGTTAATGTGTAGTGTAAGAGTGGTTCCACAGAACAGAACACGTAGCAGGGCTAGTTGGTGATTTATCCATAGTTCAAATGTTCTATCCTTCTATTTTCGTGTGCCGCAGCATTCTTCACTTCAGTTGCAACGTTTTTTGAACCCGCCTTTTTTAGGATAGTGTGGCGAAAATTGGGTCGATCCCACTACTCACTAAAAACGAGGAAAGCACTGGTCAGCCCAAAAAATGATTGCGAAGCAACTCGTGCGTAACTATACACAGCCATAAGTCACCCGAAGATTAATCGCACTCCCGAGGAAGAAGCCACGATGCGAGAAGTGAGACACCATGCGCGAACGTCAACGGCATGCAGCGCTGAGAAGATCTGGAGTGTATAAGGACAGCACAGACTGCAATGGCAACAAGACGCCAGGACCACAAGCGTGTGGCGAATGCTGCTGATGTGCCTTCGCTGCGATAAGATTCAGACTACGGAGACGCGGGGCGAGTCTGTACATTTAACTCAGCATCGCAGTCCTTGTCAAGGATGAGTTCCCCTGGTGAGGAAACGAGGACGATGAGGCGAAGATGAAGACAAAACTTGCTACAACATCAATAAAGCGAACTTCAAACCAAGTGAAATTTCGCCACAGCAAAGTTAAAGCCAAGATAAGCGTCACTATAGCCAAGTTATGCCTACATATACTTCTATAAATAAGCATGAGAGTAGTCTACTCGTGGTGTATCGAGCTTTTCTAGGTCCAGTGGAAGCACTTAACCATTTCTAGCCGCGTTTCGTGACACTCTCAGATAATATGGCTGCACCTGCCGCTTGTCAGAAACAGATGTACTGCTGACATATTCTATGTCAGCGAAAGTCTACTTCCTTATGGTCGCGTAAAAAATGAGGTTGGGATTACGGAAACGGAAAGAGCTAGTACAGGGCGTGGCATGAATCGTCTTTATCGATCTGAAAACAGTTCAGCCCAGCTGCTTGCCACGGAATGAAGAGACCAAAGTTTTCTTTTTGCGGTTAAGTAAATCGTCAATTACTTTAAAACAGAACTTTTACCGGCAAATTGCTCTTAAACAAATGCTGCAGCCGGTGCAGTTTCTTCAGGCGTTTCTGCGCAGGCGTTCACCTTATTTATTCTCGTTCATAAAATCATGCCATAAATGCAGAAAGAAATCTTTGCACGATATACTGAAGAGGAAAAAGAAACCTTGGAAAACAAGCGTTTTTGAAATTGTAAAAAGTTGTGCATATTTTCCTAATCCCGTAGGGAGCGAGAGGCTGACCCGGAAAAAAAGACAGACCGGAGAAATATCGATAGGTCAGGAATCCCTGTGCTATAACGTATGGAGGAATATGGTGTGGTGATTCGATCGCGGCTGTATGGTGTGGTCATTGCGCATCCTCTCTCAATCGAGCCCATTTGATCACACGGTGGAGCCGACTCGGCTCAGCACATATGCCTATGGTGCAAGCCTTTGTCGGGCATACCTCTTAACAAACGATGTATGAGCGTGCGTACATGCGAGTGTTTATTTCACAATGCACCGCGTACAAAACGAAAACTTGTCATTTAGCTCAGCCGCCGTGGACTTTTTTTGTAACATTAAGACCCGTATTCACAAACCAACCTTGTCCTTACCTCCGGTTTGCTCAAGTTTCAGTACTCTCTTCGAGCATATTAAGGTCACAAAAATGGTAACATGGTAAAAGATAACATCAAGATTGGTTCATGAATACCAGCCTACTTTGTCATTAGGTGCAATCAAGGCGTAAAATCGATGAGGAAAACTCGAAGTAAAGATGAGGTTGGTTTGTGAATACATGCCTAAATGTTTGTCGGGCTTTATGCATCGTTCAGTCATTACTATTGTCACAATTAAGAGAATTGATCTCTTTAACCACATATTCATATAACCAAATCCAAGACAATAAGAATGAGGAACTGTCGTGAAACAAGAAAAAACGCCGCTGAAAAATCTATTGTTGTAAATTAGCTGGAGAGCCACGACCGTATTTCAATAAGGTAGCTATGGCACAAGAGAATTGGCACACCAAGCTCGGTTCGATATTTTTCTGTTATCTTAACAAGAAAATTGTACAGCGTGTCGTATAACTGTACAAGGAATTTGATGCGCAACGCGAAAAATTTGCTGGTGCCGCTGAACCCCATCATTGGCAAAGATAAATTTTTGACATGCAGATGAACTCTACAAAAACTTCTTTACTTTATCATTTTATGCCACGTGAAATGCTGTAAAAAACGCTGGTAAAGAAATGTACCCTGACTTGAACACGTTACTCTGGAGCAGCCGCCATGACAAAAGTTTTATTAGTTGTCGTAATTAGAAAAAACTTAAAATCATTATGCAATAGGAAAACTTTGAAAAGGATGCGCCAAGTATGAAACAAATATAAATATATAAAACGAAGAAAACGTCGTACATGTTATGATGTTTTGCAATGTTAACGCTGGAGCGTGTTGATACAGAGTGCATAAAAGACAAAAAAACGCTGAAATTTGATCGAACACAAAGGAAGAGGTACGATGACAGGCACTGACACACAAGTGATCTCTATAATTTTTTCAGAACACAGACACACTTATTGACTGATATGTGGGGTTTAACGTCCCAAAACCACCGTATGATTATGAGAGACGCTGTAGTGGAGGGCTCCGGAAATTTCGACTACCTGGGGTTCATTAACGTGCACCCAAATCTGAGCACATGGGCCTACAACAATTCCGCCTCCATCGGAAATGCAGCCGCCGCAGCCGGGATTCAATCCCGCGACCTGCGGGTCAGCAGCCGAGTACCTTAGCCACTAGACCACCGCGGCGGGGCCAGACACATTTATACCATCGCATTAAACACACGTGGCTACCACTATTGTGATGCTAACCCTCTGACGTCAACAAAACCGCAACATCATTTCATGTCATAAACCCTCGTGATTCATCTCAAGAATAAAAAGTCGAAGAAATAACAACAGATCTGTGCTAACCAGGTGTGTTTTGGCTGCCAAGGTACAAAACGGTTCGCATTCGAAAAAAAGAATTATTTTTAGGTAAGCTTTCATCGTCGTCTGCCCGTGTGCTCAGATTTGGGTGCACGTTAAAGAACCCCAGGTAGTCGAAATTTCCGGGGCCCTCCACTACGGTGTCTCTCATAATCATATTGTGGTTTTGGGACGTTAAACCCCACATATCAATCAATCAATTCGTCGTCGTCTGTGTTCCTTTGTGTTCTTGAAAATTTCTTTCGGACTTTCTCCTTCTTTGCAGGAAGCTTTAAATACCGAGCCTTTATAAGCGAACAGCAAGCAACTCGACCGTTTCCATATAACCATTCATACATCACGTCCATCCGTCCGTCTGGTCGTTGATTTCTTTATTTATTAAAATCTGGCTGTTCATATGGTCCCTTCGAGAACACGGCCCACGGCCGTTGCATAAAAAAAAAACATGGTGCGGCCCGCTGTGTGCCGCCGAAGCGGCGGGACGGGCGTAGTTCACCTCGCGCCCGCTCTGTCGCCACCGTTTCTCGAATTCAGAATCAGAATCCACTTTATTTTCAACAGATTCGTTCGGGGTCTCCCAGACGAAAAGCTCTGCAAACATCATTACGGAACCTGGACGCGTATACAGGGCAGCACATGCAGCAGATACTACACAGCTGCAAGCTGTTATAAACTCGGGTTTGATAGCATTCACGTCTGCCACCACTGTTAGAATGTCTTGTTTGTTGCGATGATAGCGGTAGCTGAAAGCGGCGAGCAGTCGAACGAACTTCGCTGAAGACTTCGCCTGGAGGCGAAATAGGGAGGCAATCAGTTTTGAATACAGCAACAAGAAGAAGCGTTTATACTATAGCAGGTTGTCGTTTGTACAGAGCCGGCCAGCACGACAACGTCGGCTGGGGCAAAATCCCTCTAAACATGAGGCTGGCATGGCCTTAAATAACGTTTTTGTCACTCCTACGATACTAGTGCCCGGTGCTTGGAGGAGAATGTGAAGTTTTTCCCGGAACGGCTCGGCGGAGGAGGCGGCGCTTTGCTCGAAACTGCATGATGCTGCCTTCTGCGTGGAAGGTGGCGCTGGGATGGGGGGAGACAGTTCGCCGGAACAGCGCTCGATCTCGTGGAAAGAAGCGCTCCCGAACGAGGACCATGTCTGTGGCATAACAAAGCACTGTCAACAATACAAACAGCTTGATACAATTAAAATCTTAGTCACATACAGGAACGTCGGATCACTGGTACAACATGATGCACACAACATAAAAAAATTAAATCTTCGTCAAGTAATCATGCACATCTAATTTGAACACAGCGAAAGGAGCGCAAAACATTATATGGGTTTTTTAGAAATATTACAGAGTGAGTTTGCAATACTCTAGTCTAGGTCTGCCGGAGATAGTGAGTGTATGTGGTATTGGTGTCTGCCTGTTACGTATGCTATAGTCATTACGAGTGTGCTTTTCATGTTTCGGAAGCTTGTTTTTATGCATATAAAGGAAGAGTTTATAATCGTGTAACTTGAAAGTTTTTGGCATATCATGTTTAATAAATAAGGAAGCAGTGGGAGCAGGGCTTGGGTGCCTGATAAGATTTGCGAAATTCCTAACACATTCTTTAGCTGTTCTAGTTTATTAAAGTTGGTGGTTGTTGTACCCCAAACTAGGGTGCAGTAATAAAGACTTGATTAAAATTTGCATATTATATTGAAATTTTCAACCTAGTCGAAAATAAGTCTCCAAGTTTGTAGAGCAATGTAACTGTTTTGCCTAGTTCAATTGTTAGCTTGTAAACGTTCTTGTTCCACGACATGGTGTCGTTGAACCAAACACATAGAGACCTTTCTGATGAAACGCGCTGAAGAGTGAGTTCATAGTGACATTTTTAATGGTTAAAAATATATTTGCTTTGCCTAATATTTGAACGTAATCTATTCGAAGTTCAGCCATTGTTAAAGTTTACATAAATGGTTATTCATGCAAGTGTTTAGGTAACTTAAAGTTGGTGGGGGAAAGATAACGTTGGTGTCGTCAGCGTACATGACCAGTTTTGGTGAGTCGGGCACATCACAGAAATCATTGATGTGAAGTATGAAAAACAAAGGTCCAAAATTCGAGCCCTAGGGCACTTGGTATTTTACCATAGTAGTTGGATACGCCAGTTCCGGTGAACTTCACACACGGCTTCCTGTTACAGAGATAACTTTTTATGAGTTGGATGGCAATGCCGCGAACACCATAGTCGCGCAGTTTTAACAGTAGAATATCATGATTCACACAGTAAAATGCATTCTTTAAATTGATAAATAACCCAACACTAAAATGTTTGTTTTAAATATTGCTCAGAATTTTATTTTAATTCGCATTAACGGCATTTCGGTAGATTCTCCTTTCTGGAAGCCATATTGTGAATCATTTACTACGTGATATTTAGTTGAAACGTTTACGAACAGTGCATTGATGACGTTCTCTAATACTTTGGACAGGATCGGCAGCATGAAAATTGCTGGGTAGTTTTCTATTTCACTAACAGCCCCATCTTAGTGTACAGGGATAACACGTGCCACTTTAAGATCAGAGGGAAATATACACGTTTCTCGCATTTGATTTAATATATATGTTAACGGAAGGGCTATGATAGAAACAACGTGTTTATTAAGGTGGCGCTCAGCCCACCTGTTATATCCGGACACCGGGCACATGGTATGGTAGACCGTGTCTGAGCAGCTAAAGCCGTTCTGGGTACGCCGGCTCGAGCTCAGTGTAGACAACGGGTGCGTTATATGGACAGAGTGGTAGTACCGGAATCATTGCACAAGGATGTTTTGCAGTTGCTGCACGAGCAGCACTTGGGTATAACCCGAATGAAAGCATTAGTGAGGTCAGTAGTATGGTGGCCGGGAATGGACAAAGCCCTCGAAAACACAGTGCGCAAATGTGCAATATGCCAAACGGTTCTCCCTGTAGCTCAACCCGTACCCTTGTCCTCGTGGCAAATATGCCAGAATCCGTGGGAGCGTGTGCATTTAGACTTCGCTGAAGAAAAGGGAAGGATGTTTCTCCTCGCTATCGACACCTATTCCAAATGGCTTGAAATTAAGATAATGAGTGTAACCACCATGGCGAAGACCGTTGAAGTAGTGCGTTCATGGTTCGCGGCGCATGGCCTTCCGCTGGAGGTAGTGACAGACAACGGGCCGCAGTTTCGGGCAGCTGAGTTCAAAGAATTCCTTCAATTCAATGCTGCATTCGAATCCCTTAATTGTACCAAAACCCGCGCCAAACACTTCGGGAAATTTCTCAGCAAGCAATGCCTCCTTAGCCACCACATTTACTGAAAATACTTCCTGCCAATTTATTTTGATTTTAGAAAGCCAATCTCGGCCAAACAATGTGGGCATTCTAGCACCCTGCGTTTCTTTCGCTATGACAAGTGGCAGTTCGAAACACTGGTCTTGGTATTGCACCTTTACATTCATAATACCAACAGTAGGGACCGTCGTGCCATTGTACGTGGCTAGTTTGACATTTGCTTGCCTGCAAGAGGCGTTTGGGAAGTGTTTAGCACACTCTGTTTCTGACATTATTGACACCGCTGCGCCCGTGTCAAGTTCCATGGGTATCACTTTATCATTTATGTAAACCTTGATTACAATGGCGGGCATACCTTCTTTGTGGTTCGTATTTTACAGAGATAGCAGTTCGTTAGTATTTTCTTTCTCGCATTCTTTGCTCTCTACTCTATTTACAAGCTTAGATTTGCACATTTTAGCAACATGACCCCTTTTTGTACACCTATGACAGGTACTGTTCAGAAATCGGCAACTCACGGGTGAATGCTGTCCTCTGCAACGATGACACATTCTCTTCGTTTGTTCTTTCGCTGCCCCATTTTCCTTGTCCCAGCTGGACTGCGTCGGCGCTTCCCTCGAAGGTGCTTTACTCGGTTGTGAGATTTTCCGTTGCCAGTAGATGTCCTTCGTTTCTACAGCTGCTCCTTTAGAACTGGTTTGCAGCATTTCTTTCGTGTCTTGTGTTGCCGCTTCCATGGCCATGGCTACGCTCCATGCGCGTTCCCACGTTACTTCCTCGTCTGGCATTGCCAATAGCCTGCACCGTACTCCCTCGGTACGTATTCCAGCGACGAGCCGGTCACGCAATGCTTCGGTCAAAAAGGCACCGAATTCGCATGTTGCCGCGAGTTTCTTCAATTTGACTATAAAGTCTGCGACAGTCTCATGAGGCTCTTGCTTTCGCTGGTGAAAACGATACCTTTCGGTGACCACGGAGCGCTTGGGAGCGTAATGCTTCTTCAGAACGTCAACAACTTCCGTGAATGACGCCTTAGCTGGTGATTTAGGCAGCAGCAAGCTCCGAAGCGTGACGTAGGCCTTCTCACCTATAGCCGTGAGAAAGATTGGAAGCTTCTTGTCTTCCGCCATGTCATTGGCCGCGGCAAATACTTCGAACCGCTCCAGGTATACCTCGAAGTTACCGTCCTCTTGTTGGAACTCGGGTAACTTACCGACAGTGGTCGCCATACTCAGTTCAAGCTGGTTAGAGTGTGATTCCCAGAAGCCTGCGGCGGATCCCATCTTCGTCGCCAGTTGTTATATCCGTACACCGGGCACATGGTATAACATCTTTATTACTGAGGCGCACACTGCCAGCCTCAACACAAGCAGTACAAAACAGAATAACCCCTTCCAGATACTGTGGACAGTATATGTACACACGCTATCTCTCGGCGCATGCGCAACTGGCAGTAGCTTGAGAGCATGCATACAAACCCCGCGACTGACGTCACAACACCACCCAGGCCAGCAGCGGCGTGATTTCTAATTCTAAAAATAAAACTAATGCCTCTTTGTTCAGTAACCGGAGAGAGAATAATTGAATTTGCTTGTGCTGAACGAGTCAACGCCAGCGCGTTTGTGGACCACTGCAGCGGAACGGAGGCAGGTATATAGTCACCGACTTAGGAAAAAAAAGTCGTTAATTTTTGTTAGCGCTTCTACATACGTTTTGACTTGAGCGAAACCGGAATTTTTAAGTAGGAACTTTACATTGCAGCTGTTTAATAAATTGTTTATTTCCTGCCATAGCTTTCTCGGATTATTGTACATTCTAGCAAACAGAGATTGATAGTACGAACGGTTTGATTTCTTTAAGTCAGCGCTGAGTTTATTGCGGTACGATTTAATTTCTGCAAACGAGACAGCAACACGTGATATAACGAAAAGATAGTACATTTTGTTTTTTATTATGTTTTTGCGCCGCTTTTTGTCATTCAAGGCTTACGTAACCTTTTGGTTTGTCTTGTGCTGTGCACCAGGGTAAAGTGGTTTGCATATACAGCTACAATTTTCGTTAGAAAAAGACGATACGCATGGTCTCGGTTGTTGTTGTTGTTGTTGTTGTTTTAACTGTTTTGCTGTGGAGAGGTTGAGGAGCCTATTGCCTCGGCTACTCCATATCACAGAGTTCTGCAGCGAAAAATAAAATAATAATACAGAACGGTACCCAAAAATTAACAATACGGAAAAGGAGAAAAAAAAACATAATAGCACACTGAAACCAGTTCAAATAACCTGTCAATACACAGTTTTTTTCACGCAGTTCACTCAGTCATAAACTACTTTCACGCACACCTTAGTACTCTAATGCCAGTATATACATGACAACACTTTACATAATACTCATTTCTGGCTGTCAGTCATAGGCGCTTGTCCAGTCCGGTCTCCACTAAAAAGTCTGTCAGGAAGATTATTGCCTTTTTCTGAAGATGCATCTCAGGCCATGGTCCAAGTAGTTTCTTTATTGTGAGGGGCCGTCTGTCCAAACTTGCTAATCTGTTCTTAAATTTTTCTCTTTCTTTCGCGTATTTAATGCACTCCAAAAGAATATGGCGAACATTTTCTTCTGCATGACCACAATGGCATTCCGGTGAGTTGGATCGATGTATCTTGTGCAGGAAGCTGTTTGTGTATGCTACTTCCAATCTAAGTCGGTGGATCAATGTCTCTAGGTGTCGTGGAAGGTCTGTCGCTATGGAAAATTTTCTGTGTGGATCAACTTCATAAAGTACCGTTTCCTTTGATTTAGGGCTCTCAAACCACTTCTCCATCGAACAATGGTTAGCCCCTTGCGATATAAAATGTCGAATATCCGTCCCAGATATAGGGATTGTGTAATCCCGTCCTTCCTTCAATGCTTTCTTCGCGAGACTATCAGCATCTTCATTTCCCTTTATTCCAATGTGGCTGGGTATCCATTGGAATACGATGTTGTGACCCTGCGATGAGGCATATTCCACAGTTTCTGCGATACATTGTGGTATTTCACCATTTCTGTAAGGTGATCTCACATTTCTGATTAGCTGAAGCGCAGGTTTGCTATCAGTGCATATCACCCATTTTCGTGGATCTGGATTCTCGCAGATAAGCTTAACTGCTTCAAAGATAGCCACCAATTCTGCTGTCGTCGATGAAGATTTGTGCGATAATTTGTACATCTTCTTTTCCTGAATTTCGGGTATAAAGACCGCACAGGCTGACGCTTCTTCTGTGCATGATCCATCTGTATATATCTTCGTTTTTTCATTATGCATTACATGAAGCTGTTGAAGTACCAACTGTGCCGCTACTAGAGGTGCCATGGCTGCTTTCTTCTCTATGCCGTCTATTTCACGGATAACGTTGAGAAGTGGCAGCGTCCAAGGTGGTTTTGAAGGTTTCCATTGTTTAAATTCTGGTACTACTGCTTGAAATGATGATATAGTATCCTGTAGTCTCGTTGCCGTTCTTTGTGTTAGTGCACCAGATAAAAAATGACTTTCATGTTGCGTGAAAATTCTAAATAAATTTCGAGATGTTTCTTTAGTTCGCAGTACTGCCAAAGGTGGCTCTCGAGCCTCCGCATACACTAAATCACTGGAAGTTGACCGTGGTAAACCCAGACATACCCTCAAGCTCCTTGCCAATAACAAGTGAAGTCTCCTTTCGGTGGAGGCTGGGAGTCCGTGCAGCAGGGGCAGTGAGTAAGTTACGATGGGGCGTATCCAGGCAACATGTAGGGCTAATAACGACTCTGTAGTACCACCCCATTTGGCCCCGCAGAGATGCCGGAGGATTCGAATGGCCTGATTCACTTTTTGTTCCAGGGACTGGACATGAGGCGACCATGTTAGTCTCCGGTCTAAAATTACTCCCAAGAATTTATGAGTTTTAACCATTTTAATAGGCTGATTTTGCAGAATAATCTGGAAATTTCCAGGTCTTTTTAATGTAAACGGAAGTATGGCGGTTTTGGCCAGACTCAGTGCCATACCTCTTTGTTTTAGAAAATGGTCTACATTATCCAATCCTTCTTGTAGAGTTTGTTGTATATCCAAAAACGATGGACCAGACGTCCATATACTTATATCATCAGCATATATTGAACATCTGATGTTGGGTGGAAGATTATATGGGAGCTGCGCCATGACTGCATTAAAGAGAGTAGGGCTTAGTACGCTGCCCTGTGGCACTCCTTGGTTGACGACATGTTCTGACGTTGGGCCCTCCTGCGTAACTACAAAAATGGTCTCGGTTGTTTTCGACGTACACATTTTGCCATGTTATCGTTTCTACATACGAGTAAAAATTCTTCAGTGTAACGGGGTTGATATCGTGATATCTCGAGTTTGCAATATCTGCCTGCTTTTGGAGGACTACTCTGCAAGACGCGAAATTCGGATTGGAAGATGGTCACTGATATCGAGGACGCAAACACCTGTAAGTACCGTTTAGAAGGCGTGCTGGTGACACCAATATCAAGGAGCGTTGTGCTATTTTCAGTAATACGAGTAGGCATCGTGATTAAATTTGTGCTGGTAAAAGTACGAAGGACAAGTTTGAGAGGATTACTGGATGAATCTTCGCTGAGCATATTTATGTTCACATCGCCCATTACTAAAAAGGCTGCGTGCATTCAGTGAAGACTTCGCAGCAGAGTTTCCATAATCTAAAGAAATGGACATATTACCCATTGGAAATCTATAGGCTGCTGCATTAACATGATATGGTCCTAATCCAAGACACTCAATACTGGGCGTAATACACGTAATTTTATTTATAACGTCACATACAACAGAAGTTTTGATGAACAGTGCTATACCTCTTCCGCGTTTTACGAATTGCAAACTACCATGATAATAGTACTCTTTTATTTTTGGTCTGTTTTCGCTCGGAGAAAGCAACAATTTTCTCAAAAGTATGGCATCAAAATTTACCGATAACCTATCTAAAAAGTGACGCAGGTTGTTTATTTTGCATTCATTGCTACGAGCGTTTAGGTGGAATGCACTGAAGGTAGCTGGTGACCCCTTGATTCCTGCGTTGAAGCTATCAATGACGTTGTTCTTGCAGTCTGCCGCGTCAGCCATAGCTAAGTCATATCATACACTAAAGACAAAAGCGAGAGTGAAACCCTTAACGCAGCATTTTATTCAGATCTCCTTGGCAGGCAATGTTTATCATTTCAGATGTTTCAGAATTTCTAGCGAAAATCTTCCCACCGTGCGTCCGAACGAACCTCTGGCCCCGTCGCGTTGGTCTAGTGGCTAAGGTACTCGGCTGACGATCCGCAGGTCACGGGATCGAATCCCGGCTGCGACGGCTGCATATCCGATGGAGGCGGAGATGTTGTAGGCCCGTGTGCTCAGACTTGGGTGCATGTTAAAGAACCCCAGGTGGTCAGAATTTCCGGAGCCCTCCACTACGGCATCTCTCATAATCATATGGTGGTTTTGGGACGTTACACCAGGCATATCAATCAGTCCGAACAAACCACCACCCTACTTCCTACTTCTTTGCGTTAGCCGCTCCTAGCAACTGCTTAGCCGGCCTAGTCAAGTGTTCGTTGACATGAACAGGACCATTTGAACCAAAACCAAGTGTCGCCGTAGTCATATGTGTCTTTCTTGCTTCAGCCGGAACTACATTTTGCTTGTCTCGTCGGATGAAACGCATTACAATATTTTTCACCCTTGGCTTATTTGTTCACACTCTGTGGCAAATGTCAATATTGTTATGAGTCAGCGGTTCTTCCAACGCAACACAAATATTCTAGACAGTGTCAAAATACTCACCCTCATTAGCTACGCCTTTGAATTCGAGATTATTCGCCCTTGAATACAGTTCAATTTCTTCAATTTTCATCTTAAGTTGCTTTTTTTTTACGCGGCAAGTCTTTCATTGGCCTTTCGCGTGGTGACCAGCTCTTCATGCAGAGCCTCTATTTCTAAGGAGAGTGCCTTAAAACACTTTCACATGTTTCGCCAGAATGTTCAACATTCAGTTCAAAATACCGAAATTCAGCACGTATTTTGCGCCTGAAATCCTCGAATGATTTACTCAGGTCCTTCGCGCCTGTCATGGCGTTTTTCAGGAACACTGGCACTCTTGTCTGGCACCAGTGCACGCAGTAACAGTATTACAATTGAAACAGTACGAGTCTTACCTGTGAAAAAAAAATGTTTTCGTAAGTGTTTTGCAGTCCACACGCACTGCTGCTGAACTAAGTGGGATACGAAGGGAAGGCAGGTCGCACATGTAGGCAGCGTCGGGTAACTTTGTGAGCCACAGCGCAGGCACAGAGAGCGTAGGCGGACATAGTTGATCGTCGCAACAGCACTGCAGTCTTTGCCGACAATAGAGAATTTTGGTACTACGGAATGGGGCTGCATACACATCACGCAAGCGCCTTGCGTTACGTGGTGTCGTTTGCCCCGAATTGAATTTTATTACGCCGTAGGACCCGGGCACGTAAGGAACGTGAAGCGGGTTGCGCCACTTGGTAGATCAATAAAGTACGTGTTGTTGAAGGCCAATCTGAGCCAATCCAAGTGTGCTAGCCGCATTATGGCCATATTTTTTTTTTTTGCCGCTGTAGTGCCAAATCATACAAGATGAAAACGTACAGGCGGTCGGTGCTCACCTTTGATGCCGCCAGTTTGCGAAACCAAGTTTTGCGCTGTTGTGAACGTGTTCGAGAGCGGTGCGACCACCTCATACGTACGCACACACACATCGCATGCCTGCGTACGTAGCGGACGCGTACGTAACGCGTTACGTGCGCGTTGCAGTCGCCGCATGCGCACTGCGCAAAACGTGGCGTCCTCACGTACGCAACGCTGCCTCGTACAATACGCACGCAGTACAGCAACTTTTTACTAGCGCCGCTTGACCTTGTCGGAGCCTTTTTTTTGCGCAGTTACACGAACGTAAAACCGAAGGATCGCGTCGAAGGATTGTGCAACTGTGCAAAAAGAAAATGTGTTCGTTTGTATTTTGAATTCCGCGCGCACTGCTGCCAAACTGTACCACTTCCAGGAAAAACGCTTTCACACGCATTTTTGCGCGGCACAGTAGGCCGTAAATAACGCATTCCGTAGCTGCACATCACAGGATAAATTCTGAATTGTCATGAGGAGTACCCATTACACCACATATGTGGACAGTTTGCCCAAGGAATGCCAATCATTCGTGGAGTATAGGCCTCAATACTTTCCATGATTGCCGCCCGTTAGACTCACCTGAAATGAAAAGCCCAACTGATTTCTTTCATGGGGAGAGAATCGCCGGGCAGATTTCGAGGGCTGCCGTACCGGCCCACGAAAAATCACAACCACCCACACTTTAAATATTGGTTCTTTTAGTTCATTAACGATGCCGGTGGCGGTCCGTTAAAAAGCAAGAGCTTACGACACAAACAAAATAAGTATTCTCAGCAAAGCCCTCGCACTTATTTGAACATTCGCAGCTACTTAGTACAACTAACTAAATGACTTAGAAGGTATTTATTACAACAGGAACAAACTTAAGCGCTACAAATGCACTCTCAAGCTTCATAAACTGTGCGAAAACATTTAGCGGCCCCAAATATTATTATTATTATTATTTACAAATACTGCTGTCTCAGTTTTTGAGACATTGCAGGAGTGGAATACAAATGTTCAAACAGTAAAACAAATTAACAGAATACATGACTACGCAACTCTTTTTCGAATTGCAGAGCATCGAGTCTGCGCAGAGACCCATCAAGCTCATTCCATAGATCCACGGTCCACGGAAAAAAGGAAAACTTAAAGCAGTCGAGACTAGCTCTAAAGGGCGTAATGTTTAAGGAATCAAATCGTCGGGTACGGCGCGCAGAAGCTGCAACAAAAGAAATGGACGCTAGAACACCCAAGCCTGTGTGAACAGTCTTATGCAGGAGGATGATACGATCACAAGTGCGCCGATGTTCTAGAGACTGCAGTGATAAAACATGCGCATGCGAAGTAGGCGAGAACCGCTGGTCATAGCGACGAAAAATAAACCTTATTGCTTTCTTCTGAACAGATTCTAACATAGCTATGTCATGTTTGTGGTGAGGCGACCAAACAACCGACGCATATTCAAGTATGGGCCTGACCAAGGTCTTGTACGCTGTCAATTTGCATTCTTTTGTCGAGTTGTTTAAAGTGCGTCGGAGATACCAAAGTTTTCGAAGAGCCTTGTTGCAGATTGTTTCGACGTGCGTGCGCCATTTTAAGTTTGTTGTCAGAGTTACACCTAGGTATTTAAACTCCGTGACACGAGCTAGACTGACACCATTATTAGTGTATGCAAAACTAAGAGGCTGTTTCTTATTTGAAAAGGTCATGGCTACAGTTTTTTTGAAATTAATTGACATTTGCCAGTTTTCACTCCAATTACAAAACAATGAAAAAACACTGTTCAGCGCTTCCTGATCTTCAACACTAGAGATGGTGTTATAGATAACGCAGTCATCTGCATACATTCTTAGTTTAATTTGTGTGTCACCGATAATTTCTGCTACGTCATTTATGTAGATAATAAACAAGAGCGGCCCAAGCACCGAACCTTGGGGCACCCCTGAAGTGATTTGTACTTCAGACGATTTCACATGGTTAAACGTAACAAATTGTGTGCGTGACCGCAAGTAATCTGCTATCCAGTCAACTAGCTTATTGTCACCAAAAAATGTGCGAAGTTTAACTAAAAGTTTAGCATGGCAAACCAAGTCAAAGGCCTTTGAATAATCAATAAATATGGCGTCAATCTGTCCTCGGTCGTTAAGAGAAGAAGCGACGTCGTGCGTAAATTCAAGCAACTGTGTAACAGTAGAATAGCAAGCACGAAAGCCGTGCTGTGATCGGGAAAGTATATTGTGTGCATTTAGGTATTCTACAATATATTTATGAATGATATGCTCCAAAAGTTTAGAGCTGGTAGAAAGTAAAGATATTGGCCTGTAATTTGGTATTAATTGCTTGTTTCCGGACTTAAATACAGGCACGACGTTTGCTAATTTCCACAGCTGGGGAACTGTTGCAGAGATTATTGATTTTTTAAATATTACAGTAAGATAATTAGCACACCACTCTGAGTATCTTTTTAGAAAGACATTGTGAATACCGTCTGGGCCAGAGCTTTTCGTTACATCAAGATTTAATATAAGGTTATGTACTCCAGAGGAGCTTACTTCAAGATCAGGAAGAGCAGACAGATTGCTGCATGCAGAAAACGAAGGCTTGATGCCGTTATCAGTGGAAAAAACAGATTTGAAATAATTATTAAAGGCATTTGCTATAGCTTCGGGATTTGAGCAGGATTGGTCATTAACAATAAATGATGAAGGTATAGACGATGCAGGACTAATCGATCTCCAGAACCTGGATGGATTTTTTTTCATAAATCTAGCCAAAGTATTGCTGAAGTAGTAGTTTTTAGCCTCTTTCATTTTAGTGCCTAATTTACTTTTCAATGTATTAAATGAAGAAACATTGTCGTTACACCTGGAATGACGATTCTTACGTAAACGCTTTACGCGACGAGTGAGTTGAATGATTTCTCTATTATACCATGGGTGTCTTGGGTTCCGTTTAATATACTTTTGAGGCACGTACTTTGATTGGCATTCACGCACAATGTCACAAAACTTAAGGAGCAGCGTATCTACATTGCAAAATTCGCTGCAATATACAAATTCATCATAAGATGAAGCTAAAGTGTCCAATACGGAAGTATCATCAGCGTTAGAAAAGTTCAAAACAGATTTTATCTCAGGTCTTTGAGGCGGACACACTAAGTTCAAAGCAACTTCGACAGCTTTATGGTCAGATAACCCATCGATGACTTCGCATTTTACACCGTGCGATAAGAGTTGCTGGTTTACAAATACAAGGTCCAATATTGCGTCCTTGCGTGTTTCGGTATCTACAACTTGAGTTAACCCAAAAGAAACCGCCAGATCGATCAGGGAAGCGCAAAGTGTCCTGTCACGCCCTGTTGGGATAAGTAAGTTCCAGTTAACGTGCGGGAGATTGAAATCTCCAGCCAAAAGTAACCTACAATCGTACAACTTGTTACTGACAAGGTAATCATTAATAGCAGGGACAATATCATCGGAGTTAGGAGGACGGTAGAGGACACCAATAACTATTACGATACCTTTAATGTATATTTTGCACCAAATAGTTTCTGTACCCGGAAGGTCAGGTAATAAAGAAAATTCAAGATTAGATTTAATTAAAACTGCCACACCGCCTCCACGGCCGGCACGCCTGTCTTTCCGAAGAAGCGCATAACCAGTAGGCGAAATTTCGCTGTCAATAACAGTATCATTTAGCCAGGTCTCAGTAAGGCAGACAATTGATGGGCTGTGGCATTCCACTAAACAGTTCAGAGCTTCAATTTTGTTTAGTATACTCCTCGCATTTATGTTGAGGACAATTATATTCCGATCACAACGTCAATCAGCCTTCGCGAAAACAGAAGCGGATGAAGCTGAGTTTATACCAAGCGCTTGCGCAGAAGCCGATTTCGCAGAGTCGGACCCCGCTGAAAACGAGTGCGTAGAAACCTTGATAATGGCTTTTTTTTCAGTGTCCCACGTGTAACGAACACCGTCAATTGTGAGGGTGTCGTGTTTAAGCTTCACTTTCCTAGCATTCTTGCGCATATTTTGCGAATTCTGCCACAGCATTTTACGTGCCAGTCGAACCCGAGCAGAGTAGTCCTCATTTATATAAACTTTAGTTCCTTTAAGTTTTCGGGCGTTGCTCATGATGGCAATCTTTGACCTAAAGTCCATCAGTTTAATGATTACCGGCCGAGGTTTATCTCTTCTTACTGCTCCAAGCCTGTGGCAACGCTCTATGTCGTCACAATTTACACCGAGTTTAACTGATAGCAGATCCAATACAGACTCAAGCAAATGGTTAGTCGTCTCGGATGGTGTCTCATGCAAACCATGAATTATCAGGTTGTTTTTACGGAGTCTGTTTTCTAGCTCATCGTTCTGACGGTCAAGCTTACAAACTAGTTTTTGAAGCGTACCAACGGTCTGCTCCAGTTCACTTACACGTGGTATGATGTTTGACACAGACGCCGCCATTGCCTCAACATTCATTAGACGACTTTCAAACGATGCAACTGTTTCAGATAGGCTAGCTAATTCCTGGCTGATACGGGCTTGTCCAGACAGTAGTTGCGACAACATTTCATCAACTTTGGGACCGGGATTGGTCTCTATGTCGCCACAAAGTAACAGTAATGATACTCTTAAGCAATGCACCAGATGTGTCACAACGGCAGTAAAGTTCAGAGGGTCCGGTAGCAGCAGCAAACAGCGGTTATCACTTCTGTAGCATTTGTAATTGTATGTTACCTGCAAGATGAAACAGACGTGCTTGAAACGGCAGTTCGCCATGCCGCCACCGGACCCACTGAAGTGATGGTTCCACATTGCCGCTCTTATATCCTTGGGCATCCTCGCTGCCAGCGCCGCCACTGTACCATGCCGTGAACAGTACAGATGGTTGATCGAAATCACGTCAACAGGCGGAAAATCCTGCACACGATCAGCAGCAGCAGATTCCCGCCCCGTCGAAGATTGCACATGGCCGTCAGTACGATCGCCGCTGAATCGTGGTAGGAGCCTGCGCAGTGTGTCGCTTGAAGGGCCATGCATCAGAACATCCGGACAGCCGGCGATAACGGCAATCTGCAAGATGAAACAGACGTGCTTGAAACGGCAGTTCGCCATGCCGCCACCGGACCCACTGAAGTGATGGTTCCACATTGCCGCTCTTATATCCTTGGGCATCCTCGCTGCCAGCGCCGCCACTGTACCATGCCGTGAACAGTACAGATGGTTGATCGAAATCACGTCAACAGGCGGAAAATCCTGCACACGATCAGCAGCAGCAGATTCCCGCCCCGTCGAAGATTGCACATGGCCGTCAGTACGATCGCCGCTGAATCGTGGTAGGAGCCTGCGCAGTGTGTCGCTTGAAGGGCCATGCATCAGAACATCCGGACAGCCGGCGATAACGGCAATCTGCAAGATGAAACAGACGTGCTTGAAACGGCAGTTCGCCATGCCGCCACCGGACCCACTCAAACGCGTCTACTTCACAATTCCCCGGACGTGTGTCGAAAATTTATTTTCAAGCAAACACTGAAACAACTGCAGCGCTGGTAATTGTCCTGGCGGCACTCTTCAACAGGATACACCAGCGGTGGCATAGATCGATTTTTTACCATCTGCTGGCTGCACTACACGACTCACTCACACCGCTCAAGCATCACAACATCTTGGCCGAAGTTCATCACCAGGGTCCTATACTCTCCGACACCTCTAGCTTGAATCCTTCCTGGTTTCACGAACATTCCAAGTAATTTTACTGTGCGTAGCACGTACCAGGGCGGCAGCCAGAAGAAAGGGTTTCGTCTCGCCGCTTCGTTTGCGAAAACGGTCGGCCCCAAAAGGTGCCCCGTTTCGATGTCTGGATTTCTCCTCGTCTGTGCTGGTTGGCTGTCGCATATGTAGAGGGTAAGGGCACGCCCTGAGTGCCTTCTGATGCTTGTTTTATTGTTTCGTTGCGCGTTTCCGTGAATGAAACGCTTGACACGGTGATTGGACCTTGTCGTCTGAAAGCGGTGGCGTGCGTCTGTCAGCCCTCGTTTGTAAAAAATATAAGTGCCCTGTTACAAATACTGCACATTCCCATACGCTTCTTGAAGCTGTAGATTGCAGGGAAATGCGTTTTCCCTACATGTAGCGCCTTTTCTCGCCTTCGAGCTGCTCAGTGGCACAAAGCAGCTTCGCGGCGTCACACCATTAAAAAGACCATCTGGCACACATGCGAGCACCAAACAATCGTGTCGGATCACAAAAAACATGAGGCAAACAGCCCCCCACACACGATCACGCGCAAAGTAAGCACGAGAGCATACAAAAACGCAGACAGACACGCACAAATCCTCACGCAACCACAATGAAACCCTAAGTGCTACCCCCTTCGATGAGTGGAGCGTCAGCGCCCTCCCCAAAAAAGCGGCCGAAGCTGTCAACTCTGCCCAGATGCAAGCGCACAGTGACGCGTCGACGCCACACAGCAGGCCACACGTTGTTGTTTATCCAGCAGCCATGCACGGTGCATACCAAGCTTGGCTTGGCCAGGCATGACGAACATGATGAACAGGTAGGAATAACGTAACACATTTGTCGCATATTTGAATAACAATAATAGCGCGAGGTAACAGGGCACAAGAAGAACATGGAGACAAACACACAGCGCTACACTTCCAAAGAATGGTTTATGTTGTAGCTCCACGCGGTTTACGTATGTATACTTTTTTGCACACAGCTGCAACTAACACGTGCTAGAGCAAAAGCAATTAATCGACAACCTTTTTGAGCCAATACTTATGCACGTTGTAGGGAACTATGCGAACGATGACGAAGCAGCATGAAACGGCAATCCACAGCGTTGGTGCACGCGCTCGACCGGAGCTTGCGTTTGTTTTGTATTTTCGGCCTGTTGGCGTTCCTCGCTCTTCTGGCGTTCCTCGGCCTTCCAGTAGGTCTGTACTTAAATAAACTGCGTGACATCTGGTGGAGGTGTGTGGACTCCCGTACAAACCTGGAACTTCGCTCCCGTACGCTTCCCCCTCTACGTGACACGAACATGGCCACCGAGACGCCTCTTCAGGTGGGACCTTCGACCGTCCATGTCACTTGCGGTGCCGTGTATCCTCAACGAGACCCTCCTATCTTCACGGGCTCCACTGAGTCGGACGTCGAAGATTGGTTGGCGAGGTACGACAAAGTCGGCGCAAGTAACAAATGGGACGACCCAAGTAAGCTGGGCTACGTCACATTCTACCTTGCGGACACGGCGCAACTGTGGTTTAATAACCACGCAGCCGACATTACTACGTGGTCTGCATTTAAGACGGCTATTACGGACGTCTTTGGACGGCCTGCAGCACGCAAGCTTCAAGCCGAGCATCGTTTACGTCACCGTGCGCAGCAACCAGGTGAGACCTACACGGGCTACATTGAAGATGTGTTGCATCTATGCAACCGCATCAACTCTACCATGCCTGAGGAAGAAAAAATCCGCCACATATTGAAAGGCATTGACGACGGCGCCTTTCAGGTGTTGCTCGCGAGAAATCCCCCTACAATTGCGGTCCTCGTTTCTCTCTGTCAAAGCTTCGATGAATTGCGTAGGCAGCGCGCAATTGCTCGTCAAGCCGTCACGACGCCAGACACACTCGCAAGCTTGCACCTACCTGCCCATCCTACCGAGCAGCAGCCGCTGCTTTCGACAATCAAGGACTTCGTCCGCGAAGAGGTAGCGCGCCAGCTGTCACTACTGCCACTGACACATGAGCCCACGCAAGCTTTGGCACCGGACCTCCAAAACGTCATTCGGACCCAAGTCGCTGAAGCCCTTCCGCCGGTGCATCAGCAACCACCAGTCACTACGCCTCTCACGTACGCCGCCGTCGCTGCTCGTCCTACGCAACAGCGTATGCCATATGCTCAACCTGCCACGCCACCCTATGTCGTGCCTACAACCCCAATTGCTGCGCCGTATCCCTACGCGAGATCTTCAGCTCCATTTTACCGTAGATCAGACGCTTGGCGGACGCCGGATAATAGGCCCATCTGTTTCGCCTGTGGTATCGCTGGACACGTCGCCCGCCACTGTCACCGAGATCCCCCTCCAGTCGACACCGTGGGCAGGCCAATTGCGTCTTCGTCTAGGACGCCATCAAGGTACACCACTGACGGTCCTCGACCCTACGCAAACCATCGGTCACCATCGCCCCGACGACGCTCCCTGTCACCTATGCGTCGCCGACCTGCTACGGAAGAGGGAAACTGATCGCTGCAGCTCCGGAGGCAACAGCTGCGTACAATTCGAACTGCTTAAGGCCTCCATCTTTCTCGCCGCAAAACGTTATTGACGTCAATGTTGAGGGGACCGCCGCACAAGCGCTAATCGACACAGGGGCCGCCGTTTCCATAATCTGTGAGACCTTATGCCGCAAGTTGAAAAAGGTGACGACGCCTCTTTCGGGCCTGATGCTCCACACGGCCAACTCGCAGTGCATAGAACCTACAGCTGTGTGCACTGCACGTGTCATCATCCAAGGTGAACTTTATGCCATTGAATTTTTTGTGTTGGCATCATGCTCCCACGAAGTCATTCTTGGATGGGACTTTCTTTCGCGTCATCGGGCCATCATAGATTGCTCACGTGCAGAAGTTGCCCTTACACCGCTGCCAACCTCTTGTTTGGTGGATTCTCTTCCTGAACCTTACAAACTTGTCGTTGTTGCAGACACGGAAATAGCACCGAGAACATCCACCCTTGTAGCACTGACCTGTACGGCCGCTCCTGCCGGAACTGTTTTGTTCACCCCGTCTGACGTATTTACCCGCCGCCGTAGCCTACACCTGCCCTTTGCCGTACTCACCATGGAATCCGGTGCTACCGCCATGCTCGTCGCGAACTCGCTATCGTCACCAGTTACCTTACTTCGCGGAGAATGTTTGGGTAACATACAAGACGTTGACCTCTTGCGCCCTCTAGAGTTCGCCGAACACGCACCTCACCCCCAGCTCAATGCTATGACGCCACCTGTGGCCACACTGCCCGCGCCAGACTCATTCCAGCCCTCTGTTGCCGCTGAGCTATCGCCGACACAAAGAAGGGAACTCTTGTCCCTTCTTCGAGACTTCCGTTCTGCCTTCGATTGCGCTCAATCATCTTTGGGTCGCACAGCGAACATCACGCACCACATTGACACCGGTACTCATGCTCCCTTACGCCAACGACCATATCGAGTTTCAGCGGAAGAGCGCCGTATTATCAACGAACAAGTCGACGATATGCTCAAGCGTGGTGTCATCCAGCCATCGCAGAGCCCTTGGTCGTCCCCTGTTGTACTTGTGCGCAAAAAGGATGGGTCTATCCGATTCTGTGTCGACTACCGCCGGCTCAATAAGATAACTCGGAAGGATGTGTACCCGTTGCCACGCATCGACGACGCTCTTGATTGCTTGCAAGGGGCAGAATATTTCTCCTCTTTAGATTTACGCTCAGGATATTGGCAAGTTCCAATGGCTGATCCTGACCGATCGAAGACTGCATTTGTAACACCTGATGGGCTGTATGAGTTTAACGTCATGCCGTTTGGACTCTGCAACGCCCCAGCTACCTTCGAACGGATGATGGACACCATCCTTCGCGGCTACAAGTGGAACACGTGCCTTTGCTACCTAGACGACATCGTCGTTTTTTCTCGCGACTTTTCAACTCACCTTGTTCGTCTTCGTGCTATTCTCACGTGTCTCACCTCTGCTGGCCTTCAATTTAACATCAAGAAGTGCCATTTTGCCGCACGTCAGCTCACTATACTGGGTCACGTTGTCTGCAAAGAGGGTGTTCTCCCGGATCCGGCGAAACTCCGCGCCGTGGCCGACTATCCGAAACCCAATTCCATCAAGACGCTTCGAAGTTTTATCGGCCTCTGCTCATACTTTCGTCGATTTGTGCGCAACTTCTCTTCCATCATCGCGCCTCTTACCAACCTGTTGACAACTTCCAATGGCATTTCTGCTTGGTCAAAAGAGTGCGACGAATCCTTCACCACGCTTCGGCGGTTATTACTATCACCTCCAATACTACGTCATTTTGACCCTGATGCGCCTACGGAGGTTCACACCGACGCCAGTGGCGTCGGTCTTGGTGCTGTATTGGCTCAACGAAAACCAGGGTACCGAGAATACGTTGTCGCTTACGCGAGTCGAACCCTCAAGAAAGCCGAGTGTAATTATTCCGTCACGGAAAAAGAGTGCCTCGCAATTGTCTGGGCTTTGACGAAGTTCCGCCCATACCTTTATGGCCGCCCTTTCGAAGTCGTCACGGACCACCACGCTCTATGCTGGCTATCATCGCTCAAAGACCCGTCGGGGCGCCTTGGTCGTTGGGCGCTTCGCCTACAGGAATACGACATTCGTGTTGTATACCGATCCGGCCGCAAGCACTCTGACGCTGATGCACTATCCCGCTCGCCGCTACCGGCTGACCCAACCCCCTCGTCACCTTCTTCAGCTGTCATAACACCAATCGACTTCACAGACATGGCATCAGAACAACGCAAAGATGTGTGGATTTCCCAACTCCTCGCCTTTCTGACTGATCCGTTAGCTAATTTGGTCTCAAGAACTATCCGCCGTCAAGCCACACATTTCGCTATTCGAGACGACCTACTCTATCGGCGGAATTACACGTCTGAAGGTCGGAAGTGGCTGTTAGTGATACCCAACCACATGGGCTCGGAAATCTGTACTGCTTTCCACAACGACCCGCAAAGCGCTCACGCTGGCGCTCTCAAAACGTACAACCGTTTACGTCAGCGGTACTACTGGCGCGGCATGTACACATTTGTCCGCAAGTACGTACGTGCTTGTACTGCATGCCAGCGACGTAAAGTCCCACCTCAACGCCCTGCCGGTACACTTCAGCCTCTTCCTTGTCCAGCGCGTCCGTTTGACCGCGTCGGTATCGACTTATACGGACCACTTCCCACGTCGTCTTCTGGAAATAGGTGGATAATTGTCGGCGTGGACCACCTCACGCGTTACGCGGAGACGGCAGCACTACCCGCAGCCTCCGCGAGGGAAGTTGCGTTTTTCATCCTGCGCAACTTTGTTCTTCGCCATGGTGCTCCCCGCGAACTTTTGAGCGACCGGGGGCGTGTTTTCTTGTCTGACGCCATTCAAGCGTTGCTCGCTCAGTGCAACATGGTTCATCGCATGACGACAGCATATCACCCGCGGACGAATGGCCTCACAGAACGATTTAATCGCACTCTCGGTGATATGTTGACGATGTACACAGCTTCAGACCAGACCAATTGGGACACTGTCCTTCCATTCGTCACGTATGCGTATAACACCGCTACGCACGCGACAACAGGGTTCTCCCCTTTCTTTCTGTTGTACGGACGCGAACCATCATGCACGCTGGACACTATCCTCCCATACACGCCCGACTCCTCTGAGTACACTGCAATTTCTGATGTTGCCAGGTACGCAGAAGATTGCAGACGATTAGCCCGTTCACTGACAACCGAGGACCAAGGCCACCAGAAGCTACGGCATGACACCGACCGACATCTCTCTACTTTCACGACTGGTGCTCTCGTTTGGCTCTGGATTCCACCGAGCACTCCTGGCCTTTCGTCGAAATTACTGGCACGATACCACGGGCCCTACCGCATTCTCGCCCGTACGTCACCAGTCAATTATGAGATTGAGCCTTTGACACAGTCTCATGACTTACGCCGTCGTGGCCGAGAAATTGTGCATGTGAGTCGCCTGAAGCCGTATTACGACCCCGCTATAGTCACTACGCCTTAAGTCGCCAGGT
This sequence comes from Rhipicephalus annulatus, assembly GCA_013436015.1. Taxonomy (NCBI): domain Eukaryota; kingdom Metazoa; phylum Arthropoda; class Arachnida; order Ixodida; family Ixodidae; genus Rhipicephalus; species Rhipicephalus annulatus. Next base: position 244,091 of record WOVY01010439.1, read on the forward strand.
TGGCTACGCTATTCACCGGGGGCCAATGTAGGGAACTATGCGAACGACGACGAAGCAGCATGAAACGGCAAGCCACAGCGTTGGTGCACGCGCTCGACCCGAGCTTGCGTTTGTTTTGTATTTTCGGCCTGTTGGCGTTCCTCGCTCTTCTGGCGTTCCTCGGCCTTCCAGTAGGTCTGTACTTAAATAAACTGCGTGACAACGTGAATGATATCGCACAATTAAAAACAAAATTCATATGCCGCGCTGCGTCAGATCATGCGCAGGTACTTTTCCTTTTAAAGACAACCGTCTTCTTTGAGAGAGCAATTGACGGGAGGTTGATACATGCAATCACATCCCTATCCATCAATTCAGCTTCTACGCTGAAATGTGTCACTTCATACCCACTCCTACCTAAGATGGTGGTAACCTGAAAGCCTCAATTACACAAGCATTTATCTCAATGCAAGGGCAGGAATTCATGTGGCGGTGTCTGTTCCCTTTTTTGTTTTGCTCACACAGTCTGTCGTTGATGAAATTGTGTAGCTCTTTCCACAAATAACGGAATCTGGTATAGGTCATTTTCCACAGCTGCAGGTTTTTCAATCCAAACTAGATAGAGCTACCGCACCGTGACCCTCCGCTTACCGTGTCTTATGGAAGCGCTGCTCAATTTGTTTCGACAGCGCCTCGCTGGCTTTTATAGAGTTCATATACTGACTCTAGAGCAAAATCTGGGCCGCAAAACCTATTACCACCGAAACAGTGACATTTCGGAACGTTGTCAATGTAGCCTTCACAATGCTTTAAAGAAGTGGCAGTTTTTAGATGTTTACAACAATCGAATTTTCGAAGTACAACTCATAAACAAGCGTGTTCACGCATTTTGAACGATCGAAACTTGCATGACACCCATATCAACTACTTTTCGGAGACGTAACTATGGCCATTTATGAAGTTTTCGGCGCGCAGAATAGAGAATTTGCATGTTTGTTTAGTTGAAGGCGCCACCTGCCTTGTAACGTTGAGAGGGTGGCGGTGAGACCGATCGCGCCGCCTTGCTTGCTTGCCGGGTGAGTGGTATACATTGCCGCGTCGTCTGTGTTTTTTGTTGCCATCAGCCGAAAATTGACTTCATGTGACAGTCTCTACTGCAATGTAACAGAGATCCACAAAACGGGGAAAAAATGCGAGGGTTATTGCAGCATGCAGTGGAGAGTGCGAGTGAACGTCACCCGAAAGCTGAGTGTTGTTCCATCAGGGCGGTACCCGTGTAGTTATTGGTGTTAATGCATGAGCCTTAAGAGAGCTTGTCTTCTGGAGTCCGTATGTTAACTCTATCCTGGCTTCCATTCGCATGGCGTAATCTACGCACGAGAGTAGAAGTGAGCAGACGGCAGTGATGGAAATATCGACCGGGGGGAGTCTGTGGATGAAGTTTCCTTCAGTCTCGAGCTTATCACGTCATCGTTCTGCACTGTGCGGCTCTAAGTTCGCAACCAATGCAGTTTTAACTTTTATTTACGTCCAGAAGCTTTGAGAGCTGTGCTTGTCAGTATTTCACAGTCTTTTCAAAACTAATTTTCCAATTGTTCGAGAGAAGGCTTTGCAGGCATGGTTAAATAACCACGTCTCATTTCGGCAATAAAGACAGAACATACCCGATGCTTTGTCCCCGGCGTGAGATTGCTCGAAGCGATAGCTGATTTCGCGTATTATTTATTTATTTGAAGATAGTGCGCGGAGGAGGTAGTGCGAGTTCGAAGCGAAACGGGCGGTTGCGTCTACATTGGTGCAGACATGTTGGCTTCCAACCCCCTGGCGCTATTACGGCCAGAGCTGCTTCGATGGCCCCATGCGTTGGGTGGGGCTGGGAGAAGGTCAGTAGTTTTAACCTGCCTAGCGAGAGGAGGGCCAGAATGCCCATTCTAGTACAGGCGCCAGCAGCTATGAACCTGGTGGTGCTCCAACTTTTTTTCTTTTGTCGTCTGCTAGAGTCATCCACCAAAGATACCTGTTTGAAAATTCATCCGCGGCGTGCTGATTATCAAGATCGATAGGGTTTTAAGTCCCGAAATCACGACATCATTACAAGAGATGTCTTGGAATTCTCGAAATTTTTTACATGTGGTGGCCTAAATCTGAGCGGTACGCGAGCTCATCACTCTTGCTCCTCGTACGCCGAGGAGGTTCACTCGGTCAGGAAGACAAACGAGCTGTAGCGAAGCAATTGAAAAACGAAACGAGCGATAACCTCTATCGTATCAGCGAATGCCGAAACAAGGGAGAACCTCTCTTGTATCATCAAGTGCATGTAACTCCGCCATTAGGTCAGCGCATAAAAAAATTTGCATCGCCATGAATTCAATCGTTGTAGGCTTTTGCACGTAAAACACCACAAATAAGATATCGACCTCCGGGTGCGGTTTAGAGGCCTTTAGGAACAAATGGAACGCTATTAAACTCTCGATATGCAATCAGGAAATTGTCAGACTTTCAGTAGATGTCTTTTATGTTTGCGAAGACCATAAAGTCGTATGCTGCTTTTTGGTTATTATATTCCAGACGAATATATCTGGCAGTCTGAGATCATATCTCTAGTTATGTTTCTGCATGATAAGCTAGCTATCTTTAGGAATAATGACCCGATTCTTACTCAAATATTCTGCAGAGGTTGAGTATTTAGCAGCATAAAATTGCAATTTCGTCAGCCTTTTCAACAGACATAAATGACCTTTTTTACAAGTTTACACCACCGGATGTGCTACTAATAAGAGTTGAATAAGCGATTGTAAGCGCTGTTTCATGTTAAACCAGTTGGAGAGTGTCTGTCATTGATTTGCATGCACCTGCAATCGAGAGCTTCTAGTTGAGACAAAGGTATTTATCTGCAAAATACTGTGTTTGTGTTGGGCTGTTGTTATGCACGCTGCATGAAGCCGTGGCCACCGTCAAATGTCACAGTTCTTGCCTATTCTTGCCCAAACAGTAACTGCAGGCCATCTTATTACGCCAACAGTAACAAGTCCACCGTTGTATACACATATTTCATTTCATTTCATTTCATTTTATTTCCTAAAAGACCCGCGAGGGGGTACTGTATAAGGGGTGGGTAATTATAAAGAGAAAACCTAAAAGCCAAAGATTTAACATAAAAAATGCTTATTGATATTTTCTATGAACGATGATGTGCAGGGAATGGTTGCAATTTCACTGAGAAGGCCGTTCCAGTCTGGTGCGGTACGTGGAAAAAACGAGGCAGAAAAAGTAGAAGTCCGGGAACATGGCCGAGCAACTTGAAGCAAATGGCTCGTGCGGTGAGAGATGCATGGCTCGTCCGTGAGATATGTATATACATATACCTGGTATCATCAGTTGAATAAACAGTTGGCGGTCGGCACTTGCTAAAACCAGTCTGTGTCATTTACCTTTGCAGTTTTGCACACTGACATGTGTGTTTGTATCTGATTTGCGGTTATATTTGAAAATAATCTAGAGAAATGTAAACTAAAATACAAGATACGCGCCACATTTTAGTACGATGCATGATGAAACTCTTCTTGAACCGGCGACAACCCATGCCTTGTCATGCATCCATCAGCGCTCAGCTGGTGTAACTAGAACACCCGCTAGCGGCGAAGTTCAGAACGAGAACCGGCACAGACCGCTCCGTAGAACGCCGCAAGCTAGGCAGGTCAGGAGCAGAGTAGGTCGTGGAGAAGGCCAAGTAAGGTCACGTAATCAAACACTGCAGCGCCCGTGCAGCACTGCGGGAAATCGTCTATTCAACGCCGGTACAACAATACACGTGTATGTGTGCTGTTTTGCATATGTAGGTTTCGTCACTTAACTTGAAATAGTTTTCTGGCATAGATTACGCTAATCCGTGGAAATAGATACGTAGAATATACCGGCAGTTATATTATTAGAAGGCTGCATTAACATAGCAACAAATTGAGGAGACACTGCCAGATCGATTCCTCTGCTTGCATTGCGAAAATTTCACAGGCGTAATCCGTGCTTTCAGGGCACTGCCATCTTCGGTAGGACTGGGTGTGAAGTAACGCGATTATTTGTAGTAGCTGAATAAATAGATAAGGATGGCTGTGCGTCAGCAGGGTCAGCAGTGCGTCGGCTGCGTTCTCAAAAACACACAAACACGCACGCCTGGCCTGCGCGAGACGCGCAGCTCAGTCACATCAAAAGCATCAAGAGCGGCTTTTCGGACATTTTTTAAGCTCTTTGGGTAACTCCTACAAGCACACTCACATGGTGCCTACTATTCCACTATTCTTCTAATTTTCGCATAGTAGATAGGCATTCACTAAAACATCCTTTGTCATTCCAAGGAAAATCGTGGTTCCCGCTACTCATGTATACACGGAATTTCGGGCAATGTTTTTATGCTTTGGCTGAGGACGATGAACAATTCTGCCTTGTGGGGTAACGCGTGTGTCTCAGCTCGCGGTTGCATCGGCGCAGAGCAAATAGACGGAGCGCGCAAGGCTACCGCAAGTAAAGGCAACATTTATGTACTGTATAAACAGAGACCTTACATTTGCGGCACTTACGCCGGCAGCTTAAAGGAGCACTGACATCAAATTTACTCACGTCAAGATTTTTGCGTCAATGACTAGCTAGCGACTCCATAGCGATTCGCGACCTAAAACACATCTGAGTGACGAATGAGTATCTGTGTGAGAGAGAATAAAATGAGGGAAAGGCAGGGAGGTTAACCAGAAAATGGAGCAACCGGTTTGATACCCTGCACTAGGGGAAGTGGGAATTGTGAAGAAAGAGGGGAAAGAAAGCGAATAGGGAAATGGACGCGCGCAAAAAAAGGGGGGGGAGGCTTGGGTGCTACAGTCTATAAAATAGGCCACTGCCACGCATAAAATTTAGTAGGGCCTTCACTGATTTTCCGTGAGCACACAAATCATGTCGCCTTTCCAGCACTCATTGTTCAGACAAAGGTCTGTCGTCAAGGCAAGCTAACGCAGCAACTAGTTGCCGTCTTTGCACGCTGTAACGAGGACAGTGACAGACGACGTGCTCTATAGTTTCATCACTGCCGCATTGACCGCAAGCAGCACTGTCTTTCATGCCAATTCGGAAAGCGAATGCTTTGGTGAAGGCGACACCAAGCCATAGTCGGCAAAGCATCGTTGTCTCGAGTCTAGAGAGTCCAGACAGAGGCCGTAGTCGACGAGACGTGTCCAGTCTATGCAGTCGCGTGTGCCGTAAGCACACGCTGTTCCACAGGAATTTTAATTCTGCATTAGCGATTTTTCTAATTGTCATTGCAGCATCAGTCCTTGAAAATGGTATAGATTCTTCTTCACCATCTTCGTGTGCTGATCGAGCAGCTGCATTGGCATGTTCTTTGCCCAATATGCCGCAGTGACTTGGATGCCACTGAAACGTGATTGCTGGTTCTACAGGTATTGGTCAACACATGCAATTTGTAGCGCAAATAGCCAAGAAAAAGCGTCTTGTACAATTACATCATTGCATGTACTGAAGTCCCCCAATTTTTTCCTCCAAGATACTTGAATAAGTTAACAATTTCTGTTAGCCTCTTTTTCAAGTGGGCCACATGCGGGCTCCAGCAGAGGTCTCTATTAATGAATACGCCTAGAAATCTGTGCGTCCTGACATATGGTATGACTTGGCCGTCGATAGATATAGCGTATGGTCTCATTGGCTTTCGACTAAAATCAATCAAAGCGCATTTCGCTGGCGAGATTTTCAGGCCCTGATCCTTGAGGTACACTGATATCAACGTCACAGCTTTCTGAAGTCTTGCGCGTACCTAAGGTCTGGTCACGCCAGATGCCCAGACGCAGATGTCGTCAGCGTACATGGATAACTTGACAACACTTGCTAGTTGTTCTACAAGACCAATGAGAACGAGGTTGAAGAGGGTTGGACTCAAGACGCTACCTTGCGGAACTCCACAATGCGTTGGGTGTTCGGAGGTTGGGCCATTTGCAGTGTTTACAAATAAGGTCCGCCCTTGTAAATAACTGCGTGTCCAACAATACAGTTTTCAGCCTAGGCCCACTGACTCAAAGGCTTTGAGGATAGCCTCATGTATAACGTTGTCGTATGCTCCTTTTACGTCAAGGAACATGGCAGCAGATAGTCGTTTACATGCCTTTTGTTGCTGGACATATGTGACGAGATCTACAACATTGTCGATCGAACATCGGTGACGGCAAAAACCAGCCATGGCGCTCGGATATATCTCATAGTATTTCCGATACCGTTCAAGCCTGGCCAAGATCATTCTCTCCATTTCCTTTCCTACGCAACTTGAAAGTGCGATCGGTTGGTAAGAGGCAATGTTCAGGGGAGATTTGCCAGGCTTAAGAATCGTTACCAAGCGGCTAATCTTCCAATCTTGCGGAACGACGCCAGCTTGCCAGGAATCGTTGAAGATGTTAAGGAGTGCTTCTCGAGCCCGTTTACCAAGGTCGCACAGCATCCTGTATGAAATGTCATCCGGGCCAGTCGACGATGACTTACTACATAAGACGAGCGCCACATCAAGCTCCTGTGATGTAAACAGTAACGGTAAATCCATGCGCGGGTCCCGTGAGTGAGGAACATGATTCACTGTATGTAGGCTTGTGTACCTTGTCTGGTCCACGGTCATAGCGCAGAAATCTGTTACCTCAATTTCCTGCCGACGATGAAAAAGTGCAAGGGCTTTGAAGGGAAAGCGCTGCTCTAGAACAGAACGTAGGCTTCGCACAATTCTCCATATCTGAGACAGTGGTTTGTGAGGATGTAGTGACGCACAAAATTTCCTCCATCGTTGGGTATCTAATTTGTCGAGGTGCCGTTATATCTTCTTTTGGATGCGCCGGGCTGTTCGTAGATCGTCTGCGGAATTGGTGCGTTGGTATCGTCTTTCGGCACGACGACGGATCGCACGAAGTCGCTCCAGCTCGAGGTCAAATTCAGAGTACTTCGAAGAGCATATTATTGTGCGCATAGCCACATGTGCAGTTTCTTTAATAGCTTGCTGAAGACCTCTGGACAGGCTTTCTTCACAAGCATCCTCAAGTTGAGTATTGAACACACTCCAATGTATTCTTTGTGTTGTGGTAGAGGAGTACGTGTAAGAAATACCTTTAATTTTCAGGTAAGTAGGGACGTGGTCGCTTTCGTATGTTTCGATGTCAAAAACCACTTTACCCGTGTAGGAAATCAGCGTGAAACAAAGGACAAATCAAGGCAGATGCTATATGTAGTGCCTCGCAAAAACGTAGGACTGGCGTCATTCAGAAGGACGACACCATGGCTGGAAACCAATGATGCTAGACGTCGTCCCGTTCAATTAAGCCTTGAGCTTCCCTAGCTGGGATGATGCGCATTGAAATGCCCGGTGATGACCCACGGACCCGGATGAGCCCTTAATATGCCGTCTAGTTTGTTGGCGTCGAATTGACTTGATGGGGATATATACACACCTAGAAGTGCGAATGTCACCTTTCCTGTTTTAACAGACAAGCGCACATACTGATTGCCGCCATGAGGTTGCACTGGCTGGATGCCGTAAGTAAGCGCCCGGCGAATAAATACAACAACCTTGCTACTTTCGATGTCCCTCTACTTTCGTCCAGTCCTGCTACTTTCGTCCAGTTCCTCTGTCGAATGGAGCGTACGAAGTCAACCCACTGGCTGCGCTGAGGTTCCTGGCTTGGAAAGGCATGAAACGCCACGCACTTTCCGCTTTTTCCGCACCTCGACGTGCAGGTTTTCACAACGCAGTGGTTCCCCGACATTTTGTCTCGTATTGTCGCTCTGAATGATCGTACTCGCATGCATTGGAGCACAACGCAAATCAGTCGATGCGACACGATGAATCGCACGCATGCTTCAACACAGCAAGGAGAGCCACTAGTGAGAGCATGGCTGGGAGTCGGCTCTGAACACACTCAGAGATCATCTACGTCATAGTTACTAGCTTATCGTCACTCAAGATGGTATTTGTGGAATGTATCACACCGAACAGGTAACACTAGTGTCGATGTCGCAGGGCAGTCTATTTTTCGTTTTTTCCCCTTAGCTTTTCTACGCTGTTTGACGTCCAAATAAAAGAACTTGGACGCGAATGACTCCATGTAAATTTGCCCAAAAAGACCTATGCATACCAAGTTATTGAATAATGGGCACATCTCGATCTTGAAATTTGATGCCAGTACTCCTTCAAGGAGCTCGAACTGAGGTGCGACGATGAGCCGGGATTTCTTCGGATGCTCTCGGACGCCGCTTCTCGTCTAGCCACTTGGTTCTTTTATAGGCCCTGGGGAGCCCTTGCGTCAACAAGTAGTTTGAAGCTTCCAATCAGGAGCCGCCACTAGTCGTGGGCTGGAATTTCACCCATTGGCGAAGGGCTTTTCACGCGTACGGCAAGACGCGCGCAAGAGTGGCCGGTGATTGCGTAAGCTGGGTGTAATCGGAGCGGTTGGGGGGGGGGGGAGCTTGCCACGCGTTGCGCAAGACACACCGTTGCCGGTGGTTGCGTCAGCCTGGCTTTCTCGCTGGGTTTGACGCTGGTTGCATTTGCAGAAATGAAGTTCGGTTTGGACTCACGCGTAACAGCACCCCCACCGCCAGACATATGGCCAGAAACATGAGCAACTTCCACGTGGTCCGGATGTCGGGTGTGCTCGTTCCCCAGGTCGCTCCAGATTCGCCTCCAGGGCCATGGAAACGGAAGTGGCTCCAGCCTCCGTTCCGTGAAGAGATTTCATTCTTAAAAAAGGATCCCAACTTGACTGACTTGTCGCATATTTTTGTCGACTAGCTTCACACTCTTCTAATTTGATTATTTTTGGCTTCAGCAATTGTTGTGCAACTTGTCAAGAACGGTTCGACGATAGGCAACACACGACACAAGCAAATGCCCTCGGTTATCTGACAGAACACCAGACACAATACAGAATAATATATACTTAGCTACATGTCTATCAGAATTTCGTTCCCTTTACGTCAAGAGGCCCATGTATGACACAAAACTTTAAAAATCAGAGCTCGAAAATTTACACGCGCAACAACGCAATAATTGATTGATTTGTGGGGCTTAACGCCCCAAAACCACAACATTATGAGAGACGCCGTAGTAGAGGGCTCCGGAAATTTTGACCATCTGGGGTTCTTTAACGTGCGCCAAAATCTGAGCATACGGGCCTACTACATTTCCGCCTCCATCGGAAATGCAGCCGCCGCAGCCGGGATTCGATCCCGCGACCTGCGGGTCAGCTGCTGAGTACCTTAGCCACTAGACCACCGCGGCGGGGCAATGCAATAATGTAGAATACAACATAAAGTTGGCTCCTTGAGATCACTGAGAATGGGAGCACTCCGCTAAGGCCGCGGTGAAGAAAAGAATTTGCCCCGACCCGCCAACGAAAGACCGATAGGCTAACAAGATACTGACTAAAACGAACGGCTCAATGTGTCTGTGTTAGCGTTTAGCTTACTTTTCCTGTAACGAACGTCTAAGTTGTGCTGGTGGAGTATAATGCTCACCCTCACTAACCAGCCAGTTTTAGGTGACTTGTTGTTCAACGAGGTTAGAGGGCAGTGGTCCGTTTCGACGACAAACTTCGAACCGCAGGCATAACAGGCCAGCTTTTGAGCAGCCCACATGAGACAAGCGCATTCATTTTCAAGCGTACTGCATGCCTCTTCCTTGCCGCTCAGTTTTCGGCCTAATTACAAAACTGGCTTTTCGTTAGCAGTGTTGTTTTCCTAGCACTATATAGCTCCCATGCCACAATCACTCGCGCTGCCTTGAATGAGAAAGCCTCTAGAAAAGTTGGGTGCCATGAGAACGGGCTTTTCGCTTTAGGCTTGTTTCAGCTTGCAAAATGAATCTTTTTTTTTCTGAATCCCGCACCACTTTGACCAGCTCGGAATTTGAAAGGGCGTCAGTTAGAGGGCTGGCAATGATAGAGTACTTGTGTACGCAATGCTGATAGCATGCAGCTGAGCCCAAGAATGCCTGTATCTCATACTTTTGGTTGGTCGTGAAAATTTAACGATGGCGGCTACCTTAATTTCTGAAGCTCTACGCCGGCCACGTCTCACAACGTGTTCCAGGTAAAACACATCACCGCAGTCTAAGATACATTTAACAGGTTTCGCGATAAAACCAGCTTTTTTGAACCTGTAGAGCACGACTCCCAAATGCTCTACATGTTCTTCCCGGCTGTTCAAGAACATAGCTACTACGTCAAGATATAGCAGAGCGAACTCGGAGAGATCATCAGGTACGCAGTCAATTAAGCCCGAAACGCAAAAGGGCGCATTTTTCAATCCATAGCTCCGCTTAAGTGGACAATACATTCTGAATGAACAAGCAAATGTGGCATAGCTGCTAGCAGGATCCGTAAGGGGGACTCACCAATATCATCGCACGAAGTATAACGTGCAATAAAATACACTTTGACACAGTTTTCACCTTCTCCTCTACATTTGGTATCGGGTAAGTCTGTTCTCGAGTCATGGCGTCAAGACTCCAATAATCGAGGCATGGCCTAAGATCTTTTCACTGCACTTAAACCAATATTAGAGGACGGATATATTCACTCTCGCCCTGTACTATGACTCCCAACTCCAGCATTCTATCTATATTCCCTGTCATGATCTCATTTTTCACAGGGGAACAACGGCACGGCTTGCTGCGAATTGGTTTCTCAGAGGTTAGCTGGATACTGTGTTCAATCACCGTCGTTTTTTAGCGCGGTCTGGAAACACCTCTTTCAACTCGGAAACCATCCCCATGAAGTCTTTCTTCTGGACTCCGATTAACCTTAGCTCCTGGTTCAACTGCTCCAAGAATACCTCTGATCTCTTTTTGATCTTACAACTAGAGCTCAAGATTTATGCTCCTTCTATCGCTGAAACATTCAAAAACAGATTTACGACCGCTTGAAGTTGAACGTATAGTTTCATCAAGTTACTGTGATAAATTGTTTACCACAGTAACTGGGAATACTGGGCTGTTTTCCTAATTTCACTGAATAGTTGGTATCACAAAGCTTCAGTATTACTTTAGCGGGGTTTTCTCAATGAACCTAAAGCTTGTTTGTTTTTTAGGACCGATTTGTAATAGTACTCCTGCGACAACAGTTGTCCAGCCTTCATGTGACTCTCCACAAGATCTTTTGATTTTCCAAGTCTCTGAAGGAAGTCCAGAACATACGCAACTATAGGTTAGAGTTTTCATGAAATCCCGCCCAGGATTCGCCTAGCATTCGCCATGGGGTTTTTAAACTACGGCAATATACCTGCTCTGGACGGCTAAAGTTAGTGCTCTCACGGGGAGCCGATCTCAAAGTGGGCATAGCGGGAGGAATACATGCTTCTCAGTCGCAATTGTTCTCGTAGGAAAGAGCTCTCAGTATCCGTTTCAGAACGGAATGCAAACGCTCTACTGGATTAGAATGCGGGTGATGGATCGAGCTGTGCAGTACTTTTGTTCCACATTCATCCAAAAAGGTAGATGCAAGGCAATAAGGGTGATAACTGGGCTAGTGCATAATTGATCATTTTACCGTGAGGTTAAGTAGTGCAGTTTTGAACATGGGCATTTGCAGAAACAATGAAGTTTAGTTTGAACTCCAAGGCATAAGAGCCTGAAGCTTTTGAAATGGGTTCGAGCATTTATTGCCCCACTCGTTACGCAGTTCGCATTTTGTCACGCCTGATTTGTCCTTTGCTGCTGTAAAAGGCTTTATTGCTCATGTAGAGAGGAAGAAGATTGTGTGCCGCAGTGGGTCACGCCTTTAGCGAGAGGAGCCAAGCGCGAGCGTTTGCCCCGATTGCCGTGATTCCTGGGTCCGTTGCTGCCACCCGCTTTCCGCATCAATAGACCTGCTGTGCAAGTACTGCTTGTGCCAATAAACCCCGTTTCAGAGTGGTGGAGGTGCTGGGCATTTCAACCTGGAACTCCGTGACAGGAAACTACCTGCCATCCCAGAAATGGCTGAAGAAACCACCCAGAAAGGTACAGCCCAGCCTCCGATGGTCATCGTGCCCACTTCGCTACGCGTGCGCGATCCACCTTTTTTCGACGGTACTGATGAGCAAGACGTAGAAGATTGGCTGTCGACATTTGAAAAGGTAGGCGCAAGCAACAAGTGGGACGACACATCGAAGCTGCAATATGTACCCTTCTACCTGAAAGAGGTAGCGAGTCCCTGGTTTAACAACCACCACTTGGAATTCGCCACTTGGGGTGCTTTTAAGCTACGCATTACCGATGTATTGGGTTGCCCCGAGGTACGCAAGCTCCATGCCGAACAGCATCTACGGGGACGCGCACAGCTTCAGGGGGAATGCTTCACAAGCTACATCGAGGATGTGCTCGACTTGTGCAACCGCCTTGACCCTTCAATGATTGAGGCGGACAAGATCAAACACATCTTGAAGGGGATAGACGAAGACGCCTTCCAGATGCTGCTGGCCAAGGGCTCTCGTAACGTGTCTGAACTCGCCACTCTTTGCCAGAACGTGGAGGAATTGCGCAAACAACGGGCCATGACACGGCGGCCAGCGGCTACCGACGAAACTCTCGCGGCATTGACCCTAGGTGGAGACCACAACACAATCATATCGGAAATCAAACGATATGTGCGCGAGGAGGTGCCTCGACAATTTTCGTATCTGTCGTATCAACCGGCAACGGAACCCTCTTCTGAGCGTCTCGTGCCCGCCATCAGACAGGTAATACTGGCGCAGGTCTCTGAGGCACTGCAGCGCGTCTCTCATACAACACCTGTCACCGCGCCATTGACTTACGCTGCAGTTGCTGCTACTCCACCACGACCTCCACTTCGGCTGACTTCCCAGCCTCTACGAGTACCAACGACGCCAGTTCCACCAACACAGCGCTATAACGGAAACCCTTGGCGCACAGTTGACAATTGTCCAATCTGTAATGCATGCGGATATCCAGGTCACGTGGCGCGCTTCTGTCGCCGGCGCTTCGTAACGGGCCCAGCTGCAGCTGTGAGGTACTCTGACGACTCTTTCCCGGCCCCGTACAATGTGCAACGAGAAATGGCCCGTCAATACGACTGATAATCAGTGCACCGCGACCCCTCCCCATCTTAACTAGACCACCACCCTGCTGCCAGCTACCGACCATTCGGTCCCCTTCGCTCATCCTCACCACGCTGCTACCGTTCTCCGTCCCCGCTGCGTCCCCGACCGAACCCCGTAGAGACGGAAAACTGACTGCCGCAGCTCCGGAGGCACGAGCTGCGAAATCGTCGCATTGTAGAAGTCTTCGCCCGTCCCCCACAAACGTTCTGGAACTGTTTGTTGAAGGTCTACGAACTCTTGCGCCTGTTGACACGGCTGCCGCCGTTTCTGTGGTGAGTCAAAAGCTGTGCCGTTTGATACGAAGAGTAACGACGCCGCCTTCCGACGTATTGCTGAATACCGCGAGCACGCAACCTATTCGACCAGTCGGAGCATGTACAGCGAGAGTAATCATTCAGGACGTCCTGTACCACATCGAGTTTCTCGTGTTGGCCACTTGTTCCCACGACGTGATAGTTAGATGGAATTTTTTGTCACGTGACCATGCCGTAATTGACTGCGCTCGCGCGCAGGTGGAATTTTCTGTGTTTTCTGATGCGCCATCTACCGACAATGAGCTCACTCACCTTGGCAAGCTTCTTCTTGCTTCCGACATAGATGTTCCCCCTCTTAGTACTATTGTTGTCCCCGTCAATCGCACTGAATTGTCCGGCTCTACCGTTGTGTTCTCCCCATCTCACGTTTTCAGTCGCCGCCACGGTACGTCTCTGCCATACGCCATTCTGCCACCTCTTCAAGATACTTCCGGAATAATCGTTTGCAATCCTAGCTTATGCCCTCTCACCTTAAGAGCTCACGAAACACTGGGCTCTGTTCTTCCTGTTGATGACAACGTTATTGTGCCTATTGAGTCCCACGACACTGGCTAGCAACTTCAACTGAACGCCGTTACTCCTCCTTTTACGCCGGATGACTACTCCTCGAATATCTTCGATCGTTCCATCAACAGCAAGCTTCCTCTGCATCAACGGAACCAGCTAATAACCCTTCTGCATGATTTCCGTGATTCATTTGACCTTCCTCAAAAGGCACTTAGTCAAACTAACACCGTCACTCACACAATCTACACTGGAACGCACCCTCCTTTGCGGTACCGCCCCCGCCGCGTATCACCCAAGGAATGAAGTGTAATTGCAGAGCACGTGGACGATATGCTTCAGCGCGGTGTCATCAAGCCATCTTCAAGCCCCTGGTCTACACCTGTTGTGCTACCGAAGAAAAAAAGACGGTTCGATTAGATTTTGTGTCGACTACCGGCGACTGAACAAAATTACACGGAAATATGTGTACCCTCTTCCCTGCATCGACGACACTATCGATTGCCTACAAGGTGCCGATCTTTTTTCTTCGCTGGACTTACGTTCAGGTTACTGGCAGGTTCCGATGGCAGAGTGTGACCGTCCCAAAACAGCGTTCGTTACGCCGGATGGCCTATACAAATTCACGGTTATGCCATTCGGTCTGTGCAATGCACCTGCAACGTTTGAACGAATGATGGAGAGCGTTTAACGCGGCCTTAAATGGCAGACATGCTTATGCTACCTTGATGATGTTATCGTATTTTCTCCTGATTTCCCTACCCACGTCGACCGTCTGCGCACAATTCTTCAGTGCCTTACTAAGGCAAACCTCCAGCTTAATCTAAAGAAGTGCCGCTTCGGGCCTCGCCAACTTACTATACTTGGTCACGCTGTGTCAAAGGATGGGATTTGCCCGACCCGGACAAACTTCGAGCCACAGCCAACTTTCCGAAGCTGGCTTCACTCAAAGAACTTAGGAGCTTCATCGGCTTGTGCTCGTATTTTCGCTGTTTCGTCCACAACATTGCGTCAATAATAGCCCCACTTACGCAACTACTGAATGGTCCAGCTAATCTTTCTAACTGGACCCCGGCATGTGATGAAGCCTTCCTTACACTGCGCCGCCTACTTACGTCGCCACCCATTGCACGCCATTAGTATCCAAGTGCCCCCACTGAAGTGCACACAGACGCCACTGGCGTTGGTCTGGGAGTCGTACTCACGGAACGAAAGCGCGGTATTCCAGAGTACGTCGTCGCATATGCAGGCCGCGCACTCACGAAAGCGGGAATGAACTACTCCGTAACTGAAAAAGAATGCCTCGCAATCGTTTGGGCATTGAGCAAGTTTCGTCCTTACTTGTACGGACAGAGTCTCGACGTTGTGACAGACCACCACGCACTTTGTTGGTTGGCGTCGCTAAAAGATCCTTCAGGTGGCCTTGGACGTTGGGCGCTTCGCCTACAAGAATTCGACATTCGTGTCGTCTACCGCTCAGGACGAAAACACTGTGATGCGGACGCCCTCTCACGATCACTAGTGAGATCCAGCGCAGACCTGCATTCGGACGCCAACTTTCCCATCGCTCCCATTTCCGTCTCAAGCATGTCGTCTGAACAGCCGAAAGACCCATGGATAAAATTTCTCCTCAACATTGTTTTCGACACCTCATCGTCCGCGTACCCACGCGCTCTTCGCCGCCAAGCCACACATTTTGAGATACGGGATGCGCAACTATACCGCAGAAACTACCATGCCGATGACCGTAAATGGCTCTTGTTTATACCGCGCCATATGCGATCTGATATCTGGGCGTATTTTCATGCCGACCCACAACATGCTCACGCTGGTGTGTTAAAAACATATCACCGGATCCGCCAGCGTTACTACTGGCGTGGTATGTACACCTTTGTACAAAAATGCATTCGGTCCTGTTCATTATGCCAACGACGAAAGACAGCGCCCCATTCATCCGCATTATCACAGCCTCTACCGTGTCCAGCACGCCCTTTCGACCGCGTTGGAATCGATTTATATGGTCCCCTTCCGTACACTGCCACTGGAAATCGATGGATCATTGTCGCGGTCGACCATCTGACGAGGTATGCTCAAACAGCTCCACTACCTACGGCTGGTGCACGTGACGTAGCTAATTTCGTCTTGCGACGCTTCGTACTGCTTCATGGGGCACCACGCAAACTGCTGAGTGATCGAGGGCGTGTCTTTTTATCCGAAGTTGTACAACAACTCCTTCGGGCATGTCGTTCCTGTTCCTGTTCATTTACGCCGTTCAGGTCCTGTTCATTTTTGCATATATAGTCGTAGTAAAGAGGGAAAAATGTTTAGTGATACATGCCAAAAAGTCGAAGGGGGATAGTGTATTCGCGACAGCAATTTTTTTCTTGTATACTCCGTGACCCTATAGTCGTGAGTCTTGGCATCAGACTCCAATAGCCATAATCTGAAGTTCAGGAACATCCGCGCCCTGCGAGGCCGGGGACTTCCTACACGCCGTAAATATAAATAAATGTTATTTTTCTCTCTGAGTGGTTTTATGCATGCTGGAATTGCTGGCATAACCAGCATTGCTACTCGCCACTTGCGATACTACAAAATGATCCATTCCGCAAGGCTTATCTGTTGTCCGGAATGGAGGACAGAAAGAAGTAAACGCGGTCTGAGACTAGTCAAGGCAGTTAATTGTAACGTCTGATGAATCATAAGGCAAAAGGTAACATTCTTGTCGAAACGAAAACATCATTGAGTGAATAATTCGATCAAACGAAAACAAAACAAATTGCACGACATGAAGTTGACAGTGGCAATTAGGGTTTATTCGAAAGGTTCGATAATCATGGAATACTCTAAGACGCTTCATAATAAAAACTGGTGGTAGAGACACAAAAAAAGTGTGATAAATTTCAAGTATGCAAGTCTCTGCCAGAAGGGGCACCGTCAGGCCGAAGGAGCATATATCTTCAACAAGAGAACGTGTAGGCTCCACACACGCGCCTCTCGTGTTCCATATTAGACACAATAAATCGCATGATCAACGCCTATTGGAGCTTGAGAAGGGCAAAGAATTATGTGAGCTCATGGGTCAAACGTCCAGAGTAGTTGTTGGAGCCCACAAAATAAACAGAAATTGAATGGAGCATATCAGACACGGTCGCAAAGCGCTGTATTATGAAAGAGTAACTTTTTAAGACACGCAATATAACGAATGACAGTTTTCTGACATGCGTAATTTATACAACAAAGTCCGTGTTTTTATTTTTATTTTTGCCCTTTTTATTCCACTGAAATATGGTGTTGTGCGCTCAAGCTATTCATCGAATATAACGTTGCATAATCAGCTTGTCTTCCAAATTTTCACCGTAGCTTGTATTTGTCCCGGCAGTTAGTGAAGGCCAGTGATCAAGTAATGGAATATTTTTTCTTTGGCATGGGCTATGAGTGATGCCCGGTCGCATTCGGCATTGTGATCTTGGTCTGGTGGTTTTTATTCGCTCGTGAATAAACTATAGTGCTGAAGTGTTCCTGAGCGTAATTGTCTACAACGTAACTTGCGTTGCTTGCTCGTGATGAATTCTATTCATAGAAGTAAGAAATGAAGCGTGTTTACAATCGCTCGTTACTGGCTAAAATTTTCTTTTCTGGAAGTAAGCAGCGACAGAACGTTGCACCGCTTGAACTGCAGTAAATTATTTTCCGTCTGTGTTTTTGTCACCTGATAATTTTATTTCCCGTTGCTGTCTTTACTAAACAGATAACCGTTGTTATTGAATGAAATACCTGTCATAAATATAACAACTTCTGCTCCTAAGGCATACCGTAAAGTGGCAAAGATATTTTTTTTCCTTTTAAGGCTGGAAAATGCCACACAGTGCTGCTCATTATTGGAAACAAGAAAAAAAATATTACGCACACGCACACCCATAGTCAAGTCGGCCATTTTGCGTTGTTCTGTGACTTCGCGTAACGGAACGAAAGCCCGCTAGTGCTGCTACGAGCCATTGTTTCAGCGCGAATGAAGACGCCCAGTTGGCTGATGAATGAACTTCGTCTGATGGCCTCGCGCCAAGAACGACTTGTTCGTGTCCGCACATGGGCACCGGAAAAGAAGAGAGCCCACACTACATCATCTATTGGCTGGACTGCGTGTTTTTTTTGTTTGCTTGTTTACGTCGCTATTTTGCTTGAGGTTCTTCGGTTAATGATACCACCATTGGCCTCGGTTCTGGCCGATGCATTCAGCTGAGTATTTTGACCGAAGAAAGCAGGCATCCTGACGTTGGGGGACTAAAGTATCGCATCATTACCCTCACAGGAGAGGCTGTTTGTACCATCACGCCCCACCGCAATAAACATTGAATTGTTCCAGTATTTTCTGGCTCATCGCGACTTATTGTTGTATTGTTATCAACGTGCTTTAGAAGTTCTTTACATCATTGTTAGTATATGCTTGTGCATTTCTTTTGCCGGTTTACAAACTTCTTGATACAAAAGCTTTTCTGCCGGCGAGATGTTTAGTTCGTTTCATTGCCTCATGGTGACGTTATTGCTCAACATTTGAATATCAGTTTGTGCGTATGCCTTCGCGCACTTTTTCTAGTGTTCCTGGCAACTGTGCGAATCTTGGGGGGCCTGCGTTGAGAAATTATTTTTGCATTTTTACTTAGAGTTTTTGGAATACCTCAGTAGTTTACAATAAAGCATTATTCTCGTTTGCACCTCTCGTGTGTTACATACTTTGTTACTAGATTACCAACTACTAATGACAATGGGATTTACGTAATGTGCAATAATTTTTGAGACGCGCGTGGTTTCTGCCGAATTCGTTCACGTAGGCCATTGTTATTCGGCACTTGAATTAAAATGCCCACAATAATTCTCTGTTGCTAAAAATCTGAAAAGGTGGTGAGCGTCGAGGTTGTGCACATGGTGCATAGATGACATAGTTTTGATGACGGGTAGAAAGGTCTCTTTTGAATCTATTGTGCAGCCGCGTCCACATCTGTGCGTAGTGCGCGAGCAGGCGCTTTTGGCCTGGGGTGGCTGTGGACTGTGGCGTGGTGTGCCCAAGAGCATATAGCGTACCCATGAAAACTTTCCATGCCAGTCAAGTTTGCTGGCACCATTCACCACGGGCAAATAAGCGGCTGCTTCCGTACCATTTAAGTCGCAAACAGCCACTAGCTGTCTTAGTTGATGAATCGGGGTGTTGCTCTGCTCTGCCTATATTCTGGGCTAAAAAATTTTTGCATTGACATGGTGGAGGCTGCCTTTGATAAAAATGTTAGGCGCCTATTGTGGTGGCCTACCCCGGTTCGTAGCTCACGTCGGTGGTGGAAACTCTCTTACGGAAGATCAAAGGCGAAAAAAAAAACTGGAGGTAGCAAGCACGGCTGCAGTGCCCGGCAGTTTCTTGTCTAACAGTAGCTCTTTCGCACTCACCACTAAAAGTGGGAAAATCGGAGATTATCATAAATATTATGAGAGACGAGATCTTTTCCATTTAACAATGCGTTCAATTCACAGTCATATGTCCGCAATCGAGTTACCAAAAAGCATAAAATCATAATTTTTAAAGCCTCATTCTTGCCACACTTCGCCTAGTGGCCGTAGCAAAAACTGAATAGTATCTTAAAAAAAAACCTGCTTGAACTCTGATGACCACATTCAATATATATCAATTTATAGTAGAACTTGACTATTTTTTATGGGATGCTTCCTGTATACCAATAAATGAGTGATGATAAGTGGAGTTTTGTGGCACAAGGGCGGCCAGAGAGCGCCAGGTCTTTTCGGTGACCAATAAGCTGGATATAGCGCCAGAAGAGCGAGGCGAGTGCACGTAGTGTAAACGTTTGTGCACCGCGAGAAAACGAAATTGACGTAGATAGAACGAACATGGCAACAGAAGCGCGAAAACAGCACAAGCGGGCTAGCGGTGTCCCGTCTCATTCTTTATATACGTTGGTTTCGCTTCTGCTTTGCGTGTCGATAGAGGCCAGAATGTTGTAGGACCATGGGCTCAGATTTAAGTGAACGTTAAAGAACCTCAAGTGGTGGAAATTTCCGGAGTCTTCCACTACGGCGTCTCTCATATTCATATGGTGGTTTTGGGACGTTAAAAGCCACATATCAATCTTTGTTGCAAGCTAAATTTTGCACTATCGTTACATCGCAATGACTAATGAAGTGGACATTCCTCTGTGTTGCGTGAATATTTGTCTTGATAGTTTGGTAATGACAGCCGTAATGAAAAATAGATAGGGAGCGTTTATAAGCGAGATGAGTGTTCCGAAAGGACGTCATTCACTATAAGCTGTTGTCGGGTACATTTTTAAAAGGCAGCGGCATTTTCCTCTCAAAGTCACACGAGCCTCTACCAATAGGCACGCACTTCAGGTGACGTCATGAGCCGGATGACCGGGGACCGTGCCGATTGAGAATATGCTGTGATCGTTGTCTCCAACTCAGCGCGCAAACGACCAATCGTTGGCAGCAGTGTGATAAAATAGCTGAGCTTCTAGCTGCCCGAATGAGCATTTAGAGCTCGCCAACAATAATGAGGTTACATTGGTGTGTCAATTCAGACACTTCAGTGTTGAAATATGTTTCTCGGCCACTTCTCAAATCGAGCACGACATCTGAGGGACGTTGCTTACTGGAATACTTGCTTTAGAAGCAGTCACAATTTTTCTAATGAGACTACTGTTTTAGTCGTGGAGCGAATGGACTGCTGCGCGTCGGTGATCTGGGTGGCGCTTCTCCTGTATTCTAAAATTGTAGCCGACTATAATTGAGATGCCGTGCGATACAAGGCCGACATGTCGTAGGCGCTTCAATTTAAATATTCTGGTTGTGCTTTCGGCTGAGTTTGGGCCGATAAACTTTACTGACGTGACCGAACTGGTGCGAGATTCGAACAGCTGATGGCCGGCCAGTATTATAGTAACAGCGTTCACTCGACGCCCATCTACAAATCGTTAGCGTGGCGTAGCTTTTGAGCAGACTGCCGAACACCCGGCACCATCCGCCGCCGACTTGCCTTAATGACGGTCTTCTTTCTCCTCAGGCGGGAAAGAATGCAGTGTCTTTCTTGGGGTATCCTACTTGAATGCTGGACTTGAACATCTTTTACTCTAGTGGAATCACACTTTTCCCACACCAGTCAATAAAATTGAAACTGAGCTGATAGAAATTAGGTAATAGCTTCAGTACTGTGTCCAAGAAAAAAACTCATGAAAACAGATTGTTCCTGCGAGTAAAGCTGTCTTACTCCCGTTAACACTTGCTACCCTATGTCTTTCGAAGTAATTGTTTATTTTTTTTTGGTAGGGTGAGTTGAACAAGCAGGAGTGACTATTGACACGAGCGACTGCCACACGCACATGGCAACGTGGCTGAAGCATTGCAAGAAGAATCCCTTACTGGCGATCACGTCAGTCATCACAAGCGATAGCTTGTTATTTATTTATTGACTGATAGCTCAAGGTGCCCGAAAAATTGTTTCACTAGGGGAGGAAAAGAATATTATGGTAATGTTGCCTAACTAGGAAGGTCAGTAGCGTTTGCGTGGATGGCTGCGCTGCACCAAACAGGCTGCTGTAGTTTTCTGTCTGGCTAGGAAAACTTCATAATGGCATCATGACTACCCTTATGGCTGCGTTGACTATCCGTTTTGGGGCACTTGAAGCGATTTTTTTATTATCGCTGTGGTGCTACAACGGTTGCAGTGAAAAGCTGCTGCTAGCAGAAGGCCGCTGGTTGCAGTGTCCGGCTGCGACAGTTGCACTGCCATGGAGGCAAAATGCTAGGGACCCGCGTGCTGTGTGATGTTGTGCCCTTGAAAGAACAACAGATTGTCGAAACTTCCGGAGCCCTCCCCTACGGCGTGCCTCATATGGGCATCACGGTTTTGGAACGTAAAACACCAAGTATTATTACCTTTCTTATTATTTGCATATAAAAGAAGTGGAAGCCTACCCGCTATTTTCTGTCTTGGTAGCTGCTGCGCGTGCATCCCCTCACCCGACAGAAGGTACCCCAGCGGAAGGCAAGGCAAACCTTTAAAGATGAAGTTGCACGCATATTCACGTGGCTCACGCTGCCCACCAGTTATTCTGATGTCAGTGCTTCACTAAAGCATGGTGCGTGTTCTCACGCCAGCTCGACAAACAATAAAATCTATTGTCAAGTTCGCCTAATATTGTTGCAAATCTAATTACTATTTCGGTGTGTGGCTCAAGTTGAAGCAGCTTAAATCTCCACGCCCTGTGGTCCTCGTCCTTGTCCGAGTAGTTGCACCAGTGAGTTCAACTTCAACAAATGTTTGATGTTCCTACTGGCTTGTCGGCTGAAATGTTCCAAATTACTTTGGCAAGATCTATCCTGGTTAACTGTACAGTGGTGCGATAAACTTATACGTACTGACAATTGCGATGCAGTTTTTCTGTCACCTGATGCAAAATATTGATAAATATGTTTACGGAACTTATTGTCAGAAAATTGCAGGTTATTCGTTCTCGGCGAAACACTAACAGTCTGAATAATTACCTCGTGAACAGCCTTGTTTTATAGCCCGTCACTTGGTGTGAAGGTTTATATTCCTTCTTTATACGCAATGCAAACAGAAAGAATCTGATTCTTCGAACAAATCACGCTGCTAGAGTAGAAGTCATGAAAGCTAGCCTTTCTCCCGCCGTCTCTTACATCGTATGGCCCTTTAGTTCATTTTATAGTGTATACTGTCATAGCGCCCTTCACGACACGTTTGTTTCGTCACATCAGTGCATGTTCCACCGCTTTCGTTGTTATTATGAAGTAGACGTCCCAAGTTAAAAAACTGCAAGTTTTTTCTCACATGCGGAAAAAAAAAAAGTTCAACCATTTTACTTATTAATAGTCTTCGTGTTGGGGATGCAATAATCATAATTGCAGGAACACTGACTAGCCCTTTAAAAGCCATACTTTTTAATTTTGTTTACTTGCTGTACTCTCCTACTTGTTTTCTTTATGCTTGATTCACTGTTCTCTTTGATGCTATTGGATTTCCACAATATGAACAAACAATGAATAATTAAACGAACCAGTTAATAAATTAATAAAAAATAAAATGTTGTAGCACCTCTGACTTCAAGAGAAACCGAGAGGGAAAAAGGATTTTATTGCAACTTTATTGAAGTAGTTGCTTGTGTAATAACAAGAACGTTAATCGTAATACCCCTTTTCTCAGTTTGCCCATGATTTTTGTGAGAAAATGAAATGAAGTGGCTACTTTGGTTACTTCACGCTCAAAATCTGACCCATTTTTGAGCCTACCTGACGCCAACCCTGAATGTAGGCAAGGGAGTTGGCGGAATATTTACAACTCGCCGTTTCTATCATCTGCACAGTAACCTGAGATGGCGGGCAGTTCCAGCAAACAACGGCTGCGTGAACTTTGTGGAAGAGGGTTGGATTGAAATGACAGGGTTCAGTTAACACCCCCCCCCCCCCAGTGGTCTAGTAGGTATGGCGCTCGACTGCTAACCCGAAGGTCGCGGAATTGAATCCTGGCTGCGGCGGCTGCTTTTGATGGAGGCCGATTCGCTTGAGGTCTTTGTGCTTAGATTTACGTGCTCCTTAGATTAATCCAGATGGTCGAAATTTCCAAAACCGTTTACTACGGCGTCTCTCATAATCAAATGGTGGTTTTGGGATGTCAACTTTAGATATCCAATGAGCCTGCTAAAACCCGCGAAGTTACGAAAGGTTTACGAACTCTGTACGGATTTTGTGGTGATAAGGGCTGCAGCGCGAGCACGAAGGTGCTAGAAGAAACGTGAAACGAAAGGCGAGGCAAGGAAAACAAAGAAGACAACACGGGCGCTGTTGTCCTCTTTGCTTTCCTTGCCTCGCCTTTCGTTTCACGTTTCTTATAGCACCATTGTGCTCACGCTTCAGCCCTTATCACCATGGAATACAACCAACTAGCCCAAATAGCCGTTCTTCTTCAATGGATTTATTGTGGTTCCATGCTACAAATGGAGGGTTGTCTTTTTTCCCAGATATCATCATCCTCATACTGAATTGAGACAGTTTGCCAGAAAAGCATGGTGAGCGGGTCGTCATGATGTGATAATAAACTTGTCTTGGAGACATAAGATGGAGTGGTGGCGATGACATGGAAGATGCGAGAGATCAGAATATTGTCGCGGGGTCGTGACGTCGACGAAAATAGCCGACTCTAGTTCAAAGATCACTATATTTATTCGCCCGCACTTGTGGCCTGTCAACGAAAAGTCAGATTTCAGCAATTCACGCTGTCACTGAGAGTGGCAAGCTGACCGTCGGCCGTTGATCAACTGACAAGGGGCGATGCGCGGTGGCATATAAACATGTGTCGTCAAATATCCAGCCTTATCGCTGGTCTTCTCGCAAGCATTGGAATGTTTCGAATGTCCGCGTCTCGTGGGTAATCCTAAGGGAACGATCTACAGTGACAGAAACCTTGTCCACGTGGTGCAATAAAAAACACAAGTATGTCTGAGCCTTCGCAGTTCTTGCTCAGGCAAGGACTTCAGCCGTGAGGGTCGCGGGCCTTGCTGACTCCTTTATCATCAGATTCCAGCCTGTGAAATGAAGGCCTGTAACAAAGTGATATTTCTTTTAAACCACTGCGTTTTGAAAATTTCATAGACATTTCCTATACAGCATCTCTTTTCAATATAAGACTGGTAACCTGAAATGAAACAACGCTTGTACTGGCGTTCTTTGGTCTTTGATGCCCTCGCGCCAATAAAACTTAACGTAAATAAGAAACAATAGAACAATCAGGTGCAAGCTGAGCATTCCAGAACCAGGCTTAGTGAGTGAAAACCAAACCAAACAAAAGTGACAATACGAAATGCGCTGGACAATATATTCCGCGGCGAATGGATGAGTGTAACAGGAGAATCTCAAATTATTTCTAGAAAAACAGATATCTACAACCTTAGGAACCTTAGTGAGTATATATTCATCAGCCTGACTTCGATCACTGCAGGGCGAAGGCCTGTGCCGTGTTCCGCCAATCAACCTTGTCCTGTACTTTCTTCTGCCACGTTATACCTGCAAATTTTATTGTAATAGCAATTGTGAGGACACTCTCGGCTCAATTTTGCCGCCAGCGTCAGGGTCGTAAGCCGTATATGTATACGTATCTATATATATATGAAAACTCAAGAAAGGAAGAAAGCCGCCCGCGCTCGCCACCCAGCTCGTCGCGAATTGCCGACGCGCGCTTATCCCCCACACAAGTATGTACTTTGCCCCGCGAAAGGGGGGGGGGGAGGTGAGACGCCTGTGGGTGCGCGCTTATCCTTCGGTGGAGAGAATCGCGCGCCTTCGACTTTCACCGGAACGAACGATTCCGTTTAGTTGCCGGGCACGGAAAGATCACTTAACTGGCTGTATATGCACTGTTTGCGAAAATAGTGCGCTTTTCAAACTCAGCGAAGTAACAACTGGAACACATGTTAGTTTGCTCTCATCTGTATTTGTGATTACGTTTGTTGCGTCGTTCTTGTTTAAACAGAGCGTTAAGTAAGCGTTCTTAGGTCATCCTCGTCCGGTGTGTGCGTTATTTGTGCGTGCGCAGCGCGCTGTAAGTTTCGATCTGCTTGCTGATAGTGGTAGAGTCCACGTTCTTGCCATCGCATTTGTTGCTTCGCCCTTGCGGTAAAACTGTGACTTTTTTATTCTTATTTGCTCAGCTAGTTTTTTATATTATCTGCCCACCTAGTGTTCTATCTCCCCCTCAAGTGTTTGCCTTCTCTTGAAATTGAGTTGGTTTCCCTAATGACGAGTGGTTATCCTGCCAACATGCTACGTGCCCAAACCACGTCGATTTCTTCTTCTCAATTTAAACTATGGTGTCTTTAACCCCAGTTTGTTCCAAGTCCCACTGCTCTCGCTTTCTGACTCAAGCAGTTACACCCATTATTTTTCTTTTCACAGCTTACAGCGCCACCCTCAATTCAGGTTAAAATTTTAGAAATATCAGAAGTTGTTTTATTTTATTTGTCATCGAATCATTTACAAAGATTTGTGTATACAGAAGGAGCTCCCATAGTCAGAGACTGAATCGGGACCTCCTACAGTAGTGAATATAGAAAAAATAATTGATGCAGCAAACAGTGGTACAGAAAACAGGTAATGAAATACATCGCAGGTGAAAACGAAGAAGGAGTTCTATTTAAGAAAAACATTAGCAGAAAGCAGTAACAAAAACTGAAATGAGACAACAATAAAATAGACGTAATTCAACTCTACTAAGTAGTTTTCAGATAATTACCATGGCGAAAGATAGTAAAAATAAACCACGAGAAAAGAAAACTAAACAGTGACATCCGATATCAGCAATGTAGGATGATGATGTGATGCTTTGTTAACGTTAGGTTGTGAGAAAGCACGAAAGGGAGTGGGAGTAAAAGAAGTCACCAAAGCTATCCAGTTACTGGAATGAATGAGAGGAAAGTCTTCACATCTTTTTTGTATATGCCGATTGATTCCGAGGCTTTTATTCGTGATTGTACAGTATTCCAGAGATAGATTCCAGTGAAGTGGGCTGTTTTTTTGCCTTAGTATGAACTATAGGTAAGATAAAATTGTGATTTTGTACAAACCTTGTCAAGTTTGTATTCTCTAGACTATACGGAGGGATTATACACAAATGAAGCTGATTTTTATTTGCTTGAAAACTAGCATGCCTAGATTATATTTGAAAGTGTTCTCAACTGTTAGGATGTTGGCATGCAGGAGTGCTTTAGCATCAGTGTGATAGTGACTGTGGGTAAGAATTCTAATAGAGTGATTTTGCATAGTTTGAAGGGAGACGAGATGACTGTTGTAGGTATTGCCCCAAGATGTGATACAGTAATTAATATGAGAGTGAATAAAAGCATAGTACAATGAAAGTAATGTTGGCATCGGAAAATATATCACGGAATTTAATTAGAACAAGTATGCCGTAAGCCGTTTTTTCCCGCAGGTATGCAACATGCGAATGAAATTTCAAATGACGTTCCAGTCTAATTCCCAAGAACGTTGCCTCATCGTCTGCTTCAATTGCGAATTGATTTAGCAATATTGGTGGGATATATTTATGTTCACGTTGGCGAGAGTGAAAAACAACGAATTTCGTTTTGGTGGGATTTATTTGTACTTTATTACGGATACACCACGCAGCCAAGCCTGAAAAGTCATGATTTAGTTTTTGTGTTAGAGATTGGAGGCAGTTATCAGTGTTCACAATTGTTGTGTCGTCTGCATACAATAATCATTCTGAGCTGGCAAGGCAAGATGGCAAGTCATTTATGTAAATAATGAAAAGAAGTTCGCTGAGTATAGAACCTTGAGGTACTCCTATATTTGTTACCTTAGGTATGGAATTTTGACCTGACAGACTGAAAACTTTATTGATAGTTTTTTATTAATGATAGTGCAGGACCAGTTAGTTACGCCTATTGCTTCAAGCTTCATAAAGAGAATGTGGTGGTTGATAGTGTCGAATGCTTTGGTGAAATCTACAAAAACGGAACCTACGTAGTAGCCTCCATCGATTGCTTTTTTCAACTTTTCAGTTAAAGATAACAAAGCGAGGTCAGTGGAATATGCTTCGCGAAAACTAAATTGGGAAAAAGATAAAATCTGAAACTTCTTGAGGTATTTCGTCAGACGAACTTCGAGCAATTTTTCGAATATTTTACTGAGAAATGGTATAATGCAAATGGTTCGATAGTTGGATATCAGCGTACGGTCACCTTTCTTAAAAACGGGGACTACTCTGCTACTTTTCAATTCTACAGGAAAGATGCCAGTTTTGAAAGCTAGGCTGATGCTTGCATGCCAAAATATCAGAAACAACATAAACAATCATGTTTACGTGGGTTGGGTGAATGCCATCAGGACCAGCACTTGTGGTGTTCAGGTGACGAACGACATCGTGTACTTCATTAGATGTGGTAGGAAATAGGAAGAACGATTGTGACATACGAGAAAGGGGAAGATGATAGCCAGCTTTGGGGATGAGATCACAGTTAAAAAAGTAGTTACTGAAGGTCTCCGCAATTTCTAACAGGGTATCATACGTAACGTTTTTATACTGAATAGTAGTGATGCTGGAATGTCTTTCTTTCCTGTTCAGGAATGAGTTGACGATTTCCCATTTTTTCTTACCATTTGAAGCAGCATCTTCAATTTTTCGTTTATATAAAATCTTTTTTTTTGCATTTTTCAGGCGCATTGTAAGGGCATTGCAGAATTTTTCGTAACGCGTGAGTAATTTCAAGTTAAAAGGCTTCCGTTTTGTTTTCCTATAGAGGTTCTCTTTGGCTCTCAGCTCCTTCAGTAATTTTTCAATTACCCAAGCATTTTGTGGACTGGCGTATGTTTTTTTTTACATTTGCGAACTTCAGTATGACGCTGAATGTGTGACAATATTATGGATGAAAACTCTAAAAATGCAATTTGGGGATCATGCAAGGGTATTGCTGGCGACGAATCAGTGTTAATAATGTCATCAATAAACGATTGTTTGTCTAGAACACACTTGGTGTAAGATATGCTAGTCGGTGAAGGGATACAGTTGAAGCGCAGAAAAATCGGGTAATGGCCAGCGATGTCGACATTAAGAACTCCTGCATCCGGCGCTTGTGATAAATTAGAAAGTGCATGATTAATCAAGGTACTTGCGCCATACATGCAGCGTGTGGGAAGGGAGATGAAACATTCATAGCCAAAACTCTGATAAACACTGGAGTAATTCAAAGAATCAGAAGAAGATAGGTCAAGTATATCAATGTTGAAATCACCCATAATCGCTATATTTGTATGACTAAGAGACAGTGTGTATAATACTATGCGGAGGGCTTCACAGAAATTTATAACCGATGAGGATGGGGATCGATAAATGCATCCAAAGATGAAGCTCTTGCTGTCTAGCTTAAGAAAATCGTGGTTAAGTTGTACCCAAACACTTTCGCAGCCAGTTACATTTATCTCATGTCGTCGTATGTAGTGTAAGTTCGGTGTAATATCAACTTCGACACCTCCATAATTGCTGCTAGGCCTATGCGAGTATTCAGACTTGTATGAAGGGAGACCGAACAAATATTTGTAATCATCGCTAAGCCAGGTTTCAGAGATACCCATAAGTAAAAACGGATTGTCAAGAAAGAAGAAGCTGTATGTCATCGAAGTGTTTACGGATGCTTCTTGCGTTGATATGAATCGCAGAGCGGGAGACAGGTGAATAGAAGCAATTGAGATGATCTATTGAGAAATAAATAGCCATAATTGGATGGACCTAAGTGCTACAGAGGAAAAAAAATTGAAATTCAATAAGATTCGCTAGCAGATTTTTGGCAGGTCGTCTTTGCAGGTGATGCGTAGCACCTTGCTCTCCGTTGTCCTTCTGGCTTTGATTTGACAGTTATCTGTCCACAAGAGTTTCCAGTTGTTCGCCCTCTTTAAAGCCAGTGTTTGAGAAAAAAGTGCCTTGTTTTCGAAAATGAGGTGATCATTAATGTAGACAGGGTTGTTGGCGGCTCCGGGCAGTGTAATGTCACTTAGGCATAGTTTGGCCTTCTGAGGCTTGCTGACAAACTCAGCCTTTTTCGTCGGAGAGCAGAAGCGAGCAAGCAGGTTCTTTGCGCCAGCTTTCGCTGTTGAAACACGGTGAACGATGTCGAGATCACTGGGTGCCAGTTTACAATTAATCTTATCACCTATAGTCTTCAAGATCGTTGCGCAGTCTTCCCCTTCTGTTGCCGGAACGCCCTCGATCTCGACGTTGTTAATCCACGAATATTGTTCCATTTGCGCCACTTTACGTGATAGTTCCGCATTTTGTGCATTTAGCGCCTTGTTTTTTTATGAGGCACGATCATACTAGCCTGAACGACGGCGAAAACAAGAGCAGACGCGAAAGGTCTCCGCGCTCTACAAAAAATTAACCCCGTATATATATATATATATATATATATATATATATATATATATATATATATATATATATATATATATATATATATATATATATATATATATATATATATATATATATACACGGTCAAGTATATCCTCCGTGAGCGGTCACAACGTGGGTTATTTCGACGTTTCGGCCCTAGAGTCTGCCTTTCATCAGGATCCTGATGAACGCCAGACTCAAGGCCGAAACATCAAAATAAACCATGTTGTGACCGCTCACGGAGGATCTACTTAATTATATGCAACACTACGGCCACTCAGCCACTCAACCACCGTGCCTGCATATATATATATATATATATATATATATATATATATATATATATATATATATATATATATATATATTTATATATATGTTTATTTATTTATTGAGTATTACCCAGTGTTTTGGTGCTCCCGCGCATGAGCTTACCCGGGCATGGGAGAAGGGCCGCTGGGCAGTCGAGCTGGTGCAGGCTCAGGGCTAAGGGTCCGCTGAAACCCTCGGAAAGCAGATAGAGGCAGTATTAGGGAACATGACCTTTACTGACCGTGCTCGAACTCGACCGAGCACGATAACCCAGAGTAATACCATATATATATATATATATATATATATATATATAAATCTATCTATATATATATATATATATATATATATATATATATATATATATTGTCACGTGGTTTATTTGCGTACAGGTGAACTCGAAGGCTGAGAAACATCAGCAGTCCGAAATCCAAACAAGCGCAAGTGCGGGTAGCGCGCGTATATCACCAACGCTGTGGCGTGCCTTGCTTGCTTGCTGCTTCGTTGTCGTCTCACATTGTTCCCTACATTGGTCCCCGGTGAAGAGCGTAGCCATCCTGGCGACTTAAGGCTTATAGTCACTATAGTGGGGTGATGATAGAGCTTCGGGTGCCTAACATGTACAATTTCTCTACCACGATGACGAAGTCATCAGACGGTGTGAAAGGCTGAATCTCATATTTGATTGTTGATGTTCGGGCGAGAATGCTGTAGGCCCCGCAGTATTGTGCCGGTTTTTTTAACGAAAGGCCCGGAGTACTCAGCGGAATCCAGAGCCAAACGAAGCCGATAGTCGTGAAAGTTGAGAGAGTTCGGTCGGTGTCGTGCCGTAGCTTCTGGTCGCCTTGGCCCTCCGTTTTATGTGAACGGGCCAATTGTCTGCGATTTTCGGCGTATTTAGCAACATCAGAAACTGCGGTGTATTCAGACGAGACAGGCGTGAGGGGAGGAGATTGTCCAAGGTGCCCGATGGTTCGCGTCCGTTCAACAGAAAGAATGGGGAAAACCCTGCCGTCGCTTGCGTAGCGGTATTGCGTAAGCGCAAGCTAGCGGTATTGCGCAAGCGAAACGCAAGCGTAAGCGCAAGCGTAGCGGTATTGCGCAAGCGACCCTGCCGTCGCTTGCGTAGCCCATGCGTGACGAATCGAAAGACAGTGTCACGATTGGTCTCATCTGAGGCTGTGTACATTGTCAGGAATTCAGAGTCTCGCTTCAGAACAGGTACTCGGCTCTTATAGAGAAAACCAGCGATAGCGGGGACAAAATGAATGATAATCTGACGAATATCATTACGGAGTGTGCAGTGGAAGTTGGAGGTACGTTAGTTAGACAGGACACTTGCAAGCTTTCCCAGGAAACAAAGAACCTGATTAAGAAGCGTCAAAGCACCAAAGCCTCAAGTGCAACAGACAAAGTAGAGTTGGTAGAATTTTCAAAGTTGATTATTAAGCGTAGGGTATCCGATGGAAGGAAGTATACCACGGAAAGATTTGAACACGCTCTGAAGAACGGATGTAGTGTCAAAGCAGTAAACAAGTAAACAGAAAGCTTGAGATAGACCAAAGTTGGATATGTGCACTAAGAGACAAGGAAGGCAAAATAACTATTAATATGGATAGGATAGTTAAAATAGTGGAGGAGTTCTACAGAGATCTGTACAGTAGCCTTGATAACCACGAGTTTTTAAAAACGTAACTAGCTGTAAACCAGTTGACACCCCACCAGTAATGATAGGAGAATTCAGAAAAGCCTTTTAGAGCATGCAAAGAGGCAAAGCTGCTGGTGAGAATTGCATTTCATTTTCATTTCATTTTGTTTTAATTATTTTACCTTAGGAACCCCGCAGGGGTGTTGCATAAGGGTTGGGGTATACAATATTGTCACAGGGGTGAGAGAATGATAGAAATAATTGTATTTACAAAATATACAGGAGAGTTGGAGGCAGCTGCAGCCAAGAAGCAGGTCCAACAGCAACAACACGAGCACGGTCCCTTTCATCGTCTTCGTCGTCTATTATGCTCTCTCGTTGCCGATGTCGTGTAACATATAACTCCCGGCCGCCGGTAGCGCCGTCTCGGTGCCTAAAGGAGAGTAGCATCATGCGGAGATGTATGGTTTCAGGCGGGACACGTGCACGACGTCAGTGGCGGGTGCGGCTGACGATGACTGACTGTCCAATGGAGCGATCTCATATGTGACCTCAGTAAGCATGCGTAAAACCTCGTAAGACACCGAGTAGCGAGACAGGAGCTTCGAAGAAAGGTCAACGTGGTGGCTTGGTGTCCAGAGGAAAGCCAATGAACCTGGAGAGTAAGGAAACTACTGTGTGATGGTTATCGTAGCGGGCCTTTTGATAGAGCTGTGAGTCAAGAAGACGTTCCCGTGCGATTTGGCGGGCCACTTGGGCACGAGCAGTGGCATCCCGGGCGTACTCTGTAACCGTCTGCGTAGTCGATGGGAGAAGGGTCTCGAAGGGTAACGTTGGATGGCGGCCGAACAATAAACAGAAGGGGGAGAAACCAGCGGTGTCGTTGCGTGACGAATTGTACGCGCATGTCACACAAGTCAAAATACTATCCCAATCAAGGTGATCTTTGGAAACGTACATGGAGAGCACTGTTGTCAAGGTTCGATATAGGCGCTCGGTAAGACCAATTGTTTGCGGGTGGTAGGCCGTAGTGAGTTTGTGACGCGTCGAAAACGAGCGCAGGATTTCATCTAATACGTTTACAAGAAATTAGCGACCACCATCGTTCAGCAGCTGTCGTGGAGCGCCATGATGAAGAATTACGTCATGAAGCAAGAAGTCCGCGACGTCAGTGGGACAGCTTGTCAATAGCGCTCGTGTGATAGCGTATCTTATGGTGTAGTCAGGGGCTATGGCTATGCACTTGTTTCCAGTGAGAGAAATAGAAAATGGTCCAACGAAATCAAGACCGACGCGGTATAAGGGGATGGTGGGTATGTCTATTGGTTGGAGTGGACCAGCTGGTGGCAAGGTGGAATGTTTGGAGTGCTGGCAGGACTCATAAGCTGCAACGTATCAGCGCACAGAACGGTAAATGCCTGGCCAGAAGAATCTACGCCGCACGCGATCGTATGTGCGCATGACCCCGAGATGTCCAGCGGTTGGAGCGTCGTGAAGCTGTTTTAGAACAGCAGTACGGGGTGTCGCAAGAACTACGAGTAGTAGCTCTGGTCCCTCGGTGCTGGTGTTGCGTCGATACAGAATGCCATCACGTAGAACAAACAAGTGTAGCGTCGGGTCTAGGTGGGGCAAACGTAGACTCTGCATGATAGACCGCAAATGAACATCGCTGAGCTGTTCCTTGCGTATGTCGGTGAAAGCAGACATGGCGAAGACACAAAGGTCAGAATCATGTGCTGAAAGTTCGGGTGGGTTCACAGCGTGACGGGATAGACAGTCGGCATCCCGGTGCAATAGGCCAGATTTGTATGCCACGTCAAAGCTGTATTCTTGGAGTTTTAAGGGCCAAGTTGTCCAGTTGGATCTCTAAGGGACGACAGCCAGCACAAGGCATGGTGATCCGTAATTACCGAAAAGGTGCGGCCAAACAAGTATGGCCGAAATTTTCCGACTGCCCAGACTAGTGGGAGGCACTCACGCTCTGTGATGGAAATCTTGCTCTCGGAAGGGGAAAGGAGGCGACTGGCATAAGCGATGACGCAATCATAGCCTCGTCGAAGCTGGGCGAGAACAGCACAGATTCCATGTCCGCTGGCATCGGTACGAACTTCAGTTTGGGCTGACGGGTCGAAATGGACCAAGATGGGTGGGAAAGTAAGTAATGTTGTAAGGGTGCTGAAGGCAGTTGCTTGGTCAGTACCCCAATAAAAAGGCATGTCCTTCTTCAGTAGTTCCGTAAGTGGTCGGGCAAAGTCAGCGAAATTGTCCACAAAACAGCGAAAGTAAGAACAGAGGCCAATAAAACTACGCACGTCTTTTGCGGAACGTGGTACGGGAAAAGCCTTGACAACTCTAATTTTGTCGGGATCAGGTTGCACGCCTCGAGCGCTGACAAGGCGGCCAAGTACAGTGATATCGCGGCGGCCAAAGCGACATTTGGAAGAGTTGAGCTGAAGTCCTGCTGTCTGGAAAACTTCAAGAACAGCCGATAGGTGGCTAAGGTGGCTTTCAATTGTAGGTGAAAATACAATGATGTCATTGAGATAGCACAGGCATGCGGACCATTTGTATCCATGCAGGAAAGAGTCCATCATTCTTTCTAATGTAGCTGGAGTATTACACAATCCGAATAGCATAACCTTGAACTAGAAAAGTGCATCAGGTATAATGAATGAGATTTTCGCACGGTCTCGATGATCGACAGAAATCAGGCAGTATCTTGATCGTAAGTAGATACATGAAAAGTAGGCAGACCCATGTAGGCACTCGAGAGCATCGTCAAAATGCGGCAGTGGATACAAGTCCTTACGTGTTAGTTTGTTTAAATGACGGTAGTCTACGCAAAGGTGCCAGCTGCCATCCTTCCTCTTGACTAGCACGACTGGCGATGCCCATGAACTGCGGGATGGTTCAATGACATCTTTTGTGAGCCTTTATTCAACTTCGTGGTGGATAACTTGTCGCTCGGCATTAGACACGCGATAAGGACGTCGTCGGATGGGGCTGGCGTCTCCAGTGTTAATCTTATGGGTTACAAAAAATGTCTGACCCAAAGGGCGGTCATCAAAATCAAAGATGGCACGGTAGGATTGCAGCAGGTGTCAGATATGAGCTGTCTTTGCTTGAAGAAGGTCAGGAGCAATCATCTTGTCGATGGTGGCATCCGCTGCGCTCTTCGATTAGGAGAATTTTTTTTATTATTTCCAGGTACTGTTGGCCGATTGGGCCGTTACAGGGGTGGGGTAGAAAACTGACATAACAACCGTCATGTCATGCGTAAAAAAGAAATGCATAGCCGATACAAAAGGAATACATCACTATACTACGTTCTACGACTTACATGCTACATCACATACATCACAAAATACACTTCCCAATATTACATCCTACAACGTACATGAGAAAAGTTACAGCAAATAGATGCATAGTAAAAAGATGACAGGCACACACACCAAAAACAGCAATCACCGTTTACGAAGATTCACTTAGAAAATATTTCGTAACATTGTTTTCAAAATGTTCTGCAGTTTGAGAATCATGTATAGCATCGGGTAATACATTCCAATCTTTTATTGTTCTAGGGAAAAGAGTATGAATAGTTAAATGTAGTTTGGGAAAGCAGGAACAAGATTTTGAGTCTGGCTATGCGACGGCGGTCCACGAGGGGCTGTATATTTCATTCTTGCAGCATCTGTGTTACAGAATCTTTACGAGAATATTTTGAAAGAATAAATCTAGCCGCCCTTCTTTGTACCCGCTCGATGTTTTTAATTAATCCTTTTTGATAAGGGTTCCATATGATGCTTGCGTATTCTAGTGTAGGCTTTACTATTGTTAAGTACGCTGTTAACTTTACGGGCGCTGGATCCAGTTTTAATTTGCGACGTAAGAACCATAACTTCTTTTCAGCAGCAGAGCAAATATTACTGATATGTTGGGTCCAGTTCAGGTCTTCAGATATTGTTACTCCTAAGTATTTACATCTGTTAACGGTAGCTAACGCAGTGGAACTTAGTTGATACTCGAAATTTTTGACGTGCATTACTTTGTTTGTAACTCGCAAAACAACCCTTTTTTCTTTATTTATTTGCATTTTACATGTTTCGCACCATTTCTCGATGGATGCTAAGGCATCGCTGAGTATTTTTTATCACTATGGTTACATATTTCTCGATAGAGTAAACAATCATCGGCGAACAGTCTAACAGTAATAGTCTGATGAATGTCGGAACAAATATCGTTAATATAAACGAGAAATAACACTGGTCCGAGTACGGACCCTTGAGGGACTCCAGACGTTACGTGTAAACGATCAGACTTGTAGCCGTTTATGTCCACATACTGCGTCCTACATGTCAGATATGACCGGACCCATTCTACTACATTGTTATTTATGCCAATCTGCTTCAATTTCTTAATTATTTCGTTATGAGGAACCCAGTTGAAGGCTTTTGCGAAATCAAGGCATATTGCATCAACCTGTCTTTCGTTATCTATTGCTTTTGAAAAGTCTTCGGTGGTCTCAAGAAGCTGCGTTACGGTTGATAGCTTTTGTCGGAAGCCGTGTTGGTTAGGATGTAGTAGTTTTGTATTTTCTAGGTACTGATATATAGCTTTGGATATAACATGTTCGAGGAGTTTGCAGCAGACGCAGGTTAAGGAGATTGGCCGGTAATTTTCGATATTCTGCTTGTCTTCGGTTTTGTGTACCGGGACCACTTTTGCTACAAGCCAGTCGGCTGGGACCCGTTTTTGTTGCAAAGAGGCATTAAAGATTATTTCCAAGTATCGGGCAACCCATTCAGCGTATCTACGCAAGAAAGCATTGGGAACTCCATCCGGACCAACAGATTTATGTTCTTTAATGTTTAGCAGGAGCGATAGTATTCCTTCATAGCTAATGCGTACTTCTGGCATGTCAGACATATGGGAGAATGATGTGGCTGTAGTTAAAGTATTACATTCGGAATCATTTGAAAAGACAGACTGGAAGAACTTATTATGGTAAGACGCAATTTTCAAACAGTTGGTTACGATTTCGTCGTCAACAACAATGCTGTATTGGCTTTGAGGGGTTTGTGACAAATGACGCCAAAACTTTTGCGGGGAAGACACCATGAAGTTTGTAAGTGTTTCCTTGTAATATTTCTGTTTTTCTTGCCTCAGCGTTGTACGCAACTGTGAAGATAAGTTTGATATCTTTTCATGATTTTTTACTTTCCTTTGCCGTCCTATTTTTCGCTTCAGACAAACTATCTCTCGCGTTATCCAGGGATTACGCCTATTCTTTCTATTTTTTCTTAATGGTACGAATGAATTTACACAGTGAAAGATAATGGTTTTGAATCTTGTCCACAAAGAATTGACGTCATCATCAGAGCTCAGACTGTCTAGATGAAACGATAAGTAGTCAATGATGCTTGTGTCATCAGCTTTATCAAAATTGGGGACATGCGAAATACATTCTTTAACATTTGATGCAGGAAAGTCGGCTTTAATTTGTACAACTACTAGTTGATGGTCCGATATGCCATTTTCTACTGCTACCTGATAATCTTCAAACCGTCCATCAAGAAATACTAGATCCAATATAGCCTGCGCTGTTCCCCTTTTGCGAGTGCCTCTCTGTACCAACTGCGTTAAATTGTTAGCGAAAGCAATGTCAAGCAGCACTTCACAGTCAGCTCGTTCCCGGGACTCTATGGCAAGTGATTTCCAATCAACCCTAGGCAAGTTAAAATCAACGGCAATTATTAACCGCTGGTTTCGAGTCTTCTGTTGTTCTACATAGTGCTGAATTGCCTCTAAGTATTCAATTGATGTGTTAGAGGATCTATAGATTGCTCCTATTACGACTAAATTGGTTCCTAAATTTACTCGGCACCAAGCGCTCTCGTGAATAGGGATACCATTCATGTTTACGAATTCAATATTTTCCTTTATTATAATTGCAACTCCTCCTCCTCTATTTTCTCTATCATTACGTATTATCTTATAACCTGGAGGAAATAACTCGTAATCCTGTATTTCTGGTCGCAGCCACGTTTCGGTAACAATAACCACGTGACGGTCATAACTAGCGAGCACATGTTCTAAATCACCGACTTTATTCACGAGACTTCGAGCATTAAGGTTTATAAGTCGAAAATCTGTATCCTGGTTGACGGTGTTTCACTGGTCACTATCTCTTGGTGTATCCTTTAGCGGCGCGTCTTTGGTTTTCGGCAACTGCCGGATCCTGACACGGCTATTTTTAGAATAATCCCATACGTAGACGTTGTTATCTACAGTAAGCATGTCTCGGTTCAAGCGCAAGCGCGAGCCTTCTTTTTTTTTCTTTCAACGCAGACTTCCAGAGCAGCTTGCGCTTATTCAGTGTCTCTTTTGAATAGTCGTCGCTAACCGAAATACCACTTCCTTTTAATTTTCCGCAGCTATTGAAAACCTTTTCTTTTTCCTTATAATCATAAAGCTTCAGTATTACTGGCCGAGGCCTTAAGGGCTCTTCTGTGGATTTGTTGTGATGTGGCCTTCCGACTCTGTGCATCCGCTCTATCGTTTTTACATTAACACCGAGCTTTTTCTTCAATACTTCTACAACTACCTTTTTTCAAGTTCTTCTGAAGTTTCACTTTCAGTCTCTGGTATACCATACACCATGAGATTGTTTCGCCGCATTCTGTCCTTTAAAGCAACAAGTTTATCCTGTTGCTTTTCCAAAGCTGAATTCAACCTCTCAGTTGTGTCTTTTAGTTCAGCAAGACTTGCCGCTTGGTCCCTACAAAGCTGTACAATGTCTTCCAGGGCCTTAAGCCTGTCGCTAAGGCCGCTTAGGTTGGCCTGAATTGCCTTTTGGCCATCACACAACCCTTGTACAAGTACTTTTATATCGGGTTTAGGGTTCGTTTCAACGTCACCCGACAACAGCAAACACAGTGATGAAAAAGTAGAATACACCATCCGTGGGCACGGCAGCACTACGAGAAAGCGATTGTCGCTCTTATAAGACGGGTATGAACTAACCTGTTGAAACAGAAGAAAGTTGTTTGAGCACATCGCCCATGCGTTGCCGCCGTGCCCACGGGATGTTGCCGGCGAGGGTGCTTGAGGCAGGTGACGGAGAAGATTTGGCCGCGAACGCCGAAATGGCAGCATCTATAGAAGAAACTTTTGCCAAAGTCATACCATCTGGGATAACTTGGGTGCACCAGCTGAAGTTTAGGATCGGAAGAGATGCTGTATTTCCCGTGACTGTCAAAAGTGTGTGAGGCACGGCAACATTTTTCGCCACCAGAACGTCAGAAATGGGTGTCAACATGTAGGCACCGTCGGGAACAGGAGGGACAGATCTCAGGTTCACGTAGGTAACGGCTTGAGATGCTAGACGAACGTGATCTACAGAACACAGACGTCGTTGAGCTAGTGTTGGGTCGTAATGGTAACACGGTAAATCAAGTTGAAGCATGCCGGTTCCACAATCAATAAGGGCAGAGTGGGCGGATAAAAAGTCCATACTGAGAATAAGTTCATGGGAACATTTCTCTAGCATAGCAAATAGCACTGTCGTGGAGCAATCAGCCACACTTATACGAGCGGAGTACATTCCAAGCACGTGAAACGTGCCACCCTCGGCGGCCTGGATGAGTGTACAGTGGGTGGCGTTACAACTTTCCTAAGGCAGCAACAAAGTTCTGAATTCGTCACTGATATGTGAGTCCCTGTGTCCACAAGTGCAACAACGGGTGTGTCATCTACTTCAACGTCAATAAGGTTGCGTCGAGTCAGCAGCATGGTCAGAGGATTTGGCGGGCAAGTGGTCGATGCAGCATCACCTCCGGGAGCTGCATCATCTAGTTTTCCCGGGGCAGGTGGTCAGTCGGCGACGTTGGTCGGCGAAATTGGGGTGAGCGAGACGACGGGCGACGGGAGAGCGGTGAACGGGCTGGTGAGCATGCGGAGATGGAGAACGATGACGATATGGCTGCATAAAAGGAACGTCTTCACTGGTGGCCTGAGGTGATTCCCGGTGAGGTTGAAAGCGTCCATGATCCCTCTCTGGGCGTTGGGTGCACCCATAGGATACCTGATGCCAATACCACCAAGTGTTACAATGGCGGGCCACATGTCCGATATGGCAGCAGTGTAAACGAATCGGATGATCGTCAGCAGTCCTTTACTCGACTGGATTGCGAGGGCGCACCGAAAGGTTTTGGCTTTGTGCATACGAAAGAGGGGGTCGACGACGGTCGATCGGCTGAGAGGGAGCGGTATTGCACTCGGATGCCACTCCAGCATGGGAAAGCTCTTGTCCCACAATGGCATGTACCAGTGGCACTATCTGAGGGCTAGAGTGACAGGCATCGGAGCACGTGGACGCAGGAGACAGAGCTTCAAGTTCACGTCCAATGAACTTGGTCACATGCTCTGCAGTTAACGGCGTCTGTAGTGCAGGCCCGTCTTCGCACTACCAGGTTGCTGCTGTGTTTGGTAGTCGAGTGAAATGGTGGGCGATACATCGACTTTTTGCGCCTGAAAACACTGGCCCTCCTTGATGATGGCGCCGACCATGTTTCAGTCCTTGCATATAAGAAGGTTGAACGCATAATCTGCAATTCCTTTCAATCCCAGCACCTCCACCAAATGTCACGAGGGTGAGAGAATGAAGGAAATAAATGTATTTACAAAATATACAGGAGTGTCGGAGGCAGCTGCGGCCAAAAAGGAGGTATAACAGCAACAACAACACCAGCGCAATCGCATTCAT
Organism: Rhipicephalus annulatus; assembly: GCA_013436015.1. NCBI lineage: Eukaryota > Metazoa > Arthropoda > Arachnida > Ixodida > Ixodidae > Rhipicephalus > Rhipicephalus annulatus. The sequence continues at coordinate 284,722 of WOVY01010439.1, forward strand.
TGTCTTCGTCGTCTACCTGATGCCCTATCGTTGCCGATGTCGTGTAACAAGATAAACAGGAAAATAATTACACAGACTGTTCACAAAAATCTTGTTATTGCGTCCATGAAGGCAGTTGAGATGGCGAAGGAAGCGACGTGGTGAGTAAGGCCGTTGCACTCTTTGCCTGTGCGATGAAAAAAGGATGACGAGCAAGCGACAGTACGTACACTTGGGCGAGCAACGTTATATGAATGGCCAATGCACAGTGAAATGCGTGAAGGAGGAGAAATGTAAGGTGCGTGGCGATGTGAATTGTTGTATAACTTGTGATATGATAATAAGCTCGCGATCAGACGGCGATGAGCCATCGATTCCAATCCAGAACATGCTTTTAAAGATGAAACACTGATGTCGTAAGGGAATGATGAATGAACATACCTTACTTCGCGACTCTGCACAGACTCTGTGGCGTCGTTCAGGTAGTTCTGATGAGGATTCCATAAGGGCGATGCACATACCAGCTTAGGCCTGACAAATGTTTTATGTACGAGTGGTTTTAAGAGTCGAGAAGCACTGCGAATGTTACGTTCGAGAAATCCTAAAAATTGTTTGCAGATGAAGAGATGTTAGTCACATGGGAGTGCCAGTTGAGATCATGTGTAGATGCAATGCCTAGATAATTGTGTGAGTTGACATGGTCGAAGGGGGCGTCGTCAAATGTGAATGTAATGTGATTACAATTACGTCGGCGAGAAACTGACATGGATGTAAATTTACTTGCATTCAAGACCATCATTCTTCAACCACTGATCACATCAGTTTTTAATGTTATTTATGTCATTCTGGAATGCGATATGGTCGTTGTTTTTGATAGATCGATAAAGGACGCAATCGTCTGCAAAAAAAATTGAATGTTAGAAGATAGATGGGATGGTAGATTGTTTATGTATATTAGAATAAAAGGGCACCTAAAACAAAGCCCAAAGGGATGCCTTACCTGAGTAGAGGAAATTCAGAAGCAGTATTGTTAAAATGACAGATTGTGTTTGGTTACTTAGAAATTCCTTTATTCATTTTAAGACCTTAGGGTCCAAGTTTAAGTGAGAAAGTTTTATTATGAATCTTTGATGAGGTACTTTAATAAATGCTTTCGCAAATTAAAGCAAAATGAGTTCTGTTACAAAGTTATGATCCAGGTTTGACTGGAGGTCGTGCAGAAATTAGGCGAGTTGGGTTAAATATGATAAATTCTTGCGGAAGCCATGCTGTGACGGATGGAAAAAGTTATTACTGTCAAGAAGACTTGTTACGTGTGAAAATATGACGTGGTCTATGATTTTTCAAGGTATACTAGTGATGGATATGGGACGATAGTTCAATGGTGATTCTTGGTTACCTCCTTTCTAGACTGGAACGACCTTGCTCTTTTTCCACTCGTCTGAAAGGGTGCCTGATGACAACGATTGCGAGAACATCAGTGTTAGGTACATGGAATATATGCATTTATTATTTGCAATAACTTTGAAGTGACTTCATCAACAATGAATGATGAGGATAATTTGTGTTTGTCAATCAGTGCAGATATTCAGATTGGTCAAAAAGTTACTTCCGGCATTGAAGGCAATAGAAGAACAGAATATGCAGAGAGAGGCATGGGCGGTTCGACTGTGAAAACAGGTGAAAAACCAGAGTTAAAATTATTGGCACAATCCATTTTGAATAAAACTTCACAGGCTTTAGAAATTGTGATACCAGGAGATGAATTGAGGTTGTCGACCTGCCAGAATTTTGGGGGGTTGCTATTAGGCATGCGAGGTAGATCTGAATAAAAAAAACAAATATTTGTCTTGTTAAATAGCGGCCAAGTAGGTGCGTTCAGGTAACACCAAGATTAGGTAACATAGGATCTGCGAAAATATGGAGGACATATTGTTTTAGAACTATCCACACTGTTTGCGAGGTGTCTCCTGAGGAGAAGAGTACCAGAAGCTTGGAAGAGCTTACATCATCCTAATAACACATAAGAAAAGAGATGACAAAAACTTGAAGAATTACTGGCCGATCAGCTTGCTCTCCGTCGTACACAAGCTACTTACAAAGGTAATTGCCAACAGAATGAAGACAACATTACAATTCAATCAACCAATGTAACAAGGATGATTTTAAACAGCGTACTCAACAATTGACCATATTGGTACCATTAAACAGCTAATGTAATGCTCAGAATATAGCGAAACGCTATACATAGCCTTCATAGATTACGAGAAGGCGTTGATTCAGTGTAAATATCAGCAGTCATGCAGACAGTGCGGAATCAGGGCATCGACGAAGCATATAAAACATCCTGGAAGAAATATACATGGGATAAACTGCTACCATAGTGCTTCATAAAGAACGCTACATAATACCAACCAAGAAAGGTGTAAGGCAGGCGGATACAATCTCCTCAATGCTATTTACCACGTGCTTACAAGAGGTTTTCGGAGGCCTAGAATGAAAACAGTTAAGAATAACAGTTGATAGAGAGTACCTTAGTAACTTGCGCTTCGCCGATCACATTGCATTGCTGAGTAACTCGGGGGACGAATCGCAACTCATGTTTATAAGTTACACAAGGAGAGCAGAAAGGTAGGTCTCAAAATTATTCTACAGAAAACGAAAGTAATGTACAAAAACCTCGGAGAGAGCAGCGCTTTGAGATAGGTAATAGTGCACTTGAAGTTGCAGAAGAGTTTGCCTACTTAGAACAGGTAATAACCATAGAGCCGAACCACGAGATTGAAGTAATTAGAAGAATAAGAATGAGTGGATCACATTTGGCAAGCACTCTCCCATTATGATAGGTAGATTGCCACTATCCCTAAAGAGCAGGGTTGTTGTGACCCTGTGGTTCATAGGCACCGGAGGTCTGGGACGAAGTCGTCGAGGCAGGAGGAAGAGATACATTATATACATGGTGAGTTCTCGTACATGACGAGCACTTTTTTACATGGCGAGCTCTCGAATCTGGCGTTCCTCTACATGGTGCTCCTTCGAATGAGCCGGGTGGCTCCATATAAAGGGTATGTTCTTCCCAGATTCTTAGATGAGGGAACACGTGCGGATGGTACTGTCTAATCACAGATCACACACAACTGTCGAGGCGGACGAGTATGCAGGGCCCACGTGAACGTCAATATTGAGGCGTGACCAGTGCACTCCAAGGTGGTGCCAGTGGGGCTCTTCCTCGGCGTGTGTGTGCCGCTGGTCGATGGGTCCCAAGCCCACGACAGCATTCATCAAAGGGTCCGCCTATCTGTTCGTTTAATTAGCTGGGCGATTTGCGGTGGCCGCTGCGGTCTCTTCCAAGGAAGATGCTGTATTTGTTGTCCTCTCTCGAAGGGCTTACGGCATTGTGACGACACGACATCTTACCTTCCGGCTAGGAGGGACAATACTTGGTGGGCATAGGCAGCCGGCCGGTCGGCTACTTGTTTGAGGTATAAAAGAGCGCCGCTCCCTCGTCTGCTCTGGCGTCGGTCAGAACAGGGTATATACCAGCTGCATCTCGCCGGTCCTTAGCTACAGAGCTAAAACCCGGAGTCTTACAAAGAGGGTTCAGCTTAAATAGGACTATGCAGCGAGCAATGGAAAGGAAAAAGGTAGGTGTAATCCTTAGAGACAAGAAGAAATCAGAGTTGATTGGAGAACAAACCGGCGTTAAGATTATTATAGTTGAAATCGAGAAGAGAAAATGGACATGGGCTTGCCATGTAGCGCGTTGGCAGGATAACCGCTGGTCATTAAGGGTAACTAACTGGATTCCCAGAGAAGGCAAGCAGGTTAGGGGAAGATGGAAAGTTACGTGGGCAGATGAGATTAAGAAATTTGTGGGTACAAATTGGCAGCAACCAGCACAGGGCAAGCTGAATGGCGGAACATGGGAAAGGCCTTTGTCCTGCAGTTGACATAGTCAGGCGGATGATGACGATGACATTGTAAACTTATCTTTAGAGAGCGATGAAATCGTTCTGTGAGGCCATTCATCTTCGGGCGATATGTTGTCGTCATGCGATGAACCGTGTTGCACTGAGCGAACAAGGCTTGAATGGCGTTAGAGAGAAAACACGCCCCCTGTCCCTCGAGAGTTCGTGGGGAGCACCGTGGCGAAGAACAAAGTTGCGCAAGATAAAAAAAAACGCAATTTCTCTTGTGGTTGCTGTGGGTGGTGCTGTCGACTTCGCGTAACGCGTCAGACGGTCCACGCCACCGATTATCCACCTATGTCCAGAAGGTGACGAGGGAAGTGGTGCGTATAGGCCAATACAAACGTGGTCAATTGGATGCGCTAGAAAAGGCAGAGGCTGAAGTGTACCGGCCGGGCGTTCAGGTGAGACTTTGCGTCACTGGCATATGATTGATATGTGGGGTTTAACATCCCAAAACCACCATATGTTTAAGAGAGACGCCGTAGTGAATGGCTCCGAAAATTTGGACCACATGGGGTTCTTTAACGTGCAACCAAATCTGAGCACACAGGCCTATAACATTTCCGCCTCTATCGAAAATGCAGCCGCCGCAGCCGGGATTTCATCCCGCAACCTGCGGGTCAGCAGCCAATTACCTTAGCCACTAGAACACCGCGGCGGGGCGACACTGGCATATGCAGTACAAGCACGTGCATACCTTCGATCAAATGTGTACATGCCACGCCAGTAGTACCGCTAACGCAGACGGTTGTACGTTTTGAGAGCGCTGGCGTAAGCGCTTTGCGGGTCGTTGTGGAAAGCAGTACAGATTTCAGAGCGCATGCTGCTGGATATCACCAACAACCACTAACCTTCAGACGTGTAATTCCGCCGACAGAGGAGGTCGCCTCGAGTAGAGAATTGTGTGTCTTGACGGCGTATGGTGCCCGGTTGAGCGTACGGATCAGTCAGAAAGCCGAGGAATTGGGAAATTCACGCATCTTTGCGTTGCTTCGATGCCATGTGTGCGAAGTCAATTGGTGTCATGACAGCTGAGAAGGTGACGACAAGGTTGGGTCGGCCAGTAGCGGTGAGCAGGATTTCGCCGTAGGGCAGAACGTCGGAAATTCCGACGTTCTGCCCTACGGCGTCTCTCATAATCATATGGTGGTTTTAGGACGGTAAACCTCACATATCAAGCAAGCAATTTCTTCTCTCGTCTCGCAACGCCGACGCAGGGAGTGTGTAGCCTGCGCTCGCTCCCTCTTCTCCTCTAGGCAATCCTACCCGCGGTGTCTACACCGCCATTGCGCATGCGCGTCCCCTTCTCCTCTCTCCTGCGCCCCCCCTCTCTCGCTTCGGAACGCTGACACCATAGCGATAATATACAGACTCTAGAGGACAAGCTCCCCATAGGAACCATGCATTAAAACTGATAACCACTCGGGCGCCACAATGACGGCACGATACTCAGCTTTTGGGTGTCGTTCACTCACACTCTCCACTGCCTGCTGCAATAACCCTTTACATTTTTTCTCTTTACTAGACTCTTTTAAATCGAAGTAAGAGATGGATGAATGGATGGATGGAAACAACTTTATTTACACGTCCTTTACAGGGTGTAGCCTCCTGTCTGGCTAATCCCATGATCGGACTGGAAGATCAGGCCACCTAGCCCTGCCATGGGCGTACTGGACAGCCAGGACTTGAGGAATATGGTCATGAGACTTTATCATTCCTGTAAACCGTTCCCGAGAAAAGCAACGGCCAAGCGACCCCTATTCCCAGAGCACATGATCAAGCGTGCATACTTCTTTCTTACATGCCTTGCAGAGAACATCCATATCTTTTATGTCGTACCATTGTTTTACCTGTACCGGCGAGTAATGAAACTGTCTCTGTAATTGTTTAAGTGTGACTGCTTGTGCTCTGTTTAGTTTACTGTGAGGGGTGCCAACGCTCTCCTCCCCAAGTAGTAATGTTTCGTAATTTCATTATATGTCATGGGCGTATCTCGTTGTAGATTTTCGAATCCAGCAGAATCAAAGCATTGTGTAAAAGCGTCCTGGTCCACAGGTTCGCGGGAAACGCTGTTGGCCGATTCATTTGGATTCATGGGAATGTCATCGAGTGATCCAAGGTGCGCTGGGAACCAATATATGTTATGTGTATCAATGGCCTGTTTACTAATAATAATTCGAACTGCTTGTGGTGTGATCCTGCCCCTGCTGAAGGCTATGATGGATGGTTTTCAGTCACTGTATATCTTGTTGTATCGATCATTCGTCAGGGCTAAAGCGACAGCAACCTGTTCAGCGACTTCCAGTTCGGGAGTGTAAACTGTGACGCAGTTGGTACACCTGCCCTGGTGGTCAACTACTACCGTGGCGAACTTATTTTGGTCTTTATAAGAGGCTGAGTCGACAAAGCAAGCTGCGCTGCCTCCTTTATCCAACTTTTTCAATAAAGCCGTAGCCCGGGCAACCCTTCTGACGACGTTGAAGGTTTGGTGCATATTTCTTGGCAACGGGTCAATGATGATGCTCTCAGCAAAGGCCTGTGGTATATTGATGTACGTCTCCTAGTCGATGACAGGATTGATCAAGATTTTATAGAGGATTGATCTCCCCGTGCAAGTCTTTCTATTTGTGACCTTTCTTGAGCCTCCGCAATTTCTCTAGTCGTGTTGTGTACCCCTAACGAGCAATTTTTGAGTGCTGGTGCGAATTGGGAGACCCAGTGCACTCTTGATGACTTTCTTGATCACCGCGTCGAGCTTCTTTAGTTGGGTTTGCGTCCAGTTATACAAAGAAGCCGCATATGAAATGTGACATAACACGAAAGAGTTGATCAACCTGATAGATTGTCCTCTTTCATGCCTTTTTGTCTCCCTGCAAGTCGTCTGATCATCCGGTATGCATTCTCTGTCTTGAAGATAAATTTCTTGAGCGCCATGTGATTCCTGCCATTTGCATCTATAAAAAAGCGCAGTACCACCATCGTGTCGACTCTGGGTATGTTTACCCCGTTTTCGGTCAATATATGTATGCCACTTTCGGATAGTGGCTTTCAGTCCTTAGGTCTCGCCCCTTCCTCTATTCTGTTAAGTATTAACTCCGATTTCTGTGGGAAGCTTCTGAGACCAGTGGGCCTCAAATATTCCTCCACTGTCTGCACCGCTTCTGTGAGTGTATTTTGTACCTGTCCTTCACTACCACCAGCACACCATATAGTAAGGTCATCAGCATAGATGGTGTGGGGAATGTTGCTGATATTGCTCTGTTTCCGGGAAAGGCCGATCATGCACAGGGTGAAGAGGACGGGAGAGATCAGCAAGCTTTGAGGGGTTTTACGATCACCGAGTTGAACCACGTCTGAGTTGGTGTCTCCTACCCTTAACCTCGCCGTACGATCGATTTGTGGGGTTTAACGTCCCAAAACCACCATATGATTATGAGAGACGCCGTAGTGGAGGGCTCCGGAAATTTCGACCACCTGGGTTTCTTTAACGTGCACCCAAATTTGATAACCTCGCCGTACGTGCCCCTAAGAAAGATTTTATGTATTTATACATTTTCGATCCAAGTCCAACTTCCTCTATCGTTTGAAGGATGTATTTGTGCCTAATGTTGTCGAATGCTTTCTCTATGTCTAGTCCGAGAATGGCTTTGGTATCTCTAGAGTATCCGTCTAGAATGTCGTGTTTAATCTGCTTCATAGCATCTTGAGTAGATACTGAGGATCTGAAGCCTAACATATTGTAGGTGTATATGTTGTTGTCCTCCAAGAAATCCTTAAGTCTGTTGAGGATTGCATGCTCGACAAATTTTCCTGCACATGATGTTAGCGATATTGGTCGCAAGTTCTCCAGACTTGGAGGTTTACCCGGTTTCGGTATTAGTATGACTTGAGAAAGTTACCATTACTCTGGAACTTCACCCGAACTCCATGCTTCGTTAATAAAATCAGTCAGGGTGTCAATAGAGGGCTCGTCGAGCTTCCTGAGTGACTTGTTGGTGACGCCATCTGGGCCAGGGGCCGATTTTCTGTTCAACTCACTCAACACTTCTGATTTCAGATAAAGTGAAGGGTCGATCCAGCTCCGGCTGAGGGACTCCCTGGTATTCCGATCGTGGAAATCGTTCTGGCTCCTTAGCGACTCGTAGGTATTTGTCTATGAGTTGTTCAGTAACTGTTTCAATGTCTTGATTTTTAAGTGCTGTGTGTATGGCCCGGGCAAGACAGTGTCTCTGGTTGGACCTTAATAAGCACCTAGTCTAACAGGTGCTTAATAGATTTCCATGCTTTTCCGTTCCTGATCTGCCCATCAATCGTTTCACAAAATTCATCCCACTGCTGCTTACATAGGTTGGTGCAGTGCAGTTTGATTTGTTTATACAGTTCTGCTATTTTCTTCCTTAGTTTACGGGTCAGTATTTGAGTGCGCGATTTTTTAGTAATGGGCTGCTTTGCTTCAATTGTGTGGGCTAGTTTAAAATCCGTGGCCTCCACGTTAGCGTCAGTGAGAAGCTTTCTGGTGGCTGATTTGATATAATTCCTGACGGATTTGCACCACTTTTTGAGGCTTGGTTTGGCAGAATTTGGTTCGCTTTGCGTTCTGATTCTGCGAAATACAACCCAAACAACAACCTCAAATTCTCGAGTGCGGCCTTTCTCAACCTCCAGCTTAACCTCGAGAATATAGTGATTAATGCCGAAGTTATGACCGTTGTTTGTTTATATGGGATGTTCTACGTTCGTGACAAAGGTTAGGTCAGATGTGATGTCTCTACAGACAGAATTGCCGATTCTTGTGGGTTACCCTTTATCCGTAATCAATACCAGGTCTCGCTCCTCAGCATGATGCCATAGATTCCTGCCTTTGGGGTTTGTCGCGGTATATCCCCAGAGTTCATGAGCAGCGTTGAAGTCCCCTAATATGATTAGAGGCCTAGCTTCCGCGAGTTTCGTAGCTTTCTCAAAAAGTATCTTGAACTGTTTCTTGTAGTGCTTCGGGTTACTGTAACTATTGAGGACGAATAAGCTGTTGCATCTTTGTTTTTTGCATGAGACCGGCCCTTATACCTCCACCACGAGATACTCTAAGTTCTTGTTCCGAATGCCCAGATTTTGAGAGATGTGTGTCAGCTGCCTATTTACAAACACCTATAAGCCTCTACCATAGATTTTGCACTCTATAGCTCTATACGCAATGAGCGTGACGTATCCGTACCCAGTTTTTTGGAGTGCTATTATATCCGGCTTAGGCTGTAGTGATCTGAGATATTGCTGGAGTGTGACACGTTTTTTGTGGTACCCCCGCAATTCTATTGCCACACTCGAAACTAACTTCTAGTGTAGGCCATATTGGATGTTCGTATCCCCTGCCTGGGGAATCATGGGGCCTGTGTGGAATGATGGTCCACACTGCGCTCTGTTGTTGCTGGACGTACTCATCATTTCAATAGTTTTCACTCTTACGTAATAGCCTTAAGCCCTTCCCTAGGATCATTTATTGTGCTCTGCATTTGTCCCACACTCATCGTCAACTGTGAGACGCTGTCCAAGATCATTTTTATTTTATCTGCAATTGTGGCTAGTGTTTGTTCCATTTCCTCATTGTGCGTTTCGGTATTCTTAAGCTTGCTTTCGACGGCTCTGCGCCTGGCCGACATGGCCCCGTCATTCATAGGCGTGGAAACTGGCGTTTTCACTGGCATGTTTTCGTTCTCAGCCTGCTTGGTTTCACGTAAAAGTTTTTTAATTGCTGTAATTCTGTAAGCATAACTTTGTTCATTTCCCTTAGCTCTTCATTTTCTTTCTTGAGCCTCTATTTTTCCCTGCTATGATCGGGGGGTTGGTCACAAAGCCTGACACTTACCGGTTCGGTTCGCGCACCATCGGCCCAAGCAAGTCGTCTGTTGTCGGAAGATGGTCCTCTGGTAGTTGGCGTCTTGTCCGTCATTGCCAATCCCTTCACTTTGTCGGCCCACGTCGAACAATTGCCTCCTTCGGATTCTGGGTTCATGAATGGACTTGGATTCCCAGACCTCACCACGAATTTGGACCTGGATGCACTCCTTCTTCTGCGTCTAGATACACTCCTTCCTCTGAATTGGGAGCGATTTTGAGACCTGGACCTGCCGCGAGATGCTGCTGTTGGCTTCGAGTCATCCATTGGAGCTGATGCCGTGGAGTGCAGCTCGGATGAGGGCAGGTTCAACGAATTGTCGACTTGTTTCTTTTCATCGTCGGCTTCCATTGCTCTTTCACTTCTTCTTCTTCTGACAACGTATGGAATTGTGTAACGCTGTCTGCACATCTTGTCTGCCGTGGGGTGTGGACCACCGTAACGTTCACATCTGGGTTGACACCTGTGTTTCTTAATCACGTTTATATCGCGACATTCTCTACACACGGTCTCTTCCGGGGTGGGCACACGTCAGCTCTGTGACCCAGCCGGCCACAAGCATAACATATATCGATCTTTTTCCTGTAGAGCGAACGCTTCACCAGGATCGGACCATACCTCACGAAATTCGGAACCTTGTAACCGTCGAAGGCGATGATCACCGTGCCGGTATTCTTAATTCTTTTAGCCGCAACCGCCAAGGGGTTTCTTGGGTTGACAATATTTCTCTCAAGCTCCGCCGGTCCATCGGCGATATCGATGGTTCTTATCACTCCTTTGCAGGTATCGTCTGGTGCAGCCTCGTAGGCGTTGATCTCATAAATGCAACCACCCACGTCTGTTGATCTTATTCTCACGTACCCCTCAGCATATTCCCGCTCCGGTTTACTCGCCATCATTATGTTCTGGCTGACGTTCGGGTAGATGATGTCTGACGCCGTCATATCCAAGCCCAACCCTGCTGCTTCTGTGATGGATTTGCCTATCTTGGTGGAAACAATATGGATAATATTGATGCCGCCACGTTGTCGTAGGATAATCTTGAAGTGATAGTTTGGCCTTTAGGGCATGCGTGACGCCCTGGTGACTCTGTTCTTGACCTGATTGCCTTTCTCGAATGTTCTAGACGCCACGTCCGTGTTAGGCCCAGCTCCGGCTGAGTCCCCGCTAGCAGCGGATTTGGTCGACATTCGCTTGCAAACTGCTGCTTGCCACCCATAATCTTTGGTACACTCATCGGGAGATATGCTCTCCCCGCCCTTCATTACTTGTATGTCGAACGCGCGGCCACTTGCCCCCGACGAACGCTACTTGGCGCGCGTCCGTGTGGCGTTGACCCGGCTCAGCGTAGGCCTACCTCAAGCACGGCGTCGTTGGCACAAAACGTTTCGTAAAATGACGAAAAGTTCACCCACTACAGAAAATTGATGTAGCCTAGTTCTCCTCGATGTTATGCGTCGATCTATGTTATCCATTCAATGACACAGATTAACTGGTGGAAACAGATGTTTAAACGGGAGCCGATATTTTCCTTCCTCACTGTACAGCGCCTGCAGCGTATCCTGCAGTAAGAGACTGTCACACGAAATCAACTTCTTGGCTCATGGCAAAAAAAAAAACTCAGACGACAAGGCAGCTCGTTGGCTCCGCCCAGTCATCCTAGCTGAAAGCGCGCCACCAGCCACTATGAACACGTGACGACGAGTGGATCAGGTGCGCAAGCTGTCTTCGAGAACTGCGCGTCGGGACGCCTCTCACATGTTTACAAGCTTCGGCCGCAACAAAGGAAGTTGCAGTCACTGTAGCGGGGTTCTGATATGAACATATGAAATATCTTGACGTGTAGCTTTATCTTTGAGGACCTCATCAAATATAGGAGTCCCTTAACTGCGGAAATGTAGCTTATTTGCAAAATATTATCGTCTGTGCTGCAGCCTAGGTCACACTTGCATACTTTAATTTGTACTAATGCAAGGACAGACCCAGCTCTGCAAGAGGCTTGCTTGCTTGTTTGATCCTTTCTTTTGCGGCTCTCACCCACTAAGGTTGATTGGCCAAGAAGCCGGTGGTAATGCAAGTCAATACCTTTAGGTTTTCTAGACTGGAGGAATAAGATTACTTTGTTTTGACTGTGAAATTATTTGGCACAATGTAAAAAAAGGGGGGGGGAAGGAGAGAATTAATAAAATTTGTTGAATATCTGAGGTGTAATCGTTATATGAAATTCTTCTGAAGGTTAGATCATTGTAGTGTAACAGCTAAATAATAATTGGGTAGTAAAATCTTGAGAGCTGATCAATGGCTCTGCAAGGTAATCTATTTGTGTTATATGGGAATTCGCAGAGAACCCTGCAGATGTTCCTGTCGCTGTGTCTCAATGAAGCGGCCCCAAAATACAAAAATTAGGAGTAGTAAGTGATATTCTTATTTTTGTAATAAAATGTTGAATCATTTTATTTGGTTTTTGAAATGGTGACATGTCATAAGAAAATGGTCGATATGTTCAGGTTCGTTACAGCTTTAGCACAGAGGGGATGGCACCAGACCAGACCTGTTTCAGTAGGAATTGAGAGGTGGTACACGGCAACGTAATTTTGTTTTGAGGACTTCTAATTTACGCGTGGGACACCATTTATTATTCAATTCGAAGTGTAGGTGCGAGAAATCTGAATTTGGTATCGTAATTTTTATGAGTCTTCAAGAAGGAAAAGTTTTCTAAACCTCCCTGCTGTTGCATAAGCTGCAGGAGGCATGATTGGCACAATCGAAAGATCAAAGGATGTTCGCGCGAGTGTGTCAGCCATCTCATTTATAAATATACTACGATTTCGTGGCACGCATATCATTCGCACTAGACGAATGTTTGCTGCGATTAATAATTTAAAAGTTTCTAGTACTGCTGATGCTGACGACAATGATAAAAATGGACACACGGAATACGAGTCAGTCACTATCACAGCAGTCGAATGAATCGCAGGAAGTTTACGAGTAGCTAGTATAACGGCCGGTAATTCCGCTTAAAATAGTGATGTATAATCTGGGAGGCGTAACGAAAATGACAAGAATAATGAGAGAAAAAAAATAGCCACACCTGCCTTCTCACCACTCATAGATACATCCGTTGCAATTACTATATTAGTACCTAATTGAGAAAGGTGCTGTTCTAATAAACCAATCAAATATTTAAAGGGCAAGCGTTTAGTATTCATGGGGAAGATATCGTAAAATGCTATTTGCACTTGGCTGATCGGTTTGTCCGACGGTGTGATCTCGAATATATTAGCATTTCAAGCATCTAGAAGTGTTTCAACAAATAACAGTTGGGGTTTATATACACGGGACCGATGCTCGTTTAAAAGGACACCAGGCTCGGCAAAGAATACAAATTGTCGCCTTCTTGAAGTAGATTCAGAAAACTTTAAATAGGTTTTGACTGTTAAAATACGGACTCCACAAGCAAGGGTGCGTAGCCGAGCTTCTTGATACAAAACATTGTTAGCTGTGAATTTTGACACACCTAAACAACTTCGAAGAGCTTCCCGCTCTGAGAGAATCAAGGGGTTTATTTTGTATTCTGGTCCACCAGAGAATAGTACACATCCGAATTCAAGAATAGGACGAACGTACAAGCGATAAATCATCATCAGCGTATCTCTGCGAAGAACGGAACGAAGGCGGCCAAGTCTACCTATCATGCCAACAGCGCGGGTAGCCTTAATTTAAATATGTTCAATGTGATCACGTCAGCTCAGTTTTTGATCGTACAATACACCCTGATAGTTAATACAGTTAACCTGGAGAATTATTTCTTGACGGTACTGAAGAGAAATAGTAACTGGTACGTCCAATGGAAAAACCATTAGAGCACTTTTATTTACGTTAAGATTTGTATGAACTTTCTGAAACCACGTTTCCAATGTTGCTGAATAAAACTGTAAAGTCGAATGCATTAAATGAATATCACTGTAAGATGCGAAAAAAAACGCAATAGCATCTGCATATACATATACTTGTACCCCATCACTCAGTAGTATTTAACTTAACAAATTGTTGAATAGCACAGGCGATAGAACAGAGCCTTTAGGGACACCTCCCGTTCGGCTATACTTCGGTGTGGAAACACCTCGTTGGGAGCTATAAAATTTTCTGTCTTTTAAAAACTCGTGTTTCCAATTTGTTATGTACTGCGGGAACGTTAGCTCTATTAGGGCATTGATAAGAATGGATGTTCAACGCTATCGTATGCCTTGGCTAAGTCAAGGGTTACTAGGGCCACATATTGTCGTCTGTGGCGAGCAAGCTTTATACGAGTCTCTAAAGTAAGGGACAGTCAAGACCCAGTTAAATTAAATTTACGTGCGCCCACCATATAGAGTAAAAAGGTCTAAACTTAATCTGGCATGCACTGAGTATAGCATTATCTGTTATGAACTTCGTCACTCTAATGTAAAGTATTCTTTTTATTACTTAACTACATGTGATGTTAAAGCGCTTGGCCTAGTGTTATCTATCTGCATTCCTAGTCCCTGTTTTTTAAGAAGTGGTATTATTTTTGTAAGTTTCAAATCAGGAGGTATCCAACTATTTTCAAGTGAATAGTTGACAACGATAAGAAGGTCTTCAGGAGAGATGTCGAAAAATATTTTTAACAGTCCTGAAGTGACGCCATATGGTCCAGGACCTGTGTTTTGCAGAATATGAACGACGTGCGCAAGTTCAACCCTATTTACTTCAATAAAATCAGTTCCGAATGAAGATTTTGCAAACTCTATTTTAGTTTGTGATGTAAACCTCTTCTCTTATCCTAATGCAATGTCAATTAATGTATCTTTCAACTCAGTTGGAGAAAAAATAACTGAGTCAATATTTACGGGTGCTGTAATAGCTCTATGATTACGGAGAAATCTGAATGGAGCTTTCTTGTTACCGCTCTTGAATAGATAGCTATACTGTTTATCTTCATAATCGCCTTTCGCTAATGAAACTATTGTTTTAAACCTAGCTTTAGCAAATAAATAATTTCTACAATTAGTCGGACATTGGTTGGTAAGTAGTTTTTATTTTCATGCAGCTTTGCGGCGTCTATAATCTCTGGCACAATCAAGATTCCACCAGGCAGATACGAATTTTCCTTTTGTTGAAGATATAGTGAACTACGACTTTTTAATTGTACACTTTAGAATGAAACAAAGGGTCATAGCTTTCATATTTGATTCCATATTGGACAAGAAAGACAACGTTGACGGTAAATTCGTTTTAAATTTAGAGCAGTTTACAAAACTTTACACCTGGCAATCTACCTTCACTAAAGAAATGCTGTGAAAAGTGATCACTACTTGTAGCGGTATCAAGAACAGTCCCAGACGATATTGTCACATTTGAGCTAGCAAATGGTAAATCTAAGACGGACCTCGAAAGAAGCTCTAGAGTACAACATGCAAACGCGCGTTGTAAAATATATGTGGCCATGAATCGTTATGTTAAATCCTCGTATATAATAAATATGCCTGAGAAGTTATTCATGCAAATGACTAGAACTACCTCGGCGTAACTTTCATCCGCAACACGCTTGTGGCAATGCTTCAATAAAATGGCGTGGACAATGCGGTTACGTACTTGTAAGGTCCACTGCTCAATTCGTAGACTCAAGCTTACGCCGCGAAATGCGTATGACAGGGCTAGTTTCTGGCATGATATTTTTCTGTGAATTCACACAGACGTGAAAATCTAGTGAAGCGCACCAGACCCAAAACAGGGCACTTGTGTCAGGTGTGTCATCGCAGCCACATATTATAAAAAACATGGTTTAAGCTATCCTTTCGTTCGCTGCTACTTTAATGAACCGTGCCTACGCAGAAACAGACACCTGCTTGATAGTTGGCTCAATGACCGAGTGACACCTTTAGTTCACGTCAGTACAGCGATATCATTTTGAAGTGTCGAAGACTTTTGCAGTTATATCAACAATGACAACCGTGAAAAATGCTTTGCATATAAGAATGCTATCCAGAACGTTAACGTACTTAAGGTAAACGTGATCGATCAACCTCCACGGCTAATAAAGAAAGAGTAATTCCATGGCTTATTCCAACACTTGAGAGAGCTAATCGCTTTTTATGAATAAGCCGCACCAAAACCTAAGCGGCGAAGTGGCGTCGAAGGCAAGTTTTCGCGTTTCACAGCTGCGGCTGATCGGCGATGGTTTTCGTGAATAGAAAACTGAAAAAAAACAAGACTTGGTCTATTTTTCTTGTGCCTTTCCGTGCAAATCACCGTGAAAGTTTGTTCGTAGAACACTCTTGCTTCTTTTCACGACCACATACAGCGCACGCACCAGTCAAAACACAACAGCGACGGCGGTAGGCTCCACGGCTTTTGCCTGCCAAGCGAAACCAAACGCCCGACAATAGCTCCACCGCATTTTTGTGACGTGTTTCCTGTGAAATTAGTGACTCTCATGACGTGCAAGCAAACCAGTGTAGTCACCCATAGATTTTCATAAAGTTAACTAGAGGGGACTCTGGCGCTGTGATCATTCAGCGACCATGGGAATGATGGCTAGTACATACATTTGCCTAGTCTTCAAACTTGCGGGCGGCGAATTGTACTTGCGGCTTCGTTTATTGCTGTGTTTCGGTTTTGTTTTGACAAAAAGTTCAATCCCTTTGAACTTCGTGACCCGATCTGGAAAGGTAAGTTTACAAGAATAAGATGGTGAAGAGGTACTGCTGAACATTTGCTAATATTTGCTTCGTAAGAAAACAGTTCCAAGCCACACGAACACACATGGAGCCAAAAACAGGCGATAATTACGAATAATAAATAAATGTGTCTACTACTTATCATTACCATGCTCGCTGAAGCGCCGTGCGTTGCAGCTCCCACAGACACTAGCGCCAGAGTTCCCTCTAGTATATATTAGGAAACCACATGCCATCGCCCACACGCCGCACCGCCCCGCTCTCAACGTTGCATAAAAAGAGGCGCTATTTACAAAACAAACATACCAATTCTCCATTCTGCGCGCAGTAAATAGCATAAATGACTATTGGTACGCCTCCTACAAGTAGTCGATAAAAAAATTCTTGAAAGTTTGTTTGTTCATGATACGTGAACGCGTTTCTTTATCTCTTGAATTGCGAGAGCTTGAGCGTTTTAAACGTCTATATTCACTGCTTTTTTTGCAGTATTGTGATTGAAAGTTTGAAAACGTTTCAAGGAGTCAGTGCTTTGGTGGGTTTAGCTTTCCCGGCAAAGTTTTTGCTCAAGAGTGAGTATATTAGCTCTACGGTCAACGCAGGTAGCATCTGCTGTTGAGTTTCTTGATTAAAAAAATTAGAGGACCCCAAAGCTTCACCTATCAAAATGAACGTGATAGCTGTGTTCTGATCGTAGTGCAGGTAGTTCACGAAACCTTTTCGAGCTTGTTATGCCCCCACTACGTGGCCTTAAGGAAATAGATGTAGTAGCGTGTGTTCCTTTTGTAGTGGGCATGGAGATTTTATGATAATGACATAATCTGATGGCCGTTGGCAATATACGCTTGAGCACGCATTTTTGCTGCCATATTCCATGTTGCATTGTGAAGCATACAGGACGCGTGTGCTCGTAAAGCTGAAAGCTACTTTCACTGCACTTCGCTGCCGCGGAAGTTCGTTTCACTGTATTTGCATGCCGACTGATGGTCGTTTGGTAGAACATCCGTTTGCCTTGTAAACGACCAGGGTTCGATTACCGCTCGGACCTAAATGGCCTTCGTTTGTTCTAGGCTCTGGCCCAATATTTTTCATAATTGATTTTATTTACATTGTTTTTTATTTTTCAGTCATGCATAAAATAATGATTTTTCCCTGTTAATCTTTGACCTCCACACTTACGCCATCAACGGAATTTCAGTGAAACGAGGTTTTTAACGCAATCGTGTTGAAAAAAAAAACCCTGCTAACGTTGCACAATTCTATGGTGGTAAATTCGTATATACAGGCACTCAAGCTTTACCTCCAACGTGTACCAGTGGATGCTTTATCCTCTAAAAAAATTGCAGCATGCGCAATAACTATACGCGGATTGTGGGTCTCTGTGTTCAATTGGACACAAAGACCCGCAACCAGTTCATCACTGCGTGCTTTGCGGCTTCTCGGGTTTCTCTACTGTGGAACACCGCGATTAGCGCTAACGTCAACGTTGCTGCTACTGTTGTGTGCGTTGGTGCCCGCTGCTTTACATCTGCACACGGTTTCTTTTATCGGTAGACTGCGCAATGTTTTCTCAAAATGTTTGCGTTTTTTTGCTCTTTGCATTTTTTGAAGCATGAGCAAGTTTATGCGCGTCAAATGTTTTCGAAATTTCTATGCACTCATTGCATGGTGATCCTAAGTAAGTGCGCTTAGCAACGTTGTTGTATCCGCTGCCATGCTCTGCAGAGCTGTGTCGGAGGCACAAAGGACTGCAAGTGGCTATACCGACTGAGTACCTCAAATAAATCTGTTTATTTTGATGCGTGATGGTTATTATACACGTGTGGCATGATTGTTTAATATGTGTGGTTTATTGTCCCAAAACCACCATATGTATATGTGGCGCATTAACAAG
Organism: Rhipicephalus annulatus; assembly: GCA_013436015.1. Lineage (NCBI taxonomy): Eukaryota > Metazoa > Arthropoda > Arachnida > Ixodida > Ixodidae > Rhipicephalus > Rhipicephalus annulatus. The sequence goes on from WOVY01010439.1 coordinate 303,154, forward strand.
GTGATTCCAGGAGAAGCCGACGAAAAGGAAGTGCGCGTGCATTAGAATAAACGCATGGCATCTGGACCACGATGTGTCTCCATTTTGTAGCGTCACACAAGACGACAGGATCGACCTCATCAACGTGCCATGGCTAAGCCAAAGCCTCCGCTGAACATACAGTAGTCCAAGGGAACACCAGAAGACGTCCCCATCGACAAGTGGCTTCTTCTTTTCGACATGAAGGCAGCCGAGGCGTCATGGACTCACCGCGATCGGGTCAGTCACTTCAACGAATATATTGAAGGGGAAGCGTTCAAGTGGTACCTGACAGAGATTTTCGGCAACGGCGAGACAACTTTGGATGATATCAAGCGTGACATGCAAGCCCGCTTTGCTACGACTAACGGAGATGCCTTCCGTCTCTTCATTCACTACCGACTGAAAGGAGGGCAGACCATCAAGGACTACTACGACGAGAAAAAGCGACTGGGTTCCTTGGCTGACCTGAAAGAGTGCCACATCATTTCTTGACTGACTGATGGTGTTCCTCCTGATGTGGAACTGGCGCTCGCCGGACTGTCTTTCAACTCGTCATTAGAGTGGCTCACCTCTGCTCAACGGGTCGAGACATCTTTAAAACGGGTGAGAGGAGTTTCCTTCCCTCGTAACGCTAGTATTGCATCAACAGCTCCACGTCTCTTCAGCAGACCGCAGCAACCGGCAATAATTCCTCAACCGCTTGCCCCGCAAAACGTACGCAGATACTGCTCAGCTGCTGGTTTCCCACGACAGTTTCACTGGCAGAACGAATGTCCGCGCCGCGGCAATGTGTCCGCTATTGATACTGAATGGGGAAACGAGGAGGGCGACCCAGAGTTTCATCAATACACTCCAGTGCTCTCATCAACGGAAAGCCATTAAATGCAATTCTCGATACAGGAGCAACAATTACTTGTATCAGCGAGGATGTGTACAAACAGATAAAACTTCAGTTGATGAGAGACTCCAGCATGATGGTCCAGCAAGTTGCATCAAGCATTCGAACTTTGGGTCGCGTAAACATTCAGTTACAAATTGAGAACGTCATAAAATGTTTATGCACATGTTCTGCGAGGCATGAGCACGCAATTCTTGGCTTAGACAGTGCTTCATACTTCAATCTTTCTGTATATCTGGAAAGCAAGTCAGTGACACAAGCACGTTAGAATATGAACCTTCCGCATCACAATGAAAAGAAAACCGTTCGAGCCCCGCTGATGCGAACCCTGACTTCAGAAAACTTATCAGAGCAAGAGTCTGGGGCGCTCGACTCTCTTTCAAGCAAGTATGACGAGATATTTTCGAAATCTCGGACAGATATGAGGTGCATCACTACTGAGAAACATAGGATCGCACTTACCAATGCTGTCCCTATTCGTCGAGCACCATATCGATGTTCACAGGCAGACAAAGTGAAGATCAACGAACAAGTTTACGCTCTCCTAGAGCAAGGTGCTGTGAGGCCTTCATTATCACACTACGCCGCACCTGTCATTTTAGCAGAAAAGAAAGGTGAAGGACGCACTCGCCTATGTATTGACTGCCGGAAACTCAATGCCATAACAGTACATGACTTTCAACCAATTCCACGTATAGATGATATTCTTGACCTCTTGGGTAAGGCGGAGTTTTTCACTACGTTGGGCCTAACGTCGGGATACTGGCATGTCCAAATGCATCCTGACGATGTTCAGAAAACTGCATTTGTCACGCCTGATGATCATTTTGAGTGGTTGGTAATGCGGTTTGGGTTGAAGAACGCTCCAGCTACACTTGAAGTAGCCATGAAATCAATAATAGCAAAACATCAGCTCACCAATGTTATCAATTACTTTGACGATGTGGTTGTATACTCAGAGACATTTATTGATCATATACGACACCTTGAGGCACTATTGAAAGCTCTCAAAACCGAGAACGTAAAACTCAAACGAAAAAAGTGCCAATTTGCACGCTGAAGCATTGAATACCTGGGCCACAAAATTTCACAAGGAACAGTGACACCTAAGCAAAGTATTGTGGCTGCCATACTAAATTTCCCCACGCCAAAACGAGAAAAAGATCTTCAGCGTTTTCTGGGCACTGTAAACACCTACCGTCAGTACATTCCCCACTTCAGCGATATCGCTCTTCCACTCACAAAACTACTTCACCAAGGCAGCAAGTGGGTGTGGACAGAAGCATGCGAGCAAGCCTTTCGTGAACTGAAGAAGCGGATAACTGAAGAATTGGTGCTTTGCATATACGACCCTTCGAGACCATGTACTGTGTACTGTGACGCATCTGGCGAAGGCTTCGGTGCAGTGCTGAAACAACCTGATGACAAAAGCAAAGAACATCCTGTTGTTTACTATTCCCGCAAACTACTTAAGCACGAGGTGAACTATGCTATTACAGAAAGAGAATGTCTTGCCATTGTACATGCCATTGATAAATGGAATTGCTACCTTCATGGAAAGTCATTCACTGTTGTAACAGATCACTCTGCACTCCAGTGGCTAAAGAATGTTAAAAATCCTCAAGGTCGTCTCTTCCGGTGGTCTTTGAAACTGTCAATGTATGATGTGAACATCAATCATCAAAAGGACGCAAGTAATGTCGAAGCAGACGCGCTCTCCAGAGCCCCAATAGGTAATCTTCACGACGACCTTCAGCGATGCAACAATGAGCGTCCAAAGGAAACGCACTCATTCGAAAATAACATCATCGTGAAAAGAAAAGGACTACGGAAAATATCGTGAAAAGAAAAGGACTACGGAAAATATACGTGACCCATGAACTACGCCCAGCCATTCCGAAGAATGCACATCAACATTTTGGTCATGTCGGAGTGAAGAAGACGCTATCACTCCTGTCTCCGCAATATTATTGGCCGCATATGGTAACCGATGTTTCCACTTACATTCGGCATTGTGATACATGCCAGAGATGCAAGAAGACGAAAACAAAAAAAGTTTAGGACGCTTAACTCACTGCCTCCAGCTGAAGAGCCCTTCGACCTCTTTGCAATAAACACCATAGGAGGATTCTGTGGATATGGGTAGTCAAAAAGGTTTATACACTTGGTTATTGATCATGCGACTCGCTACGTATGGGCGTTTGTTCATAAAAGTGAGAACAGCGACGCCTACATTTCATGCCTAAAAACAATTTTTTCTTCTGGAAAACCACGGAAGATCCTTTCAGAACGTGGAACAGGATTTCCAGCAGGAAAGTTCAAGCAGTTTTTCAAACATATTCGTATACACCAACTAGTCACCTCATCTCATCATCCACGATGCAACGGCATGAACTAGCGGACAAACCAGACTATCGTAACGAGACTTAAATGTAAGATCAATGATTAACCACAGAAGTCTTGGACTAAGCTGCATCCGGAGGTAATTGACGTATACAACAGAACACCCCATGAAGTGACCAGCTACGCACCTTCTTTCCTGATGTATAAAATTCTATCTTATCCTACTGTACTGGAACAAAGAGGAAAAACTGTCGACGAAGCGCGAAAAATTGGCAGTTACCAATTCTATCGCCTACCACAATAAGAACAGAGTCATTTATGATAGAAAACTTCTTCTGATTGAGTTCCAAGTCGGTGACTTTGTCCTTTACGAGATACCGTGGCATCCCAACAACGGCAAACTGAGTTCCGTCATGGAAGGACACTGCAATACTCTATGCAAGGTCTCAACAGTGAACTACGAGATCAACCGCTCCGTGCTACCCTTACGTAGAAAATCTGTCATTGTGCATATCAGCAAACTGCGGCGTTATTTCGAACCTTCTGAACTGAGATTTCTTGAGGGGAGGGGGAAGTGTGACGCATTAACAAGGTGATTCTAAGAGAAGCCGACGAAAAGGAAGTGCGCGTGCATTAGAATAAACCCATGGCATCTGGACCATGACGTGTCTACATTTTGTAGCGTCACATATATGAGAGACGCCATATTGTAGGCTTCGGAAATTTCGACCACCTGGGGTCTCTTACGTTCACCCGAATCTGGGCAAACGAGACTAGGGAATTTTCGCCTCCTTAGAAGTATGTTAGCTGCCTTGATGAAGCACGTGCGTGTGCATCTCCGCGTACCTAGGCTATCTGAATTATAATATACATGCTGATTACAACATTGTTCCTTCCCTAAAAGCAACAATAAGTAGACACTACCTAGCGCTCAATGCCGTTCGTAGTCTTTTAACCACCACGGTGGTCTTTTTTACCTAGTCGGCCACCTCAGTTCTGGAAGGTTCCTTGAAACTGAGGTGCCAAATTATGGCGGCTGGGGTGCATCATCAGAAAATGTTTGGCGAGTCACAACAGAAAGGTTTTACAGGAGTAGTAGGCTGAGGGTAGGGTAACAGCTGATTCCGATTCGAGGTGCGACCGTCGCTTAGTTTGTAGGTGTCTTGGCTACATCGTTCAATGACTGTGAATGGGCTAGAGTATCTCTCAGCGCCCCCAGGCACATATTTTGGCAGCATGATTTGTACCGGTTGACCTGTTGTTAACGTAAAAGGCTCCACAGATCCTGTAGGTCGTGTCGCGTAAATCTTACTTGCTTCTAGCTTTCACTTTACCTTGCGGCGGAAGGCAGTCTCATTGCTGCCTTCTGGTCATTTTACCTGGCGCTCCTACTGGATCCACTTTAGTTCTGGGATAACGACCATGCAGAAAAACGGAGGGCTTCACTCCCGTTGTGGCACATGGCGTGAAACTGAAAACTCCCTGGTAATGGGTGAAAGCTTTCGTTTGACGCCGACGTTGATTCGTGCAGACCTAGACATGCTGTTTAAGCACATGGTTAAAATTTTCCCCCGGCTGTTCATTTGTGGGTTGGTAAATGCATAATACGTATGGGTGATGCGGCTTTCCTTGAGAAAATGATTGATATGTGGGATTTAACGTCTTAAAACTACCACATGAATATGAGAGACGCCGTAGTGGAGGGCTTCTGAAATTTCGACGAAGTTGGGTTCTTTATTGTGCACCCGAAGCTGAGCACACGGGCCTACAGCATTTTCGCCTCCATCGAAAATGCAGCCGCCGCAGCCAGGATTAGATTACGGGACCTGCGAGTCAGCAGCCGAGTACTTTACCACTAGACCACCACGGTAGGGCTTCCTTGAGAAAATAGGGGAACTAAGAGTCTGTACACTGAGGACCATAGTCACTAACAATCTTATATAAGCAAAACTCTGGCCTCTTGATGAAGCGATTAATCACCATGATTGTGAAGTGAAATCTGCAGTGGCGTTCGAAAAAAAGACCCGCGATGCCGGCTCCTAGATTCTGCCAATGTACCGACAGAAATGCAACTGGCTGTACTGTTGCCTTCACTGGTTTCGCAGACTTGTCAACCTATTCGGAGACACTGCAAGATGCAATCAACTGCTTTACTTGTATGCACATTGCAGGCCACCAGTATTGGTCACGTAGTCACTTTTTGTCCTTGTTATTCCTAGGCTAGACACGCGAGCTGCATCAAGTAGCCGTCCTACGAAAGATGAAAGTGCTTTGAACGTACATCCATCAGCATTGGCAGGCAACTTCTTCACTGAAGGCCATGTCTAAGTCACCCACTCCATGACCTGTTGCAGCAGCTGTTCTTGCACTGTTTCAGTGACAAACGTCCCATGGCTAGCACTTAGTGAGTTCACACAAACGGTCTTCCCAGTCTCTTTCTTCTCCACCTGAACTGGGAGAGGTATCCTTGAAAGATCATCAGCCGCCGTATTCTTGTCACCCTTCTCGAATTCAATTGTGAAGCTGTCAGTAGTCTGGCATGCTACCTTGCCATTCGGAAAAGACTGCGACCTACTCCGTTTGTACTTAGGAGTGTAGTCAGAGCCTGTTGGACGGTGCGCAAAGAGAATGGACGACCCCAAAGGTTCACTCAGCAGTGTTCGCATGCCTACAAGCATGCAAAGGGTTCCAGTTGACCAACAAAGTACTTATGTGTTTGTAGGGTAAGCTTGCTAGAAGCAAATGAAAATGTTACTAGCTCGTCATTTGTTGTCGCTTGCAACACTGCGCCTAATTAACTCGATAGATGAGGCGCCTTCAGCAACGATAACGTCACCAACAGGATGGAAAAGCTGTGTCTTGTGGACAAGGTACTTTTCAGCTGCTAGAAACAAGCTTGTCTCGCAAAATTCTAAAATAAAGGTGGAATTCTTACGTACGATCTCATGAATAGGCTCAACAAGCACTGCATAGTCAGGTACGAACTTTGCGTAATAGCCAATCATACCTAAGAATGAGCGCAGGGTACTGATATTCCTTGGTGCTGGCACAGACCTTACGAAGTTAATGTTGCTTTGTAGTGGCCGTGTACCCTGATGTCTTATAGTGTGCCCTGGGAATTGTTTCCTGAACATTGAAAACTCATTCGTAATTCAGGTTCAATACGGACTACGCATTCTAGCGCAAGACTTGCTTCAGGTTGCGTATATGCTCCTCAGACGTGCTGCCAAGCACTATCACGTCAACTCTGTAGCACAAACTATCTTTGAATTTCTTCAGAATGACGGCAACAAATTTCTGTAAAGCATACGGTGTTAATGCAAGGCCAGAACCGACACTTTTGAAACGATAGAATTCATTATCAATCAGTCAGTCAACGAACTTTATTCACTAATTGTCCTGAGGAGCCGATGCCTTTCAAGAGGCAGTTATGAATGTAGTCAATTCTCTACTTTCAGGACTCTGCAGGACTCGGTGGTACGCGGCTGCCAAATCAATGTTCGAAAAATACTTTGCACCGCGAAGATTGTGCTACAGTTCTGTGTGAGGCAAAGGAAATTTGTCAATGACAACGGCTTTGTTCGGTTCGCGTAGATGGAAGCAAATGCTTGCATTTTCTTTGCTACTTCTACAATGGATGATTCTCATTCTGACGCATCCACCTTTTTTATCGCATCACTCTGCTCACTGAGGCGCTACGGCTCATCACGAAGCACCTGTCGCTTTAAAAATGGCAAACGGCCTAGCTTAGCAACGACAGGCGTGACTCCTTTTTTTTCTTTTGGTCTTATGAATGAGATTTGCTGCTAGTCCTAACTTCCCATAAAACAAGTTCAAAAATTCGCCGATGAGTTCAGGATCAAGACTTTGTGGCGCTTGCGCACTTTTAGTTCATTGCAGTGACATACCACTGATGTGCAGCCGCAGGGCTTTGATAGTGTCGAAGCCGAGGAGTTTGGTACCGCTTTTGACGATGTATAGAAGTATCTCGGTGTGCCGACCTTGGAAGACGGCTTGGGCCGTAAAACACGCCTAGATGTTTCTCCTGCAATTATAAAAATCGTACAGTGTCGCTGAGGTGGGCTGCTCAGGAGGAAATCTCAGCCTCGAATACGTGACGGCCAACACAATCGAGACAGCAAAGCCTGTGTCTACGAGGAGGCGTGTACGGACACGTCCTGCACAAGTGCGCCCACATGTATTGTTCTTTTGTTCTGCCGGGCAAGAAGCAACACGTTGAGGTCTTCAGGTGTATTTCAGGTATCCACCTTTTGGACAGCAACTGCCCGCTTTTATGGCATGCCGCTCTAACATAAATGCTGGAAATGTCCCTGTTTGCCGCACTTGCTTCATGTTTGATCCTGCGCCATGCATATTTCGGAATCTGCGAGATGCAATAAAGACCCGCAACAAAAACTGCGTTCGTGCTTTTGTGCGGCATGAATTCTGATGTTTATCCACCTTTTGGATGCTCGCAGTCGATTAGTGTAGCTCATGTGAGTATTTAGCGGCTTCTTCAATGCTGTTAGAGATAGTACATGTTGAAGTGTAAGCGAAGTTCCTTCCAAGAGTACGCATTCCCGAGGAACATGGTTGGTCATTTTCGCTACAAGCTTGTCGAGATTGAAGTCGTCATTTTGTTCACCGAAGCGGCTGGTCATAGTGAACTCGCTCAGTGTCGTGACGAATGCTGCTGCGGTCTGCCTAGGCAGTTGGGTGTGCTTTCTAAACCGGTACCCTTCCAAAATGACGTTCGTTCTAGAAGTAGGCGTTTTCCCTCTCTATATGGTGATGCGGCTTTCCAACTTGAAGCAGTGCAACAGCAAAGCTGTACGACGAGCATATGAGTCGGCGTCACTTCCCGATGTCAGGACATAATTCTTCAAAAGGCAGTGCCACTGTGTCTATGTAAGGGCAGGCTTCGCCAGCGTCGGCAGGAACCAGGACCGTTGGTGCTGGCTTATTGCTTCAGCTTTTGGTCAGTTCACCTCGCGTTGCCAACTTGTATACGCTACCATACCCTGCCGATCTACGTCAGAAAGCTTCAGGACCACGAAGTGACTACAACGACTCAGTATATCGAAAAACTCTGTTTATTGTTAGTCGTGATGGTTAGTATACACATATGTCAGGTGACATGATAAAGGGCGCGTGCGCGCATCTGCGCGTTCCTAGAGCTATCTAGATGCTGCTTAATAGAACAAATGTGTGTACGAAGATTTTCGTATTTAGTGGCTGGCTTTAATCCACGAACCCATTATAATCACTACATGTTCTCACGCTTGACGGCAATGTACGCTTGTACCGCACTGTGTTACTGCAACGTAAAATGTTGTATTGTGAAGCCGGTATGCAGGACGCGTGTGTGTTTGTAAAGCATGGATGTTATTTCCAGTAGATTTCCGAGTAAATTCTATTTCCACTGCATATCCAAGCAGATGCGCGGCTGTGATGCAGAACACCTGCATCCGACGTAAACGGCCTAGATTCGGTTCTCACTCAGGCCTAGAATTTTTTTATTTACTTTATTTACAAGTACTTAGATTTTTCGGTCACGCATGAGACAATCATTTTTTGCTAACAATTAACGATGCCGTGAATCTTGCGAAGCGTGCGCTTTTCCAATATCGCGTTAATATCAGAGGTTGAGTTGTTGTGTGCTACTGAAACGCAAATAAGGAACTACTGCGACGCTTCTTACTTTGTGCTCATTCTGTGTATACGGGTGAGTTCGTTTCAAGCGTCTTTTCTTTTGTTGGAGCAGCGCGCTGCAATGGTCAAACTGTGGCGCTCCTCCTGTGTGCTCCTCCTGCGCTCCACCTGTGTGCGTTATCATGTTTCTACTGCGTTGAGCGGTGAGCAACAACTATCAAGCTGTTTTTTTTTTGAACGCAGACACTCTTATAATGAAAGCCGATTTTGGCAACAAAAGCCAATTGTCAGGACTGTTGTTTACCGCTGGTGACACTGGTGCCTGTAAGCGCTAATAAATTAAGAAAATGCGTTGTCTTCATCACACTACGAAATCGTTAACCAATAGAGAAAATTCATACAGTTTCTGGACTCTTTTTTGGTACCAATTTCTCGTTTTTGATACAGGACACAAAATAAATGTTTATACTGTCGGCATTCGTTATGCGCTTATTTTCATATATGAATTATTATAACCATCATCATCCGTCTGGGTCTTTGTCCTCATCTTCCCTGGGTGTCACCTTAGTCATCATTGTGTGTGTGCGCGCTCTGTCCCAGACTGCCCGTTGGCTGCTGGGCGCTTGCGTTGAATAAACGCTGTCTCAACCTGAACGTCATAGTACTTTTAAAGCTGTTTCTTTCACTTAGGTGGAGGTGGTGAATTTTACCCGGCTGTGATTCGGTGAGGAACGCCGGCTCGCTGTTGCTGCACCTCCATCTATTTTCAGTCTTGTTGGCAATGGTATTACGAATCAACTCAAGACTCTTGAGGAACGTGCCGATGTAGACACTGGGAGTTTCGAAGTACGGCGGAGGTAGTTTTTGATTGCGCATAAGCAGTCACTGTATAATTCAGGTCAACTGCTTGTCTGCAATTTTGAACTTGCAACTGGCGGGGGATGTTTTGAACACGTGCCTTAAATACAAGTGAAGCCAAGGTGCAGCTTTCCGTGTGGACAGGCACGCCTCTATAGCAGCAGTGGCGTCAGACGAGTGGCTCGCGGACCGTATGTGGCCCATGCACGTTCTGGTCGTGGCCTGCGCCCGCACATGACGGTCGCCGTTCAGATGTCTTTGAGAATGATTTTTTTGCTCCTTTACTAAATTGTACTCGCGCTGTCTCCAGCGCGCACTGGCTTTTCTGATTAGGATCTCTCGCACACATATCGACAGCGCTCGGTGCCATTAAAGATGAAACACGGTATTATACCACAGTCACCCGGTTGGAACACTATTACGAAGGCGCTTCATTGATTGATTGATTTTTGTGTGGGGTTTAACGTCCCAAAGCCACAATAGGATTATGAGAGACGCCGTAGTGAGGTGCTCCAGAAATTTTGACCACCTGGGGTTCTTTACCTTGCACCCAAATATGAGCACACACGGACCTACAACCTTTCCGCCTCCATCGGAAATGCAGCCGCCACTGCCGGGATTTGATGCCGCGACCTGCGGGCCAGCAGCCGTGTACCTTAGCCACTAGACCGCCGTGGTGGGGCTATTACGGAGGGGTGTTGCATACCTCACGTCACTGCAACCCATCTTGTACTTCAGAAACGAGAGTGCTCTGCTCACGGGAAGCACTTGCAGTGATCACGCCATGGAGCTGTTGCTTATGAAACCCTTCGTTTTACACGCCGCTTGTCGTATGTAGTTATTGAACCTGTTCATAAGAGTCCGACAACTACTCAGAAGTTTAGTCTTGCCTGCTTATCATCGTCATGTTCAATGCCGCTCGCATTGCTCCTTTACATGTTTGCCGTGCTTTGTGTGATAGCCTAATCTGTTGGTGTCAGATTGATTGCTTAGCCTTTGCAAAAGGAATGACTTTTTTACTCTAATTCCTGTCGTGATTGCGCAGGTGTTCATCTTCCGTGTCCAGCGGGGCCCGTTTGCCGAGGAATTCTACCAGTGCGTCACTTATGGTTTCTACTCGGCTCAGTGGCAGGAGCAGCTGTACACCAGCTTCTCACTTGTCTCCATGTTCCTTCTGCCCCTCGCCACCTTGATCACCACCTACATCTTAACATTTTACACAATATCAGGTACTATGTATATCAGTTTTGGGACGTTAAACCCCACAAATCAATCAACTGTGTATATCAGGTGTTTGTTATCGACAGCTCCCGGTGTCTCATTTGATATCTGTATTCTTAACGGCTGTTTGTCACCATCGTCAAGAAAAAGCCTTGCAAAAAGACAAGAGCACGATGGGCACACATTAGAGCGCTGTCTCAGTAATGGTTTTCATAGACCACAGGACATGAAGGTTAAATGATACAAACGAAAATAAAAACCTGTTCAAATATCTCTTCTACGTGTCGACACGTGCAAATCACTAACGGTATACAACTATACAAATCTAGAAACTGATTTTATTTCACGGTCGCTGCTGGTGACACATGTTCACTCATGTGTCATCCTCTTAATTAATGGGGAGAGCTTGGAGTATTAATCAATCCATTTTGTCAAACGAGCGGCCAAGGACCATGCTACCTTCAAAGCGATTTTGTTAAAATGCTACCAAGCCAACTTGTCCGCCGAGAAACATTACCAAACTAGATTTATAGAAAATAAGCATGTTGTTTCACGCAAATAGTCGGTGACCTGCAAAACTCGCATGCTTAGCTTCCGCATCCATTGAAGAGGGCTTCCACCCAGAGGCGCGATTGTTACTCGGTGGCTACATGCGGTTTTCTGGGCAGGGCCTCATGATCTGCAAGCTCATGCACCCAGAGTGGCAGAGACAGGTGAGGATCTACAACAGTTGCCTAATGTCTTTTGTGGCATCTTCAAATAAAAGCGTGGGTTCAACGCCCACATGACAGTTCATGAGGACTGTCAGCCATACATTAGATTTCCTCTAGCAGCGTATGCTTTCCTGATTTTGCCAAGGCGCTGGAAGAAAACTTGTAATGACATACACAGCCGTGTACATGGTGACATCCTGCGACACATAGCGTCAGCGGAAAATGTAAAGAATGTCCAGTGGTGTGGGTCAAAATTCGGGGAGGAGAAAAAAAAATTCGCGCCTAAGCTTTTAGCGTTTACTGAGCACATATTGCAGGGCTACACGAAAAAAAATGCGGATGGAGGCATGTACAAAGCATGTTCACAAACTCCAACTGCAGCACTTAAGGCCAAAGCAGCTAAATAAATAATGTGGTGATCTTGGCATACAGCCAAACAAGCCAACTCCGCGTGACAGTGCATATCCCTCATGCCAGTGGCCTCACTGAGCGGCCAAACAAGACCGTCGCTGACATGCTGTTCGCGTACGTTGACGTAGAATAAAAGACCTTTAGAACGCCATCATTACGTATGTTACCTTCACATACAACTTGGCTATGCTGGAGACGACGTAGATAGAGTGTACTAGAAGTGTTGAGTGGCGTGACCGTGCCTCGCCGCCTCATGCCTTCCGCGTTGCCCGCAGCGGCTGCGCTGCAGTCGAATAGGAATGAAAGAGCTGCTCGCCGCGCGCAGGAACTGCTTTGTGCTCCGGCTTTTCCGGTGCGCTTTTTTAATGCAGATTTCTTTGTACCTGCCCATCATTCATGTCTAGCACATGATATCATAACCCATGAAGTATGACACGCCAATCTACTGAATTTGAGATCCATAAAAATTTTGTGAGAGATCGAAACTCTTTAGAGAGGGCGTGTCTTATATTTATTTCTTCGCTCAACTCTTTCTTTGTTGAGCAGGCGTGTACAATATTAAGAATAACTGAGTCGATTTATTAGGAGTTAGTTGGGCTCAGTAAGCTGTGAGATGCAAAAAAAAAATACCGTGTCGAACGCACGCAGAACCAGGAGGCCTTAAGTAGAGAAGGGCGAGGGGGGAATCTGCACACCTTACATCACGAAATGTTTTCGTAGTGTAACTTTTCCGGGTTTACTAAAATATTTACACGTATTCACAACGATCACCAATTGCCAAAGTTAGTCGTTCTCCTGCAAAAAAAATCCTGGGTAGCCCTGCGGCGAACATTGACAGTTGGCGAAGCTGAATATAGCGTGCCTCTGTACTGATGCGCACTGTAAATTTCACCTTTTTCGACAGCATGAGGTCTGAAAACTAGTTCAAGTCTAAAGTAGTTGGACAAAAATGCACGGCGCAAACATAGCGGCTGTTCCAAGGGGCATTGCATGGATATTGATAAGGGGGCGGTTACGTGTGCCTTAAATGCGTGTAATTGTGGACACACACACACACACACACACACACACACACACACACACACACACACACACACACACACACACACACATATATATATATATATATATATATATATATATATATATATATATATATATATATACACGACGAAAGCAGGCCCACCTGCCGAAACGTTAGTAAAACTTGTGTTTTTTCGCACGTTTGTCGACCTCTTTTTCTATCGCATATATATATATATATATATATATATATATATATATATATATGCAGGCATGGTGAGTCAGTGGCTGTAACGTTGCAGATAGTCAAGTAGATCCTCCGTGAGCGGTCACAACGTGGTTTATTTCGACGTTTCGGCCTAGAGTTAGGCCTTCATCCGGATTGAGGGTACTGTTTATTGGTGCTCATCTTTATTTAATCTCTAATCATAGGGTGAAAGAGAGAAAAAAGCAAAAAAGAAGAAAAAGAAAAAAGGAGAATATAAGGTAGACTCCCCCAGGCACCCCCTTTCACTGTTCCTTCCCCTTGCCCCTACATCTCTCCCCCTTTCTCCTTTTCACCTTTAGGATGTTTGCGGTCTGTGTATCCTTCCTGTTACTAACGCATTGTTCCCGACCAGACGGCGCCTCCGGGTCCTGGCGGTTCAGTGTGGGGGAAAACGAGCTTTTTTAGGAAGTTTAAGTCTTGGAACTGCTGAGCGCCCCGTCGACATCTCGTCATAGAAATAGGGGCGCCGCGTATTGCCGCAGAGGCTGGCAAGCGGGCGCAGTGCGAGGAATACGCGTGCAGTAGGGGCCTCCCGACTGTGCACAGGGTTGCTGTAGGGCATGTCATATATGGCACAATTGATTAAATAGTAAGGGAAAAACAGAAATAGATGACAGCTGTACTTAGGAAGAGTAGTTACACTTGGAATTATTTTGAGTTGTCCAGTGCCCTTCGCAGCTGCAGTGCCGTGCACTCAGTTATTTTTCGTTATTGCCGTTATTGTTTTCTAATGATTTAATTGCTGTAAGTGTATCCGGATCTTTATTTATTCTTCTATCGAGGGTGTTAAAATGGTGGATAAGGTATGACTTTCGTTGTTCACGTTCTCGGTTCGATTTAAATTCCGTCTCTAAGAGCGTTACTGATAGTTTGTCGAATGTAAGGTCGGGAAGATTGAGATGTTTTGATAGGGGTAGATTTGGGGCTGATTTCGCATGGTCTTTGTGAACATTGAAGTGAATCCTGAATGGTGCTTCTGTTTGTGCGATGTACTGCACACTGCACAGGTTGCATTCGAGTAGATATACCACGTTAGAGGAATCGCATGTTAGGTTTCCTAGTATGTTAATCGAAAGCTTGAATTGTGTGCTGGTTGGTTTGTGTGTTTCTCGCATCGCTTTACATACAAAACATCGTAACATCAAACAAGGCCGGCTTGAATTATTAGGGCGTGAGGTATTGATTTGAGAGTGGATAAGTGTGTCTTTGAGGCAGATAAAAAATCTAAATTGAAAAAAGAACTGCCGCACACTTAAGCGTACCACCTGTTTCGATAGCGAAAATTTTCTGCCCGAGTGCGTGAGATTAGAAGAAAGCTATGGCATGCAGCTAAAGCTCGAAAGGAGGCCGGTGGTAAGGCAGTTTAAAATTTTACCAAATTGCGCATCAAAGTATAATTTTACATCAGGAACGATGAAAAGAACAATATTGATTTAATTCCATCAGCATCTCAAGTGACTTATGAAAAAAAAAACAGCAAAACCAAGTCACGGTCATCACGCCTCCGACCTCGCGCAATGCAACATCGGCAGCAATAACTTTCATGATTGTTAACGTGCGTAGCCTACTACCTGAATTAACTTCATTTGAATGTTTTCTTTTCGCTACAAGTCCAGATTTTCTAGCTATCTCGGAAACATGGCTAAACAAAGAGGTGATAGATTTCGAAATAGCTGTACCCGTAAACTTCGTCATTCCTACACGCGCTGGAAGGGTGGCTATTGAGATCAAGTGCGAAACTCCTTTCTCATTTATTTTCTGATGTCGAGAGTGTTGAGGCGATGTTTTGTAGATTACACTATCCTGTTTGCCCTTTCATCGTTTGTTATGTCTATTGTAGCCCTCTCTCAAATATTGATATCATAGCGTCATTGCACATTGAGTGTCAATTTTTATGAAAGGGAACACAGCGGTGCGTGGCCTGCGAGCTCCAGAGGCTGCTGGCAGCGCGTCCAAGCGGGAGCAAGAGCAACCACCGTCTCTTTTCGAATCATCTCGTGGTGAGCAACACAACCACTTGTTGCTGATATAAAATGGCAAGATTGCAACCCCTTCCCCTTCAAAGCGATTACCGGCTCTCGCGTAAGCGCCTTGAAGGGGAAGGGTTTGCAATCTTGCTGCTGGTCCCACATCAGCAACGAATGGTTGATTTCCTCACCTCAAGATGACGCGAAAAGAGACGGTGGTTGCTCTCGCCCCCACTTGGACGCACTGCCAGCAATCGCCGGAGCGTGCAGGCCACACGTTCCCGTGTTCTCTTTCGTAAAAATATACACTGTACATGCTTCACCATAAAAGGCTAGACTGATTTTGCTTGGGAATTTTAACATACGTGATATGGACTGGCGCACTATGAAATATCGCTCAGGATTGTCTCACGTAATTTTCGAAATAATGTTGTCCTATAACCTCACCCGAATAGTAGACCAACGTACTCGCGTAATAGGTTCTAGCTTTGCTTTGCTAGACTTAATGTTTCTAAGTGATCAGTTCGATGTAGACTTAGCTAAAACTCTCCTTCTCGACGGATTGGCTGACCACAAAATAACGCTATGCAATATTCTAGCAGTTTGAAAAGAATTCACCTAAATATGCAACAACTTTCTTCAATTTCGATGCAGCTGATGATACCAGGGTACTAGATCATCCAAGTTTTTAACTTAGCGTTTTCGGAGACCTAGGTGACGTCAGAAACGCCGACATTGAGACAGTGTGGCAAAGGTTCAATGAGATCTCATCCTTTTGCATTCGTAACTTTGTGGCAACTAAAACAAAACAAACAAACAAGCACAACCCGCGGCTAAATTGAGATATAATTCCCTTAAAACAGAAAGTGAAGCGTCTCGGGAAATCCCATAAAAACACCCCAATCTATAAACCAGTGCTACTCACAGTGAAACATTCAGAAGCCTGAAATCCAAAATAAGGAAATCTAAGGATACCTACATTAAATATTTGCTTCTCAATTTTACAAAAAAAAACTCTCCTCAAAAGTTTTCGAACTTCCTAAACCCCAAACAAGATGCTGCCAGCCGCAAAACACCTCAAGATAGTAAGCGAATAGCCAACTCAATAAACTTGTACTTCCATTCTTTCTTCAACACAGGTAACGGAAGCACCCTAGATATCTTGACTACCTTCACTAGTACAATTAAGCCAATTGAAATGGATGAGGCGGCAGTATTGACCCTGATACGTAACCTAGATACTAAATTAGGAAGTGGACCAGACATTCTAAATCAATTTCTGAAGCGCTATGCAGAATGGTTAGCGAAATACCTGTGTCTTATCTTCGACAAATCTTCAAAATCTTTTCCCTCCCTATGAACAAGAAAAATGATAATATAATTCCTGCATACAAATTGAGTAGTAAAGCAGATGCCTGTAACTACAGGCCCATCTCTCTAACCAACACTTTATGCAAAACTCTTGGACATATCATCCTCAAACACACACCTGTACACCTCGAACAAAACCTTGTATTATCACCTTGTGAACATGGATTTCGCCGAGGACTTTCTAAAGTTACTCAATTATTAGAACAGTTACGTGAACTCTCCTAAAGCATGAACCACCAAAAGAACATAGACTTAACTCTGCTTGACTTCTCTAAGGCATTCGACAGAGTATACCACGCCGAATTGATTAGAAAGCTTAAATTTACGATTGGCGATGAACAAATTACTGAATGTATTAAAAGCTATCCCTCAAACTAAACTCAGTTCGTCGAAGTAAACAAACAGTTTTCAGAAGTCCTAAAGGTAGCGTCCTCGCCCCTATCTTATTTCTAATATTCATCAACGATCTTCCTGTAGTTGTCAACACTAGCATAAGACTATTCGCGGACGATTGTGTAATCTATCACGCAATCAGTTCGACTGCAGTAATAGCGAAAGTTGGGCTAGTTGTTGGTTCGAGCTTCGGACGTAAAGCAGCGCAAAAAACATAGACAAGGACAGAGGAAGAGACGACACAACGCTGACGGACTAGCCAAACTAGCTCGTCTGAAAGTAATATACCGGCTGCTGCATAATTCACTACCCACAGATGGATCACCTGCAGATTACCTGCAGATCAAGAGATATTCAATAATGTGCTGAAATTAACAAAACAATCATGTTATCAATGACAAATCACTCTCAATGTCAGAAAATCAGCCGTCCTGCGTCTAACGGGAAAACAAAACGTCTTTCTATACACGTAAACAGCCGACAACACTGCGTTGACAACTGTTAATGATTACAATTAACTAAGAGTGGTATTAGCAGATAATCTGAGGTGGAACTCTCATGTGAATGTCATAACATGGAAAGCATAAAAAACTTTTCTTTCTTAGAACGCCACTATGACATGCGATCCGGACTTTAAACTACTCGCCTAGACAGCATTTTTGCGACCTGTTTGAGGATATGCTTATGTAGCCTGGTTTCCGTATACATAAAACTATGTAACAGAATAGAGTGCAGAGAAAGGCAATCCGATTCATTTATAATGAGTGTAGCCAAAGTGCCTCACTATCTCGACTAATCAACAGAGCTGGGCTACTAACCCTAGAAAATCGTGCCTAACTAGCTCGTCTGAAAGTAATATACCAGCTGATGCATAACTGACTACCCATAGATAGAACACGCTACCTGTCAAAATCCGTTACAAGACAGAGCCGTCATAAGCACACTCAAACACTACGAAGCTACCTATTCAGTACCGAATAATTAAGACTTTCACTTTGTCCATTTGCAACCTCAAAACAAAATGACGTGCCTCTCACAATCATCATAGTCCCGCGCTAGAAACATTCCTTCAATCTGTTGAGTTTCAGTTATTCGCCTCACAAGTATCTCTCTGGCTTTACTTCATTACGTTGTAAATACTTCATTTATATTTTAGGTTTTTGACGTTAACAGTTTACGTTATCTCATTTTTGTAGTTTGTGAAAAATGTATATTCAAAAAAAGACTGTAACTTGTTACACATTCTTCTACGTTTCGTATCTTGATTACTCGATTGTGTACCTTCGAGAGTGCAGTGTTTGTCTGCTTTTCATAGTGTCACTTTCTTGCTTCTTATGTTAGGTATTGTATTTGATAGCCCTCTCTGTTATAGCTCTTTGTGGGATTGGTAGTGTAAATAAATAAATAAATTAAAAATAAATAAATAAATAAATAAATAAATAAATAAGTACATAAGCAAAATACACTCGGCTCGTTAACGCGCCTAACACGGCTTGAGGCGTGCGACATCGATAACTTCAAGTAACAATCGGCGCAGTTCAGAGTTCGTGATGCCATCGAGAAAAACCACGTAGTTGAGCATGCCGGGCCGTCAAACTACCCTGTATAGTCTGAAGTACTGTCGCAAAAGTTTTAAATGTGAAGCATTTCTTAGCGAACTTTGGCGACATCGAGCGTATCTATCTATCTATCTATCTATCTATCTATCTATCTATCTATCTATCTATCTATCTATCTATCTATCTATCTATCTATCTATCTATCTATCTATCTATCTATCTATCTATCTATTTAGCTCTCTCTCTCTCTCTCTACCTATTTATTTAGCTCTCTCTCTCTGTCTCTCTATCAATCTATCTATTCATCTCTCTCTCTCTCTCTCTATATATATATATATATATATATATACATATATTGTGTGTGCGTGTGTGTATGTATGTAGAGCTAACTAGCCGCCTACGACTTTTAGTTCTGATTGATTGATATGTGGGGTTTAACGTCCCAAAAACACCGTATGATTATGAGAGACGCTGTAGTGGAGGGCTCTGGAAATTTTGACCACCTGGGGTCGACTTTTTGTTCTCCTGGCCGTTTCAAGAATGGTATCATTGCCAAACTTGGTATGGCATAACATGACTGTATCAAAACATATATGACTTGTCATAACAGGCAAATTATGACATGCATGTCATGAATGTCAAAGTTTACAATTCGTGATCGTGCAGCTTTTGCTGTGGATTGGTTCACATGGTATGTTGCAAAACTGGATACGGTATGGCATGATTGCTTGGCGAACAGAAGTGACAGACCCTAACATAAGAATCATGACAAGCGTGTAATGTAACAAGATGACCGCATGCCACGCTCATAATACGCTCGCGGTCGTTTTGCTAGCGTCACATATGACAAATTTAGTATTACAGTATGTGAATAAATGACGAAGGTATGTGACTGGCGCAAGCATGATAATCAAGAGATACGTGTCATGTAACGTGACTACATGCTACGCTCATAATGCGCTAGTGGCCGTTTCGCTAGCTTCACTTATACCACATTTGGTATTACGGGACGCAAATGGATGATGAATGTATAATACTGATGCAAACATAACAAACATGAGATGCGTATCATGTAACAACATGACTACATGCTATGCTTAGGATGCGTTCGCGGCCGTTGCACTAGCTTGACATGTACCAAACTTGGTATTACGCGAAGCGAACGGACGACATAGGTAAATGACCCAGCCAAACGTGGTAATCACGACATTTGTGTCATGTAACAACATGACTACATGCCACACTGATCATGCGTTTGCGGCCGTTTTGCTAGGTTAACATATGCCACATTTGGTATTACGTGACGTGAATGGATGATGAAGCTATGTGCCTGGTGCGAACATGATAATCATACGATGCGTGCCATGTGAGAACGTGACTACGTACGACAGTCAAGGCACCAATACATTTCGACGTGACGTGGTGCGCGTACTCGCCAACGTTCATTTCGTGACATCACGCCAGCGTTGGCTCGCCAGGTGCCGGTCCTGCCATATGCTCGCAGGCGCGCGCCGCGCTGTGTTGCGTTGACGCATGCGTATTTCAGCGGGTCTGGTGTCCCTCCGTTATGAAAAGAGAGAGACGCAGTGTTGTCTGTATAACGCATCAGCACGAAATGCAGCATGTCGCATTTCGCGCCGGCTGCCGTCATGCTACGCCAGTGCACGCTGGTCGTGACTGGCGTCAGACTTTAGCGTGCTCGCGTTGCTAACATTGCGTCGCTGTGCCCAGTGTGCGCGCGCATCAACGCTACTTTGAAGTATATCGGGCCCTTCAAGATGCGCTCATGGCAGTTTTGCTAGCTCCACATATACTAAATTTGGTGGTACGTGACGTCAATGAATGGCGAAAGATATGACTGGCGCAAACACAATAATCCTGCCACGCTTGTCACGTACGGACATAACATACAACACTCATTGCGTGCTCGTGGCCGTTTCGCAAGCTCCACATATACTAAATTTGGTATCACGTGATGGGAACAGATGACGAAGGTATACGACACATTCAAACATAATCATCATGACACGAAAATTATGTAAGGCATTATCTACCTCCACCTTGTAACGTTGTGTTTATTTTAAAGTGACATATCAACATTTCTCATTCGTGCTCCAATATAATCGATTCCCACTGTACATGGAATCTGCCAATTTTTCACTGAGTCCACGTCGGCGAATCCGCGTCTCTATTCAAACACTTTCACCAGGTTGGTATTCCACGAAGCGTCGTCAAAGATTGTAGTGGCACCTGTCGCTCAACTGCTGGTTTTTGATAGGAGGCGGACGAGTTGTCAAGATTCTTCAGCCCGCTGGAGGTAGACAGTCATGTTGACCTTTTATTACTCGCTAACTATGGTTAACACGGCCTCGAGCATCGTGGCTTTGTGCATTCCATACACTAACTTGTACGGCGTCCTTCGCGTCGGTTCTCACACGACAGTGTTGTATGCGAAGGTCACGTACGGAAGTATTGCATCCCACGTTTTGTGTTAGACGTCGACGTACAAGGCCAGCATATCGGTGATGGTCTCATTAGGACACTCGTGGGGCTTTTGGTCTGTGGATGGTAAGTGGTGTTCTGGCGTTGAGTTTTTTAGCTGTATATTGGGTTCACTTGAGTTAGGTCCGTCGTAAAGGCCGTAGCTCTATCAGTAATGAGGGCCTGTGGAGCTCTGTGACGCAAGACGATGTTCTCAACGAAGAACTTTGGTACCTCGGAGGCGCTGTCTTTGAGCAGGACCTCGGCGTAGCGCGAGACGTAGTCAGTAACTGCGACGATCTATTTGTTCTCAGAACTCGACGCCGAAAACGGCCAAGTAAGTCCATGTCGGTTTGATGGAACGACTGGCAATGTGGCTGGATAGGCCGGAGAAGTCCGCCGGTCCTAGTCGACGGTGTCTTTTTTGGCTGACCGCCTCGGCAGGTCCCGACGTGACGAGTGACTTCAGTGGTAAGTTGTGACCAGTAGTGGCCTTCTGCGTGGCAGTCAAGTATTCTGCCACAGATCTACGTCAGGTCTCGGAACTACTTTTCAAAAAGACGCTAATCTTCGAGAAACGTCAATACTGGTTGCAGTGCTGCCCACCCAATTTTATTAACGCATCATATGTACTCCATTGATATAGCCGTCCCGTCGGATTAACGTCATTTGTGGTTAGGTCCCATGCGCTGAATTGTATTAATGTAGCAGTGTCCTGGGCCGGCATCTTCGCGAGCATCAGCGCTTCATATCAGCTTCTGGCCTTGTTAATCGCATGTTCTAGTTGACATCGTTGCGCAAGTGCGAACAACTGGTTGTATAAAAATCTGCAACTCTTCACCATATGTCTGTGCGTGCAACATTTGTACATATATTTACCGTCATTTCATGACGTGTCGCTCAACAAAAAAATTTTCCAGTTGTAGTGGAGCACACGCACCACCGCGTATGCGCCTTCGCAAGAGAAAGGAAAACGCCACGCTCTGATTGTGCGAGAACCTGTGCCGCTTTTTCCAGGCTTGCCGTACGGCCATTTTCTGTTGCAACTTCTCTCGTTGAATAAACATGATCACAATTGGATGAGGTGCTGGATAAGCGGCCAGAACTGTAGGGAGGGCATTTCAAATATCAGTGCGTATGACCTGCTGAAGTGTCGAAGGCAGTCTTGTGGTGGGCACGTCGCTATGCGGCAGCAGAGCGAGCTGTCGGGCAACTTCCTCCCTGATATAGTCTTTGATCTGGTTGGACAGATTTCCTTGGCGAACGTTGCCATCTGCGAGTGTAACGGCCGAGATTGAACCTGGTGGTGGGACACTCTGTCGGGCGATGGAACGCTGACGGTGCAATTCATTGACGGTCTGGCACAGGTTTACGAGGACTGCCACCGTGGTCGGGCTTTTCGCCAGCAACATCTAGAATGCGCCATCCTCGATGCCCTTGAGAATCTGTCGAATTTTCTCTTCTTCAGACATAGGTGAGGTAACAAGCCTGCAGAGGTCGAGCACATCCTCAATACAACTAGTAAATGTCTCGCCAGGCTGCTGGACTCGGTGGCGTAGGCGTTGGTCAGCGTGGAGCTTGCGGGCATCTGGTCGGCCGAATGCTTCGGTCACGAGGGTCTTAAAGGTAGACCAGTTGGCGATGGTGGTTTCGCGGTTGGTTAACCAAAGCTTAGCGACGTCAGCCAAGTAAAATATAACGTGGGCGAGCTTAGAGTCGTCATCCCACTTGTTGCTGGCGATTATGCGTTCGTACAAAGAGACCCAGTCTTCGACGTCTTGCTCACTATTGCCACTGAAGATTGCTGGGTCCAGTTGACGGGTAGCGCCGGGGCAGGTAGACGGAGCAGCTGATGGTGCTGGCTGTGCTGGGATGGGCAGATTGGCGACTGCGTCAGTCTTGTTGTGCGGTTGTCTCTCGACCAACTTGCAAGAGCGGAGTTCCAAGTCTGCTTGGGGATCTCAGCAGCCTCCACTAATTGTGATCTCAGCCCCCTGCACCCATGCACTTAAGTACCATCTGTTTTCTCAACGGCCGGCTTCGCACCACCTGCACCACTTTCACCTCTCAGCTATGCAGATGTGGTTGCGCCCCCCCGCATCCTGTCTCCTTACTGGTTCTACCTCTTCCGGCCGCGCTTGCAGTTTACAGGCCCCGACCTCGCTTTTTCCGTCCATTTAATGAGTGGCGTACCCATGACAACCGTCCTATCTGCATCGCGTGTGACATCGCTGGCTATATTACACGCTTCTGCCGCCGCCGTCCCACACCTGCGTACGCCTATTTGGAACTCAGACCTACGCGCCGCAGCTGGCCACCGCGTCTGCATATGAGCAGAAGCAATCCGACTCAGATCGCCGCCCATCAACTGCTCGTTTTTCATACCCTCGTCGCTGATCGCCATCGCCTATGCGTCGTCAACTACCTCCTGGGGAGGGAAAGTAATCACTGCAGTTCCGGAGGCAAGAACTGTAATTTCTGCGAAATTCTGAAGACCTCTATTTTCGCTGCAAATTGTAATTCACATCGGTGTTGAGGGAGTCGCCACACTAGTGTTAATTATACTGCAGCTTCCGTTTCTGTGATGAACATTGCCACAATCACTCATGCGTCCAAGCCATCAGGTTAGTCGGCCTTCGACAATGGTTTTAACGCAGACCTTCCCCCTCCGCATCGCCGCTAACTTCTTGCTCTCTCTAACAAGTTTCGCTCTTCTTTCGACTTTCAAGAACCTGCTGTAGGCCGCACCACGACTATCACTAATATCATAGACACTGTATCACACTCGCCTCTACGACAGTGTCCTTACCAAGTTTCCGCTGAAGAGTGCCACGTCATCACGAAGCACGAAGGTTACATGCCTAAACGTGGAGTCTTGCAGCCTTCTCAAAGAGCTTCGTCATAACTTGTGGTTCTGGTGAAAAAAAAATGCACCCTTCGATTTTGCGTGGAAAATTCCGCTTACAAGGAATTATGAAGATATATGTCTACTCGCTACCACTACCAGACGATGCTCTTGTCAGTTTACAAGGCACCGAGTACTTTACATCCTTGGATCTGCGTTCTGGGTATTGACAGGTGCAAATGGCTGATTGTGATCGCCCTAAAACAGCCTTTGTTACGCCGGACGGCCTATACGAGTTCAAAGTCAAGTAATTTGGGCACTGCAACGGGCCTGCGACCATTATGCGCATGATCGATACCATCTTGCGTGCCCAAAAGTAGAAAACTTGCTTGTGTTACCTGAACGACATCGTAGTCTTTTCATCTGATTTCCCGACACATCTTGTTCGTCTCCACGAGATTCTGACGTGTCTAACCTCTGCAGGCCTACAACTTAACATCAAAAAGTGCCACTTCGCAGCACGAAAACTAACCATCTTGGGACATGTCATCACAAGAGACGGTGTTCTTCCGGATCACGATAAGCTTCAAGCTGTCGCTGACTTCCTAATACCCACATCACTGAAAGCCTTAAGAAGCTTCGTTGGCCTCTGCTCCTATTTTGTCGCTTCGTGCACAACTTCGCGTCCATCATCGCACTTGCTTTCCAACAGGAGTCTGCTTTCCGATAGGAAAGGTGTATCTGCATAGTCACCTGCATGTGACGACGCATTTCTCCAGATGCGGCGCCGGTTCACCTCACCACCTATTCTTCCTCACTACGCCCCCACTGCTGCCACAGATATTAACATGAATGCAAATGGCGTCGGTCTTGGTGCAGTTTTGGCACAACGAAAAGGCACCCAAGCCGAATACGTAGTTGCTTATGCAAGTCGCGCTCTCAAGAAGACTGAATTGAATTACTCCGTGACAGAGAAGGAGTGTTTAGCCATAATCTGGGCGTATACAAAATTTCGCCCGTACTTTTACGGCCATCCTTTCGATGTGGTCACAGACCACCACGCTTTATGTTGGCTGTCCACCTTGAAAGACCCGTCCGGACTACTGGGGCATCGGGCACTTCAATTGCAGGAATACGACATCCGTGTCGTATATCGTTCCGGTCACAAGCATGCGGATGCCGGTGCACTTTACCGATCGCCATTAACGACAGATGTGGCTTCCATGTCACCCCTTTTTACTACCCTGTCTCCCCTCGACACCACTGACATGCTTTTGGAGCAGCGTAAATATCCATATCTTGCCTTGTTACTCGACTACCTTACCGATCCGTCTGCTACTTTTCCGATCCGACGCCGGCAAGCAGCCCACTTTTCTATGCGAGACAACATTCTGTGCCACCGCAATTACATGCCTAGTGGTCGGAAGTGGCTCCTTGCGGTCCTTACTCATATGCGCTATGATATCTGCATGAATTTCTATGCAGATCCCTAAGTGCCCACGCAGTTGTCCTGAAACCTACGAAAGGCTGCGCCAACGATATTACTGGCGATGAATTATCACTTTGTGCAGAAATACGTTCACCCTTGCACCATTAGTTAACAGAACAAGACACCTCCGCGGCACCTTACTGGCATGCTACAGCCACTCCCTTGTCCGGCTCGCCCATTCGATCACGTGGGTATCAACCTCTTTGGCCCCCTCTCATATAGTAGCTCTATAAACCGGTGGATTATTGTCGGCGTCGATCATCTGACACGCTACGCTGAAACTGCAGCTCTACCGGCAGCGACCATCCACGAAGTTGCACTCTTCATTCTCCGCCGCTTCATTCTACACCATAGTGCTTCACGGGAAGTACTCAGTGATAGGGGTCTAGTGTTCCTGTCGGCGGTCATTCAAGCTATCGTCGCTAAATGCAACATTATCTGCAGGAAATCTACCGCATACCATTCACAGACCATTGGTCTCACTGAGCCGTTAAACCGCACACTTGGCGATAAGCTGAGGATGTACACCTCATTTGACCACACTAACTGGGGCTCTGTATAACCTTTTGTATAACCAGGGGCGATGCCCATGGACTCTTGGCGGCTAAATATTGCCGTTAAGCAGCATTTTCTCGACCTGTTCATCGTGTGTTTTTTTTTCGTATCATTAAACATTAGGTATGCTAAACCAATGAGCCCAGTCAGCCACTTTGCTTTTCACGGCGCCACGTTCTCGCGTCAAAATTTGGTGCGGGCTTTGTCGAACTGTTCGGGCACTTTCTTCTGTTTTGATACGATGTTTCACGAGTGTGGTTTTTCTAATTCTCGATGGTGACGAGGAGCAGCCCTTAAACTGCAGAAGCAGGGACTTTAAGTGGTTTTGCTAGTGCTTCGGAATGCTCGGGCGGACGTCGAAATCTGTTTCGCGACCTCTATTCGTCGAAGCAGCGTCGGCAGCATGGAAGAGGGAGGAAGAATTGCTGGCGTTCACGAATTCGTCAATGTAGGCGACCAGCTTACGACGGATGATGTACCTGTATTTGTAGATGAAATTTGTCAGCACTACCTTTGCTTTGCCGTTATCCAGCTTGGCTAGGTCTCTTGCCACACAAATCTGGCAGCTTAGGTGTAGGTGCTGATTGCCTTCGCTGACGCCTGTAAGACTTTTGGTTGTTTCGGCGCCAAGAGAAATGATGACGCTGAACAAAGGCGGCATGGTAACCTGCTCATCTAGATCATTCAATAAGTGATTCCTTAGCATTGTGAGGGCCGGCAGCGTGTTTTCTGCGGTTAGTGTAATTGACTCAGACCTCAGGTCACAGCTACGTCTGTTCGCTCCGCTGCTTCTACGTCATAGTGTGACCTTTTCTTCAGGCTGCGAAGTTTTGACGTCGAGACCCCTTTCGTCTTGCAGTGGGTGCTTTCGATTTCGTTGTGGCGTCGGCGGTAACAGAGGATCCTCGGTAGTTTGTCGTACAGCAACCGCACCACCATCAGTTGCGGCCCTTATATTTCTGAGGGAGGGCTCAGAGAGCGGCCACGAGAAAGACCAGTGTACTGCCCGCGGTGGGGTAAGGCTTAACGGCCTGGCGACAGTAAATGGTAAGGTCGTCGGGGTGTCGACTGCACTCCCGCGAGATAGTCAGCCATGTTATGCTTTCGTTCACCCTATCGTGGACGTCAAAGTCACGTAGACTCATGTGTCAGTGTTGGCAACGGCAGTAGGTGTGGCCGGCCTCTTCGCAGTGGTAGCAGAGCAGGTGGTTGTCAGGTGCACGCCAAACATTGGTTTTTCTTTATCGTGCTGCGCTGTTCAACAGGCAAATGTTGGGGCATAGGTGGCGGTGGTGGTGGCGTCTGTTGATGTAAGTGTGCGAGGGTAGAGATGTGAGAGTGGAGAAAAGGCATGACGGCGCCCCTTCTCCAGCATATCTCATGATTTTCAGCTACGGCTATGGAGGCTGAGGAGCGCTAAGCAATAGCTGGATTTCCGTGCGTACGAAGTCCATGATGGACTTCACGTAATGCTAAGCTTAAGCAAGCAATTTTCGCAGCTTTTCTGGCACGATCGCCTCGATCGTCTCACGCAAGTCGGTGGTTCTTAGCACCTGGATGCCAGCGTAGCTTGTAGACGAAAAGCTACGGTTGTATTGCTGCGTGCGCATCTCGAGCGTCTTCTGTATCATAGATGCTTCTGAAATAAATTTGGCGACCGTCTTTGGCGAGTTCCTAATCATCCCGGCGAAGAGTTCCTCCTTGATTTCTCCCATAGGCAGACTGACCTTTTTCTCCTCGAACATGTCGCGGTCAGCGCGGTCTAGGAGTTTAATCATATCTTCCGTGAATAGCACCACGTTTTCATTTGGCATCTGCAGTCGGGTTTTGAGAAGAGCTGCAGCCTTCTCCTTGCCGACCACACCCGCGAAAGGGGTGAAGGGACTGGCGCAAAAGATGTGCTACCTTTTGAGGCACTTGCTCTTGATTTTCAAACCATGTGTGAGCAGCATTATCTAAAGTGAAACGACTTGTCAAAGCTTGTCGTCGTCGTTCCAGTCATTGAAGACGCCGATGCGGTGGAACCTTTCGAGCCAGCTTTCCGGGTCTTCGAGTGGTGATCCACGGAAAGTTGGTCGCTCTTTTGGGGTTGCTGAAGCAGAATTGGTGCACGTGGAACAGGCGCTGTCATTGTCGCTTTGGTCAACGTCAACATCTTGTTCTTTTGCCCCGCCACGGTGGTCTAGTGGCTGAGGTACTCGGCTTCTGACCCGCAGGGCGCGGGTTCGAATCCCGGCTGCGGCGGCTGCATTTCCGATGGAGGCGGAAATGTTTTAGGCCCGTGTACTCAGATTTGGGTGCACGTTAAAGAACCCCACGTGGTCTAAATTTCCGGAGCCCTCCACTACGGCGTCTCTCATAATCATATAGTGGTTTTGGGACGTTAAACCCCACATATCAATCAATCAACATCTTGTTCTTCGGAGTCTTGTCGGGTAGAAGCTCGTACTCCAGGGGCAGACCTTGTTGCCTGCTGGTACTTCGCTGCTCATCGCCTGCGACGGTGTCTTCTCTGCGGCGTGGGCTGGTTTCACGGCTTGGCGGGGGTGTCCAGTGCATGGAAGAAGCAGCACCCCCACCAAATGTCACGGGTTCGTGACCTGGACGTAGGAAAAAGATTAGATGCTAAGATGAAGCTGTTTAACCAGCTGAACTTGTGGTCAGGAACGGAAGGTTAGATTACTGCAATACAGTGGCAGTGATAGCGGCGAACAGATTGTCAGCTATCGATCAATTGACAAGCGGTGAAGCGAGGCGGTTTTTATACACGTGTCGTCGAATATTCTAGCGTTATCATTAGCGGCCAAGTAGGTTGATTGATTGATATGTGGGGTTTAACGTCCCAAAACCACTCTATGATTATGAGAGACGCCGTAGTGGAGGGCTCCGGAAATTTAGACCACCTGGGGTTCTTTAACGTGCACCCAAATCTGAGCACACGGGCCTACAACATTTCCGCCTCCATCGGAAATGCAGCCGCCGCAGCCCGGATTCGAACCCGCGCCCTGCGGGTTAGCAGCCGAGTGCCTTAGCCACTAGACCACCGCGGCGGGGCGCCAAGTAGGTTCTAGAATAATATGAAATGTTTGCGAACTGTGCATGCACTTGACCGCATGATCTACTACAGTCCCGAAGCTTCTCTGACATTGCAGACGCTGGTTGCGCTGAAAATCACGTGTGCAGTGTAAAAGGGCGATAAGAATACTTTAGGAACAAACATGGCAGTATATTTTAAAGGAGGCATCGACACGCCACTTCCCTTGGGACATGCGCTTATTTTGTATATCACTGCACAGACATTGGCGAGCTTACATGCAGCAGAAATGGAAACGTTCTAGCCCAGTAACTGTTGACAACTTTTTTACAGTGTGTTACACGCAATGGCTGTAGGGCATTGCATGCGCTGGTCTTTTTCCTCTCACCTTCTGGCTATACTTTTGAATATCCTCCGCACTCCAAATTGGTAGTTATCTAGAAGTTGAAAGCTTATGTGATAGTTAGTCGGCATTCTTCAAGTGTCCTTCCTGAAATGCAAGCTTTTCTGAAACCTTATGATGGCGTCATTCATCTGGGACTGAACAATAAAATAAGGATACGATTGCCCTTCTCATGAACTTAGAATTGTGCACTTTCGTGTTTCAGCAAAGCGTTTGTGGTTCTTAGTCTCTACATATAACATACGTGTTTTCGCGAAAAAAAAAAAGACGTCAATCGAGGATTCAGAGACATCAATGACGGATTTAGAGACTGAACGAACGTTATTATATATATATGTCTATACTTGTTGTGAGATTTATTTATTTATTTATTTTATATAGTTTTGAATAATAATAATAATAATAATAATAATAATAATAATAATAATGATAAATATTATTATTACTATTATTATTATTATTATTATTATTATTATATTATTATTATTATTATTATTATTATTATTATTATTATTATTATTATTATTATTATTATTATTTGAAATTTGTGTTACCTTTTGTCTGTTTGCATTTTCCTAGTTTCCATATTTGTGCACATCTTTCGCACAATATCACCTATTCCATCGCACAATATCGCCTATTATGTGTGTTATTAGTTTTCCATTTTCACGTTTTGTCTTTCCCTATATTTCTTAGTCATTTCGTTTAACTTATGTGCCTTGTTATCTGTAAGTGGGAAAGCCCAACCAGCGCCAGTCCGTTTCAATCACAGGCACTTTGGAGAGTGCTACAAAGGGGCTAGATACATGCACACAGCCATATTAGCATGTGTCCTCTGGCTCAAGATTTAGCCTTTACTTTTGAGACATCCTTGTGTGCTTTCATCATTTTTGCCCCCATCTTTGCCCCAAAATCTGCCCCCTGGTATATATATTGCATATTGTCACACTCAAGGTAACGTTGCGTTGAACTGCTCGTTGAGATAGGCCTCGAAGCAGCTCAGTCCGAACTTTGTTGTGTTCTTGCACACGAAACCACGTGATACCATCCGGCATTAGTCTCTCCTTTAAAAAGAATCGTCTGTATGCTTGTAAATAAAAGAGGAAAAAGATCACAAATACAAGACACGATCACGCAAATAATCAAAGAATTAGTACCCGGGAGAACAAAGAGGGCGCACCAGCACCTGCACCATGCACAACCACAAAACGACCAGTGAACAAGCCGAAACATAAACACCACATGACATCACTGTCACACGTTAACAAGGTAACTCGCAGGCACAGAGGCTACTGTGTGCAGTGCGGCACGAGTCGTGCAACATGCACAGCTTCAGGAAAAAGTTGTCGACGTGAAGCTACTGCGTCGTCCAAAAGTACTTCGTATGTAAGTTTGCTCACACGTCGGATAACCTTCCATAGTCCGAAATAACGGCTCAGAACGTTTTTCGACAAGCCTAGTCATCGGATAGGAGCCCACACTTACACTCAATCGCCAGGGTGGTATGCGACGTTTCGACGGCGAAGGTTGTAACGTCGCGCATCTGCATCTTGTTGGTGGCCGATGTTTACGCGAGCCAGTAGACGAATCTCGTCAGCGTACTGCATGTATCGATCGGCATCTGGAGCAAGCGCATCAGTATTATCGTGCGGCAGCATATTGTGAAGCATGGTTTGTACGTTGCCTGCATAAACAAGGTGGAAAGGTAAAAATCTGGTTGTTACGTGCAATGCACTATTGTATGCGAACGCGATGTATGGCAGATTATTGTCCCTGGTTTTGTGCTGCGTGTCCACGTACATTGACAACATGTCTGCTATTTTGGGTTCAGATGCATAATCCGGCGTTTCTCTCGCACAGGACTCAGACGTCAATTCAATGTCTGCAGCACTTTGTGCAAGCGTCGATGCAAGCTCTTCCACACTTTGAGCCCCGGTGATCTCGGCCCCGAAGGTTACTGCCTTCAGTTTTCCCGATGAGGGCTTAGGGAGAGTCCTAGTACAGTCGTTCTAAAACGTGTCCCAATGGCTGTGGGTCATTATGTCACGATTGACGCCGTGACAAAAATAGACATTGCTGGGCGAGGTATTCATAAATTTCTCTTGGTCACTGACCAACTAGTGGACGAGGCGAATGAATAGCGAAATTGCTAAGTCCAAGTTGTAGGTACGACCACTTCTGGTTGATGTGACTGGCATCATGGCACAGGAAGCAGAGGAGTCTTTACCCGACGTACGCCAGATATCGGGCTTCCACGTTGGATCACGGCGACCGTCGATGTCCAAACCAGCGAGGCCTGATTGAATTACAACTGGCGACATAGTCTGAATGGAGACTTCAGGACTTGAGACCGGCATGAAGTACACAAGGCTTTGGCATATGTGTGGTTTTCAACATCAGTGAACGCAAGAGGTGGTTTTAGATTGGTAGTCGTTGTGTACGGCGATGACTTGAACAACCTGCTGGACCTCGTTCCAGATAAAACTGGTGATGCTGCTTACCTCTGGCTGCCTCATACAGTGTAGCTTCGCCATTTTCTCGCGGAAAACTGAGCGATTTTGCTAATAGATTGAATGCTGTTGCTATCGAAGGTGGTGCTTAATTCGGGAGAAAAAGCAGCATTCACTTGCCGGTCGAATAGGGCAGACCGGTGATGAAGTACCTTTTCTACCGTAGTGGCTTCGGTCAGAAACTCCGCTTCACTTATCGGAGAACTCCGCACTACAACAGCAAAAAGCGGCACCTTCACGCATCGAATCAGGTAGCGCAGCTTGTTTTCTTCTGCCATTGCTGGATCCGCACGGCTGAAAAGCCGTGTCATGTCCTCTGCGTACACGATGGCGGTCTTATTAGGCCTCAGGATGCGTAAGTTCTATGCACGTTCAGCACGTTTGCAGTGGTCGGGGCCTATGTAGGTCTCCAAGAGGCGATGCTGTAATTCGCGCCAGGATGTCAAGACATCATCTCGGTTCAAAAACCACGTTCGGGCGCCGTCATTCAAGCAAGCGTACACGTTGCGGAGTTTGGCGGCTTTGTCCCAGTAGTTGATCGCTGAGAAATGTTTTAAATCGCTCATCCAGTCGTGCACTTCCTCAAAGAGCTCTCCGTGAAAGGTATCAGGCATCAGCCAGTTCTGGTCAAGGCAATATATCGGCGTTGACGACGTAGAAGTTTCCATGGCGCCTTGAGGTGAAGTCTTAGTCGCTCAGTGGATAAGCTGTTCCGCTGCTTCTCGTGGTAGGCCTCGTCGGTGGCGACTTGTTCTGTGAACTGGAGTGTTCACGGGCACAGGGCTTGTGTTCCGGCTCCTGGACGGGCTCTTGTGCATGGAATTGGTCATGAGTCCTCGTATGCAGCACCTCCATCAATGTTTTCACGCTCAAGATAACTTTGTGTTGTACTGCTTGCTGAGCTATACGAAGAAGCGGCTCAGTTCAAATTTATTCGCCCTCTTTCACACGAGACCACGCGAAACCATGTGGAAATTTATAAACGTAGCGGGGAAGGAATCCCGCTGGCTCCGTAGTAAAAACAGAAGCGATAAAGCACGACGTACGACGAAACACTTTCAAATAATAAAGTGTTTTGTAATACGCCGTGCTTTCTCGCTTGCCTTATCGTTATATATATATATATATATATATATATATATATATATATATATATATATATATATATATATATATATTGTGAAGAGGTTTATTAGCCGTTAAAGGCAGCGACGAGACAGCGTGATGAACCGTCCAGCGATCAGCACAGCAACGAACCGAAGCACGAGCCGAGAGAGCCGGGCGTTGGCGATGCTGCTCGCTGCAGGCACATCTTCTACTTCATATTCGCCCCCGCTGAAAAAAGGAGCCATCCTGGCGACTTAAGAAGTTTCAGGCAAAGGCTCATGGTACGGTTTCAGTCGGGAAACATGGACGATGTCACGTGCACGCCGGCGCATGTCGTCCGATCGGGAAACTGGTTCAATTAGGATATTAACCGGAGAGGTTTTCTCCAAAACGGTGTAAGGCCCCTCGTACCGGGGGACAAGTTTCGAAGAGAGTCCCGGTGTTTGGTATGGGATGGCAAGCCACACAAGAGACCCTGGGGCATAGCTGGGATCCGGAAGAGAGGTGCTACGGGTTTCTTTCTGGCGTTGTTGCTCTTCCGAGGCGAACGCACGGGCGAGCTGGCGGCACTCTTCGGCTTGTCTAGCAGCATCGGAGATAGGTGGACACTCGGAAGCATCAGGACAGTAAGGAAGTAGGGTATCAATTGTATGGGAAGGCTCAGGTCCGTAAAGAAGAAAGAAAGGTGAGAATCCCGTGGTGGTTTGTATTGCGGTGTTATATGCGAACGTGACGTATGGGAGAACACGGTCCCAGTTGCTATGATCAGATGCCACGTACATTGAGAGCATATCACCTAGCGTGCGGTTGAACCGTTCCGTTAGTCCGTTAGTCTGCGGGTGGTATGCTGTCGTTTTCCGATGAATGACGTGGCATTCCGAAAGCAGAGTTTCGACGACCTCGGAAAGGAAAGCGCGGCCTCTGTCACTAAGGAGCTCTCGAGGTACACCATGTCGAAGGATAAAGCGTTGCAAAATGAAAGAGGCGACATCCTGAGCTGTAGCGCTCGGCAAAGCGGCTGTTTCAGCCTAGCGTGTCAGGTGGTCAACCGCCACTATAATCCACCAATTACCATCTGGTGTCAATGGAAGGGGACCTTAGAGGTCAACGCCGACGCGATCAAATGGCTTGGCAGGGCATGGAAGTGGCTGCAATGCGCCAGTCGCACGTGGCAGTGTTGATTTACGTCGCTGGCAGTCAGGACAGCACAGCACGAATTTACGTACAAAATTGTACATGCCGCGCCAGTAATAGCGATGGCGAAGGCGTTCATATGTTTTGAACACTCCGGCGTGGCCACATTGTGGATCGTCGTGAAGGGAGGCGCATACTTGTGATCGTAAAGTGCGTGGAATGACCAGCAACCACCGGCGGCCATCGGGAGCGTAGTTGCGTCGATGAAGAAGCTGATCGCGGATGGCGAAATGGAAAGCTTGACGTCGGAGGGATCGAGATACTGGAAGGTTGGGCGTGCCAGATAAATATTCGATAAGAGAGGCGATCCACGGGTCACGACGTTGTTCGGTGGCAATCGAGTCGAGATTTAGCGATGACAAGGTCTGGAGGCAAGTGTTTCCGCACGTCTGATCTGGTGGTAAAGGTGAGCGGGACAGGGCATCAGCGTCAGAGTGTTTGCGTCTGCAGCGGTATACGACGCGAATGTCGTACTCCTGGATGCGGAGTGCCCATCGCGCAAGGCGGCCAGAAGGGTCTTTCAACGTGGAGAGCCAGCAAAGCGCGTGGTGATCAGTTACTAGATCGAAGGGGCGGCCGTATAAGTACGGCCGGAACTTTCCAAGCGCCCACACCAGAGCCAAACACTCTTTTTCTGTCACGCTGTAATTAGTTTGGGCTTTCAACAGAGTGCGGCTAGCGTAGGCTACAACGTATTCTGAATAGCCGGGCTTTCGTTGAGCGAGGACCGCGCCT
Source organism: Rhipicephalus annulatus (assembly GCA_013436015.1). Taxonomy (NCBI): domain Eukaryota; kingdom Metazoa; phylum Arthropoda; class Arachnida; order Ixodida; family Ixodidae; genus Rhipicephalus; species Rhipicephalus annulatus. The sequence continues at coordinate 338,205 of WOVY01010439.1, forward strand.
AGCCCGACGCCGCTGGCGTCGGTGTGCACTTCGGTAGGAGCCGTCGGGTCGAAGTGGCGAAGAATAGGTGGGGAAGTGAACAGACGGCGCAGAGCAGTGAAGGCAACGTCACATGCAGGGGACCAGGAGGTGAGGTTCACGTCACCGCGAAGAAGCTGGGTTAACGGTGACATGATAGATGCAAAATTTCGAACAAAGCGCCGGAAATAGGAGCATAGGCCTACAAAACTGCGAAGTTCTTTCATGGTCGTCGGCTTGGGAAATTCTGCGACTGCTCGAAGTTTTGCTGGGTCTGGTAATACGCCGTGCTTGGACACGATGTGGCCTAGGATGACGAGCTCGCGTGCAGCGAAGCGGCATTTTTTCAGGTTAAGCTGCAGACCAGCGTTGGTCAGACAGCTCAAAACGTGTCTGAGGCGAAGGAGGTGCGTAGGAAAGTCGTGGGAGAAAACCACGACATCGTCGAGGTAACAGAGGCACATATTCCATTTGAGGCCACGTAGCGTATTATCCATACGACGTTCAAACGTGGCAGGTGCGTTACAAAGCCCAAAGGGCATGACGTTAAATTCATATAGTCCGTCTGGTGTAATAAATGCCGTTTTTTGGCGATCGGCTTCTGCCATTGGGACCTGCCAGTAGCCAGACCGCAAATCTAGCGACGAGAAAAATTCCGCTCCGTGAAGGGTGTCAATGGCGTCATCAATGCGCGGCAAAGGATAGACGTCCTTGCGGGTTATCTTATTCAAACGACGATAGTCCACGCAAAATCGGATAGATCCGTCTTTCTTGCGCACCAGGACGACGGGAGACGCCCAGGGACTGTGGGATGGTCGAATGACGTCTCTACGAAGCATATCTTCAACTTGATCGTTGATGACGCGGCGCTCTTCAGCGGAGACACGGTATGGTCTTTGACGCAGTGGCTGGTGTAGGCCGGTGTCAACATGATGTTTGACTTGTGATGTGCGGCCCAGTTGAGCTTGCGACACATCGAACGAACTCCTGAACTCATGCAGAAGATCCAGCAGGTCGGCATGTTCGGTGGGAGTGAGAGTGTCGGCGATGGCGCTGGAAAACGTATCATCGGACGACTCCCCGAGTGCCGACAGTGCTTTGGGGTGGTCGCAGTAGTCGTCCGGGACATCAAACAAAAACGAAAGGTCGAGATCCTGCACGCGGCCGAGACATTCCCCCGCAAGCAATGTGACAGGTGTGGAAAGCGGATTGCTTACGAACATGTTGCTTCTTCTGGCGGCAAGATCAATTGTTGCGAAAGGCAGCGGCAAAGCTCGACGACTTTTGAAGATATCAGAAGGCATAAAAAGAACTGTAGCGTCAGTGTAGGCGTTGCATGAAACGGCAACAAGGGCGAAATTTCCAGACGGAATATCGGTATCTTCATGAACGAGCAACTTCGGCGGCTGATGAGGAGCGTCCAGTAATGGGACATCACACAAGAATGAAAACTCAACTTCGGCGCGTGCGCAGTCTATGACGGCATTATGGCGGGATAGGAAGTCCCACCCGAGGATGACGTCATGCGAACAGACAGGAAGAACAATAAACTCCACGATGTAAAGAATGCCTTCGATGGAGACTCTTGCAGTGCAGGCTGCGAGAGGCGTTACTTGCTGTGCGCTTGCGGTGTGAAGCGACAGTCCCGAAAGCGGCGTCGTTACTTTGCGTAATAAACGGCAGAGATTAGCGGCAATAACAGAAACAGCGGCGCCAGTGTCGACAAGGGCGAAAGTACAATAACCTTCAACAGTTACTGCGACCACGTTAGCAGGAGAGGAGCGAGGACTTAGACAGTTCGAAAACGGCGCAGTTCTTGCCTCTTGAACTGCGTTGCTTAGTTTTCCTGGTCAGAAGGTCTGGGCCGGCGACGCATTGGGGAGGGCGATCGCCGACGAGGAGAGGGTGCGCGCGGCGTCACGAAGTTGGGGTCGTTAGGAGGGGCATAGCGAGGTGACGAGACCGGCCTGTATTGCGCGAAGGGTTGGCTGCCGGGTTGCGACGATCGGACATAGTCGCCGAACGTCTGAGGTCGACGGCGGCAGTAGCGGGCAACGTGTCCGGGAGTAAAGCAGGCGTAGCATATCGGTCGGTTATCGCGCGTCCTCCAAGAATTGGCTACTGGTGGTGCCGCCCAAGATGCAGTATAAGCAGCCGGGTGTGCGGGCTGTGAGCGCGAGGTATAGGGTGGTTGCGAAAGCCTACGCACAGCGTCTGCATACGTGAACGGCGCTGCTACAGGCTGCATCACTTGCGAGCAGGCGACAGGAGGAGCCACAGGCTGCGCTGCATACGTTAGGGGCGCGGCCACAGGCTGCACGGCTGGCGGATAGGCGACAGGAGGGCCTACCAGCTGCGCGGCACGCTGGCAGTGGGCAAGGCTGGATAGAGGCGGCTCGTGGTGCGCAACAGGAACAGCTTGGGCAACCTCTTCCGAAATAGCAGTGCGAAGCGGGGCAGGTAGACGGGTGGTGGTCTCGTGAGTGAAGGGCACTAGGGAAAGTTGGCGGGCGACTTCCTCACGGACGAAGGCTCGAACTTGCTGAAGCAGCGGTGAATTGTCCGGCAGGGTGTCGAAACTGCACAGTGACTGACCACCATGCTGAGGCTGCCCAGTCAGAGTGCGTTGCTTGTTTAACTCGTCGTAGCTCTGACACAAGCTGACGACTTCGGAAACTGTGCTCGGATTCCTTGCCAAGAGCATTTGAAACGCGCCGTCGTCGATGCCCTTCAGGATGTTTTTTGACCTTGTCAGATTCGGGCATGGTGTCATTCACACGTCGGCAAAGGTCGACGACGTCCTCAATATAGCTGGTAAAGGTCTCGCCAGCCTGCTGAGAGCGGACGCGCAAGCGCTGTTCTGCCCTCTGCTTGCGGACAGCCGGCCGACCGAACACTTCAGCACATGACGTCTTGAATACGCTCCATGTGGGGATGTTGTGTTTGTGGTTATTAAACCACAATTCGGCGACGCCAGTGAGATAAAATATCACGTGGCACAGCTTGTCGGCTTCGTCCCACTTATTGTTGGCGCTCACCAGTTCGTAGTGCTCGAGCCAGTCTTCTACGTCGGTCCCATCCGCACCGCTGAAGACCTTCGGCTCCCGTAGCCTGGGATGGCCAGGGCAGTGGAACTGGAGCGAAGGCGTCGATGTAGTGGCGTTGGTAGTCATGACAGGTGGTAGCGTGCGGCTTCGCAGCTCCAGGGTGTAGCAACGGGGATTAACAGCACCTCCAGCAAATGTGAAGAGGTTTATTAGCCGTTAAAGGCAACGACGAGACAGCGTGATGAACCGTCCAGCGATCGGCACAGCAACGAACCGAAGCACGAGCCGAGAGAGCCGGGCGTTGGCGATGCTGCTCGCTGCAGGCACATCTTCTTCTTCACAATATATATATATATATTTATATATATATATATATATATATATATATATATATATATATATATATATATATATATATATATTGTAACGAGTTTGATTTGCAGAGGAGAACGCAGAAGAAGAAGCAGTCAGCAGCGTCAGGCTAAACGGAGCAAGCACGAGCTTATTTTAATGGTGATGCCCCTGAGCCACAGAAAAATGCCGCGGAGGCCCATCTTCACTACAATCGCCCTCCGTTGAAAAAGACGCCATCCTGGCGAATTAGGCAGAAAAATCAACTAATGGGTCATAGTACGGCTTGAGGCGACAGACGTGAACAGCGTCACGGCCTCGGTAGCGCAGGTCTGTGGATGGGATGATGGGCTCCACGATATATTTGACAAGTGACATTTGGTCAACAACGCGCTATGGTCCGAAGTATTTAGGAAGAAGTTTTGCGGAGCGGCCAGGTGCAGTAGCAGGCGCCCCAAGCCATACCAATGAACCGGGTGGAAAGTTTGGAGCCGAACGGTCCCCAGGTTGGCGGGATTGCTGCTGCCACTGGTCCTCGGTAGAAGAAGAGCATGCAAGCTGGCGACATTTTTCGGCATGTCGGGTAGCTTCTGACAGAATGTTACTTTCGGCCTCATCAGGTTTATACTTAAGAATGGTGTCTCTTGTATTAAAAGGTTCTCGTCCGTATAGAATAAAGTACGACGGAAACCCGGTAATAGCTTTTACGGCAGTATTATACGCGTAGGTGACGAATGGAAGAACTTGGTCCCGATTTGAATGATCAGAGGCGACGTAGATCGACAGCATATCGCCTAGAGTAGTTGAAGCGCTCCGTCATGCCATTCATCTGAGGGTGGTGCGCTGTACTTGTGCGGTGCACAATTCATCATTTGTTGAGTAAGGCCTTCAAGGCGTCAGAAAAGAAGGCACGACCTCTGTCAGTTGGGAGCTCGTGGGGGCCACCATGACTCAGAACGAAACGTCGCAACAGAAACGCTCCGACGTCACGGGCTGTGACTGTCGGCAACGCGGCTGTTTCGGGATAGCATGTGGGTTGGCCTACCGCAACATTAATTCAGCGATTACCAGCTAGAGTTGATGATAGTGATCTGCGAATGTGAATGCCGATGTAATCAAAAGGTCGACTAGGACAAGGAAGAGGTCATGATGATGTTGATCCTTGATACTCTGGCGCACACCCACAAAGAGGGATCGGCCAAGAACAGGGCGGCAGGATCTTAACTAAAAAGCTAATGGTTTTTTCAAGCAAAACGGAATTTTGGGCTGAAAAAAAATATTGAAAGAAAAGCCGAAAATTGAAAAAGGAGTATGTCTGAGCAGGAAGCGATGCAGGCTATCAAATGCAATTTGAGACAGAGGGAATGGTGGGTCTAAAATGATATATATATATACATATATATATATATATATATATATATATATTTATATATATATATATTGCCACATTGAATATGCAGCACCAAGAGAACAACGAAGAACACGCGCAGCGAGAGAAGAAGACGACGTTCTTTTTCGATCAGTTTGCCAGTGTTCTGGTACAATTAAAGTGAGTTTCCTGGATTCGACTGCTGCTGTTTCTGCATTGTGACACTGGTGGAGGTGCTTGGTACATGTTCGAGACGCCTGACAACAGCCCCGCATCTGGTCAAGAAAGACTTCCGCGCATCGACACCCCCGTTCACCGCAGCAGCCGGTGCCTGTTAGGCCTCAGCCGGGAGTTTGGTCCATTGCCGGAAAGCGTGACTGTGCCAGAAAGCATGACGGCGCCTGGAAGCACTGGCCCCAACATGTCCAGCCCAAGCACGACACAGGTGATTGTTTTGAACCCTCGACATCCGGTTGACTTCCACGAAAACGCATATGAGGATGCACATGACTGGCTCGAGGAATTCGAGCACACAGCGAATGTTAACGGTTAAAACAACACACAGAAATTGGGCTACGTTTATTTTCCGCTTCAAGACGGAGCCCGAACATAGTTAACGAATCGCGTGTGGTCGTCTTGGGACGAGTTCCAGCAGAAGTTCCTCGACACGTTCGCGAGCACTGAAAGACGAGAAATCGCACAGTGTCTCCTCGAGTCACGGATTCAGAAACCAAATAAATCCGTTACGATGTTTGTTGAGGACATGGCGCAGCTATTTTGTCGAGCAGATCCCAATATGCCCGAAGCCAAAAAGGTTAGCCACCTCATGCGGGGCGTTAAGGAGCAGCTGTTCGCTGGTCTCGTACGAAACCCGCCTACAAGTGTGGATGAATTGTCCAAGGAGGCGACATCTATCGAACGCGCACTGCATTTATGTTATCGCCAGTATGACCGCCCAACCCACAGTGCACCGATCAGCGTGGCAGCCACTATCACAGCAACAACACCCGACGAAGGTTCTTTGCGCCAACTAATACGAGAAATCGTACAAAAAGAGGTCAACAAACTCGTCGCCAAACCGAATGACTGCGCGATCGCCTCAGTAACTGAAGTTGTACGCCCGGAGATCAGGCAAGCGCTCTCGCTTCCTGAGCCGAACACGAGCACTCCCAGGGCAAGCTATGCAGACGTAGTCCGCCGACAGCCAGCGAACGTGCCGACACCACATCAGTACCACCAGCAACATCCGCCGACAGCGCCTTGGTACTACAGAAAAACTTCGATGCCGAGGCGGCCACCACTTCGCAAAACTGACATCTGGCGTACCCCTGATCATAGGCCCCTGTGCTTTCACTGTGGGGAAGCAGGCTACATCGTTTGGTATTGCCCGTATCGTGCCGCAGGGTACCAAGGGTTTCCTTCTACGGTTCCTCGGTGCCATTTCAACAGAACACCTGACGTCGACACGAGTGTCATGACCCCGCGGGATGTTCCTCCTGGGTTTCGGTCACGCTCACCCTCTCCTGGGCGTCATTCTCCATCCTATAGACGGAGCACCACTGACATGCCAAGAGGGAGATCTCCTAGTCCACGCCGGGGAAGCTAAAAGCAGCGACCTCAGGGGGGGGAAGGTTGCGAATCATCAAAGTGCTGAAAATCCCCCATTACTGCCGAGCGAAGAGAGACACATTTTCAATGAATCGACGAAAGATGGGGTTGTTACTGCCGAAGCTGCAATTACGATTGACGGACATGACGTCATGGTATTGGTCGACACTGGCGCGGACTTCTCAATAATGAGTGAGAGTCTGGCATACACGCTCAGGAAGGTTATAATGGAATGGACAGGACCGCAGATTAGAGGAGCTGGAGGACAGCTACTCACACCTACCGGAAAGTGCTTCGCAAGAACAAAGATAGGGGATGCATCCTTCGTCGCAACTTTTGTTATCCTTTCTGAGTGTTGCAAACAGGCAATCTTGGGGATGGATTTCTTGCGTTAATATGTTGCCATCATCAATATTCCGGACGGTGTACTGACCTTTTCAGCGGTTCAAAGCGCAGCGCTACACCGAAAATTCCTACGAGTCATAGACGATGTGACCGTACCTCCGTAATCGTGCCGCCTTGTTTCAGTCACGTGCAGCGAGCAGAATACTAGAGAAGGAATCGCTGAACAAGTATTGACGCTCCTACTCTCTCGCAGTGTTGCGATTGCCAGAAGTATCGTCAATGTTGTGTGCGGTGAAGCAGAGGTTCTGTTGACGAATTTCACGAATGAGCGACGACACAATACACAAGGCACTACAGTTGCCTACTTCGACGAGATCACCGAAATCCGCGAGTGCTGTGTAGTACAACAGGACGAGCCGCAGGCCACGTCAGCCCCACCACCTATCGACGTAAGCTCGGATTTGTCACCAGCGCAGAGACAGCGTCTAGTAGATCTTCTTCACCAGTTCAAAGACTGTTTTTCATCGACCACGAGGGTGAGTCAAACGCCACTGACGAAGTATCGAATAATAACGGAGGAGACGGCAAGGCCAATACGACAGAACCCATACCGCGTAGCACCGAAAGAGCGTGAAGCAATCCAGGAACAAGTGAAGAAAATGCTCGATGACGACGTCATCCAGCAGTCAAGAAGTCCTTTGGCATCGCCGGTAGTGCTGGTTAAAAAGAAAGACGGGAGCTTGCGATTTTGTGTCGACTATCGCAAGCTGAACCGTGTGACAAAGAAAGACGTATACCCATTACCGCGCATCGATGATTCACTCGACAGGCTGAGGCATGCAAGCTACTTTTCGTCAATGGGCCTCAAAAGTTGGTATTGGCAAATTGAAGTCGATGAGCGAGATAGAGAAAAAACGGCTTTTGTAACGCCTGATGGGCTTTATGAATTTAAAGTCTTGCCATTTGGATTGTGCTCAGCTCCCGCAACATTTCACAGACTGATGGATACCGTTCTGTCAGGCCTTAAGTGGCAGACATGTCTGGTCTATCTGGACGACGTCATTGTTTTTTCAAAAACATTTAAGAAACACCTGAGCAGGCTGCTATCGGTATTCAGGGCAATAAGGTCTGCTGGCCTGACACTGAAACCCGAGAAGTGTCATTTCGGTTTCAAGGAGCTTCAATTTTTATGCCATGTGGTGAGCCATGAAGGTGTTCGAGCTGATCCCGATAAGATTGCGGCCGTCAGAAAATTTCCGGTACCAAAAGACAAGAAAGCAGTCAAGCGTTTCCTTGGCCTATGCGCATACTACCGAAGGTTTATTGCCAATTTCACCCACATAGCCTCGCCGTTAACACGACTCACAAGAGAAGACGTTTTGTTCACATGGGGCGACGATCAACAGGTGGCATTTGACGATCTCCGACAACGCCTGCAGACTCTGCCTGTGTTTGCTCACTTTGATGAGGATGCTCTTACCATGGTCCATACAGATGCCAGCAACGTGGGTTTAGGCGCTGTACTCGTCCAGTGGAAAGACTCAGCCGAGCGTGTGATTGCATATGATAGTAGGACGCTTTCCCGCGCCGAGTCCGACTACTCCACAACAAAAAAAGAGTGTCTTGCGGTCGTATGGGCGGTTATGAAGTTTCGTCCGCACCTCTATAGTCGTTCCTTCCACGTAGTCAGCGACCATCATTCCCTCGGCTGGCTTACCATCTTGATAGACCCGTCTGGTCCGCTCGCACGGTGGAGCTTACGCTTTCAAGAGTTTGATATGATGGTCATGTATAAGTCCGGACGGCAGCACGCCGACGGCGTTTGCTTATCAAGGTCACCGATAAAGCGCGACAGTGACACAGAAGATGACAGAGTGGCGTTTGTAGGAGTCGTTGACACCACTACGATTTCGTGCAAGCAGAAAGAAGACAGTGAGTTGCTTCCTCTTATTGAATTTTTGAATGGCCGGACAACAACCGTCCCTAGAGGATTTGCAAAGAGCCTGCCGTCATTTTGCTTACGTAGTGGTGTTATCTATAAGAAAAACTTCTTTCCCAGAGGAAGCACCCACCTACTTGTCGTTCCGACGTCACTTCGTGAGGAGATACTTTGTGCTCGCCACGATGAGCTAACATCTGGTCATCTCGGATACACACGCACATTGGCCAGAATCTAACAGACATACTACTGGCCTAGACTTCCAGCTATTGTGAAGCACGTGCCTCGATTGCCAACGACGAAAATCGCCACCGTTAAAACCAGCTGGACTATTACAACCAATTCAAGTGCGCACGGTACCTTTTGCCCAAATTCGAATGGATCTCCTTGGACCATATCCGACTTCCCATGCTGGCAACAAGGGGGTAATAGTCGCCACTGATTATCTTACGCGCTATGCGGAAACAAAGGCTTTGTCAAGTGGCACCGCCGTTAAAGTCGCACGATTCTTTGTTGAAAATATCGTCCTGAGGCACGGTGCTCCAACAATCATAATACCGGATCGAGGTGCCGCTTTCACGGCCGCGCTCCTGAAGACAGTGCTTGAGCTCAGTGGAACAGTCCATCGGAAAACCACTTCCTATCATCCACAAACCAACGGCTTAACAGAACGCCTCAACAAGACTATTGCCGACATGTTGAGTATGTACGTTGACGTGGATCCCAAGAACTGAGACGACATTCTACCATACATCACGTTCGCCTATAATACAGCGCAGCAAGAAACTACATGAAGAACGCCGTTCAGTCTCCTTCATGGCCATGAAGTGACGACGATGCTTGACGCCATGTTACTGCACGACTGCAATGACATCGATTTGGACGCTGTATCTTTTACCCAATGAGCAGAAGAAGCGAGGCAGCTTGCGCGCGTCCGAATAACCCAGCAGCAAAATTATGACGCCCAACGTTATAATCGGCGACACCGACATGTCGTCTTTCGGGCCGGCGACAAAGTCTGGGTATGGAGTCCTATCCGCCGCAGGGGACTGTCTGAAAAATTGCTGAAGAAGTATTTTGGCCCCTACACAGTTTTACAACGCCTGAGCGACGTTAATTACGTGGTCATTCCTGACAGCCCCTCGACATCTCGCCAGAAAAAAACAGAAATCGTGCACCTTGTGCGAATGAAGCCCTACTTTTCGGACTGATTTACACCATACATCTACTACACCGTCTTTTGTAGAAGAGCACCGGGACGCTGCTCTCTGGAGGAGGGCAATTGCCACATCGAATATGCAGCACCAAGAGAACAACGAAGAACACGCGCAGCGAGAGAAGAAGACGAGGTTCTCTTCCAATCAGTTTGCCAGTGTTTGGGTACAGTTAAAGTGAGTTTCCTGGATTCGACTGCTGCTGTTTCTGCATTGTGACAATATATAGGCAGATTAACATGGCAATCGCTCTGGTTCATTTATGTATTGAAATACCACAGAGCAGACGTCCCTGTGGCTATAACCGAATTTAATGCTGTCAAAACGACAAATTTACTGCCACATTTAATTCTAATCCCAATTTTTAAGTGGAGCTACCAGGTATCTTTTCCTCTGATGAGAATATCGGCGACAGAACAAAAAGAAGTGATCTATCGTTTCCATTTCTTCGCAAGTCTGACATAAAGGTGACGCCTTTAGACCAACTTGATGCAAATAATAATTCAGTTGCGGAATTCTGCAACGCAATCTTGTAAAAGTTACTTCCAAGTGCCGTGTTGCACACCACTGTCTATTCCAGCGGCATCTTAGATGTGCGAAATCTCGTTATTTATCCAATGAGTAGCAGTCGTATTCATGCAAACAGATGTTTTTAAACCTTATTGCTGTCGCGTAAGCCGTATCAGGCAAAATCGGGATAAGGGGACCGCTAAGAGATACTGTGGCTAGTGCATCCGCCGTCTCATTGAGATATATGCCAAGATGGCCTGGTGCCCATAAGAGCTGCAGTTTTTTCAAGTTTGTCAGTATGAGTGGTCGAAACATGTGCATAAGTGTCAAGTTGGCTCCTGAAGACAGAGCAGCACATACTGAAAAAGAATCTGTAATTACGACTGCTTTCGATTCGCCCAAAGGAAGTTTCTGTAGTGCCAGTACAATAGCAAATAATTCTGATATGAACATTGGTGTGTAATCTGGGAAACTAACCGAAAAGGACCAGTCAAGAGAATGTGAGAAGATACCAGAGGTTGTGACGCGTAGACTTGCCCGAGAAGTAACTTTCATCGTTGGCACTGAGCACACGAACGAATAAATTTCCGCAAGTATAGTGATACATGCCACGCCAATAGAACCTGAGTCGAAGTCTAGCGTATTCCTTGAAGAGGCCTGCGTAGGCGCACTGTGGGTTTTCGTGGAAAGCTTCGCACATAACAGCTCGAACATGGCAACGTATCACCATGAGCCACTTGCGACTGCCGGAAAGGTAGTTGCGTCGATAAAAAAGACCGTCCTTTCGGCAAAAGTTGTTAGCCTGGTGGCGGAGAGTGCGAGACAGCAAAGGAGTGAGATGATCAGGAAGAATGCTTATGATGCCAATGATCCAGAGATCCTTCTGTTGTTCAATTGCCAAGTTGAGCAAGGCGGATGACGCAAGTGCAGGCTCGAGGGAAGACAGGCAAACACCTTCGTACGATACGTGTGAGCGAAAAAGGGCATCGGCGTCCGTGTGCTTACAACCGGATCTGTAAATAACGCGTAAGTCGTACTCCTTAAGTTGAGCGCCTAGTGAGCTTGTCGTTCGGAAGGGTCTTAAAGTGTGGATAGCCAACAAAGGCCGTGATGGTCAGTGACGACGTCGAATGCATGACCATACAGGTAGGGGCAAATTTTTCCAAGAGACCAAATATTAGCTAAACACTCTTTCGCGGTCTCGGAGTAGTTACGTTAGCGTCGGCTTTCATCGGAGTTCACCTTTCGTAGGCGTTGTCATATTCATCAAACCTACCTGTCGTCGCACAGTCTCACGAGCACAGTGCCAAGTCCAACACCGCTAGCATCAGTGGGAGCGGCAGGATTGTAGTGGCAGATGGTGGGTGCTGAAGTTAGCAGGTGGCGTAATTTGGTGAACACATCGTCGCAGGCAGGTGACCAGGTGGAAAGGTCCTTGTTGCCGCTAAGAAGGTCTGTAAGGGGTGCACATACGAAAGCAAAATTTCGAATAATTGATTGATATATGGGGTTTAACGTACCAAAACCACAATATGAAGGTGAGAGACGCCGTAGTGGGAGCTCCGGAAATTTCGACCACCTGGGGTTCTTTAAAGTGCATCCAAATCTGAGCACATGGGCCTACAACCTTTCCACCTCCATCGGAAAAGCAGCCGCTGCAGCTGGGATTTCGATCGCGCGACCTGCTGTTCAGCAGTCGAGTACCTTAGCCACTAGACCACTGCGGCAGGGCGAAGTTTTATTAAAGCGTCGGAAGTATGACGACAACCCGACAAAACATCTAAGTTCCTTTAGGTTCTTTGGCTACGGAAAATTGACGACTGCTCGAAGCTTGGTGGGGTCTAGAAGTATGCCGTCCCGCAATACGACGTGGCCAAGAATGGTGAGCTTCCTGCCACTTCTTAAGGTTGAGTTGAAGGCCGGCGTCGGTGATGCGTGTTAGGACGTGCTCGAGACGATAAAAATGGGTGTCGAAATTGACGTAAAAGACCACTACGTCATCAAGGTAACATAGACATGTGTTTCACTTGAGCCCTCGTAAAATAGTGTCGATCATTCTCTCAAAATGGCTGGAGCTTTACAAAGGCCGAAAGGCGTAACGGTAGATTTGAGTAATGCATCGGGTGTGAAAAATGCTGTTTTCGGTCGGTCAGTTGCTTCCATAGGAACTTCCCAGTAACCAGAACGCAAATCTATTAAACAGAAGTATTCTGCTCTCTGCAAACAGTCAAGGGCATCGTCTATTCGAGGTAACGAGCAAACGTCCTTACGTGTGATCTTGTTTGAGCGTTGGTAGTCGACACAGAACCGAATGGAGCCATTCTTCTCCTTAACAAGAACCACCTGTGACGCACAGAGACTGTTAAAAGGCTGTAAATACTCTGCTGCCGCATGCCAGCAACCTGGTCGTCAATAAAACGGCGCTCGGACGCTGAGACTCGGTAGGAACGCTGCCGTAGAGGCGTATGGCTTCCTGTGTCAATCTTGTGCGAGATGTTCGATGCGCGACTGAGGCCAATAGCGTGGCTGTCAACAGAAGTGCGAAAATTTTGCAGCAGGTCGACAAACTGACTTCGTTGTGAAGAAGACGCTGCTACATTGATGGAGTGGTGGAAAGCGTCAAGGAGTGACTGGTCAACAACAGAGTCAGAAATCAATGCGCTGAGGTCCGTAGAAAGTATACTAGACGGAGCGTCGAAAATGTGGTGGGCCTCGATCGGATGCACGTCACAAAGACAATCGCCATGGAATAAAGATGAAGGCTCTTCTAACATGTTATACACGAGTTCCTTCGTGACGCCATGATGGAGAGTAAGGAGAGCAACGGGCAGTGGAGAACAATTGCGTCGAATGAGCAGGGCAGAGGGCGTAAATAGAACATCACCATCGGAAATAGCTTGACATGACACAGTCACCAGCAGAAAAAAGCACGGTGGTACGGTGGTGTCGTCAAAAATAGACAGTTTAAAATATGGTAGGAGGCTTCGACAGCGTCAGCATCAGGAAGTGCCGACAGCTCAAGTACAGCGCGACAGAAATCAATGATAGCATTTATTCGCAAGGTAGTTCCTACCGAGTATTATGTCATTGAAACACGAGGGCAGCACTACGAATTCGACGATATGGACAATCCCTTCGATGACGACTCATATGGTGCAGGCTGCGAGAGGTGTTGTACTATGTGCGTTAGCCGTTCTAAGTAAAAGACCGGATAATGGCGTCAGAACTTTGCGGAGTTTGCAGCCAGATGGACGGAAAGGACGGAGAGAGCGGCTATGGTGTCAACAAGTGTCATGACAATGATACCATCAACAGACACTTCAATGACAATAGCTGGACAGGGGCGAGGACTTGTCCATGGCGATGGGGATGCAGTTCGTGCCTCGAAAACTGCGGCAGTTAGTTTTCCTGATCGGTGGGTCCGGACCGGTTACGCATAGGGGAAGGCGAACGTCAACGTGGAGATGAGGAGCGGTGGGTGGGGCCAAGTGGACAATTAGGCGGAAAGAAAGAGGAAGGAGGGCTTGAAGGAGCATAAAAAAACAGAGGGTCGAGAGGGGGCATTTGTCGAATGTTCGGAGTAGCCTGGCGACGACGACAATGATGCGCCACGTGACCAACACCGCCACAACAAAAACATGTCGGACGGTTGTTGTAGGTCCGCCATTGGTCGGAGTAGACGCCGAGTTGCGGATGGGGGGCAACAAACTGCGGCCGAGGTTGTTTCGACATAGGCGGTGGTGAATAGGTTGGCGGTGAAAAGGATGGCGGCGAATACATAGGCGCTCGCTGGAACGCAGGCTGTCGAGGTCGAGCAACGGCCTCGGCGTACGTGAGAAATGTGGTGACTGGCGGCGGTTCACGGGTGGGAGGAAGAGCTTGTGTGACTTGGCCTTGAATGTAGTTGTGGAGTGTAGACGTCAATCAGCGTGGTTGATTGGGTACACAGGACATCAACAAGAGTTGACGAGCGACCTCAGTGCGGATGAACTCTTGGATCTTTAGGAGAAGAGGGGCATCGTCGTCTGCTATGCCAAGGGTGGACAGGCTAGACAAAGAGTTTTCGAGCACCGAGGGACGCTGGGTGGAAAGAATTTGCCTGCGCAACTCGTTGACACTCAGGCATAACTCGGTCAGTTCTACGTCAGTGCGAGAACTCTTAAAAAGCAACATTTGAAAAGCGTTGTCCTCAATGCCCTTCATGATGTGCTTGATCATAAGCTCTTCGGACATCAACCCGTTGACTAGCTTGCAAAAATCCAGAACGTCCTCAATACAGCTTGTGAAATTCTCACGAAACTGCTGGAACCGAGTATGCAAGCGTTGCTCGGCACGGCGTTTTTGTACCTCAGGCCGTCTGAAAACTTGTGTGGGGCTCGTTTTAAAGATGGACCACTTAAATAGTTACGCTTTGTGGTCTTTATTCCACGAAGAGGGAATGAACCACACTTGGGCATTCCTGTCAATAAGTGGTCCTTAGTGTACGTGGTGTAATACCAAAGATATGCCGGTTTTCTGGATACGTGTGTGCTACGTCTCGGAACGATTTCTTCCTCATCAGAGTTTCACTGGTCGAACTATCCTTGGCATTTTCCACCCTACCTCTTCAGTTCGTCTATGTGGGCACTTGTCGAGTAGACCCTTTTTTTTCCGCCCATCTCGGTCACTCTGTAGGTGCCTGTCGGGAGAACTTGCACCATCATTAGTGGGTCTTTAAACTTTTTCTGGGTTTTCTAGGGGCATCAGTGTGCTCTGGAACGTTGCGCATGATCACTGCCTCTCGAATGCTTAACTTGTCTACCTTAAATAGACACGTGCCAAAGTACAACTTTGTCCTTTCTTGCTGGCTCGCTATGTCCCCTTGAGCAAAGCGTTAAGTTGTTCAGGGCATACCCACTCGTTATTCTCAGTGTTCAGCCATCTTAGTACACCATCTTGTATTCTTGGGTCATATCCATGCAAGAGCTTGAACAGGCTAGTCCCTGTTGAGGCAATATAGGTGGTGTTGAGGTAGCCTTCTACCTCTTTTACCTTCTGATCCCAGTCCTTGTGATTTGGCTTCTTGATTTTCGGCATAATACCCGGCACCAGCGTTCTCTTCACACGCTCAACTTGACCATTTGCCCTTGGATGGTGTGCAAACTTCAGAGTGTGGACCACGCCATTTTTTGGCATAAGGCTTTGAAGCTGTGGGACGTCAAGCAGGAACCAAGGTAAGTGATTATGCGCTCCGGAAGTCCGTATTGTGTTGTAAAGTTCTGCATACTCCGCGGCACCTTTCTCGCCGAGCTGTCCCACACAGAGTAGAGGCGCACAAACTTGGTCAGATTGTTCGCCAGCACCAAAATTCACTGGTTTTTCTTGGAACTTCCCACGAACGGACCAACGTGGTCCACATGAACAACTTGAAAAGGTCTCCTACCAGGTGCTACCAAGTGCAGGAGCCCAGGCTTCTTTCATTCTGGTACCTTCGTGATAAGACACTCAAAACACATGCGAATGTACTGGTCCACGTAGCGCTTTATCCGAAGAAACCAAGAGAGTTTCTTGATTTTTGTCATCGTTTGGTCTGTAGCAAAATGTCCCTGTGTGTCATGAAACTTGACGCACAACGTTTTGGGCATGCCTTTAGGCATTACGAAAAAAGTCGTCCATCTTCTTTCAAGTAGAATAGTTTTCCCTCTCTCTGCCGTAAGTCCTTGGCCTTGGCGCTCTCTTCTTGTTTCCTTTAACTGACTGGCTTTTCCAATGTTTCAGCAAGGTTCGCCAAATCTACATCGGAGCGTTGGGTGATCATAACTTCTTTCTCTAATGTCATCGTAAGGCACACTTCGATCCTTGTATCAACAATGCCATTGAGGGTGTCCTTCGGCGCTTCTACAGGTCCACGGCTCAAGTAGTCCACAATTGCAATTTTTTCGCTTGATCAGTGCTCCATCTCAAAGTGATACTTTAGGACTAAGTCGAACCACTTTGATATTTCTGGTTTAAGAGTCATGTGTGCATTTAAATACACAATTGCTTCAGAATCTACTACCAACGTAAATGAAATGCCTAAACGAAATGAACTAAGTCTTTCCATACTCCAGACATTCGTCATCAACTTCAGCTTTCCCGCATGGTAAATTCTTGCAGCATCAGTGGTATGTTTAGTAACACAGAACAACAAATGCCAGCATCCAAACTCATCTTGCTGTAGGATATTCCCCACAATTCCATGCCTGCTTGCGTCCGTGCAGGGCTCCGTTGGAGCCAAAGGGTTGTACAACTTCAGTACGGGTGGTGTTGTCAGTTCCTTTCGAAGCTTGTCGAAAGCTTCTTGCTGTACCACCCTCCATGTGAACTTCGTCTCCTTTTTGGTCAGACAAGTAAGTGGTGCTACCTTCAAGGCATAATAGGGATTGAATCGTCTGGCAAATACTGTTAGTCCCATAAATCTCCTTACACTGGGAACATCAGTTCGTCTGCTGGCGTCCAGTATGGCTTTTGGTTCACTTGCTTCACCTCACTTACCCTTGCTGAAGGTAGCCCTCCGCTATTTTAAAGATTAAGTAGTCAATTCAATCACATCCAAACACACACTTAGATATTAAATGTGAAGCATTTCTTAGAGAGCTCCGTGACTTTGAGCGTATCTATCTATCTATCTATCTATCTATCATCTATCTATCTATCTATTGACGCGTGTCTACATGTGGACGATAACGATGATGGGGCATTTAGTGGGCACGAGGTAGTGGGCCTCTAGCTTCTCTCGGGGCTGAAAAAGACGATCTTGTGACTGAGCTGTCGAGGACACGCTGCTTTCGTCGTCCCAAGGTGTATCTGTGTTGAATTCGCGTTGTACCGCGACACTGGTGGAGGTGCTGGGCCGCAACCCTGTCTGATGCTCCACACGCCCGCTGGGAGCCGCTCATCAAGTACAAACGCATTTTCACCTGTAGAAACACCGGTGCATCGCTCCAGTTGACGGTTGCGAGGCCTTGCGCCAGAGCTGACTCACTCACCGGAACATGCTAGGCACCGCACAGCTCAACCAATGGCCAACGCAAGCTCGCAACAGGTGCCCCAAGGCAGCTTTCCGATGCACCCATCTCAGGTGACCCTCTTTCAACCCCTCGTACCCGATCGCTTTAGTGGCGGTGCCCATGAAGACGTTCACGACTGGCTTGACCACTATGAGTGTGTTGCCAAGGTAAATCATTGGTCGGAACAGGAAAAGCTTTCACGCGCCTATTTCTACCTTGACGACGGTGCTCGTACTTGGTGTGAGAATAGAGAAGGCAATCTGTCAGCCTGGCCCGACTTTCGAGAGAAGTTCATCGATACCTTCGCCAATATCGATAGAAGGGACTGTGCGCAGCAGTTATTGGAGCTACGGGTTCAGAAACCCAACGAAACCGTTGCAATGTTTGCCGAGGACATGACTCGTCTCTTTCAACGAGCTAACCCGCACATGACGGAAGATAAAAAGTTGAGTTACCTCATGCGCGGTGTCAAGGAGCAGCTTTTTGCCGGGCTACTGCGCAACCCTCTGACTACCGTGGTTGGCTTCATTAAGGAGGCTACGGCTATCGAGCGGGCCCTTCATCAACGCTACAGGCAATATGACCGCATGTCCTGCAATGTCCCAATCAATGCTATCGCCATGGCGTCTGAGAGTCAGAGCTGCTTGCAAGACTTGATTAGGGAGATAGTTCGCGAGGAACTGCAGAAGTTGCGGAATCCTGTGGCTGAAAATCCCATCGCATCGATCGCTGAAATCGTACGCTATGAAATACACCAAGCGTTGTCTACGGCTAGTCCTGATGCTCAGCAGCGTCCTATGAGCTACGCTGCCGCTCTCCGACGTCCACCACCCGCTATGCCGACGCCGTACCACCAGGTGCCGATGGCCCCTTCGTATCCGCCGCAAGAGCAGACACTGATTCAACCACCAACGCTACAGCCATACAACCAGCCATCCACAGCCACCCCATGGGCATCGACGCGTCCACCGACCCAGAAAACAGATGAATGGCGCACCGTGGACAGGCGTCCACTATGCTTTCACTGCGGAGGTGCAGGACATATTGCCCGTCATTGCTGGCATCGAGGTGATTCATTCCGTCCTCAACGACCTTGGTTTGACGGTAGACGTGCCAATGACGAATACACTCCGCGCCGTGACGACACCTCTTTCTATGGAGCCCGTTATCACTTTGAGGACGGCTCTACCACTGCAGAGAAGGCAATACCTGCTCACCCTCCTGGTCCGAGACGTCAGTCCCGCTCTCCGTCCCCCGCGCGTTCGCCTTTGTCGCACCACCGCACCTATGCGAACCTTAATACAAGAAGGTCACCTAGCCCGCGCCGGGGAACCTGAGAGCGGCGACCTCCGGGGGCAAAGTTGCAGGCCATAAAGATAACGACAAGAAGCCCCCACAGCACGACGTCATACTGCCGATAAGCCGTGAAAACGATGAAATTGTGACTGCTGACCTTAGTGTTCTTCTCGACGGCCAGAAAGTGACAGCTTTAGTCGACACTGGTGCCGACTTCTCCATTGTCAGTCAGGACCTCGCCGACAGCCTCAGAAAAGTGAAGACGCCGTGGACGGGCCCTCATATAAGAACAGCAGGAGGCCAGTTATTGATGCCCTCGGGAAGATGTACCGCAAGAATTAACATCGGAGGTTCTCCTTTCACTGCGTCGTTCGTCGTTATCGCCGCATGCTGCAGAGACGTAATTCTCGGCATGGACTTTTTACGGGAATATGGTGCCGTCATCAACATACCAGATAGCTTGATTACGTTTTGCAACAGTTCGGGCTTACCCAATTCCCCAGAGGCGCAACCAAACCAACTGCGTCTTACTGATGACGATGTGGTTCTCCCTCCGAGGTCATGCACGCTTGTTTCTGTGGCCGCCGCTGCTCAGTTTGACGCCAAAGGAGTTGCGGACCGAATTAGCTCGCTGCTCTTCACCCACGGTATTTCTGTCGCACGAGGTATCGTCAGAGTTGCTGCTGGACGCACGGACTTGCTGCTGACCAATGTTAGTGCTGAGCGCCGGCATCTTCCTAAAGGCACGGCTGTCGCTTACTTCGACGATGTCATAGATGCCGAAGGCTGCTTGGCGGTAGTCGACGAGTCGCTAAATCTTGACTCAGCGCCTGTTCTGGACGTTAGCATTACTTTGCCAAAAGACGACCGACGCAGACTCCTTGAGTTACTGGCAAAATTTCAAGACTGCTTTTCGACAACATCAAGAGTTGGCCGCACGCCTCTAACCAGGCATCAAATAATTACCGAGGAAACGGCGAGACCTATTCACCAGAACCCTTGTCGCGTGGCTCCAAAAGAACGTGAAGCGATACAACAGCAGGTAGACAGAATGCTTGAATATGACGTCATTCAGCCTTCACAGAGCCCCTGGGCGTCGCCTGTAGTCCTCGTTAAGAAAAAGGACGGCAGCCTGCGCTTCTGTGTGGATTACCGGAAGCTAAATCAGGTGACCAAGAAAGACGTATATCCACTACCGCGTATAGACGACTCTCTCGACAGACTTCGACATGCTCGATACTTCTCTTCAATGGACTTGCGGAGTGGATATTGGCAAATCGAGGTGGACCCGAGAGACCACGAGAAGACCGCTTTTGTGACACCAGATGGGTTATATGAATTTAAGGTCTTGCCATTCGGTTTGTGCTCAGCCCCTGCTACCTTTCAAAGACTCATGGATACCGTGCTTTCTGGGTTGAAGTGGAAAACATGCTTAGTATATCTGGACGACGTCATAGTGTTTTCCGCGACGTTTGACGAGCACCTTGAAAGACTTGAGGTGGTCTTACGAGCCATGCAGTCCGCGGGCCTGACGTTGAAGCCTGAGAAGTGTCACTTTTGCTACGAAGAGCTGCGATTTCTTGGTCATGTCGTCAGTCATGCTGGTATTCGTCCCGATCCTGAAAAAATCGCAGCCGTAGACCAGTTCCCTATGCCGACTGATAAAAAGGCTGTCAGACGCTTTCTCGGCCTCTGCGCGTATTATCGACGATTTATCGCGGACTAACTCGCCTAACAAGAGAAGACGTCACCTTTGAGTGGAATAACGAAGAGGAAGCTGCTTTTAACGATCTTCGCCAGCGACTACAAACACCCCCAGTCCTTGCCCACTTCGACGAGAGAGCCCCTACGATGCTTCACAACGATGCTAGCAATGTTGGTCTGGGAGCTGTGCTTGTGCGCAGCAAGATGGCGCAGAAAGGGTAATCGCTTACGCAAGCAGAACGTTAACACGTGCTGAGGCTAATTACTCCACGACTGAGAAGCAATGTCTCGCCGTGGTATGGGCGGTTACAAAATTTCGTCCGTATTTATATGGCCGCCCCTTCAAAGTAATTAGCGACCACCACTCACTGTGTTGGTTAACTAATCTTAAAGACCCTACCGGCCGATTAGCGCGTTGAAGTCTCAGGCTGCAGGAATTCGACATGGCAGTCGTACATAAGTCAGGGAAGCGACATATGGATGCCGACTGTTTGTCCCGTTCACCCATTGAGTCGGCAACCCTACCCGAGGAGGAGGAAACATCATTTCTCGGTCTCCTCGACACGACCACCATTGCGCAGCAAGAACGAGACGACGCTGAGTTGCTTGGCTTAATTACCTACTTGGATGGCAGATCTCGGAAGGCGCCAAGAGTTTTCGCAAGAGCGTTGTCATCATTTTGTTTACGTGGCGGAGTACTCTATAAAAGAAATTTTTCGTCGACGGGATCTGCCTATCTGCTCGTCATCCCAGCAGCCCTTCGCACCGAAGTACTGAAAGCATGCCATAACGAGGTTACCTCTGGCCACTTGGGTTACACAAGAACGTTGGCCAGGGTACAGCAAAGGTATTACTGGCCAAGACTAACCACAGCCGTGAAGCACCACATTCGTACTTGTCTCAACTGCCAGCGACGCAAGTCACCGCCAACTAAACCAGCAGGCCTCCTGCAACCCGTACAGGTCCCAATGACTCCATTCCACCAGATCGGCATGGACATTTTGGGCCCACTCCCTACGTCTACTGCAGGCAACCGATAGGTTATCGTCGCGACGGATTATTTGACCCGTTATGCCGAGACAAAGGCTATCCAGAGAGGTACAGCAGCGGAGGTGGCAAGATTCTTTATCGAGAATATCGTACTGAGGCATGGTGCACCAACCGTCGTAATCACAGACAGAGGAACCGCAATTACAGCAGCTCTTTTGGACCATGTTTTGATGCTGAGTGGAACAACGCATCGTAAGACCACCGCATACCACCCACAAACGAACGGGCTGACAGAGCGTCTAAACAAAACTATTGAAGACATGCTTTCGATGTACGTTGACGTCGAACACAAAAAATTGGGATACAATTTTGCCTTACATAACGTTTGCATACAACACGGCCAAGCAAGAAACGACCCGCATGACACCTTTCAGCCTCGTTCATGGACGGGAAGTACGAACCATGTTAGATGCAATGTTACCGCACGAAGGCGACGACATCGTCCCGGACGCCGACACGTTTACACAACGCGAAGAAGAAGCTAGGCAACTTGCACGTTTACGAATCAGCCAGCAGCAAGACTACGATGGAGGCCGCTATAATGCTCACCGCAGAACAGTCGTCTACCAAACTGGCGACAAAGTATGGGTCTGGACGCCCATACGAAAACGAGGACTTTCTGAAAAACTCTTAAGAAGATACTTTTGACCGTACCTACTTGTGCGACGACTGAGCGATGTCACTTACGAAGTTGTTCCCGACTGTTCGTATAGTACAAGGCATCACCAGCACCATCCTGAACTCGGTCACGTAGTCCGCATGAAACCCTACGTCAGCGAGTGATTGCATGATACTTTAATTTAGAAAAAAAACTGCATTACAGACTGCGCATCGGGGCGATGCTCTTTGTGAGAAAGGCAAATGACGCGTGTCTACACGTGGACGATAACGATGATGGGGCATTTAGTGGGCACGAGGTAGTGGGCCTCTAGCTTCTCTCGAGGCTGAAAAAGACGATCTTGTGACTGAGCTGTCGAGGACACGCTGCTTTCGTCGTCCCAAGGTGTATCTGTGTTTTATTTGCGTTGTACCGCGACACTATCTATCTATCTATCTATCTATCTATCTATCTATCTATCTATCTATCTATCTATATATCTCTCTATCTATATATCTATCTATATATCTATATCTATCTATCAATTTATCTATTTATCTATTCATCTTATCTATTTATTTATTTATCTGTGTATTTATCTATCTATCTACTTATCTATCTATCTATCTATCTATCTATCTATCCATCTATTTATCTAGCTAATTATATATCTATCTATCTATCTATCTATCTATCTATTTATCTATCTATCTGTATATGACTTTTAGCTCTCCTAGCCGTTTCTATAATTGGTATCGATAACAACTTGGTGTGGCAGAACATAACTGTATGACGAACATATTAGAGTAGTCATAACATAAAAATCATAAAAATGTATGTAATGAATTTAATAACTTACATTTTATGGTCATGCAGCTTTTGCGAGGGTTTTGTTAAAATGACATGTTGCAAGACTAGTATGGTGTAACATAATTGCATTGCGAACACACAAGCAACAGACACTAAGAAGAGAATTCAGACATGCGCTTCATGTAACATGACCACATGTCACGCTCATGATGCACTCGTGGCCGTTTCGCAAGCGTCACATATACCAAATTTAGTATTATGATACGTGAATGGACGACCATTGTATGTTACTGATGCGAACATGATAATCATGAGGCCGTGTCACCGAATGGCATGACTACATGTCATCAACATGCTCCGCTTGCGACCGTTTCGCTAGCTTCACTTATACTCAATTTGTTATTTGGGGACGTGAATGCATAACGAAGGCACGATACTGTGCAAACCTGATCAACATGACATGCGTGTCATGTAACAGCCTGACTACACGCTACGCTCATGATGCGTTTGCGGCCGTTTCACTATCTTCACAAGCACCAAGCTTGGTATTACGTGATGCGAACAGACGGCATAAATAAATGACACATCCAAACATGATAATCAAAACACGCGTGTCACATACCATGACTACATGCCGCACTCGTGATGCGCTCGCGGCCGTTTCGCTAGCTTCACATATGCCAAATTTGGTATTACATAACGTCAATTGATAACGAACGTATGTCAATGGTGCAAACATGATAATCATGAGATACGTGTCATGTGAGAATATGACTAAATGCCACATTCAAGGCGCCAATACATTTCAACGTGATGCGGTGCGCGTGCTCACCGGCGCTCATTTCGTCGCGTCACGCCAGCGTTGCCACGCTATGCGCTGGTCCTGCCATATGCTCGCAGGTTCGTGCTCTGCGGCGATGCTTTGACGCATGCGCGTTTCAGCGTGTCCGATGTCCTTCCGTCACGAAAAGAGAGAGACGCATGGTTGTCTGGGTAACGCATCGGCACGGATCGCAGCATGTTGCATTTGGCACCGGTTGCCGTCGGCCGCACCGATGGACGCTGGTCACGCTGGTCACGCTTTGCGTCAGGCTATAGAGTGCTCTGTTTCGCTATCATAGCATTGCTGTGCCCGTAGTGCGCGCGCGTCAACGCTACACTGGAGTATATTGGGCGCTCGAGGCCGTTTCGCTAGCTCCCCATACACCAAAATTCGGTATACGTAACGTCAATAGATGACGAAACATATGGCTGGAGGAAAGATGATAATACTGACACTCGTGTCATGTACGAACATGACAACATACCACGCTCATATTGTGCTTGCGGGTGTTTCGCTAGCTCTACATATACTAAATTGTGTATCACGTGACATGAATAGATGTCGAAGAGAACTGACACATCCTAACAAGACAATCTTGACACGAAAGTCATAAACGGCATCATTTACTTTCACCTCGTATCGTCGTCCTGATATTAAAGTGAGATATCAACCTTTCTAAATCGAGCTTCGCATATCATTGATTTCCACTGTACATGAGATCTGCCAATTTTTTTCAGGGTTACTCTAGCACCATGCAGGGAGTCCAACACTTGTTTGAGTCAAACCAACAAATCTTCTCAATTCTTTGCTGAAACCAACAGGTCGTCCATGCAACACAATACTACAGTGTTGCGCAGCGATCCGAGTACCTTGTTCATTAGGCGTTGAAACACAGCAGCGCCATTTCTCAAACCGAACACCATGCGTTCAAACTGCCCGGTTTCATGAGGCGTGGTGAATGCAGTCTTGGACTTCGATTTCTCTTTTAGTTGAAGTTGAAGGTATCCGTTTGCAAAGTCTAACACATAGTACGTCTGTGCGCCGGAGAGTCGTTGCGATTGGTTATCAATGATTGGCAAGGTAAAGTGTTTCGGCACCGTTTGACTATTTACCCGACGGTAATCTATGAGTAGACAATTCTCTCCTTTCTTATTTGTCGCCAGCAGCACTGCACTAGCATACGGTCAAGATGTTTCGGCTACGATGAGTCTCCTTTGAAACCTTGACAAATTTTTAGATCGCCTTTCTTCTTTGTTAGCCGTGTACAGTTTGCAGTTAACTAGGCTGCTCCCGAAGCGCTCTGTAATCGTCATCTCTAGTTGATTACAACAGCCCAACTCTGACAATTTCAGCGCAAGTCATTTCCTATGTTTATTCAACAATTTCGGCAGTGCGTCAACTTTCTGTTCATTGGCAGCCTCTCCGACGTTTACCAGGCTTCGGTAAATGGACTTCTGCTAAGGCACAAGTATCACGGGAATTAAGTCTTCGCTCCCCGATAGCAGCTCAGCATGGGCCAACAAACTTTCCTTGACCAGCCGGTATCTTCATCTTGTCGTTCAACATGGGTATCTGAACCATTTCGTCTTCAACAAGAAGTTGTATTTTCTTCCCAGTTCCCGTGGGCAATACAACATTTTCTTCACTCCTATTTGTCTCCACTGTCACCCAACACACAGTTATTTTGGGCATCACAATGGTGTCCTTGACACGAAGTGGTTCCTAAAAAGGCTTCATCTGGGCGAGGTCAATGTTGCAAAACAGAAGATCATCTCGGTAGCATTTTCTGAGTTCATGTCCCATGCGAATGTATGCAATGTGGTCCTGTTTCGTCCAGGTCCTAACAAACATCACCGCACAGGCAAGGCACTGCTGAGAACAACAACCTTGATGTTATGGCATAACACATCATCAATTTTTATGTCAACCTCCGAAGTTCCAGTAAACTATAATGTAGTTGTAGCAGGGTTTCCTAACCCGTTCAATGCTTTGGCCTTGCAAAGAACGTGCTGGTGGTTGCACCGGTCAACCGCTTGATGCCGCAAAATACAGTATGAACTTTCCGTTTCAATCATCACGGAGAGCTGGGGTGTACTATTGATGATTGCAGTCTTCAGGAACTGAGATGGACCACTGTCACTTGTTCGGTCCTTATTCACCATGTAGTTCCCAGCAGAGTTTGTCTTCGAACAGTGTTTCGCTGTGTGCACGTACCTTCCACAGCTGTAGTATTTTCGCTCAGACTGATCACGCTTGCGAGGTTCTAGCGTTTTCTTCAACGGTCTCCACCATTTGCTTGGTCAATAGCGCGTGCATTTGTTATCGCTTGCTCTGCTGGACGCGTGGCACTCTGAGATTTGGAAGGCGAAGTTTTCGAATAAGGTGTTGCAGTACTTGGGTCACCACCGTGTGGCTTGGCTTCTAAATACTGCCGCAATCTGGCTTTGGTTATTCGCTCCAGTTTTCGAAAATCTGCCAGCAATTTATCCTTGTTCTTGGGATTCTCCGCCGACATCGAGATGCGTGCATCCTTGAACCGCAGCCTCACCAAGACTTGCTCTTTGGTATCCTACATACTGAGGCCTAATGCTCTACATAATAACGCCTTTTACAAGAAAGTATGCAGTGATAGATTCTCCCTTCATCTGGACACTTTCCTGCCTTCGCTTCCGCTGTTGGGACATGCTTGTCTTGCCCACAAAGGTCTTTTTGAAGTCTACATTGAAGTCCCTCCATGTATTAAGGTCATCGATACGGGCCTGAAACCAAAATAGAGTGGGTTGCTTCGTGTAAGTCTAGCGTTTTCGAGTCTGAAGCTGTCCGGCCAGCTGTGCAGGCCAACATGGAATTGATACTCGATCATCGATCGTCGCAGACCTCAGCCATTCGTCATGACCGTATGTGAAGAACAGAAGCGCTTCGTCACTTCATACCGAGACCAGCATCATTACAGAACCATAGACTTACCTTTTCATTCTCAAATACATTGGAGCAGCGGATACACAGAGTAACACAGCTGTACAGAGCAGCGAATGTACACAGCAGCAGACCTGTACAGGACTGGTTCGACCTGTTCGAGTTGCACGCTACCGCTGCCTCTTTGTCAGAACAGGAAATGACGACAAACTTCACTGACTACATCATTGGTGAGGCTTTCAAATTTGTTCTAGTACACATCTTTGAACACGACGAATCTTGAAAAAAGTATAAAGAAGATATGATTGTCGATTGGATACAACAATGAAGACCCGCTTACGACTCGCCATCTGAAAGCAATCTATCTCAGTTGTCACAACCACCAGCAGCATTCACACATGTGAACCCCCAAAATTTGTCGGCCATTCCGATTTTGTCAAGACCAATGAGAGCATCTGCTAGCTGAAAGACAAAAAGATATGTTTTCACGAAGAGGTAATCTTCCTCCGCGCTTTGCTACGGCACGAAAATCAACCTTTCCGTTTTTAGTGCACCATAGGAATCGTGTTAAGGAACTATTCAGTGCACTCTAGTTCCCGCTTGGCCCATCACCTAGTTTTTCGTCACTTGCTCCTTCAGTTGCTTTCATTGGCTACTTCATGCCTCATACGCTGGCTATGATCAAGATAGAGCAGCAGAATTGGTAAGATACTAGACACTTCTAGTTGGGCGTACATAACGAGGCTACGTACGCAACACTGCCACGGAAGAGAACTGCGGATGTGTGGTGCTTAGCGTATGTATTCTAGAGATGCATGTCTACGCCCATAACAAGATGTCGCGCACGTAACGCAGCACCATGACCTCCTCTATAAAGTGTATAGAAGGCCGTGCGCAGCGCTTACTACGTTACGTTCTTGCGAGACGCCGGAGATATTAAAGCTGCATCGGCATTTGACACGGTCAGGAACAGCCGACACTATGCAAGGCATGTGTACTTCACAATGAAAGGCGATGTTTTAATGCCAGCTGAAGTGCATTCAAGTAGCGCGTTGCGGCATCCTGATGATGCAGAAGAAATTTCATGGCGTCTCATGAAAATCTTTAAGAATCTTCTTTATATATTGTGTGCGGGAACGCGCCTCCTTTTTCCAGGCGCGTCGGCAATTGAACCCGTGAATAAAACGGCAGCTTGTACGTAACACACCTTATAATTGCGCTGGTAGTACAATGTAACGTCTTGAAATCCTGGAACACGACCACTTGGCGGAGGTTACGCTCAGCCTCGTCCCCAGAAGCGCTGGCGAGAAGGCTGGGGTCGATCTAGTCTGGCTGTTCCCGATAAGACGCTGTTCTGACATTGCTCACCCAAGTTCAAAGCAGCAAAGATAAACGTGCGCTTCAGTACACCCAGGAACCGTGCTAAAGATCTACATAGTGAACGCCACGGCCTGACTTGTACACTGGTGGCCCTTACCCTGGCACTCAGGATATTTTTCGTGCAGATCACAGAGGCCAAGTTATTACTAGGATCTAGTATGAGCATGCTTCCAACGTCGGTGGTGCTGGTAAGCATTCGAAACCCTCGCATCTTCCATAGGACTTATATAATTGAGTGAAGCGCATTATTGTGCGTTAAACTAAATGTGTTTTAGCCCGCTTCGCTTGCACCATGTGCAACGTCATTTTCACAGCCTACGCAACTTCTCCAAACGCCCAACTAAAAGTGTCTACTCAGCCAAGCCCTGCGCCTTCTGTCCTGATTAACCCGTAAAAACAGCTGAGCTCCTTACTTACGCAGACAGACAGAAATTGCCTAGTAAATTCCGACCAAACCATGGCTCTCACTGTGTCGCTTATCATGTACGTCGGCCTGAAGTGTAATACACATAAACATACAGAACGAAATGCGGAAATAGATTGTAAAAAATTCAAATAGCTACACTTCTAAACGACATTATTAGGGAACATAACAGTGACATATGTAGCATATCAATAAAATAATTTTGATTGGTGTTTATATAATGATGTGATTCAGCAAATATCTTTTTTGCCTGCATTGTATTCTTTCATTTAGTTTCTTTATGCACAATGTGAAAACCTGTTTTATTTTGGTTGTTCTAGTTACACGTCTTCTATGCTACCCTGTGTACTAGGGGGTCAGAGATACTCAAGCTCTTGTCACAGCTTTTACCTTCCCTGTTCGTAACATGTTTCTGAAGCGGAATAAAATTTCGGGTTCAGTTTACTACCACAACAATGGAAACACGCTGTTATGTTATCGTGATTCTAAAACCAGAAAAGAAATATGATTTAAAAAATATTCGGCTTACGTTTTTCACATCATTTCTAAGAAAGGTGTTCAAAGATAAGTAGTCATGTTGAAGAAAACAACTTCATGTCAAACGCCATGTCTGGCTTCAGCTTCGGAAATTCAAAGCGATTGCCAAAACTCTCCGCGAATGGTGTCGGCAATCGAATTCATTTGGAGCTGCGACGAAAGCAACAGGTTCCGTTGCTCCTCCCACAAAATCTGTTTGAGGGTATCACGCAGTTCTTTCGTGCTGAGGGCATGGGCTTCAGCGTAGTTGCCTGTTGAAGAGCGATGGAGCGCATTTCGAATGCCTTCTCGATAGTCGAGGCCTCCGTGCGGATTCGTTAACCGTCTTGGGCAGGTTGCACACAAGTCCAGCAAACAAATCTTGCTTCACACCCCGCATGAGGAAACTGAGCTTCTTGTCCTCACCCATGGCAGAATCGATGTACCGAAACAGTTGCGCCATCTCTTCTGGGAAGATGGTGACAATCTTTTTGGGCAGCTGCACCCGGGTTTCGGGCTAAGCAATTACTCTTTGCGGGCAACGCTTGTGAAAGTTCTCAGGAATGCACCACAAAAAATATTCCAGGATTAAAAAGCTGGCTTCCGGTTCTCGACCCAGGTCTTCGCCGCGTATTCCAGGTAAAAGTACTTGCGACGCAACTTTTCTTCATAGTGCCACTGGTTCAAGGCGGCCACTAGGTCCTACGTCTCCAGCCAAGTCTCCGACGGTAGTTATAGCGCGAGAACAGAACGACAAAAAAGGGACAAGAAAGAAACGAGCGCTCGTCTCCTTCTTGTCCTTTGTCATCGTTCTGTTTTCGCGCCATAACTACGGTAATGCGGTACGAACTAGCCCAAACCACCACCCTTCCAAGTCTTCGGTTCTTCAAACGATGAACCGTGGATGATCGGTGGCTCCTTTAGCTGCTGCATTACGACCATGGTGGCCACTGCTACATGGGCTGTCATAGTTGTCGCAGTAGTGGTTGTGGCCTTTGGCTTGCTAGTATTATCGAGTAGAGCCCCGTACTCCGGAAGTTGTCCTTGTTGCTGTCGGCTTCCTTGCAGGTCGAGGTTGGCAGGAATGTTTGCTTCACAGTTGGAACTTGGCTCTCGACTGGAATATGTCACGGGGTCGTGACGTCGGCCAAACGAGCAGACAGTTTTTTTAATAATAAACTGTTTATTTAGCTGTACATGCGGCAACGCCAAAGAAAAGTCAGATTACAGTAAGACACTGGCACTGATAGCGGCGGGCAGAACGTCGGCCATCAATCAACTGACGAGTGGCGATGCGTGTCGGCATTATCCACTTGCTATCGAATATTCCAGAGTAATCACTAGCGGCGACGTAGGTTCTAGTATAATCTGTAAAGGTCACAAATTTGAAGTATTCCTAACAAAATTATCTACCACCCTGAAGCTTTCTGAACAGTGTAGGCGTGGTCTGCGCTGAGAATTACTGACAGTGAAACGGGGTGATAACAGAAAATGACGAGAGGATGTGGCAATATGTAGGATTGCTCATGCACAGTGCATTGGCGTTTCATTTAAAGTAAGGCGTGTGGATCCTATTGCGTGCTTCGGCCATTTGTTTGTCATTGCCACCCAAGAGCACAACTTTTCTGATTATTTTCGTCAGACAACGATCGGCAACCAGGTAATGCCACGGAATGGTTGTGTTGCTGCCTGTACTTCTCCAGGCATGTACACCTCGTCGTTTAACGACTGGCATGGTGTCTACTAGAAAATTCACGGCTCATCTTTTGCCGTTTGATACTAAATTTTAGCACATGTTTGTGACAGGTTTTTACTTGGACAACCAAAATCTCGCTTTTCGTTTTTGTCTATCATTACGTACGACGCATTGTTTTTTTAGACTCGCAGTCGGCTGCTTTATGTCCAATACATCAGCATGATTTGCATCTCTCAGCATGCGTTGATGCATTACGACAATCAAGAGCCGTATCCGCTACGGTTGCAGAGAAAGAAAGTCGGCGGTTGCTTGTTCTGGAATACAATAGTTCGTTTATTTATATTCTTAACTTGATCTGTGACCTTTGACCTGCTGTTTATGCCCTTGGCTTCTAGAAAACTGTCAGCGGTATCCTCAAGGGAAGTAAGGGTTTTGCATTTCCTTTCCTTCGGAAAGATAACTAGCTTCGGGCCACAACAACGCAGGAACTACTCGCTAACGACGTGGTCTGGTAGGCCCTTAAATATTTAAGCAACGCCGGCCATCTCGATGCTATTGTCAAAATAGTTGGATATCGGCGCGACAAAACGCTTCCCTGTCTCACCATCTTGCCGTTGCACCTTCCAAAACTTCTCATTTTATTCCTCGGATGTAAACCTGAACCATGCACTAGTGCCTTCTTAGCCTTCTCATAGTCGAGGGAGTCTGCTGTGGTCATACGTCCAATCACAGTCAGTGCCTCTCCAATCAAACAAATTCTTATGGCGACGGCCAATTTATCTCGAGGCCAGTGCTGTCTCCTGGCTACGTGCTCGAACTTCTGCGGTTACGCATGGCGATCGCCACGTCGCTAATAAAATAGGGGCAGTAACTTCTGCGAGTTCTGGCCAAGAGGGGTTGCTGATGAGGCGAGTGCTTCCGCTGCAGATGGCTCACGTGGGGCACCCTCCTGAAGCTTGAGCTTAAGCTGCTTCAGGATATCGAGCTGCCTTAGTCCGCTAACCGCTGCCTCTCTGCTGCTTCTTTCGCTGCATCTCGCTCAGCCGCGCGTTTGGTTCCTCTGTCTAATCTGCTCTCTTTCTATCCATTCGCGCAGCTCTACGCCAGACAATCCCAACTGCGTAGGAATGACTGCTGGTTTATTGACATCTACGTCGGTCGTCAATTGCAGCTTCAATACATATGAATGTTGGTCTCCACGTAAGGGAATTATTTACTAATAAATTCTGGCAGGCTTGCCAGTTTTGGGTTTTTTGCCATTTGAACTAATTTACGGCAGGCACGTGTGTGGACCTCTAAGCGTCTGCAAGAGGTTTGGACAAATGAGGACACCCAGCATGATGTGCCAACAACCTACACCCACAGATTTTAACAAACTGAACATGAAATGGGAAGAGCCATTTACCTTCTCGGAAGTTAGGAACCAGCTTGACGACGTGAATTTCTTTCGTGGAAAGACAAAAGTAATTTACATCAACATGCTGAAAAAGTACGAAGTGCGGGAAATACATCTTGATCAAGTGGCAATAGTCACCTCTGTCAGCGATTCACCACCAGACATGGATGTTGCTGTGAATGATTCGGAAAAGGGTATCTCCACTCTCAATCTATGCAAAACACTGAAGGCTGCAGACGTGAAAATACCAAACAACTCAACTTACCAACAGCATGAATATGCTCCGCAATTGTGCCATGCATACGCAAAGATATTTTCGCATCTGCCAGGCAAAAATGAGCTCGTTCAATGTTCACTTTAGTTGGTATACAAAAAACCGGTATTCTATTTTCCTGGCTTTGAGACAAAATGTGGAAGCCGAGGGACAAGAGATTCTGTGACTAGGCATGATTGCGAAATCAGTCTTCGTATCACGCACTGATCGTCGTAGTAAATGAACCTGACCACACGATTTGGTTGTTCACCCATTTCAGGGAACTGAACGAAAGTTGCTCTTTGAAAGTGATCTGATACCCAAGATTGTCATTATCTTTGCACTAGCACGGAAGCAGAAGTTTCTTTTTTTGAAGTTTGACTTAATAAACGATTACTGGCAAGTACCCATGGCATCCGGAATCTGTAAAAGTACAGCATTTTCAAGCACATCAGGACTCTACAACTTCATATATATGCTGTTAAGAATTCACACGATCCCAGTTGTCTTTGCACGCTTAATAACTGCAGTGTTAGCAGATGTACCAACGTTCATTACTGCTTCGACTACGTAGTGATAGCCACTGCGCTACCTGGATACACCATGCTGAGGCAGTGCGACACGTTTTTCAGAAGATACATGATGCAAACTTTACAAATATTCCGAACAAGAATCAGATAGGTGAAAGTGCTATTACCGTCCTTGGACACCACATTGAAGGTACGAAAGTTGAACCATTGATGAAGACACTTGACAAAATTTGAAGCACACTTAGAACAATACAAAATACTGCAGTCTTTACTCGCCCTAATGGTGTACTACAGGCAGTGAATTTCTAACTACACTGAGATTGCCAAACCCCTCACTGACCTCACATGGAAAGACAATGATATATAGTTCTAAGGGGCCACTTCAAGCAAAAACTTCCACCGTCCTCAAGCAAAAACTTGCCGCAAGTTCCATACTTAGAGCCCCGGACATCGCGAAGCCTTTCGCGAAACCTCCTTCCTAGAGAAACAGGCTATTAAATCATTTAACGGGATTGTTCAGCGCTGGCCTGGACCATGCAGAAGTCCCAGAATTATCATTGCGGTAAGAGTTTTGTCATGCAATGCGATTATCAGCCATTGCACCTGAACAGCCCTGTCCTACGGTGGAGTTTGTTGACGCAAGGGCACCCTTTTACGGCAAAATACACAAAAGGTTCGATTAATGTAGGGCTGACTGCTTAAGCCGTATAGGTAATGTCGCATTTTGTGTTGGGTCACTTCGTATTCATACGGTTGACTTGTCCTTTTTATCGTACATTTGTGAAGTGTAAGTGCTACGAGGACTTTCCTTGAACTATGCGCCCCACCTCCCTTTGTTTTATAGAATAGTTGTGGACAACTGTCCTAAGTGGTGGCAGTTGTGATGATGTGAATAACGGTGCGTGGCCGTGAGAGTACGACGAGGCCGCTGGTCATTATCGCCGTGTGGTCACAAGCGAAAGGCAGTTCATCATGATTGAGGCAGAAAAAAAGAACACGGACGGGAAATAATAAGAAGAGCTAAGACGATAGCGCACACATCGGTGACGGCAGTTCGCTGAGTTCCTCGGTGCACCAGCAGCCTGCTATTCGAGCGACCTGGTGTGACTATTCCGGTGGTGGCGAGATCTCGCGCTTGGTTCCTGGGTGCACCAGCAGCCAGCTGTTCGAGCAGTCTGATGCAACTGTTCATCGGCACCGAGATCTCGTGCTTCGTTTGTGGGTGAACCAGCAGCCTGCTGTTCAAGCAGCCTGGTCTGACTGTCCAGCGGCGCCAACGTTCCGTCCTTTGCTCCTTGGTGTGCCAGCAGCCTGCTGCCCTAGTGGCCTAGAGCGGGTGTCCCGGAGCAACCACAGGCGATGCCGCAGCTGGAAGCGGCTGCCTTACTGCCAGCCAGGCAAAGTAACAACCTGGGATTAACTGGCCGTTACGACTCCCTGCCGAGCAGACACAGCCGGGATGCACGCGATGATGAGCCATCGCAACCTTCTTCGGGCCACGAAGCGACACCGCCACGACGGTGACCAGCACGGTAACCACGACGAAAGCGTCAGGAGGTAAAGTTAGTAATGGCAAGTCGCGAGAGTAGATAGATGGTTAATTGCCGAACAGCATTTAGGCTTTAAATATTTCGGGTTTTTCTAGTGTTGTCAGTGTCGTCTGTTTTCTTGTTTGAAAGTCCTGATTGCCGAGTAAATTTAATGAATGGATCTTGGACGCGCACTTGATCGCGTTTCCATCACACTCGGCGAACAGGGACAGTAGCTTCTACGGATTCAGACCTGAAGGGCCTACGGTTTCAGGCCTGCTGATGGTGTGAGTGCTACCGCCGCGGATGGCTTACGTAAGGCACCCTCCTGAAGCTTAAGCCTAAGCTTCAGGATCTCGAGCTGCCTCTCACCACTGCCTTTTAGCTACTTCTTTGGCTGCATCTTGCTCAGCCGCGTGTTCGTTGTTTAGTCTAACCTGCTCTCTTTCGACCCACTTACGAAGCTCTGCGCCAGACAATTCTAACCACGTAGCAATGACCGCTAACTTATCGAGATGCATGTCGGTCGTCTAGTGTTGCATGAATACCTCCGAATGTTGGTCTCCACGTTATAGATTTTACTGGCGAATCTTGACAGGGTAGCCAGATTATGATGAAAACGCAATTAGATGTGGGCCTAGGATCCATTCATTAAATGACTCGGAAATCGGGGTTTTCAAACAAGAAATACAGACGACTTTATAGACAACACTAGAAACAACGGGAAATATTTACAGCCTCGATACCCTTTGGGAATCAATCGTTCATCTACTCTCGCGACTTGATACGCAATCCTACACTCACCTTCTCAGGTTTTCATCGCGCTTGCGGTGCTCGTCATCGTCGCAGCGGTGTCACTGCGTGGCCCGACGAAGGTCGTGATGGCTTATCACAACGTGCACCCCGGTTGAGACAGATGGGCCGGGAGTCGTAACAGCCGCTTGATCCCAAGTTGTTACTGTGCCTGGCTGTCAGTAAGCCAGCCGTTTCCAGCTGCGGCATCGCCTATTGTGGCATCGCCTACTGTCGCTTGGGGACACCCACAACAGGCCACTAGGGCAGCAGGCCGCTGGCTCACCAAGGAGCCAAGGACGCAATGTGAGCGCCGCTGGTAAGTCAGACCAGGCTGCTCCAACAGCAGGCCGCTGGTGCACCGAGGAACTCGACGAACTGCTGATGCCGATCTCTGCCCGCTCTCTTTGCGCTCATCATCATCTGCTCTTCGCTTGTTGCTACACGTTGATCATCGTCTCCAGCTGCCCCCTCGCACCGTCACGGCCAGGCACCACATTCCACATCATCACAGTGCCACACAGTTACTTGCCCCTTTACAAGGAGGCCAATCACAGCATTCACTTGGCGGCTTCAGAAATGTGCTGTCAGGACCTTTCGTTTGATTTTATTACTCCGTGTTTAATTTATTGGCACTTTTGCCTGCATATAGAACTGCTATGGTTTATTTGACGGCAGTCCTGCTTGAACACCCTAAGGTTATCAATAGACTGCGGTTGTTTCTTGCGTTGATCTACGTCGCCTTGAGCGTGAAATAATTGTTTACTTACCTTTGCATTCCAGAAACGACTATTGATTGTCGCTCTCACGCACTTCCGCATGCTTACTACATTGGCTCAGTTTTCCCATAAATCCCATGTTAGTTTTTTCACAAAAAAGCTTTTGTAGGGTTCGGCGGTACGATGCATGAGACAGATAGCTCCATGCGTAACATGAATACGTGTCTCACCACTGCTGGACCGTCACGTATTGCTGCAAGACCAATTATGTGGGCATACGATCTGAACTTTAGCTTTCGCACAGACGGCGTCGCACTGTTCTGTATGACGTCGGAATTGATAACACTGCTGTTTTGTAGAGCGAGTTAAAGCGCGTGAGGACTGCCGTTGATCGCCGCTCTTAGCAAGGCCACGCACTTTCCTCGTCGCGCGAAAGGCGCAAGAAGACCGAAGACAAGCAGAAAAATGAGTAATTTGACTTTATCTACTGACAAGTGTGTAAATGACAGCAGATGGTTGGTATCTTGATACGGATTTCGCTCAAGTCGAGGGTTATCCAATCAAGCTATAGACATTAGGTAGGGACTTTCACTCGTTACAGCTGCCGTGTTT
This sequence comes from Rhipicephalus annulatus, assembly GCA_013436015.1. Taxonomy (NCBI): domain Eukaryota; kingdom Metazoa; phylum Arthropoda; class Arachnida; order Ixodida; family Ixodidae; genus Rhipicephalus; species Rhipicephalus annulatus. Next base: position 374,678 of record WOVY01010439.1, read on the forward strand.
ACTAGATAGTTAGCTGCTAGCTTTTGTTCATAAGCATTCGATCTCTTTGCTATCGCATTCATTATTCACCCTCACGGTAATCTCTGCATTGTTCAATGTCATGATAATATGAGACGGTTAATTCCTCGGGTGAATATGGAAGTGTCAAATTGCCCATTAAATTATTCAATTTCAGCCTCACTGTTCCGTTAGCTGCACAGTAGTGGAAGGTGAAATAGGTGTGACTTTTGAGGCTGCTTTAATAACAACATTAGTATCTGCAAATACACATAATATATCTCTTTGTTTTTTCTCACAGTCCAGCGAAGCGCCTTCGTCACTGGCAAAGATACGACTCAATACCGCTCCGGCAAGAAGGGCGGGCGGAGGCGTGCCCTGGACAAGTCGGAGGTGAGGGCCCCGTCATCGATGGAGGAAGCACGGCGACGGCTTCTGCATAGGGCCAAGATGAAGTCCCTGATGATAACTGTGGTCATCGTAGCCGCGTTCATCATATGCTGGACGCCGTACTACTGCATGATGATCATCTTTATATTCCTGGAGCCCGATGAGCAGCTAACTGAAGAACTGCAAACCGGAATATTCTTTTTTGGCAGTTCCACGGCCATGATTAACCCTCTCATTTACGGTGTCTTTCATTTGCGGCATCAGCGACCTTCAAGGGGATCACGTCAGTTCAACAGTAGCGCCGCTTCTCGTGCGGTAGACCACTCGACATTACTGCTCGCGGGCTCGCTCAACAAGGCACCTGCCACTCCAGTCGCATCGGCGACGGAGCCTCAGTGTGATGACGACTCAGCAATAAAAGCACAAGACTGTTGCACTCGTGAAACCACCATCGCCTTAAAAGTGGGAGACGGCTGCCTGAAACGGACAGTGTCCTATTCTTCCTCGATGATCCAGCACAGGAAAGAAAAGAGGCGAGAAACAGAAGAAGCTCAGAAGAGCCACACGGGTTGACGCAAACCCCAGGACATTACAGTTGTGCGCGTCCGAGTGCATGTGCGAAATAAACATTTGTCTGTGTCTGCGAAACAATGAGTTGTCATCAGCCATAAGTGGATGGGTACTATGAAAGATTCAGAGTTATCATTGGAAGCAAGTGTGCCTCTCTACTTGTGATCAGCATCTGAAGTTCCTTGCGGAAGCAGTTCAACGCCAACATAGGCAGACTTCTTGAAAACGGTGCGACACTATTGTTTTCCGTCAATTGCATGGTTTAAACATAGTAAGGTACTGAGTGTATTGTGTGGTCGTCACGGTTCTTGGTCGTAGTTTTCCATCAATTCTTGACGTGCTGATCTGCTAGAACTGCGCAAACATACGAAGTACGCACCTGATGACATAAATATATTGATACCCTGTATAACGCCAACGCTCACAGAAGAATCGTTGCCATGTGTATAGTCAAATGTCCTAACGCGATGGCGTTAAAAAACTCGTTTCGCGAAAATTCCGATGTCATCGGCGGTGTCAGAGGTTGTGAGCGAAAAATTGTCATCTTATTCATGACTGCAAAAACTGAGAATGGTGCAAATAAAATACATAAATGGGAATCGAACCAGTGCTTTTTGGAGTAAGCGGAAATTGAACCCCAACGTTTTACATCGCAAGAGAATGTTCTACCACACGGCCACGCCTATGCTTCTGAAAAGGAGTGAAAAGAACTTCGTATGCTTAGAAATGCAGTGAAACTTGCTTCGTGCTTCAAAAACACACGCGTATTGTATACATGCTTCACAATGCAACATGAAGTATTGCAGTAATATTGCGTGGTACAAGCGTCCAAGGCCAACGGGTGTCAGAATGTGTGAGTATCATATTGGCTCTGAAGTTAAAAGTCATTAGGCCACTAAAAAAGGTGCACGCTATTGCGACTATTCCCTAAAGGCCACGTATAGTGTGTGCAAAGCACAATAGAAAAGGTTTCATGCACTAAGTGTTTAAAATGCGCACTAGGAACAGCATGCCACTACTACGTTCAACTTCTCAAGGCGAAGCCTTAGGGTCCCTTTTTTTTCTGTTTTTCATAAGCAGCGACGTCCGCGCACCCGCACAATGGAAATGTAACCCTGCGTAGGGTTTATATTTTCTATTTTCATCATAGTAGTAACATTCGCTTTATAAGATAAGTTAAGATGTTAAAACAGCATGCCTTCGAATAGATAGTTTTTTGAATGTTCAACAAATACTGCACTGCCCTCCAATTTCAGCGAAACGAGCAATGAAGAGCCCTTCAACATCGCGTTTTCAAAGACGCGCGAGCGACTTCCACATTGCCTTCGCTACCCTTCACACAAGAAATGTACCCTCCTCACCACCTATTTGTCAAAACACCTGAAAAATCAGCGCTTCAGCCGATGTGGATTTCACACTTCTCGGCTACAAGCTGCTATCACCGCTGGCGCAGTTGTAAACACACAAAATGAAGTAATATCAGTTGATAGCGCATGATTGTCAAGTGAGAGAATGCAGAATGAATGGGCGGCTGCATGACAAAGCAATGCAGGTGTCAAACTAGGTCTGCTATTTCGCGTACATGAATATTAACGAATTAGAGCATGTACCCTATATAGATCCTGAGAATCACTGTCTGCACAACAACGAGCGCAAAAAAATAAGAAATATCAACAGATAGTAATGTGCTCGTTTTCTATACACAGATAGGCTGGCGACGTGCCCTCTATACAACTTGTTCCGCTGAAATTTTATTGTTTTCGTTCGCACCACTGGTTGTAGTGAAAAATTATCTTCTTCTTTATGATGAAAAAATGACTAATAAAAAAACTGGGTCCTACTGAGGATCGCACAGAGGCGGCCTGCGTGGCAAGCATGTGTTTTACTATGGAACCGCAATATTTGTTGAAACTGCCTAAGAAAAAAACAGGCTATATGAATGTCATCTAGTGGAATCGTATAATCGCGTCAGGCTTCAATACATGAATATTGAGTTAGAAGTGGGTGTTTTGGAGCCCCAGCTATTAAAAAGCGCTCAGACATACTTTTACATTATCATTAGCTACAGCTAGTCGCGTTAATAGGGAGGCAATCGCTGGTCTGATTCCAAGCTCTACACGTATCGGCCCCCCCAAACGCACCACGAAAGCACGGACATTTTAGGGTTGGTTGTTTCTGTGCAGCAGCGAACGCCGGCTGTGGTGTAAAGAACGAGGCAAAGCCGAAAGTTGAAAACAAAACAAAAAGATATTCTCAGATAAGGCAAAGCTAACAACGCATAAATGCGCACGCTCAGTAGTTATCACATACATTACCACAAGAATCTCAAGATTGTTGTTGTAGACTGTTGTCGACTACATTCAAAACTACGGGTACAAACAACGCGCGCTTCAATGCAATCTCATGTATTAACCAAGAAGCCTATTGACACAAATGTTCCTTAAACGTATTCAGTCCAAATTCTTTAAACAAAACTGGAATGCTACTCTTCAAGGAAACACTCAGTCTAGGGCTGGTTGTCGGCCCACTGCGTTCGAGATTTCTCTTCCAGAAAACTTTCATGATGTCAACTGTCCGCACTTCAATAACGAAAATCCGTCGCCAGAAACACAAACGCCACTGATGCAATTCTACTGCAAACACGTCTTTCCCACTGGTAACATACAAACACTAACTGCATCGCCTTCTTGGTCAACAGAAGAAGCCGTCATTACTTGCGGAACAGTGTCCTCATCTCCACACTCCGCTGCTTGCTTATATACACTTGCCGCGGTATTCTGGATATTACCAGGCGTTCTTGCGGTAGGGAAAGGGCGGGAGCTTTCGTAACATAAAAATGGAATCGCTCGTAACGTGAAGCGACTGCACAGCACCATGCTCATTTTCTTCGAGATGTTTCTGGAGTTCACTGGGTCTTAGATCCGAGGACGTTGGTTGGCGTGGCGGTGGTGCCTTCGAGCGGGAGAGAAGGCGAGCGTGCGCCAGCTTATGTTGCTCTTGAATCAACGTTACTATTCTATTAACGTTGGTTCTCGCAACGTGTAATCTTTTTGAGTGCTCATTTGTGACAGTAGCACAACCATTAAAAAGATGAGGATCGTCACAGAGGAAGGAACAAGAAGAAGTGGATCCGTTCAGTCGCTGTTTTTGTGCACAGTTCAATTTCTGCTCTTTTCTTGGACTATAACGCTGACATCCATTTGTTCGCGGTGTGCCAACAAGACGTCGGGTGAAAACTTCGAGGGCTTGGCGTCCTACAGGTACGAGGTTTCTTTATCAAAGACTTGGCTAGTACGCGACCACTACGGTGGTTGGCAGCCATCTCCACGAGCCTTATGCTCGTCCAAGTGCGTTAAACCACATGAGTGATACTGCAGGACACAATGAAAAACCTGGGGGCTTACAAGTGCACCCAAGCATCATAAAGCTGGCCCGTTCGCTCATGCACAACCGCAAAATGGCTCCAGCGAGGACAGCAGCAATGGAAGACGATGAAGCTGAGAGCAAGAAGCTTGGCTTAGAAGAGAATTCTCTCGACGATAAAACGTCAACCTATTACCTGAGTGATGAAGAAGACATGGGCGAAGATGAACCATTTACGTTAGTTACTTATAAAAAGAAACGAGCAGAGGGTATCCCAGTCGTCTTTCGTCCAACAGCTGAAGGTGTAAGATTCTGGAAAGTGAACCCCAATCGAGTGTCAGCTGAAGTAGTTTCCGCTACTAAAGAAAAAGTGCAGTCATTCAGAACGACCAGAGATGGAAGCTTCAGTGTCAATGTTGCTTCCTTAAGTTCAGCCAAGCGTCTTCTGATGCTTTCAAATGTAGGTGGCCTGGAAGTCAATCCTTTCATCCCAGACTCATACACTCGGAACGTTGGGAAAGTAAAACATGTTCCTTTGCAGTATTCAGATGAACAACTCCTAGAGTACGTGAGAGATGTAGGGGCTATATCGGCGCAACGGCAAATAAAATACTACCGCCAAGAAGATGGAGGAGTAACGTCGCGTGCACTTCACTCAGTGATTCTGACTTTTTGAGATAACCGCCCGATTCTAGGAAGAATCTACTTAGGATTCACCAGTCACCCAGTAGAAGAATATCTTGGTCCAGCACTTCGGTGCTATAACTGCGATCGAATCGGAGACATGGCGAAAAGTTGCCGTAACACACGCCGGTGTAAGATCTGCTCAGAAGAACACCATCATAAGGAGTGCAAGTCAGTTCTTCAGCCGAAGTGTGCAAACTGTGCAGGTAATCACGCTGCCTCATATTCAAGCTGCCCGCAAAATAAAGCTGCTGCAAAAATGCGTCGGCATGAGCTCATCCATGGAAGAAAACCGTGCCCCAATGAACCATCTCCAAACCTTGAGATTGTTCATCCTGTACGTGAGCCACCTCAGCGGCCACCGCAACAACAGCCGACAAGCACGCCAAGAGAACCGCCAAGAGAACCGCCAAGAGCACACCCGAGAGACCACTCACGAGAAGTACCTTCAAGTAACCCAACCTACGCGTCAAAGCAGCGAACGCCCACGCGACCTCTGCCGGAAAGTAGCCAAACTGACAGTGCCAGTGTTCGCCTCAACTACAACATCGAAACGTCACTTCATTCTCAACAGGCCTCACAAAATCAACCATTCAATGGAGACCATGCCTTTGCATCAGTCATGCAATTGATTCTATCAATGCTTTTCGCAGCACTAAGGCAACCCTGTCTGCTCTACCGGAAACAAAAAACTTGCCAGAAGTGAAAGCCCTGCTGCCTCTGGAAGCACTGTTCGGCCAACAATGCGGGTCAAACCTGCGAGAAGCAACATATGAATAAGCGCTACAAAGATGTCTCCTTATACCAGTGGAATGCCAATGGTCTTCGAAGGAAGTGTGCTGACTTCCGTAAACTCTTTTTGCAGTATAATTTTCCAATACTTTGCATCCAAGAGGCAGGAATGAATGATGATTGCCGCCTCTCCAACTACGTGATATATAAGTCATCTCGTCGAAGTGGTCCTAGCAGGGTGCATTTGTGCGTCGGAAAGAACCTACCTTCTCACCAAGTTCACTCAAGTGATTCGTACTTCCCGGAATTCGTCGCTTGCAAAGTATTCTTTGGTGAGCAGTGCGTAACAGTGATCAATTTTTACCTACAACCTTCAAGCCGCATTTCGGTGGAAGAGCTAACAAATATCTTTAACATTTCTAATTCATATACGTTTATATGTGGATACTTTAATGCGCACAACATAATCTGGGGTAGTGATCGACGTGATGCACGTGCGAACATTGTTGAGTGTGCCGCAGACAATTGCAATTTGACAATTTTAAATGACGGCTGCCCAACTTTTCTCCGAGGGCATAATTACTCGAGTTGCATCGATGTAACCTTGTGTTTGCAAGATCTAGTGAATGGTGTGGTATGGACAACGGATGTAGAAACACGTAGGAGTGATCAATTTCCTATTCTAATAAATCACCCCTACTTGCGAAATGACGACACCAGACGCTACAGCAAACTGACGAACTGGAAAGCTTTTCGGTACCACCTAACAAACCAAAATAGTGAACTCACGACTGTTTAAAGCTTTACTAAATTTCTGCAAGATAATGCGAATAAATGTACAAAGAAAGTCCCGATTCCAAAAGACTATGCTGCAGTCGATGGAGAGTATGAACATCTAAGAGCCATCAGACGACGTTCAGAAAGGGCATATCGACGCAGAGGAAGTTTAGAAGCATACATAATTGCACAGAAAATCCACAGTGTAATGCGCAGACGGCTAGAAAATTTAGGTAAACGACGCTGGCGTGATTTCTGTGGCACACTCTCTCCCCACACACCTGTTCCAAGAATTTGGTTTGTAATTCGAGTACTTAGTGGCCCTGTATCACAGAGCTTCCCATTTTGTGCTCTTGCTGTAGCCTTGGACAAACCAGAAGCTTTGGTAGCAGATGAATTTTGTCAACTTATCAGTACGCCCGCTGCATCACAATGTGCCTTAATTGATGATTCTGTCGAGTTAGCCAGCCAGAAAATAATCCTTACTTTTGGGCCCAGCATCCTCAACTAGACCCTGTATTTACGTTAAGGAAGCTGCATTGTGCTATAGCATCATGTCGTCAAAAATCAAAAAATCGGCCTCTCGACCGGACGGCAATACGTACAATATGCTAAAGAACCTTAGGCCCACAGGCACAACAATTCTCTTAGATATTTATTATAATCTAAGGATGCGAGAAATTGTACCGAGTCTTGGAAGTCTGCTCGCATCATACCGATCTTAGAACCGGCTAAGACGCCCTTGAACCTTGAATCCTTCCGTCCAATCAGTCTGACAAGCTGTCTATCTAAGGTAATGGAAAAAATGATTGATGCGCGACTTCAATGGTAGTGCAACAGAACTGGTGTATTCTCCAAATACTTGACAGGTTTTAGGAAACAGAGATGCACAATGGATGCAATACTGGTCTTAGTAACGTATGTGGAGCATGAACGCGCCTGTGGTAGTTTGACGGTCGCAGTGTTCTTGGACATCAAAAGGGCATTTCACACAGTCAGTCACACTCATGTTCTGCTGAGTATCCTGCTGCTGTTCTGCTGAGTATCGTGCTGCTGTTCTGCTGAGTATCATGTTCTGCTGAGACTGTCCGGCAGGTCTTTTGTGGTGGGTATCCAAATTTTTAAGAGGTCGTAAAATATTCATTCAGACGAGTGAAGGAAAAAGTGCAGAACACGACGTCAGACAGGGAGTGTTACAAGGAAGCGTACTCAGCCCTTTTCTTTTCAACTGTGTTATGGCTGATTTAGCTAAAAGACTGCCTTCCAGGTTGAAATACTCCTTATATGCAGATGATGTGTGCATTTGGGCATCTGGCACGGACATGCGGGTAATTCAGATAGCAGTGCAATATGGAATAAATATTATCAACAAATTTTAAAAGAAAGAGGAATGATTCTATCGCACGCAAAGACAACTGTATTGCCTTTCACCCGTAAGCAGTTAAAGAGCTTCAAGCTCAATTTAGAAGAAGAATCACTAATAATTGTGACACAGTATCGGTTTCTCGGAGTAATACTTGATAGGCAGCTATCATGGGCACCTCACATAAAGAAACTCGAAAACGAGGTGAATACGCTAGTGAATATACTCCGCAGAATTGCTGGGACATCATGAGGCGGATCTGTATCATCCATGCTCGCTGTTCACAATGTTTAATTCGACAAAAAGTTGCATATTCTGCAGCAGTGTTACACGGCCTTTCCCGCACTTCAGAGAAGCGACTTCAAAGACTATTAGCTAGGGGACTGCGCGTCTGCATAGGTGTTCCACGAGCGACTTCCAGCAGCCTTGTCATAGCAGAGACTCGACAACCACCCTTTCCAGTCATGAGAACAATTGAAACATGCCGCCATTTTCTTCGCTTACTGACGCAACACAAGGACCACCCATTGGCACTGGAGATTTTACTAAGAGATAAAAGCAATGCTCATAACGATGTACAGAGTAGTGTACACATATTACCCAGAAATAAATTTTGGAGCTCTGAAATGGACTATCCTCCATGGCTGCTTGCAATACCAAGCATTGAATTCTCAGTGGATGGCATTATCAGAAAGAGAGGCATGTTCATTCAAGCTGCTCAACAACTAGCGCTTTATCAGATACACATGCGGTATCCAGGGTACATACACATTTACACAGATGGCTCAAGTACTACAACGTCTTCAACATCGGCATTTATTATACCACAGCTCAATATTCGGGATCGTTTAAATTATGTCGCATGACGTCATCTACTACATCTGAGCTCTTCGCTATTCTGTATGCTCTAAAGTTTATAAACTCGGTAGCAGACGCTAGAAATTGGGTACTTTTCAGTGACTCTCAGGCCGCATGAAGATCACTGTCCAGTACAAACAGGACAGTAATAAGTGATAGTATAACATACGAAACGCTGAAAGAGCTCACCAAAGCAAAGAAGGCGCAACATAAGATCAAATTCCAGTGGAAACCTGGCCATTGCAATATTCCTGGAAACACAGCTACCGATGAAACAGCACGACAAGGACATCGTAAAGACGTTATTGTTTGTTTACCAATTTCGAAAAATGAATTGCGTAGTATTAAAAAGAATACAACTTTCAGAATGAGCAAAACTGCTTGGTTTGACCAAAGTACAAAGAGCTGCGATTTATATCACATCGATCAATTTATTGAATTCAAAATTACGCTGGCATTAGATAGAAGTATGGAAACTCTAATTCACCGATTGAGGCTAGGCACCGCATACACAAAACATTTTTTGCACAGAATAGGCAGAACTGAAACTCCCGAATGCGAATGTGGATTTATAGATGAAGACGTATGTCACCTTCTCATAGACTGTCCACATCATGACACACTTAGACGCCGTCTTAAGTCCGAACTGTTCGCATTGGACCGCAGACCATTTAGCATGAAAAAACTTCTGGAGTTTTTCAGTGCCACGCTTTAAAAGCTATAACACGTTTTTTTACAAGACAGCAGGATTGCTGACAAGTATTAACAAAGAACAAACTTTCATTTGTAACACATGTACTTATTATGTACAGTATCATGTGACACCCATCACGTGTATGTTGTGAAATGAATGACGTGTCGACCATTATGTACATACGAGCGAATGCATCTTTATAAGGACCAGATGTGTACTCTGCTGTTTTGTGCTGGTGGACCGAATATTAACGAGGGACCTTTCCAGAGACTTCTTACATTGACTTTCGAACATTTACTTATCATTATGATGTGACATGTGCGTATAAGTGTGTCTTTGCATATCTGTGCCCAAGGTTTCTATTTTCCATGCACTGTTTTGTATGTTTTGCTTCAAGATACGTGTTCAAGTTTCAATCAACGGCTAAGGAGTAGCCGGCGCCATAACGGTGCGCTTACATCTCCTTATATATCATATCAATAAAAAAAGATGAGCAGCTGCGTATCTTAGCGTTTTGCTCTACGGACGCGTAGTGGGCTCTATGCTGATTCGTAAAGGGAATAATTATGACGTAGGGGGCACTTAACACGTGTGTTTGCAATAGCCATTCAGTGATACTTTGAAGCAGCATAGGTTACGCGTACCTTCCTTAGGCATGGTTCAGACCGGTGCCACGGAGTGCCCACTCTAGTATTGGAATGTCTCCTCAATCAGTCCACATTTTTGCGACCCTATAATGAAACGTAACATGAATCGGACGAAAGAAATAGGAAAAGAATTACTATTTTCCCCGAAATAGACAATGTATTCATCTATTCTCTGTTTTGAACCTCAAACAATACTGAATCAAACCCTCACCTTTAACAATAAAGCATAAGTTGTGAAGTAGCTTGGCTGATTACCAGCTTGGCACGCTTGTAAGAAAACGCGCCTACTACAATGCTATTGTTGTATAGACGGTGTTGTTTTTAGGTTGGCCTTCATTCACGTAGTCGCAGTTCAATGCCGTAGGTATTCGTCGTGCAGAGCTACACCGGTGGTGTATGAAGGCTTTACGTCTTGCTGTTTTGGACCCCTTCGTGGTGCCCAAGTTGCCTGTTCTATCTCCAACCCTCTTAGCTTTGTTGCTGTGTTAGTGAAGCATTTGCAATAATGCTGTAAACTTTGATGCAGCATTTTAAATTACGAGAACACCAGTGAACTATTTATGGTGCAGTGATTGCTAAAGTACTGTTGATCAATTGCCGGACCTGTAATTGCTGTTGTATGAGCATTTGTTTCAGTCGATCAAAGTAAAATGAAAGTGAGCGCTCTCTTATAACTTACAAAACTGCGAGTGACTGCTGCTGCTCTAGCCTAGGGGATCAGGCGTTCCTGAGTCTTGAGCTGAAAGCTAATCGGCTCACTTTATCACCGCTACGGGCTGGGATCATTTCATCGTTATCCTTTTTTTTTCACTTTTTCTTTATTTATTTATTTATTTATTATTTATTTACAGATACTGCTGTCTCGATACACGAGACATAGCAGGAGTGGGTACATTAGGAAAAGGAACGGACATACATTAAGCAATACCAAAGAAACATACAAAGCATTTAACACATATTACAAAATACGGTTAGGCAGTTCTTTCAAAAACAATTCAATTGGTTTTTCGCGTAGGGAACCATCTAGGTTGTTCCAAATCTCAACAACGGCTGGAAAAAAAGAATGCTTAAAGCAATTTACAAATGGCTGGAAGGGAACAATGTTGAGTGGGTGAGAACGGCGCGTGACTCGTTGTGCTGAATCACAAAAAGTAATTGGTGCTTCAATGCAACTGCGGCTGTGTACAATGTTATGTAGCAGAGTGATACGGTCAAGTGTGCGTCGGAAAGCAAGGGGTTCTAACGACAATGAGCTTGCGTGAGATGAGGGAGAAAAATTGCGGTCATACCGGCCAAATATAAATCGTATTGCTTTTTTCTGTATACCCTCGAGCATATTTATGTCAAGTGCAGTATAGGGTGACCACACCGCTGAGGCGTACTCTAGCAATGGTCGGACGAGCGATTTATACGCCGTTAATTTGCAGTCCTTGGTAGAGTGCTTGAGTGTTCGTTTTAAGTATCCCAGTTTTCGAAGTGCTCTAGCGCAAATTGTTTCAATGTGATGGTGCCACTTTAGGTTTTGAGTGTAGGTAACACCAAGATATTTGAATGTATTAACAGAGTTTAGGTAGTGCCCATTGTAACTATAACTAAACCTTAGCAGCTGTTTTTTGTTAGTAAATGTCATTTGAACAGTTTTTTGGTAATTAATGTTCATTTGCCACATGGCGCTCCAACCACAAAAGGACGAAAATACTTTGTTCAGAACATCTTGATCATGAGCATTATTTACGCTAGTATATAAAACGCAGTCGTCAGCGTACAATCGCAGCTTCACTGGTGTGTCCTTAATAATCTGTGTGACATCATTAATATAAATAATGAACAATAGGGGCCCAAGCACCGAGCCCTGTGGTACCCCGGAAGTGACTGCACACGACGATGACTGCGCATGCTCAAACGTAACAAATTGTGACCTCAAACGTAGCCAATCAGCTATCCAGCCTATTATTTTGTCATCGTTAATAATACTTCTGAGTCTAGTAAGAAGTTTTTTGTGACATACTACATCAAATGCTTTGCTATAATCTATGAATATGGCGTCAACCTGTCCTCGAGTATTAAGAGCCGAAGCGATGTCGTGAGTGAATTCAATGAGCTGTGTAGTTGTAGAAAAACCAGAGCGGAAACCATGCTGATTACGGGACAATAAGTTGTTATTAGTGAGGTGCTGAAGTACATGTTTATGAATTATGTGCTCTAAAAGCTTGCAACAGGTACACGTTAATGAAATAGGTCTGTAGTTAGAAATGAGTTGCTTATTACCCGATTTAAACACAGGAATTACATTGGCGATTTTCTAAACGGTCGGCACAATACCTGTTTCTAATGATTTAACAAAAATTATTGATAAATAACGAGCGTTCCATTCTGCGTAACGCTTCAAAAACATGTTTGGTATGCCATCTGGCCCAGCACCTTTAGTAGTGTCGATATTCAACAGAAGATTAAGAACGCCTGTGTAGCTAATTTCGATTGCTGGAAACGAATCTATTTCCTGGCTGCTACGAATGTCAGGGGTCGTTCCATTGTCATCTACAAATACAGTTTGAAAATACTTATTAAAGGCTTCAGAAATTTTGGATGAATCGGAGCAGGACACATCATCTATCATGAAGGTTGACGGGCAGGCCGTGGTAGGATTGATAGTTTTCCAAAACTTCATGGGATTATTTTTCATAAAAGAGCTTAACGTGGTATTAAAGTAAAACTTTCTGGCGTCACTCATTTTAGCTTTTAGTTCAGATTTAAGCAAGTTAATTTGGGACTCCCCGTCATTATTGTGAACCCTCCACCGCTTTCTCAGTCGCTTAATACGACGTTTAAGCTGTATAATTGACCTGGTATACCAAGGGTGTTTGGCATGACGTTTTATGCTCTTGTGAGGAACAAACTGCGCTATACATTCATTAATTATACTGTAAAATTGGTTAGTCAACGTATCAATACTGCAGTGGTCACTACTCGATAAGAAATCGTCAAAGCATGTTGCAAGTTTAGCAAAAATGGAAGTGTCGTCTGCGCATTCAAAATTCAGCACAGTCTTAAACGTCGGTCGTACTGGCTTACAAGCAACATTTAAATCAACAATAACGGCCTTATGGTCGGAAATTCCATCGACAACCCTGCACTGATATACATTCGTAACCAACTCATGGTTGACAAAAACAAGATCTAGTATAGAATCATCGCGTGTAGCCTGATCAACCAGCTGTGATAGATCGAAAGCTAGTGACAGATTAATTAAAGAATCACAAATTATTCTGTCACGACCAGTTGATGTTCACAAATTCCAATCTATAGAGGGGGCATTAAAGTCGCCGGTCAATACGAGTTTAGAACAGTCCAGCCTTTGTCCCACAATATAGTCACTGACAGTCGAAAAAACGTCTGAGGCAGAGTTAGGAGGACGATAGAGAGCACCAACAACAATAGCGAGACCATCAAGCATTAGTTTGCACTATATAGATTCAGTATTTGGGAGTTCTGGCAGTAAAGAAAATTCAATACCACTTTTAATAAAAAGTGACACTCCGCCACCACGGCCAGAAGGCCTATCTTTTCTTAGAACCGTGTAACCAGGAGGCAAGAATTCATGATCAAGGATAGATTCATTTAACCAAGTCTCGGTCACACAGATAGCTGATGGACTATGACACTCAATGAGCCAGTTAAAATTTGCAATTTTATTAACTAGGCTTCTTGCATTTAAATTCAAAAGCGCAAAGGACTTCGCACTAAGCCGTCATTCATTGTTTGTAGCAGACAGCCGACGGCTTTCGTTAACGATAACTTTTTTCTTCTCATCCCAAGAATACCGAACGTTGTCCACCAACAAATGATCGTAGTGCAGCCTGGCTTTTTTCGCATCCCTTCTTATCTCGGTTGAATTCCGCCACAGTTCCCTGCGTATCTGCCTCACGCGCTCAGAGAAGTCTTCATTTATAAATATTTTCGTGCCCTTCAACTTGCTTGCATTGCTTAAAATAGCAACCTTAGTTCTAAAATCCAGCAACTTAATAATAACAGGTCTTGGGCTAGTGCTACTGCTCTTACGCACTCCCAGCCTATGGCATCGTTCGATATCGCCACATTTAACATCTAGTTTTGATGTAATCAGTCCAGTTACTGTTTCCAGCAACTCGTCTGAAGTTTCCCCAGAGTTTTCGGTTAAGCCATATATTAGCAGGTTATTTCTACGGGACCTATTCTCTAAATCGTCGTTTTTTTGGTCCAGTTTACTAACAATCTCTCGAATGTCAGCTACGGCTTTCTCGAGTTCAGACACGCGTGGAGCAACATCAGTAATTGACGCAATGGACAGCTCAATTTTAGTTAATCGTTCTTCGAAGGATGCAACCCTAGAGGAAAGACCTGTTATCTCCTGTGCAATTTTCGTCTGCCCCGAGAGCAACTCTCGCAACATGTCTTCCACCTCAGGACCAGGGTTACTCTCCACATCACCACACACAAGCAACAGCATTCTCAAGAAATTCATCAGCACAAAAGACATATTCATGAGGTCTGCAGGGGGGTCCGGCAGCAGCAGTAAGAAATAGTTGCCACTTCTATAGCTTTTGAAATTGTACTTTAAGCTTACCTGCAAAACAGAGCATAAGAATTTGAAGCGAGTGCTTTCCATGCTGCCGCCGGACCCACTGAAGAGCAGCGGGCGATGCGATGCCTTTATACGTTCCGGTGTCGTCACAGATGTCGCCTTGTTCCCGATATCGCACCATGCGCACTCACTTTCAGTCCAGCTGATACGGTTGCCAAAAAGTTTCTTCGCCGTAACCGAGCATGCTACTTCGCCGCACGAGGAATAGACGAAACATTCGTTGACCGGCCCAGAGCATACGTTGCTTGAAAAAGATGGTCCGTCCAGAACACTGTAGATTCCGATGCATGCAGCAATCTGCAAAACGGAGCATAAGAATTTGAAGCGAGTGCTTTCCATGCTGCCGCCGGACCCACTGAAGAGCAGCGGGCGATGCGATGCCTTAATACGTTCCGGTGTCGTCACAGATGTCGCCTTGTTCCCGATATCGCACCATGCGCACTCACTTTCAGTCCAGCTGATACGGTTGCCAAAAAGTTTCTTCGCCGTAACCGAGCAAGCTACTTCGCCGCACGAGGAATAGACGAAACATTCGTTGACCGGCCCAGAGCATACGTTGCTTGAAAAAGATGGTCCGTCCAGAACACTGTAGATTCCGATGCATGCAGCAATCTGCAAAACAGAGCATAAGAATTTGAAGCGAGTGCTTTCCATGCTGCCGCCGGACCCACACTCGGTTCTCTCGGTTTGTTACGACTCAGCCCATACCCATGTTCGCATCGCCTAGCAAACAAGGTAATGGAGGTGATCTGACTCAGCTTAGTTATGCAGGCGTGAGTACATAATTTTAGGGGCAAAGCTCCTTAAGGCGTGGGTCTATCTATCTCCTGTATGTATGTAGTAGTATGTAGCCACCGGTGGCACACACCCGCTCTAGAGCGGGTACGCGCCACAGGGAATGCGAAATGAAAGATGGTGGTATTTGGAGTGTTCGCTAGATGAACGTACGAATGGATGGACAGACAGACTAGCAGGCGGACGGACGGACGACTGGATAGACGCGTCGACGTACGGACAGAGGAACGCATGAATAGACAGACAGAGAGATTGATGGATGGACGGACTCATAGACGGACGCATGAGCAGAAAGATTGACGCATGAATGGACGCAAGGGTGGTCGCGTGGACGGACGAAAGCAAGAACAAATGGACGGATGAAAGCAAGGACGGGCTAATAGACGCTTCGACAAACTCATCATTTACTCCGTGGATATGCTGTGATATTTTTCGAAGGCGAAAGGCCACAACACATTCTCTATGACCAAGTTCAGTTACCCAGAGCCGAATTCAGGCGTGGTGTAAAAATGTGAACGATCTTTGAATCTATAAAAAAGAAACAGGCGCAAAAGTAATGTGTAAAAAATTCATTATCTAAGTTTATTCTGAAGAGAGAAAGAGATTATTTCTGCATGTTTGTTCACATCTGTACCCCTACAGGAAAGTGCGGAGTACTCTATGCACCGCCTGGTCTTGATCTCATCAATAATTTAGTATCTGAGACATCTTACATTCGCGAAAAGGTTGACACTGCTTACCCGCTTGTAAGCAAACACAAATAGTTCTGTTCACTGCATGCGTGCTTGCGACGCGTCCTTGACAAGTGTAAGCGCTGACGAGCAGTGCGGCCCAGTGTTCCGTATTAGATGCAAAGGCACAGTGTGGCGAACGGTGCATTGTTAAAACTAGTACCAGCACACATAAAGAGTTTTGTGTCAGACGCGTGGCAAAACTCCTTGGTGTTCTTCAACGCAACTATTGTCAACCTGAGAATACGCCACGTAGTCGTTGTAGTATTCATAAATTTAATATAAACAGTACTAAAACATCACTTTTCGTTCAAACACGCTGACGTTGCAAATACTCTTGGTAACGGGAGAAGTGCCCCCTAGAAACTAGTGCGGAGGTTGCCATTCACGAGATATGTCACTAAGCTACTATTCCTCAGCCTTCGTTAAGTGTTTCGCATACATTTACGCTTAATGCATCTGATGGCATCACCTCTATAGGGTGTCAATTCGGTACTCGATAAAACTATCAAGATGCATTTCCTTCGTTGAGGAATTACAGGAATCAGATTGTACTGCCCAGCCATTTCTGGAGGGGGAATGGGCATCGTTTTTTCCTTCAGCGTAATTGAAAGGAATGAAATTGCAGCAAAGTGGAAGGCCTCAAAATAGAATAGTAATGAAAAGTGGAGGGGTCCATTACGCAACACTGGTTCAGCCACGCAGCGCGAACTGAAGTAGGCGGCAGTTCAGAAGCCAATGCGCATGAGGGCTGAATACGCTATCGCAATCTTCTCCTCTATAGGAAAGCTTAAGGTCCCCCAAATCGTTTGTACACGTGTCTATTTTTTTCACGCCGGATTCGGTCATCAATACTCAAGGCATTATTCTCTTTGCAAAAGTTTCCTAGAAAAACAGTA
Organism: Rhipicephalus annulatus; assembly: GCA_013436015.1. Classification (NCBI taxonomy): domain Eukaryota; kingdom Metazoa; phylum Arthropoda; class Arachnida; order Ixodida; family Ixodidae; genus Rhipicephalus; species Rhipicephalus annulatus. The sequence goes on from WOVY01010439.1 coordinate 391,799, forward strand.
CAACCGTAAGGTTAACGTCTGTTGTGGCCTGATCTTTCGAAACCGGATTTAGCTATAGTTTACCTAGGACATGACCATTAGGCGAAATAGGCTTTGCTGAGTGGGCAACCGTTTATGTAGTTGTTCTTGCCGCTGTTGTGACCGCCATTAGCCTTCGAACTGTCCCGGTGGCTGAAAACGTATAAATAATTCTCGACACGTTACAAGCAAGTGTGGGCTGTTGAGACAGGCCTATTACTTCAGTCAAGGGTGAACGAAGGTGTCATTGAACTGGTTCAGAACAATGAAAACCAATGATACAGGAAAAGCTTTTGTCACTTCGACTCCATAAATGGTACAAAAGCATTCCGGGCAAGCGATGAGGCAAGGGGTCATTGTCGAAGCTACCGGGATACTCAATGTTTCAGGTGATAGCTAAGACTGAACCGGCTGCCGCGGCACGTTTCAAAGAGAACAAAGTAACGAAAATTTGCAGGTGTTCAGAAGTAACTCCTGGAAAAAGACAAGAAGTTAGTCGACTGCAACTCTTAGAAAACGACAAACAATTTGTCGACCACACCTCTTTCACCCTCTCTCCATAGTATCTGCCAAAAGAGGTGGCATGCTAAAAAATAAACCTGCCAGGTCACGACCACGTTTTACTCGAACGCAGACAGGCAAGTTTGGCACGTGTTTAAACGATCCCTTCTTTCCGAATTTAGGACCTCTTTGCTATCTTTTCTTTCTAACCTCAACCCCTCGCCGGAATAGTTCTTGAGAACCTTGATCACCTAGAGTCGTCAGACATATGCGAAATCTTGGTGTCGTGTGCAAAACCTTACTGTTGTGTGTCGAAGACATTATTTGGACATCATTGAGACTGCACCTTCTTCACGTTCACTATGTGATGTTTTTCTCCGCTTGCGCGGGTGGTGCGCCGATATCATCGAGCACCGTATTGGCTGAAGAGGCGGACAAAGCACCTAGGGTTGGAAACGCCGCGCTATTGAGGCGGAAGACATTTTGGATAATTTGAATTTTTCAACCAGCTTTTACTTACTCGATAATGCACTTGATCACTTTATGTAGACTTCTCATATCATAACCACGTAAGAAATCTTTGTCGTTCTAACGAGCGCCTCAAATGACTTGTTAAACGAGGGATCTTACGACGTGTGCCCACTACTGAAAATGAGACCCGCTGGACTTGGAGTCACACCAACTAGTGGCAGGATGCGGTGAACCCCGGTCGTAACACCACACTCAGCAGTTAAAGAACTTGCAACCATACAATATTTGTGATGGAGGGATGATTGCGTGAATTTACAAAAAGAACGTACCACTGGAAGAATGTCTCGAGTAAGTGCTGTAATAAAGCAGTTATTGAATATTTGACCCCGATATCAAGGAGGCATGCCCCCTGGCGTGTGATGTCGTGAGGGCTCAGTTGCAGGTCTGAGGTTTGCGCTTGCTACGCGAAGGCTGCTCATTGCTGCGTTGGTCCTGCTCAAGGTCTTGTACTCCTGGTGGGCTAAAACAATTCACAATAAATGACTGAGAGAAGTGCTCGGTGGAATCAGTGCAGTTTCGGTCAAGATGACCCTCAAAGAAAGACATTGCGGGCCTCGTTTGAGAGCCATAAATCTATACACATGCTCTGTATGTAAACTTCAGGTGCCGTCAGAGACAGGTTCTCTGCACCAAGTACCAGAACTTGGCGCCCAACGTGTCTTCTTAATGGATTAGGGAGTATCAGTGAAGAAGTGGACACAACAGTCGTTCCGTCTCCGCTTCTTTTCATGGTCGCTGTGCTTTCTTGTGTTCACCAGCAGTGTCAAAGGGGGACAGAAAGAAAAGCGAGGGTGCACCGGAACTTATCGCATATCACCGTGTCTCGCTCCACGCGTTCGAGTAGGAATTCACGCAGCATCTCAGCCAGCTTGCAATCTGACGTGGTCACCACGGTGAACTCCATAAAAACTTTGAATAAAAAGCACTTTTCATGAATACTGCATGGTTTTTGCGCCCATAAAGACTTTCCGGCCAGTTTTCTGTCACTGACCCCGGCGTTTAGTCTTAGCTTTAGGAAAGCCACTTGCGTTCATTTATGTACGCAATGACGTTCTCGTTGAACCACTAGACGTACCCTCCCCCCTCCTGAAAAAATTAGTTGGTGTGCTCTATTGCGAACCATCTACCCGTATTTCTCTCACTGTGGTGTCATTTCACAACCCCCCTGTCACATCCTCTTTGTTTAGTGCTCTTGGCAAATTCCTGCACTCCCTTTCATCGACCACCCATATCCTCCTTGGGGGTGACATTAATGCTCCTCATAGGCTCTGGGGTTACCCCCAAACACTCAAACCAGGTGGCCTTCTACACTGCCTCGCCCAGGAACGCCATCTCACCCTTCTTAATACTCCTGACACCCCTACTGGAGCGGGCACTGTTTCACAGCGTTCCACTACACCCGATCTCACGTTCTCTCGGAGTTCCCTTCCTTTTCACTGGCAGGTGTTCGCTGAAAATTTTTTCAGTGATCACTTTCTCATACACATCACCAGCCCTCTTTCCCACAATAGGCGGAAACAACGAGTCGCTTACTCTGACTGGGAAGCATTCCATAATAACATTTTGTCTGGCTCATTTACAACTTACGACGACTGGACGTCACGGATCTCCGCAGTAATGGCATCCTGTAGTCGCCGCGCTCGTTTTCAACTTCCCATTCCTGACCCTGATCCTCACTTCCTCCACTTATGGCGACGTCATCCACGTTTGAAACGCGCTCTTCGCTCCCAGTCACACAACATCCAACTTTCCTTCCGAATTGATGCTCTGCGGGCTAACATTATCGCCTATGGCACTTCTCTCGAGCACTCTCGTTGGAACACGCTGTGTGACGGCCTTGACTCCGCACTGCACTCGCGCTCTACATAGTCTCTGTTTAGGTCTCTCTTAGGTACCAAGCCTGCCGTTGCTCCCACCCTAGCTAAAGCTCTCGCTCAAGGGACTCCATCTGATGTGTTTGAAAATTTAAAATCTCTGTATCTCCCACCCCCCTCACACCTTCCTACCCAGATTACTTTGGCGAAGCTAACCCAGACCTGGACCGCCCATTCACGCTCAGGGAGCTGGAAGCTGCCTTAGCCACTCAATCTACCCGCTCGGCACCCGGTGAGGGTGAGATAACATATACTACAATACGTAATCTTCCGATAACGCGAAGGAATTTCTCTTACACACATTCAACGAAGCATAGAACAGCGGCTGTCTTCCAAGCTCTTGGACATCACCTCTACTTTGCATGATTTCAAAGCCGGACAAACCTCCATCTCTCTCTAGCCTTCGCCCTATCCCTTTGACGTCATGCGTTGGCAAGACTCGTCAGCGAATGGCCTTGACAGGACTGTCTGATTTTATTGAGGCGGAGTTTTCCCTCCTTCTCTTATTGGCCTCCGACGCCACGTTTGTGCGCAGGACATGTTCCTTGTTCTTCAGCATACTTTTCTTTCACCTTCTCGTAGTCAGATCCATGCGCTTGTAACCGTCGATTACGGAAGGCATTCGATGGCGTGAGTCATGACCACATACTTGCTCAGCTTTCTTCCCTGTTATGTGGCTCCCGCATGTATTCTTACATCCGATCATTTCTTTTAAATCGTGTTGCTAGCTTTAGAGCCGATACACATTTGTCTAACCCACGCTCCCTCACCCGTGGCACTCCTCAAGGTGCCGTACTATCTCCTACTCTATTTATTATGGCTATGGCCCCCCTTGCCTCCCTCCTGTCCGAAATACCTGACCTCCACCATATTTTTGCAGACGACATCACTCTCTGGTGTACGTTTGGATGTCCCGGCCACGTGCAGGATACTTTGCAACGTGGCCTGGACTTTATCACTATCTTTCTCGCTACTGCTGGCCTGTACCTGCACCGGAGAAATGTGAACTACTTTTGCTTAACCGGTCTGCGTACCAGCGCTCCCACAATACCCTCTACTTCCTACATCTTTCTAGCTCTCTCATCCCCACTGTTTAGCAATGCAAAGTTCTTGGCTTCCCTTTGCACGCGACAAAGAACGCGCTGTGAGGACTTGCCACTCGGTGACCCACCTCCTACGACGCGTTGTCACTCGGCAGTCGGGGCTCCACGAGGTTCATGCGTGCCGGGTTGCACATGCGCTTGCCCTTAACAAGTTCTTGTACTTTGTACCCTACGTTCATTTCACCGAAACGCAACTCAACACACTCAAAAGAGCACTATTAGGCCTCTACAAGGTAGCTCTAAACCTCCCTCTCACTACTTTTAGCACTAAGCTTTTTACCACAGGCCTCTTCCATTCATCACGTTCTCTTACTTCTCTGCACCACGACTCTCAGATTGCCCGTCTTTCTCTCACTCGTCAAGGCCAATGGCTATTAGCCCAAGCCGGTATCCCTCACATTCCCGTTTCCGTTCCTACCTTGCCTTCTGCCGCTAGCACCGCTGCTTCTAACCTTCGCATCCTTCCCCTCCCATCCAATATGTCTCCCGTTCTTCACGCCGGACGGCTTCATGTGGCAGCGCAGCGTCATTCTCCTCCTCTCTCTACACAGGGAGTTGCCTACACGGATGCCTCATACATGGCTCCTCGGGGCTCGTGTGCCTACGTTATCTACCATCCACACCTTTCGGCACCTGACACGCACACCAGCGGGCCATACTTACACCCGCCAAATGTACTTTCGCTCGAGGTCCTTTCCATGGTGCACGCCAAGCAGTCATTTTCCTCCCACCTTCTCTCCCCGAGTACACGATTTACTCCGACTCTCATGCCGCCGCCCGTCACATACAGAACAACACGTTGCCCCCTGCTCTTCAACAGGAGGTCGAGCGAGTGGCCTCTGCTCTTCAACCCTCCACTGTCTTCCTCCGCTGGGTTCCTGGGCATTCGGGTATTAACGGCAATGAGCTAGGTGATCAGCTTGCCCGCGATATATTGCACCGGCCACCGTTCAGTCCCTGGCCCACACCTTCGGAAGACAGTGAGAGCTCTGCGAATAACGATGGGCAGACCTCCTTGCGTCACACTATCAAGGAGGTATATCTCCAGCTCAGGCTCGACAAGCGTCTTTACCCTCCCCTTCATCCATCACTCACTGCGCTCGAGGCTCGAACCCTACGGCACATTCAAATGAACTTCTTGATAACCCCCTCTCGCCTTAACCTTTATAAATATAGGTCTTTCCCCTGCTGTCGTAAGTCCCTCCCCCTATGCTGACTTGTCGCACTGCCTGTTTTACTGCCCAACTGCTCAGCAATCCAGCTATTACCCTCCCCCTTCCCTTTCCATCACTTCCTGGCTCGACTGGATCGGCACCGAAAGGGAAGAAAAACAGCGTCGACTGATCGCATAGGTGGTCGGAATGCTCGGCCTGTAAATTTGGCTGAATAAATGTCTATTACTACTACTACTATACAGCGTGCTGCGCGTGTTCGGTAGCCAAGCCATCTATGTCGGCTAACGTTCTTTGTTCAGAGTTTTTGGCATATGACGAATTACGTGCGATGTCATTCATATTCATTCATTCATTCATTCATCCATTCATTAATACTGTTAGACCTCAAGGGTAGCATTACAGGGTTGAAGGTAAAAGTAGGTTTCAAGAAAAATTTGCTATAAAAGTCTGAGGTCGCCTTGCAGAGTTGATTACAAACAGCAGCAAATATATACAAATTAGGTGACAAAGGCACACTAAAGAATAAAAGTAAAGAGCAGAATAATGTGCGTCGTGTTCGAAAGCAATTTAAAAACGTTAGATAGCATCAAGAGACAGTCGAAAGCATTATTGCGGAATATAACCTATATGTAGCCACAAATTTGTGCATATGAAAGCAGCTTTAGACGTTAGCGAAAAGCACATAATTTTTTATTTATGTAACGTATTTCATTATTTGATATCACGGGGTAAGTAACTGAACCTAAAATAGTCGTTACGTGAAAAAAGGGCCGTTATGTATGCATACTATGGCGATGGCTTGAATGTTCCTGCGTGCTAAGCTGAAAGAAAACAGTGTGGGTTAGTTTGAAATGATTGTGAATCAACTGAAAGAGGAACTTTAGTCTCTCAAACTTCGTTATAACTTGCATACTTTCGACACGCACTTGTGCACTGTTACGAAGCGCACCTCCGACGACGTTACGAAGGGCGCCACGAATCTCGCTGCTGCCACCACTGTTACGAAAGACGGCGACGTCAACATGGTCCCGAAGGTGCCACTGCTTCTGACTCCGCCGGGAAGGTCACCAGTCGTTTGGTAGCGTAGGTTTCTCAGCTCGCGACTGCTTCTGCGCAGAGCGGGTAAACGAGCGGACGAGACGACGGTGAGTTAAACAAGGTTTATGTACAGCATATATACAGAGGGGTTACAAATTCGGTGCTGGGGCCCACAGCTCAGAGACTCGAAGAGCCGAGCTCTCTTCTCTGACACGCAGATCTACTACTCGTGACGCGCCGCAGGGCTTTTTTATATGCACCGGGTGGATTCTTTAAGTAACCAAATATCCAACCAGAAGCGCCGCTGGTCGTGAGGTCAGAATCCTCCAGTGGGGTCGCTGCTGGGCCGCGTCATTCTCATCGTATCTGAAGCTGCTGCGCTGCACGTGGCTGCACCCAGGGTCGAGTGACGTCGCCACGCATTGCGTCAGACTCGCCAGACAGGAAGGTGCCGATTGCTTTGACGGGCTCGCTGGCTGAGGTGACTCACTGTGCAAGCGCGACAGAAAGGCACCACCGCGTGATGACGCCGTTGAGTTGTTCGCGTCAGGCGGGCTTGCGTGCTTGCCTTGACACAGATTGCCTTTTTCAGAGGCATGAACGTTCGCTGTGGAATCGCAGGCATAACAGCACCCCCGCCTCCAAACAATGCGTCGGAAAGACGAGCTGCTTCCACGTGGCTCGGATGTCAGGCGCGCTCGCACAGTAAAAAGTTTTACACCCAAAGGAGGGTGCTTATACGAGAAAGCACCCTTTGCGACACCCTTTTACACCTATGAATGGTCTATTGAAAAAAAGCACCCTTTTGTTTGGGTGCTTGCCTCGATAGCACCCTAAAATAGGCTCTAAGGGTGCTTTTGTGCCTGAGAAGGGTGTAGGTGACGATTTATCAGATGGAATATGCAGCAAAAGAACAGCACATAGTTATAATATTTGGGATTTTTTGTCTCAAAAACCTCGATATGATTATGAGGGTCATCGTAGTGGAAAGCTCCAGAGATTTTGACCATTTGGTGTTCTTTATTGGGCGCTGATATCGTACAATGCACATGCTTATACCTTTTCGCCTCCGTCTTATTTCGACTGCCACGGCCGGCATCAAACCCGCAACCTTCGGATTGGCGGCCGAGCAGCATAGCTACTGCACGAATATGTAGACCTTGCGTTAAATGATGGCCTAGACTTAAAATGTTCGAAGGTGCTCTCCGATTACAGCAGAATGCCAGCAGAAGCAAATCGCGTTTCATAAATAATGGCAATTAACTGCAATCCATGTTACAAAAGCTTCCCTTAGCGTTGGTTATAAGCTACATGTTTTGTATGGATTATATACACGAACATAATGTTCGCCCGAGTATGGGTGTGTGTGTGTGTGTGAGTCTGCGCATGTGTTCGCGTGTAAGCGCGACTCTGTGTACACCCGTGCATGTGTTCGTGCGCGTGTATGTGCGAGTCCGTGCTTGTGTTAAGCGTGCCTCTGCACATGTGTACGACAATGCATGCGTGAGTTTACGGTCGCATGTGTTTGGCCGTATGTGTGTATACGTGTATGTGTGTGTGCCTGTGAATAGGTATGCATGTGTATCAGCCCATGTGCCCTCTAATTTCGTGTGTGTGTGTGTGTGTGTGTGTGCGCGGGGGGGGCACTGCTTCTTAGTGTTTAAGGTTCCACACCTGTTCAGACTGGGAGTCTATATGGGAGGTGGCTTAAGGAATGGCGGTGGTCCACGCACTGTACACGGACTATTCAGTACATGAAAAACAGCTGCACATTCTCGTACCTTATATTTGCTTACGAACTTACTGTGGTAGCTGATAAGGTACGCTGAGGCGCTTCTACGCTCGAAAACGGGGGTTATAACAAACTCACACGGAAAGCTGTGACTGAACTTATGCACAAGCATCGTTGATAGTAACAACATTTAACAACAATGTGCCCTGCCTTTGCTACAGGTGCTTAGCTAGCTCATTGCGCAACCATATGGAATTTTGTGCTGATCATGTGGTTAGCAAAAAGTTTGTTATAACAACCTCGGCATGTTTCGTGGTGCGTGATAAGCCTTCTAAACATCCGCGACTGTGGATTAATTTGTTCCAGATTTGACTACGCATTCAGTGTTTGCGGCACTATATGCGGAATTGCAAGAAAGGGACAATGCGAAAAGAAATTCCTCTGAAGAAAGGTGTAGTGATGCTCTAACGCGAATGCCACCAAGGACGAAATATTTATTCTTTCTGGCCATTCCAGGGTGCACTTTGTTTTTCGCAAGTTTTGCTTCACTATTTTCCGCCCACTGCAGTCGCATTCCGTGAAGATACTCAAAGAACCCGAGGCTGGTAATTAACCTGCGCTGCTGTGCGGCAGGGTGGAAGGAGATTTGCCAATTACACGGAGTTCTTCTTGAAGCGCAATTCGGTTGCCTTCCGTGTCAAACTGCCGCCCGCCGTATGCGCCATAGCGTTTGCCTTTCGGCGCCTTCTTGGCGGGTTTCGCGCTCACCCCGCTCACCCGGGCCAGCCTTGCCCCTGCAACAGCGGTGTAGATAAGCGAATAGTTGCGTCACCAAACACCTTCGTCGACAGCTGCGGCGCTGCCGCCAGTGCCTTCTCCTTCTCTCTCTCAACGTTTCTCTTTCTCTCTGTCTCATCCGTCTTTCAAATGCGTCACGTTGGTCTGGGGTCGTGGTCGCTGTGTGAGTTCTAGCGAACAGGCGCATCTTCAATGGTGGTCACGCATGACACCGTGTTCGAAGTGACGCTCGGAATAAGGAATATTCATGGAGTGGCGGACACGGACAACGTGGGCCTGTTAACGGTGAGTGTACTGTTTTCGAAGGTAGTACTCATACAGCGCTAGCTGGGCGCCTGCTGCAGCTCTTCCGAAATAGGCTGCCAGTCATTTACAACAGCATGCGTTCGCGGGCCTGTTGCAGATGCCCGATTAAACGTGTGACTTAACGAGTTCACACTGCTATGCGCGATGTTGTGTAAGAGCCTGCATCACTCATACAGTGACTGATGTGATCACTTAACAAGGGCGTGATTAGTTGCTGATTGCAAATTGTCTCTACACTGCTCAAAGTGATTGATATTGTTTCAAGATGCGCATTAGGCTACATCGTAATAACATTTCTATAATTGCTCAAATGTGCTACGTGCTTCTGCAGGTGTAAGCGTAAAAAAGAAAGAGAAAAATATATGTACAGAGGCGCACTGTATGGAATGGCTTTTTTTCTTAAAGACGGTATAGTTTGAGGTGCTAATGTGCCGCGATGCTCCGAGCACGTGCGCGTCGGTCTTTTAAAATATTTAGGACACATGTCACCAGCAACAGGAAAAGATCTAGTAGACTTCCAAAAGCGCGTTGTTGTAACCATCGCCGTGCGTCGTTTTCCCTCGTTCTTTTTGCTGTTTTCGTGCTTTGCTTTCATCTGCGATAACGTTCGGCGTTATAACAGAATCGAGAGAGTATACGTGACTGTGGGAGCTATGTGCGGTAGCTCTAGCATAAGCCGTGGCTGCTGCAACGTAGACGGGGTCCGCGCGCGTTGGTGTCGTTTAAGCGCTCCTGCTTGCTTGATTGTGTTTAACTGAGTATTTAGGCACGGGTTACGTTTGTAAATCCCGTGGTCAATAATCGCTAACAGCGTGTCCCTGATTGCCATCAGAGGATGGGCTTGGTTGTCGAAATATACCGGAAGCTTTTCTGAAAGCAAGCTTTGAAGAATTTTTAAAAAAAGCAATAACATCATACGTTCCTGGCAGTGCCTATTGCAGGCCCGCAACTCTTTTAAACCTCAACGAGCTATCACATCTTTTATCAAATTACAATGAATTAAGATGATTGAACTATAGATGACAAATTTCTGTGCTAGATTAGGTGCACAAAATACATGTTTGCAGCCCTACGTCTAGAAAGCAGGCAAATAGGAAGCGCAGCGTCAAATTTTGATTGGATTCTATAGACGGAGCTTCTTGTGAGGGTAGAAGGGACGAGAAAATTGTTCATTTTTGATGCCCTTAGAGAGGCAGTCGGAATTGCACTGATTGCTGAATTGTCACAATTCCTCAAATGACTATAGGCGTGTTAAAATCAGTAAATCTTTTACTTTTTTGCAGACCCCTTCGCTAGTGCCACGCCAAAGAGCATGTGATCTCATGTAAAAGAGAAAGCAGAGAAGCCTCCACTGTTTGTACATGAAGAAATAAGTTTGTTGTGCGTTTTTAATAATGCAACATGTTCTGAACGTTGTACTTTAAGAATTGTTTTTGACACTGGCTCTATACCCTATAAGGAATTTGATTCTTGGGTGAGTTCAGGCTTTGGCAAGTGCGATTTTTGAGCTGTAGTCTTACACTTCACCTCAATTCCGGAACATGCTGTATGCTGGAAAACTATGTTATGTTTATCATACGAAATTATTGGAATGTATGGGTTGTATGCTTCGAGTTCAGTGTAATGTCCATTGCACGCCATTTCAAAGGATACACACTACACATTCTTCATATATGATGCTGCCGCAATAGCACGAACATCATTTCATGAGAAGTCATATTTGCTCTTATCACATGACGAGAGCGTACCGATAACGCCCTGCGTAGTCTACCCCGGCCCCAGCCTAGAGCAAGCCTAGTTCCTGAACCTCCACGTGGATGACCGAAAAATCTTCCGTGTCAATAATGACGAAGAAGGAGTGACAGCACTGATGAGTTGATTTTGTTGTATTTTCAACATTGTCTACGGCCGCAAGGCCTTAAACAACCGCCGTGATAGAGCGGCTTTTTCTCGGCGTGAGTTTGCAGTTATCAAAGAAGTTGTTTAGGCAGTACGACGCTAAAAAAATCTTAGTGTCACAATGCCTGAACAACTTTTTCTAGTGCGGTCATGGGAGATGAACAAATATTGTTATTTGTATGAGTTATTTTGCCTAAATATAGCTGGACTATTTCAAGCTAAACATCCCAGCCACTTTGGCGACCATCTTAAATATATCTGAAAAAAATGTGCTGACTTACTGCGTTCAAAAAACAGTGCACTGCTAGAATACTTCAGCGAGAAAAAAAAGTTTTCTTTATCTGGCTGGCTTCTGAACTTCCTGGCATAATGATGCCTGTGTGCTGTTTGTGGAAAATTTTATGAAAATTCGTTTTTTTTTCAAGTTCGGTCTACATGTTAAGTAAATGTGCTTGTGTAAGGTATTTGAAGCTCAATAATATTAGTGCAATTTTTTGCCACATTTGCTTCCAAGAATAAAGCCGAAATGTGTTATGTTTGCATTTTTTATTGCAATATTGCACTTTGTATGAATATCTGAGCAGTGAATACTTACTCCACAGAAAGTATATATTAAGAAAAAAATATCTTTAGACCTCTCAAGCTGCTGAAATATACGAGAAAATATCACGAATTTCACAAAATTGTAATCTTTGTCCGTATTGAGATGCAATTTGCTCCATGTTGTGATGCAATGAAAATTCATCATTACATCTAAATTGTAAGTAAATGAAATTCTTTCTATAATAAAAATATTATCACAAAAAGGGCCGGAAAGAGCGCTGTCAACTAAATTTTATTGAAGGTGCTACAAGCGTTTTTATACTGAGCACAAGAACAGGGCTCATCTGCAACAACACATTTGGGACCATGACAAAATAATTTCAACCAAGAAAAGAATACTCTTTTTCGGAAAAGATAAGTGAAGGTGTACTGATGCAATTATCCTTGGCCTTCCTGATAAAAAGTTCTAAAATCTCTCATTTTTTCTGCTTGCTTTTTTTTAAAGCCGTGTTTTATGAAACCTAGGACTATACTTACATTCTTTACGGTATCCGGCCATGAGACTACTATAGCCGTTCTTAACATTTAAAGCATGCTGTCTTGCTCGATCATTGAAGCATTACCCAGTTTGTCCTATGTTTACTTTTCCACATGTTAGCGGTATGTCGTACACTTTAGATGGGCATTCAGTAAACCTATTCTAGTGACGAATGGTGCAAGTATGACTATTCCTGGTCCTGTTTGTACATGCACTTTTGAAAGCTTACAAGGGGTGGAAAACAACAATGTCCTATCTGCTGGCTCTTTTCCTAAAATTGTGAGACACCTTTTGTACGTAGTACCGTGTAACATGCAAAGTCATTAGTCATTCTGTTTTTCTTTTGGTCCTGTTTCTTGTAACTTTACTTTCTGCGGGAGGGTTTCGCAAACGAGTGTGATGATGCTGTTGGGGTATTGGCTGGCGCAATTAGCCCCGGAGTGCTAAGAATGTTCTGTCTTTTAATAGTGGGCATTTAAAATTATTAAAAAGAGGAATTGACACCACATGTATTCAGGCTACCCTCAGAAGTCATGTTGGTCCAAGGGTGAGGTCGGGCTTAAAAACCAAATTAAAAGACTAAAAGATGCTGGATATCCCAACAGAATCATCACACCCGTTTGAGAAACCATCCTGCAGAAAGTAAAGTTAAAGAAGACAGGACCAACCAAAAAACAATGACCAAAACCTTTGCATGTTATACCACATAACGTGTCTCACAATAAAGGAATAGTCAGCAGGTATGATATTAACGTGTTGTTTTCCACCTCTTGCAAGCTTTCAAAAGGGTGTGTACTAAGCAGCAAAAGAAAAAGTCAATCTCGCACCATTCGTCACGACAATAGGTTTACTTAATGCAAATAAAATTTGTAGAAGTCTTTTTTTATCAGGAAGACCAATGATTGGTGAATCACTACACGTTAACTTATCCTTTCCCAGAAGGAGTATTCTTTTCTCAGTTAGGATTATCCTGTAGTGGTCACACGTGTCGTCGCGCAAGAGCACTGTTCTTGTACTCCGTATAAAAGCGCTCGTACCACATTCATTAAATTTAGTTGACAGTCAGTGCTCTTTCCTGTCCTTTCTCCCTCTTCCTGAAAGTGTCGCGCTGTGACTAGCACACAACCACGATGAACCAGCTCACCCAAATTAAACTCTTGTTATGTAACACGTAGACTGAGTTTCGTATAGAAAGAAGGAGTGGTGCTTTTAAATAAGATTCTTCACATACAACACCTAGACGGCATTCCAGGACGTTCAGAAAGCAGCCGCGTGACCGAATATTTTTGCTCTCCTAAATATTCCAGAAGTTCACTATTTTCCATACAGCACGAGTTTTTCTAATACATTTGAGATGGTTGCCAAAATTACTAGGAAATTTGGCATAAAATGACACAGCTGTGTCATTAGTCATAATTATGCATTACCTTGTTTGTTTTTTGTGCGTATTGACAAAGTTTTGTGTTCGTTATTTAGCTTATTCTGGGTCTGATCATTGTATTGTTTTTTTAAGTATTTGCTAAAGTTATATGTGCGAAAACTCATATATGTTTGCATGTACATCACGTCTCATAACCAATCGTTATACATCCAGGAATACAAAGCTTAAACCACTGTGATTGTATACATTTGAAAACAGCACCGGTATATAATTTCGTGTGCATCACTTTTTGGGAACGATTGTGTACATGAAAGCGTATATAGTGATATCATGGTGATTGTATATATTTGAAAGAAATAATAGTATATATTTGCCTGTATTTCATTCCTATTAACCGATTGTATACATAAAGGAGTATTAAACTGGAAACCACTGGGATTGTAGATACTTGAAAGAATTATAGGGATTTATTAGCGTGTATTTCATTTGTAGTCTCTCTGTACTTGAAGCAGTATACTAAACTGAAACCAATGTAATTGTATGTTTCAAAGAATTGTCAATAAATTGAAACTGAAAAATAATAATAAACATTTGAGGTGTTGCATGTGTAGTGTACGTATACATGAACATGTGACACATCTGGTGACAAAGTTGTATGGCAGAAGAAAAGTTATAAGTTTTATTTGCCTAATAAATAAGTGCAATATGAAAAGGCAGCAAGGCTTACTTTTCTGTAACGTGCATTACGCATATACCGCGAAGTATATATAGATCCAACAGAAGTTCATACACGATTGTACATGTTAACATTTTTGCCCACACGCAATGAATGGAGCTCGGAAGGTGGCGCACCATTGATAATCAGGACCACTTTCCTGAAGTAGTGTGTAATCAGTGCATGCTGATATCTATTAGTTCAGTATAAAAGAATACTGGCACCCCTGCCATGGGCACTCAACACCCTTGTGCACCCTTCTCGCACCCTCCTCAGAGGGTGCTAAAAAAGTGACGGACATTGAAGGCACCCTTCCTTAAGGGTGTTTTTATAACACCCTACAGTTTTTTACATGTACACCCTAATCTAAGGGTGCATAGAAAAGCACCCTTTTCGCAAGGTGCTGACTTGACACCCTTAGCGTGTCGTCCATGGCACAAGCTCATTTACACCCTTCTGGGTGTAAAATTTTTACTGTGTGTTCGCCAGGTCTCTCCAGGTTCGCCTCCAGGGCCATGGCGAGAATGCAGCTCCAGACTCTGTTCCGGGAACACATCCCATTCTTGAGGACGGATCCCAGCTCTACTGGCTTGTCGCCGCAACTTGTCGACCAGCTTCGCTCGTCTCTTCTGACGATCTTTGGTTTCAGCACTTGTCGATGGTTCTGCAACTTGTCAAGAACAATTCGACAACAGACAACACACGACACAAGCAAGTGCCCTCGGTCATACGACAGAACACCAGACAAAGTATATTACAGCATATACCTAGCTATGCGTCTATCAGAATTTTGTGCCCTCTACATCAAGAGGCACATGTGAGACACAAGACTGAAAATTAGAATTCAAATTTTCACACGTATAACAACATACCGAAATAGAATAGAACATAAAGTTGGCTCGTTGAGATCACTCTGGACGAAAGCGCTCCGCTAAGGCCGTGATGAGGACAAAATTCTGCCTCTGATTGCCAGCGAGAAACCAAAAGGTGGAGAAGGTACTAACGAAAACGCACGGCTCAATGCATTAGCGTTTAGCGAACGTCAAACGTCTTTTTTCTAGCAAACGTCAAAGTTGTGCTGTTGAAGCATTATGCTCCAACTCAGTGACCGGCCACATTAAGGCGACGATACCTATGCGGTACTAAGGGCTGCTCGTACTTGCGACGTTGCACATCTGTGCAACTACAATATGGGAGTCCAGATTTCTCATAAAAAGAAACAATCCTTTTCAGGCACTCCTTCTGGACTTCACTTAACCTAGGCCTTAGGTTCCACTGCTCCAAGATTACCTCCAATTCTCTTTCGATTACATCACTGGAACTCAAGATTTCTGCTCCTTCTTTCTCTGAAGCATTCAACAGCAGATTTATGACCGCTTGACGTTGAACGTGTGGTTTCATCAAGTTACCTTGGTAAATTTTGTTCGGCCGCCTTCCTCATTTCACTTCCTAATTGGTATCAGAACGCTTCATGGGTGCCTTCCACTTGTCCGGGGATTTCCCCGCTCTCTGACAAGTGTCGCATGAGCATACAAAATCTTCAATATCTTTCCAGCATTTCGGCCAATAAAACTCAAGGGAAACTCTAGCCTTGGTCTTTTTTATGCCGAGATGCCGTGCCCATGCGTTTTCATGCGCCAGTTCCAGTAGCTGGCGACGATACTTTTGTGGCAGCAAGAGCTGCTCATACTTGCGACCTTGCGCATTTGTGTAGCTCCGGTACAGGCAGCCCTGCTTTCTCAAAAAGGAAACATTCTTTTTCTTTTTTTCCAAGTTTGCGCTTTGCAATAGTGCTTTGTTCAAAAGGTCCCCACGCTGCTCTCGAATGAGCATTCCTCGATCAACCCTCGACAGCTATCTCCAACTTTCCGCTACAAGCGAGAGCGTTGCACCCCTCTCGCTCTGACTCAATGGCGCCATGTCGTCTCCCCCTGCTACGTAAACTGCGCCAGTCACTTCGGCGACGGGCCGATTGAGTGACTGCCCAAATGACTCACAAGTAAAATTTCGTGTCTGAGGTTTCGTCTACTCGCTGCCAAGGCTACACAGATCTGCTGCTTTTGACTTGTTTCACCACATTGAACACGATCGAGTTCCCGCGAAAGCTTCCGCGCTTGCGATCGCGTGAGAGCCATGTACGCTAAGATGGGGAAGGACGATTTACCTGCCCTTTGAGAAGCTGCTCTGAATTGTTGGAGAAAAAATAAAGAAAACAATCGGGAAGCGCGGCAGACACAGCCGCTTCGCTGCGAAGTTTACCGAATGGGTCTTCAATAAAAACCGTAGCGATTGGTAAGCAAGCAGTCTGTTCCTCAGCGACTTGTCTGATCCACGCGCATTCTCCTGTAAAATCATCCGGAGACACCAATGAAGGATAGACAACGTCCATAATGTCCGCTGAGTCTCGAAGTGCTCGACACGTTTTCCCATTCACACTAACTTCTTGGAGATACGGCTCTAACAACCGCATGTTTTTTCCGATTCTCGGATTGTAGCAAAAGCAAACTTTTGCTTACAGTTTATCGCGATGTGCCCTTCCTTTTTGTATTTGTAGCAGATTAGCGGCTTCCGTGATTCAGACGCCCATGTGGTATCAGTGCGTTGTTTAGGAATCTCACTCGATTTCTCCGCTTCCGTTTGCCCTTCTCCTACAGTGTCCTTCCTATGAGACGGGTCCTTCTTGAAATTACGGTGCGGAGCGGGTTTCCGTTGATCAGGTTTTTTGAAAAGCCCTCTTTTCTTTTATCCTTTTCAACGCGCACTGCCCTGCTATGCAACTTTCGGCGAGTGTAATACTCCTCAGCTAACTCTGCTGCCCTGTTCAGCTGTACTTCACTAAGTTTGTCTTGCAGCCAAAGCTTGACATCCTCCTCGATGCAGGGGTAGAATTGCTCCAACGCAATGCATTCTACCACTTTATCGCGATCGTCATAAACACCTCCTTTCTTGAGCCATTCAATTAAATCGGCTTTAAAACGAAACGCGAAGTCAACGTGTGACTCATTCCCCTTTTTTAGCATACCGGAACCTTTGCCTCGGGTGACAACTTATAACGTCTCAAGAGCACTTCCTTAACCTCGTCATCGCTCTCAAACGCTTCCCTCGACAAGAAAGTTATCGCGCCGGACAAATCGCTACAAGAAGAGCTAACAGGTTCCGCGCCCAAAGAGACCGCTCTAAAGCATTTCACTCGCAGACGTGTTCAAATTTGACGAGATACTTCGCCATGTCCTCGCCTACTACGAACGGTGGCAGTTGGTCCCGATTTCTATAACCGCTGACCTGAACTGTCGGAGAAGCCACGCTAGGCGCCTGCGAACACTGTAGGATTGCCACTTCTATTCAACTCGAGGCACTCCTGTCTCTCAGCCTTCTCGCGCTCTCGACGTTCGCGCCTTTCAGCTTCTTCACGTTCGCAAACTTCTCGCCTTTTGGCCTCCTCGCGGCGTGCTTTGATATCCGCCCAGGCTTCATCGACTTCCTAAGCCGACACTCCTTCATCCTTCATGGTCTCAAGGATCGCTTCCTTCCATTTCGCACGGCCCAAAGTAATGCCGAGTTCCTCACAAGTTTCGATGAGTTCCTTCACTTTAAGGTTCTGCATCGATCACACTAGTCTCTTGCTGTTTGCCCCTGTTAAGACTTTCCTTGCCGTAACCACTATAAATCTACAAGCTAGACGCGCAAGGAATTTTCAACACTCCCGTGTTTACACCCTCCACATTAACTTCGCTTTCAAAGCGCTCTGACTTTGCTTGAAACGATCAAAGCTCACACTAATACTTCACACAGCCCTTCTCTAAACTACTATAACCTGAGCTATAGTAGTCTGGTGAACTTAGGGGAAAATATCAGGCACTCACCGCATCGATGTCGCTGACGCCGGCCGATCCCACCGCTGCCACCACTGTTACGAAGCGCGCCTCCGACGACGTTACGAAAGGCACCACGAATCTCACTGCTGCCACCACTGTTACGAAAGACGGTGACGCCAACACGGTCCCGAAGGCGCCACTGCTTCTGACTCTGCCGGGAAGGTCACCAGCCGTTTGGTAGCGTAGGTTTCTCAGCTCACGACTGCTTCTGCGCAGAGCTGATAAACGAGCGGACAAGACGACGGTGCGTTAAACAAAGTTTATGTACAGCATATATACAGAGGGGTTACAAATTCGGTGCTGGGCCCACAGCTCAGAGACTCGAAGAGCCGAGCTCTCTTCTCTGACACGCAGATCTACTACTCGTGACGCGCCGCAGGGCTTTTTTATATGCACCGGGTGGATTCTTTAAGTAACCAAATGTCCAACCAGAAGCGCCGCTGGTCGTGAGGTCAGAATCCTCCAGTGGGGTCGCTGCTGGGCCGCGTCATTCTCATCGAATCTGGAGCCGCTGCGCTGCACGTGGCTGCACCCAAGGTCGAGTGACGTCACCACGCATTGCGTCAGACTCGCCAGACAGGAAGGCGCCCATTGCTGCAACGGCTCGCTGTGCGTGCGCGACAGAAAGGCACCACCACGTGATGACGCCGTTGAGTTGTTTGCGTAAGGTGGGCTCGCTTGCTGGCCTTGACACAGAATGCCTTTTTCAGAGGCATGAACGTTCGCTGTGGAATCGCAGGCATAACAGCGCCCCCGCCTCCAAACAATGCGTCGGAAAGACGATCTGCTTCCACGTGGCTCGGATGTCAGGCGCGCTCGCACAGTAAAAAGTTTTACACCCAAAGGAGGGTGCTTTTACGAGAAAGCACCCTTTGCGACACCCTTTAACACCTATGAATGGTCTATTGAAAAAAAACACCCTTTTGTTTGGGTGCTTGCCTCCATAGCACCCTAAAATAGGCTCTAAGGGTGCTTTTGTGCCTGAGAAGGGTGTAGGTGACGATTTATCAGATGGAATATGCAGCAAAAGAACAGCACATACTTATATTATTTGGGATTTTTTGTCTCAAAAACCTCAATATAATTATGAGGGTCATCGTAGTGGAAAGCTCCAGAGATTTTGACCATTTGGTGTTCTTTAATGGGCGCTGATATCGTACAGTGCACATGCTTCTACCTTTTCGCCT
The DNA here is from genome assembly GCA_013436015.1 of Rhipicephalus annulatus. Classification (NCBI taxonomy): domain Eukaryota; kingdom Metazoa; phylum Arthropoda; class Arachnida; order Ixodida; family Ixodidae; genus Rhipicephalus; species Rhipicephalus annulatus. The sequence continues at coordinate 411,013 of WOVY01010439.1, forward strand.
CCGTCTTAATTCGACTGCCACGGCCGGCATCGAACCCGCAACCTTCGGATTGGCGGCCGAGCAGCATAGCTACTGCACGAATATGTAGACCTTGCGTTAAATGATGGTCTAGACTTAAAATGTTCGAAGGTGCTCTCCGATTACAGCAGAATGCCAGCAGAAGCAAATCGCGTTTCATAAATAATAGCAATTAACTGCAATCCATGTTACAAAAGCTTTCCTTAGCGTTGGTTATAAGCTACATGTTTTGTATGGATTATATACACGAACATAATGTTCGCCCGAGTATGGGTGTGTGAGTGTGTGAGTCTGCGCATGTGTTCGTGTGTAAGCGCGACTCTGTGTACACCCATGCATGTGTTCGTGCGCGTGTATGTGCGAGTCCGTGCTTGTGTTAAGCGTGCCTGTGCACATGTGTACGACAATGCATGCGTGAGTTTACGGTCGCATGTGTTTGGCCGTATGTGTGTATACGTGTATGTGTGTGTGCCTGTGAATAGGTATGCATGTGTATCAGCCCATGTGCCCTCTAATTTCGTGTGTGTGTGTGTGTGTGTGTGTGTGTGTGCGGGGGGGGGCACTGCTTCGTAGTGTTTAAGGTTCCACACCTGTTCAGACTGGGAGTCTATATGGGAGGTGGCTTAAGAAATGGCGGTGGTCAACGCACTGTACACGGACTATTCAGTACAGGAAAAACAGCTGCACATTCTCGTACCTTATATTTGCTTACGAACTTACTGTGGTAGCTGATTAGGTACGCTGAGGCGCTTCTACGCTCGAAAACGGCGGTTATGACAAACTCACACGGAAAGCTGTGACTGAACTTATGCACAAGCATCGTTGATATTAACAACATTTAACAACAATGTGCCCTGCCTTTGCTACAGGTGCTTAGCTAGCTCAATGGGCAACCATATGGAATTTTGTGCTGATCATGTGGTCAGCAAAACGTTTGTTATAACAACCTCGGCACGTTTCGTGGTGCGTGATAAGCCTTCTAAACATCCGCGACTGTGGATTAATTTGTTCCAGATTTGACTACGCATTCAGTGTTTGCGGCACTATATGCGGAATTGCAAGAAAGGGACAATGCGAAAAAAAATTCCTCTGAAGAAAGGTGTAGTGATGCTCTCCCGCAAATGCCACCAAGGACGAAATATTTATTGTTTCTGGCCATTCTAGGGTGCACTTTGTTTTTCGCAAGTTTTGCTTCACTATTTTCCGCCCACTGCAGTCGCATTCCGTGAAGATACTCAAAGAACCCGAGGCTAGTAAATAACCTGCGCTGCTGTGCGGCAGGGTGGAAGGAGATTTGCCATTTACAAGGAGTTATTCTTGAAGCGCAATTCAGTTGCCTTCCGTGTCAAACTGCCGCCCGCCGTATGCGCAATAGCGTTTGCCTTTCGGCGCCTTCTTGGCGGGTTTCGCGCTCACCCCGCTCACCCGGGCCAGCCTTGCCCCTGCAACAGCGGTGTAGATAAGCGAATAGTTGCGTCACCAAACACCTTCGTCGACAGCTGCGGCGCTGCCGCCAGTGCCTCCTCCTTCTCTCTTTCAACGTTTCTCTTTCTCTCTGTCTCATCCGTCTTTCAAATGCGTCGCGTTGGTCTGGGGTCGTGGTCGCTGTGTGAGTTCTAGCGAACAGGCGCATCTTCAATGGTGGTCACGCATGACACCGTGTTCGAAGTGACGCTCGGATTAAGGAATATTCATGGAGGGGCGGACACGGACAACGTGGGCCTGTTAACGGTGAGTGTACTGTTTTCTAAGGTAGTAATCATACAGCGCTAGCTGTGCGCCTGCTGCAGCTCTTCCGAAATAGGCTGCCAGTCATTTACAACAGCATGCGTTCGCGGGCCTGTTGCAGATGCCCGATTAAACGTGTGACTTAACGAGTTCACACTGCTATGCGCGATGTTGTGTAAGAGCCTGCATCACTCATACAGTGACTGATGTGATCACTTAACAAGGGCGTGATTAGTCGCTAATTGCAATTTGTCTCTACACTGCTCAAAGTGATTGATATTGTTTCAAGATGCGCATTAGGCTACATCGTAATAACATTTCTATTAATGCTCAAATGTGCAACGTGCTTCTGCAGGTGTAAGCGTAAAAAAGAAAGAGAAAAATATATGTACAGAGGCGCACTGTATGGAATGGCTTGTTTTCTTAAAGACGGTATAGTTTGAGGTGCTGATGTTCCGCGATGCTCCGAGCACGTGCGCGTCAGTCTTTTAAAATATTTAGGACACATGTCACCAGCAACAGGAAAAGATCTAGTAGACTTCCAAAAGCGCGTTGTTGTAACCATCGCCGTGCGTCGTTTTCTCTCGTTCTTTTTGCTGTTTTCGTGCTTTGCTTTCATCTGCGATAACGTTCGGCATTATAACAGAATCGAGAGAGTATACGTGACTGTGGGAGCTATGTGCGGTAGCTCTAGCATAAGCCATGGCTGCTGCAACGTAGACGGGGTCCGCGCGCGTTGGTGTCGTTCGAGCGCTCCTGCTTGCTTGATTGTGTTTAACTGAGTATTTAGGCACGGGTTACGTTTGTAAATCCCGTGGTCAATAATCGCTAACAGCGTGTCCCTGATTGCCATCAGAGGTTGGGCTTGGTTGTCGAAATATACCAGAAGCTTTTCTCGAAGCAAGCTTTGAAGAATTTTTAAAAAAGCAATAACATCATACGTGCCTGGCAGTGCCTATTGCAGGCCCGCAACTCTTTAAAACCTGGATGAGCTATCACATCTTTTATCAAATTACAATGAATTAAGATGATTGAACTATAGATGACAAATTTCTGTGCTAGATTAGGCGCACAAAATACATGTTTGCAGCCCTACGTCTAGAAAGCAGGCAAATAGGAAGCGCAGCGTCAAATTTTTATTGGATTCTATGGACGGAGCATCTTGTGAGGGTAGAAGCGACAAGAAAAGTGTTCATTTTTGATGCCCTTAGAGAGGCAGTCAGAATTGCACTGATTGCTGAATTGTCACAATTCCTCAAATGGCTATAGGCGTGTTAAAATCAGTAAATCTTTTACTTTTTTGCAGACCCCTTCGCTAGTGCCACGCCAAAGAGCATTTGTTGTCATGTAAAAGAGAAAGCAGAGAAGCCTTCACTGTTTGTACATGAAGAAGTAAGTTTGTTGTGCGTTTTTATTATTGCTACATGTTTAGAACGTTGTACTTTAAAAATTGTTTTTGACACTGGCTCAATACCCTATAAGGAATTTGATTCTTAGGTGAGTTCAGGCTTTCGTAAGTGCGATTTTTGAGCTGTAGTCTTACACTTCACCTCAATTCGGGAACATGCTGTATGCTGGAAAACTATGTTATGTTTATCATACGAAATTATTGGAATGTATGGGTTGTATGCTTCGAGTTCAGTGTAATGTCCATTGCACGCCATTTCAAAGGATACACACTACACATTCTTCTTATATGATGCTGCCGCAACAGCACGAACATTTTCATGAGAAGTCATATTTGTTCTTATCATAGGACGAGAGCGTGCCGATAACGCCCTGCGTAGTCTACCATGGCCTTAGCCTAGAGCAAGCCTAGTTCCTGAACCTCCACGTGGATGACCGAAAAATCTTCCGTGTCAATAATGACGAAGAAGGAGTGACAGCACTGATGAGTTGATTTTGTTGTAATTTCAACATTGTCTACGGCCGCAAGGCCTTAAACAACCACCGTGATAGAGCGGCTCTTTCTCCGCGTGAGTTTGCAGTTTATCAAAGAAGTTGTTCGGGCAGTACGACGCTAAAAATCTTAGTGTCACAATGCCTGAACAACTTTTTCTAGTGCGGTCATGGGAGATGAACAAATATTGTTATTTGTATAAGTTATTTTGCTTAAATATAGCTGGACTACTTCAAGCTAAACATCCCAGCCACTTTGGCGACCATCTGAAATGTATTTGAAAAAAATGTGCTGACTGACTGCGTTCAAAAAACAGTGCACTGCTAGAATACTTCAGCGACAAAAAAAGTTTTCTTTATCTGGCTGGCTTCTGAACTTCCTGGCATAATGATACCTGTGTGCTGTTTGTGGAAAATTTCATTAAAACCGTTTTTTTTTCAAGTTCGGTCTACATGTTAAATGTGCTTGTGTAAGGTATTTGAAGCTCAATAATATTAGTGCAATTTTTTGCCACATTCGCTTCAAGGAATGAAGCCAAAATTTGTTATGTTTGCATTTTTATTGCAATATTGCACTTTGTATGAATATCTGAGCAGTGAATACTTACTCCACAGAAAGTATATATTAAGAAAAAAATATCTTTAGACCTCTCAAGCTGCTGAAATATACGAGAAAATAACACAAACTTCACAAAATCGTAATCTTTGTCCGTATTGAGATGCAATTTGCTCCATGTTGTGATGCAATGAAAATTCATCATTATACCTAAATTGTAAGTAAATGAAATTCTTTCTATAATAAAAATATTATCACAAAAAGGGCCGGAAAGAGCGCTGTCAACTGAATTTTATTGAAGGTGCTACAAGCGTTTTTATACTGAGCACAAGAACAGGGCTCATCTGCAACAACACATTTGGGACCATGACAAAATTATTTCAACCAAGAAAAGAATACTCTTTTTCGGAAAAGATAAGTGAAGGTGTACTGATGCAATTATCCTTGGCCTTCCTGATAAAAAGTTCTAAAATCTCTCATTTTTTCTGCTTGCTTTTTTTTCAAAAGCCGTGTTTTATGAAACTTAGGACTATACTTACATTTTTTACGGTATCCGGCCATGAGACTACTATAGCCGTTCCTAACATTTAAAGCATGCTGTCTTGCTCGATCATTGAAGGATTGCCCAGTTTGTCCTATGTTTACTTTTCCACGTGTTAGCGGTATGTCGTACACATTAGATGGGCATTCAGTAAACCTATTCTAGTGACGAATGGTGCAAGATTGACTATTCCTGGTCCTGTTTGTACATGCACTTTTGAAAGCTTGCAAGGGGTGGAAAACAACAATGTCCTATCTGCTGGCTCTTTTCCTAAAATTGTGAGACACCTTTTGTACGTAGTACCGTGTAATATGCAAAGTCATTAGTCATTCTGTTTTTCTTTTGGTCCTGTTTCCTGTAACTTTACTTTCTGCGGGAGGGTTTCGCAAACGAGTGTGATGATGCTGTTGGGGTATTGGCTGGCGCTATCAGCCCAGGAGTGCTAAGAAAGTTCTGTCTTTTAATAGTGGGCATTTAAAATTAGTAAAGAGAGGAATTGACACCACATGTATTCAGGCTACCCTCAGAAGTCATGTTGGTCCAAGGGTGAGGTCGGGCTTAAAAACCAAATTAAAAGACTAAAAGATGCTGGATATCCCAACAGAATCATCACACCCGTTTGAGAAACCATCCTGCAGAAAGTAAAGTTAAAGAAGACAGGACCAACAAAAACAATGACCAAAACCTTTGCACGTTATACCACATAACGTGTCTCACAATAAAAGAATAGTCAGCAGATATGATATTAACGTGTTGTTTTCCACCTCTTGCAAGCTTTCAAAAGGGTGTGTACTAAGCAGCAAAAGGAGAAGTCAATCTTGCACCCTTCGTCACGACAATAGGTTTACTTAATGCAAATTAAAATTTGTAGAAGTCTTTTTTTATCAGGAAGACCAATGATTAGTGCATCACTACACGTTAACTTATCCTTTCCGAGAAGGAGTATTCTTTTCTCAGTTAAGATTATCCTGTAGTGGTCACACGTGTCGTCGCGCATGAGCACTGTTCTTGTACTCCGTATAAAAGTGCTCGTAGCACATTCAATAAATTCTGTTGACAGTCGGTGCTCTTTCCTGTCCTTTCTCTCTCTTCCTGAAGTTGTCGCGCTGTGACTAGCACACAACCACGATGAACCAGCTCGCCCAAATGAAACTCTTGTTATGTAACACGTAGACCGAGTTTCGTATAGAAAGAAGGAGCGGTGCTTTTAAATAAGATTCTTCACATACAACACCTAGATGGCATTCCAGGACGTTCAGAAAGCAGCCGCGTGACCGAATATTTTTGCTCACCTAAATATTCCAGAAGTTCACTATTTTCAATACAGCACGAGTTTTTCTAATACATTTGAGATGGTTGCCAAAATTGCTAGGAAATTTGGCATAAAATGACACAGCTGTGTCATTAGCCATAATTATGCATTACCTTTTTTTGTTTTTTGTGCGTATTGACAAAGTTTTGTGTTCGTTTTTTAGCTTATTCTGGGTCTGATCATTGTACTGGTTTTTGAAGTATTTGCTAAAGCTATATGTGCGAAAACTCTTATATGTTTGCATGTACATCACTTCTCATAACCAATCGTTATACATCCAGGAATACAAAGCTTAAACCACTGTGATTGTATACATTTGAAAACAGCACCGGTATATAATTTCGTGTGCATCACTTTTTGGGAACGATTGTGTACATGAAAGCGTATATAGTGATATCATGGTGATTGTATATATTTGAAAGAAATAATAGTATATATTTGCCTGTATTTCATTCCTATTAACCGATTGTATACATAAAGGAGTATTAAACTGGAAACCACTGGGATTGTAGATACTTGAAAGAATTATAGGGATTTATTAGCGTGTATTTCATTTGTAGTCTCTCTGTACTTGAAGCAGTATACTAAATTGAAACCAATGTAATTGTATGTTTCAAAGAATTGTCAATAAATTGAAACTGAAAAAATATAATAAACATTTGAGGTGTTGCGTGTGTAGTGTACGTATAAATGAACATGTGACACATCTGGTGACAAAGTTGTATGGCAGAAGAAAAGTTATAAGTTTTATTTGCCTATTAAATAAATGCAATATGAAAAGGCAGCAAGGCTTAGTTTTCTGTAACGTGCATTACGCATCTACTGCGAAGTATATATAGATCCAGCAGAAGTTCATACACAATTGTACGTGTTAACAATTTTGCCCACACGCAATGAATGGAGCTCGGAGGTGGCGCACCATTGATAATCAGGGCCACTTTCCTGAAGTAGTGTGTAATCAGTGCATGCTGATATCTATTAGTTCAGTATAAAAGAATACTGGCACCCCTGGCATGGGCACTCAACACCCTTGTGCACCCTTCTCGCACCCTCCTCAGAGGGTGCTAAAAAAGTGACGGACATTGAAGGCACCCTTCCTTAAGGGTGTTTTTGTAACACCCTACAGTTTTTTTACATGTACACCCTATTCTAAGGGTGCATGGAAAAGCACCCTTTTCGCAAGGTGCTGAATTAACACCCTTAGCGTGTCGTCCATGGGACAAGCTCATTTACACCCTTCTGGGTGTAAAAAATTTTACTGTGTGTTCGCCAGGTCCCTCCAGGTTTGCCTCCAGGGCCATGGCGAGAATGCAGCTCCAGACTCTGTTCCGGGAACACATCCCATTCTTGAGGACGGATCCCAGCTCTACTGGCTTGTCGCCGCAACTTGTCGACCAGCTTCGCTCGTCTCTTCTGACGATCTTTGGTTTCAGCACTTGTCGATGGTTCTGCAACTTGTCAAGAACAATTCGACAACAGACATTTCACGACACAAGCAAGTGCCCTCGGTCATACGACAGAACACCAGACAAAGTATATTGCAGCATATACCTAGCTATGCGTCTATCGGAATTTCGTGCCCTCTACATCAAGAGGCACATGTGAGACACAAGACTGAAAATTAGAATTCAAATTTTCACACGTATAACAACATAACGAAATAGAATAGAACATAAAGTTGGCTCGTTGAGATCACTCTGGACGAAAGCGCTCCGCTAAGGCCGTGATGAGGACAAAATTTTGCCTCTAATCGCCAGCGAGAAACCAAAAGGTGGAGAAGGTACTAACAAAAACGCACGGCTCAATGCGTCTACATTAGCGTTTAGCGAACGTCAAACGTCTTTTTTGTAGCAAACGTCCAAGATGTGCTGTTGAAGCTTTATGCTCCATCTCAGTGACCGGCCACATTAAGGCGACGATACCTATGCGGTACTAAGGGCTGCTCGTACTTGCGACGTTGCACATCTGTGTAACTACAATATGGGGGTCCAGATTTCTCATAAAAAGAAACAATCCTTTTCAGGTACTCCTTCTGGACTTCACTTAACGTAGGCCTTAGGTTCCACTGCTCCAAGATTACCTCCGATTCTCTTTCGATTACATCACTGGAACTCAAGATTTCTGCTCATTCTTCCTCTGAAGCATTCAACAGCGGATTTATGACCGCTTGACGTTGAACGTGTGGTTTCATCAAGTTACCTTGGTAAATTTTGTTCGGCCGCCTTCCTAATTTCACTTCCTAATTGGTATCAGAACGCTTCATGGGTGCCTTCCATTTGTCCGGGGATTTCCCCGCTCTCTGACAAGTGTCGCATGAGCATACAAAGTCTTCAATATCTTTCCAGCATTTCGGCCAATATAAATCAAGGGAAACTCTAGCCTTGGTCTTTTTTATGCCGAGATGCCGTGCCCATGCGTTTTCATGCGCCAGTTCCAAAAGTTGGCGACGATACTTTTGTGGCAGCAAGAGCTGCTCATACTTGCGACCTTGCGCATTTGTGTAGCTCCGGTACAGGAGCCCTGCTTTCTCAAAAAGGAAACATTCTTTTTCTTTTTTTCCAAGTTTACGCTTTGCAATAGTGCTTTGTTCAAAAGGTCCCCACGCTGCTCTCGAATGAGCATTTCTCGATCAACCCTCGACGGCTCACTCCAACTTTCCGCTACAAGCGAGAGCGTTGCACCCCTCTCGCTCTGACTCAATGGCGCCATGTCGTCTCCCCCTGCTACGTAAACCGCGCCAGTCACTTCGGCGACGGGCCGATCGAGTGACTGCTCAAATGACTCACATGGAGAATTTCGTGTCTGAGGTTCCGTCTACTCGCTGCCAAGGCTACACAGATCTGCTGCTTTTGACTTGTTTCACCACATTGAACACGATCGAGTTCCCGCGAAAGCTTCCGCGCTTGCGATCGCGTGAGGGCCATGTACGCTAAGTTGGGGAAGGACGATTTACCTGCTCTTTGAGAAGCTGCTCTGAATTGTCGGAGAAAAAATAAAGAAAACAATCGGGAAGCGCGGCAGACACAGCCGCTTCGCTGCGAAGTTTACCGAATGGGCCTTCAATAAAAACCGTAGCGATTGGTAAGCAAGCACTCTGCTCCTCAGCGACTTGTCTGATCCACGCGCATTCTCCGGTAAAATCATCCGGAGACACCAATGAAGGATGGACAACGTCCATGGTGTCCGCTGAGTCTCGAAGTGCTCAACACGTTTTCCCATTCACTTTAACTTCTTGGAGATACGGCTCTAACAACCGCATGTTTTTTTCTGATTCTCGGATTGTAGCAAAAGCAAACTTTTGCTTACAGTTTATCACGATGTGCCCTTCCTTTTTGTAGTTGTAGCAGATTAGCGGCTTCCGTGATTCTAACGCCCATGTGGTATCAGTGCGTTGTTTAGCAATCTCACTCGATTTCTCCGCTTCCGTTTGCCCTTCTCCTGCAGTGTCCTTCCTAAGAGACGGGTCCTTTTTAAAATATGGTGCGGAGCGGGTTTCCGTTGATCAGGTTTTTTGAAAAGCCCTCTTTCCTTTTATTCTTTTCAACGCGCACTGCCCTGCTATGCAACTTTCGGCGAGTGTAATACTCCTCAGCTAACTCTGCTGCCTTGTTTAGCTGTACTTCACTAAGTTTGTCTTGCAGCCAAAGCTTGACATCCTCCTCGATGCAGGGGTAGAATTGCTCCAATGCAATGCATTCTACCACTTTATCGCGATCGTCATAAACACCTCCTCCCTTGAGCCATTCAATTAAATCTGCTTTAAAACGAAACGCGAAGTCAACGTGTGACTCATTCCCCTTTTTTAGCATACCGGAACCTTTGCCTCGGGTGACAACTTATAACGTCTCAAGAGCACTTCCTTAACCTCGTCATCGCTCTCAAACGCTTCCCTCGACAAGAAAGTTATCGCGCCGGACAAATCGCTACAAGAATAGCTAACAGGTTCCGCGCCCAAAGAGACCGCTCTAAAGCATTTCACTCGCAGACGTGTTCAAATTTGACGAGATATTTCGCCATGTCCTCGCCTACTACGAACGGTGGCAGTTGGTCCCGATTTCTATAACCGCTGACCTGAACTGTCAGAGAAGCCACGCTAGGCGCCTGCGAACACTGTAGGATTGCCACTTCTATTCTATTCAACTCGAGGCACTCCTGTCTCTCAGCCTTCTCGCGCTCTCGACGTTCGCGCCTTTCAGCTTCTTCACGTTCGCAAACTCCTCGCCTTTTGGCCTCCTCGCGGCGTGCTTTGATATCCGCCCAGGCTTCATCGACTTCCTAAGCCGACACTCCTTCATCCTTCATGGTCTCAAGGATCGCTTCCTTCTATTTCGCACGGCCCAAAGTAATGCCGAGTTCCTCACAAGTTTCGATAAGTTCCTTCACTTTAAGGTTCTGCATCGATCACACTAGCCTCTTGCTGTTTGCCCCTGTTAAGAATTTTCTTGCCGTAACCACTATAAATCTACAAGCTAGACGCGCAAGCAATTTTCAACACTCCCGTGTTTACACCCTCCACAATAACTTTGCTTTCAAAGCGCTCTGACTTTGCTTGAAACGATCAAACTCACACTAATACTTCACACAGCCCTTCTCTAAACTACTATAACCTGAGCTAGAGTAGTCTGGTGAATTTAGGAGAAAACATCAGGCACTCACCGCATCGATGTCGCTGACGCCGGCCGATCCCACCGCTGCCACCACTGTTACGAAGCGCGCCGCCGACGACGTTACGAAAGGCACCACGAATCTCGCTGCTGCCACCACTGTTACGAAAGACGGTGACGCCAACACGGTCCCAAAGGCGCCACTGCTTCCGACTCCGCCGGGAAGGTCACCAGCCGTTTGGTAGCGTAGGTTTCTCAGCTCGCGACTGCTTCTGCGCAGAGCTGATAAACGACCGGACGAGACGACGGTGCGTTAAACAAGGTTTATGTACAGCATATATACAAAGGCGTTACAAATTCGGCACTGGGGCCGAAAGCTTAGAGGCTCAAAGAGCCGAGCTCTCTTTTCTGACACATAGATCTACTACTCGCGACGCACCGCAGGGCTTTTAGGGGCGAAGCTTCTTATGGCGTGGCGTGTGCGTCCCTCGTAGTACTAACCATCAGTGGCACATACCCGAAATAGGTATAACATTTGACCTCCAAGGTGGTGCCGGTGAGAGATTTCTTCTGTGCGTTGTTTAACAATAAAAAATAGTGCTCAATGTACATGCCAATGGCTGCTTATGGGGAATGAGAGACAGCAGCATTCGGCTTTTAGTCAACGCGCACGCTGCGATCCCCATTAGCAGCCAATGGCATGTACATTGAGCACTATTGCACAAGAAAGGGTTGCTACATTATACTCGCTGGGTGTAACCTCCTTAGTTGTAGAAAGGTTTAGCGAGCGTTGAGCCGCAGGGCCATGAATACAATGAACTAGTATATACCATGAATGAATTCGAGGTGATTAAAGGGGGGAAGCAGATACGAAGCGCAAGCCGTAAGAACTTAAAAGCTGAATCCTCCTGTCTCTCATTTCACATTAGCAGCCACTGGCATGTACATATAGCACTATCTGACAGGAAAAGGTTGCAACGTTATACTCGCTGGGCATAACCTCCTTGGTTTTAGAAAGGTTTAGCGAGCATACGGCCGCAGTGCCATGAATACAGTGAACTAGTATATACCATGAACTCAAGGTGGTTGAAGGTTGGAAGTAGACCCGAAGCGCAAGCCGTAAGAAAGTGTGCGTGTGCCACCTCTCGTTTAGTCCTTGGAATGTCCACTGAATGGCGGTGCTTCTATATGGGGAATGTATGATAAAAAGATGCGAGATGGTGGGACTTGGAGTGTTGAATAGATGGACGAACGGACACACAGACAGATGCATGGATGGACGCATGAACGGACGCAGGGGCGGATGCATGAGCGAACGCAGGGACGGGCACACGAACAGACGCATGGACGGTCACACAGACGGACGCATGAACGGACGAATGCTTCGCCCCACTCTCCATCTTTCACTCCGTGGATATGCTGCCATTTTTTATATGCACCAGGCAGATTCTTTGAGCAACCAAATGTCCAACCAGAAGCGCCGCTGGTCGTGAGGTCAGAATCCTCCATTGGGGTCGCCCCTGGGCCGCCTCATTCTCATCGAATCTGGAGCCGCTGCGCTGCACGTGGCTGCGCCCAAGGACGAGTGACGTCGCCACGCATTGCGTCAGACTCGCCAGACAGGAAGACGCCGATTGCTTCGACGGGCTCGCTGGCTGAGTTGACTCACTCTGCGTGCGCGGCAGAAAGGCACCGCCGCGTGATGACGCCGTCGAGTTGTTCGTGTCAGGCAGGCTCGCTTGCTGGCCTTGACAGATATTGCCTTTTTCAGAGTCATGGACGTTCGCTGTGGACTCTCAGGCATAACAGCACAAAGCTCAGTAGGAGAATTTCAATGGCAATATTTATTAAATATGCATGTACCACAATGTCGCTGTACTCTCTCTATTTTATTGCAGTTCGACTGTGTATAAGGGTCCATACAATTTTCTAATACTCAACAATGGGCCGAACAGGCTTACTGACATGCTTTGGCTGCAAATAACACACACACAAAGCAAAGAAACACTCAACGAACAGCACAAGCAACTTGTCGTTCAGTGTTTCTTTACTTTGTGTGAGTGCGTTATTTGCGGCCAAAGCATGTCAGTAAGCAAGTACCAACTAGGCCAACAATCAGTATTGGCCTAACAAGGTTCTTGCAAGCTAAGCACATATCAGAGGGACACCAGTAAAGGTAACGCCGGAGACTGTACAATGCCTTCGAGAAGACATGATGGATATGCAAACTCCATCGCAGATCACACAATACTCCGAGACATTTGTATTTCTCTCCACGTTTGAGCATAATGGCTTTGACTGGTATTCATAGGCCAGCAGATTTTTGTTCTCGTTATAAGCATATAAACTGTTTTTTATGAATTCAAGGTCTATTGACAGCCTTCACATCAATTTAGAATTTGGCAAAATTTTTCAAGGTTGCGTTCTAAATTAGTTTGATTGTGTTGAGTTTCAATAGTGCTATAAGCTGCACGATTGTTAACGAATAACCTAATCAGGACACTGACATGGTTTGGCAGATTATTATTCAACAATAAAAATAAAAGAGCTTCCAGTACACTATCCTGAGGAACACCAGAATATACTGAAACCGTACTAGGCTTCTTATTTTTATTTTAACAAACTGCTGTCGAGGAGTAAGTTAGGATTGAAACCAAGCTGTGAGCGAACCAATTTGAAACTTGTAGTCCATATTAAATATTAATTTTGCATGGGTTACTTTATCAGATGCTTTCGCGAAGTCCATAAACACCACGTCAGTTCGACTATGCGAATATAAAATATGGATGCAGTGACCATTACAGGTGAGAGTATTTGATCAGATAAAGATTTTTTTAGTAGCTGCTGTGTAAGCTTATCGTCTACGTATTTAAAATTCTGTCAAGATCATTAGAAGGTCGTTGGAAAAAAAAAGGGATGCATGACATATTCACATGTATGGTCACATCCTCTTATGCACGGTAGTTTAATCCTTGCATTAATAATTTCAGGTTTTTGGACTCGTTGAGAGTCGTATAAAAGTTTAGTGAAAATAACTGGTGGGTAATACTAACGTGAATAAATACATAGCTTTGATTTCGGAAGTCGTCAACAGATGGATCGGAAATAAAAGAGTCCTAATCGCCCTTAACGGCTGATTGCTAATAGAGCGAAGCGTGATTGTTGTACGAAGTTGTATTAAATCTTGTTACAGCAACGAAAAAAATAGCCCCCGCCAAATTGATATTGAATAACAGTTTGCTGGGGTTAAAACTCTGTCGCCCATTCTAAGAATTCGAAATGTAGCTACATAAACTACACAATAAATTTTACTGCGGGTGACAATCATGATTGATTGACATGCGGACTTAAACGTCCCAAAACTATCATATGAATATGAGGGACGCAGTAGTGGAGAGCTCCGTAAATTTCTATCGCCTTGGGTTCTTTAACGTGGGTGACAATCGTGCTAGTCTGGCAGAATTCCCATTGTGTATATTGTGTATTCTTTCACGCCACACTTCTTCGGAATCACTCGCTGCAGTGGAGCTCGCGTTCGTCACTCGTTGTAGTCTTTCTTGCTCTCATTCCTTGGAAGGAGAGAGCTGCTTCGCAGACTATCTACGTAGCTGTGAAAAACATACTTCATCGCATGTGCTGGAACTTTAAATGGCCGTGAATTTGTGCTTCTGTGGAACGTCTGTTTATGTACGGAACATCGCAACTTTCTTGCGAAGAAATGGACACCCTAGCTTACGTGCAGAGCTCCTTCATCGGTTCTTTTCTGCAAAGCTTTAGGAATGGGCGTCGTGACCTTGAAGTGTGATCACCATTTTGTGGATCACCTGTCTCTGGAAGGCACGTGCTTATGTTATTTTTAAGGTAAGTTTTTCATTTTCCTCGCCTTGGCACAATCACTGTATGCAATATGAAAACTGATGAAGCAGTGAGCGACGCATGTTTTAAGAGCATACCACTACATAGGTATTGCAGCTTATTAGGCAGTGGTCTAGCGGTTATTAGGTATTGAGGCAATGGTACTGCGGCCTATTAGTATTAGGCAGTGGTCTTCTAGCTATTTTTGATTTATAGGAACTTTTGTTGCCTTCTGTGCGGGTAAGATTTATTGTTATTCGAAAGCCCGTGCTACACCAACTAAATTATGACATTTCATAGAAATTAAAAAATGTTAATAGATTCGTTTTCCCATTTGTTTCAATGCGAAGCATTTTTAGCGAACTTCGGCGACTTTGAGCGTATCTATCTATCTATCTATTTATCTATCTATCTATCTATCTATCAAGCCGTCAACGGCTTTAGCTCTTCTGGCCAGGTTAATATATTGGTATCGATACCCAACTTGGTATGGCATAACATGATATTATAATAAAAGTATTTGACTAGTAAAACATAAAAATCATGATATGTATGTCATGAATGTCGTGATTTACTCTTCATGGTCCTGCAGCTCTTGCGGTGGTTTCGTTCACATGGCATGTTGCAAAACTGGTGTGGTATGGCATGATTGCATGGCGAACACAAGCGACAGACCCTAACAAGAAAGTTATGACTTGCGTATTTAGTAACAACATGACTACATGCCACGCTCATGATTTTTTGTGTTTCGGTAGTGCTTGTGGCAGAAGAAGGTGGAGAGGAGAGAGAGGAGGGAGAGGAGGCGACCTCCACCCAACTGCCTACCTTGGGTTGGTTGCGTGCAGCGTTGCCAGATGGAGCACCGAGAGCTGGAGATTCCGCCGTGCAAGGTGGTAGCGTTGCCGTTGTTGCTTTGCCAGGAATTGGCACTTTGCCAGTTGACCGGCGCTTTGATTTTGTTGGGGTTCCCAATGTCCTGGACCCTGGTTGCTGAAGCATGATGACTTTTTAAGTGCATTCGTGGGAACTGTTGAGGTGCGGACCCCCGCAAACTATGCACGTTGGGTTGCATTCGTTGGGGGCCATCCCCTCAGGACCAGCGCCCACGTTTTGGCCACAATGGCTGCATCTTCGGTGACCGGGTTCGGACAGATATCCGCCCGGTGCCCCAGTGCACCACAACGGTAGCACGCTGGCACTGTCTTCTTGTACTCCCAACGGGAGTCAGTTCTGCGTTATAGTGGCCGAAACGCGGAACGTTCCTTCCAGCGAAAGTCAACACAGCTACGTTGGAGTTCCCCAGCTTGCGCGCATAGACTAGTTCACCGCCACGCCACTGCACACTATGTTTCAGGTACGCACTGGTTTCGAGGTTGTGCACAGAAATCAGGCCGCGACACACATCACCGGTGAGCTTGAGGTGACCGCGAAGCGGCAGCGGTCCTTTGCTGGTGTTGATTTAAAAGTCCGACAGCAGTTTCTGAACCACCTCGTTATAATGCGTGCCACAGATGATGATGTTTTGCTCCCAATTGGGAGAAATGGTGATGTCATTCATGTGCTGCCTTCCGATGAGTTGGGAAATGGCAGCGCCGAGCTCACCTTGTTGAAACGCTGCCTTGAGGGCTACTGTGATGCGTGGCTTGAGCACGATCACGTAGTCGCCAGGATTCATCCTGACCGTTGGTTTCGGCATCCACTTGGAGACTGGTGAAGTCTTTTGTGGAGTACAGGAATTTAAAGTTACGCGTCAGAACAGGTACTCGGCTCTCATTAAGGAAACCAAGCTTAACATATATACAGTGAATGAAAATCTGACGAGTATACTTACGGAGTGTGCAGTGTAAGCTGGAGGCACAGTAGTTAGACAGGACACTGGGAAGCTGTCCCAGGAATTGAAGAATCTCATTAGGAAGCTTCAAAGCATGAAATTCTCAAGTATAAAACAAAAAAATAGAACAGGCAGACCTTTCGAAGTTGATTAGTAAGCGTAAGGGATCCGATGTAAAAAGTTATAACATGGAGAGAATCGAAAACGCTCTGAAAAACAGAGGAAGCGTCAAAGCAGTGAAGAGGGAACTTGGGATAGGCAAAAATCAGATGTGTGCACCAAGGTACAAAGAAGGCAAAATAACAACCAATATAGATAGGATATTAAAATAGCGGAGCAGTTTTACAGAGATCTCTACAGAAGCTGGGACAACCACGATCTTAATACCATAGGAACTAGCAGTAACCCAGAAGGCACCTTACGAGCAATGATAGAAGAAGTCAGAAAAGCCTTGGACAGCATGAAAGAGCGAATTCGCTGGGGATGATCAGGTAAGATGAGATCTGATGGAGGACAGATTGTGTTAGAAAAACTATCCAACCTGTTTAAAAAGTGTCTTCTCACGGGAAGAGTACCAGACTCTTGGACAAATGCTAACATCATTTCAATACATAAGAAAGGAGATGACAAGGACATGAAAAATTACAGGCCGATTAGCTTGCTCTCTGTAGTATACAAGCTATTTACAAAGGTAATCGCTAACAGAGTTCATTCAATCAACCAAAGAAACTGGCTACTCAACAACTGGCTACTCAACTCGAACTGGCTACTCAACAATCTATCACATTCATAATATCAATCAGGTAATAGAGAAATGCTCAGAGTATAGCCAACCAATATAGATAGCATTCATAGATTACGAGAAGGTGCTTGATTCAGTAGAAATATCAGCAGTCAAGCAGACACTGTGGAATCAGGGCGTCGATGAAGCATATATAAACATCGTGGAGGAAATATACAGAGGATAAACTGCTACAATAGTACTCAATAAAGAAAGCATCAGAATGCCAATAAAGAAAAGTGTAAGGCAAGGGCATACAATAGCCCCAATGCCATTTAATCCTTGCTTACAGGAGGTTTTCGGGGGCCTAGAATGGGAAGAGTTAGGAATAAAATTCAATGTAGAGTACTCTGGTAACCTGGGCTTCGCCGATGACATTTCATTGCTGAGTAACTAAGGGGACGAATAGCAACTCATGATTACGGAGTCATACAAGGAGAGCAGAAAGGTAGGTCTTAAAATTGATCTGCGGAAAACAAAAGTAATGTAAAACGACCTCGGAAGAGAGCAGCGCTTCGAGATAGGTAATAGTTCACTTGAAGTTGTAAAAGAGTATGTCTACTTAGGGCATGTAATAACCGCGGAGCCGCACCACAATATTGAAGTAACTAGAGGAATAAGAATAGGGTGAAGCACATTTGGCAAGCACTCTCAAATCATGACAGATAGATTGCCACTATCCTGCAAGAGGAAGGTATATAACAGCTGTATTTTGGTGGTACACAGCTTTAGAGCAGAAGTCTGGAAACTTACAAAGAGGGTTCAGCGTAAATTGAGGATGACGCAGTGAGCATGGAAAGAAAAATGGTAGATGTAACCTTAAGAGACAAGAGGAGAGCAGACTGGATTAGGGAACAAACTGGGGTTAAGAATATCATAGTTGAAATCAAGAAGAGGAAATGGACATGGGCCCGGCATGTAGCGCGTAGGCAAGGTGACCGCTGGTCATTAAGGCTAACTAACTAGATTCCTAGAGAAGGCAAGCGGGTCAGGAGGATACAGGAGGTTAGATGGGCAGATGAGATTAAGAAGCTTGTGGGTATAAATTGGCAGCAGCAAGCACAGGACCGAGTTCACTGGCGCAACATGAGGGAGGCCTTTGTTCTGCAGTGAGCGCAGTCAAACTGATGATGATGATGATGTTGATAATGATGATGATGACTGATTTATGCAAGCTGAAAATTTATTTTACATGCAGATGCCAGCACTTTGCTGCTCTCTGGGCCTGACGAAAACGCTTTAGCGGCAAAATCTATTCACATCCTTGAAAAGTTATTATTCTGGTCTCAATCTACCTTATAAATATTCCAACAAAAAAGGTAAATACTATTTCATGCCAACAACAAATCGGCTGATTTGTAGCAAGGTATTTCTTGTGATGGACACAACAGTGGCATTGTTAATGAATCGTACAATATCGTGAATGTACACAATCCGTGTTATGCGTTCAACATATGTGTCTTCGCCCATAGTCAAGCAATTTATGTTCTCAATTGTATCGCTTCAGCATTACATTAGTCCAGCACACGCTCGACTGACCGTTGACGAAGTTTCGGTACTTTTTATGAACTGCAGTGCTTAAAACACAACGTTCCATCAATTATAAATTGATACAAAGATATAGGGAAGCCCATATTATTATCGTTACGGCAGATGAATTTTTCAAGATTGTCAGTGTGAGTACTTTATCAGGATACAGGCAAAGCAGTTTCTAGTGAAACATTCATGTCTTCTTCAATAAATTTTCTAGCGATTTCGCTCAGCCATCAATTCTTATTCGTATTCAAGTGTTTGATTCAGTTTATTTTTAATTTTTTATTTTTGTTTGGTACACATTTGCCCTCATTTTATCAATCTGTATGTGCGCTTGTATGTGCATGCGCCTATAATAAATAGGTGTAGCCCGTTCTTTTTTTGCCTCATATATGTGTTTTTGTATAAGATAGATTTCTTCGCCATGTTTAATTATCACATTTATTTATTGTCTACATATTTCGCTGTTATCTATTCTGACGAAATCTCACTTCTGAAATGTTTTACCTGATAAACTTCTATTCACCAAACATATATATGAGGGTTAAGCACGACGTGTGCCGTGAGTCTAGCCCTGCCTTAGGCTTTTGGTTTTGGGGCTCTGTTGAGCTGAACACGGAAGATTTCAGCCCAAAATACAATCTGAATGTATTTATAAAAAGAAATAATTTTGAATTTGAGTTAGCACTACACCATACTAGTGCAATTCCTGATAGCTCTGCAACCCGTTTATCTTTCTAACGAGTGAGACTTTGACTTAGACGTTCGAGAAAATTTTACTTGATCTTTTCATAGCTGTTAGCGTGAGCGAGTTGCCATCTTCATTTTGAGACCGTATTTTTGATGATTCACAGCAAACCAGCCATTTCGGCAGTGCTTGCGTAATATCTGGTAAATGGCTAGCAAACATTGGGCGCTAAAATGTTTTGCTTGTAATTAATTTCTTGAGGTCTTTTTCCGTATCAATGAAGATGATGTGGGTATTTTAACGATATTCGAATGCGCTTGGGGTCACAATGCCTTTTACTGCGAGAGCTTATGCTTAGGCATGTTATTATATAAGGCACAAATGAAAGACGAAGAAAAGCGACACGGACAAAGAATTGGGCTTTCAACAGTGCGAACAACACTCGCCGGTCGTTTGATCTGCTGTGCCACTCCATCAACGGGACAGCTGCTGACGGCTGACGGCTGACATCACTGGTGTGCATGACACCACTTGAATCTGAACTGTTAGGTAGAAATACCTGTTTTCTAGCTTTGCATTGGTATCCGAAATTTTTTGTGCATACACACATTCACGGAGGTAGTACTAATTGAAGCGCAGCTGATATGAGCTCTCATGTCAGCCTGGTGAAGATTATCATGCAGGTAAATAAATAGTTGAATAATCAATAGACTTTCAACATTGTTTAAATAAACCAACATTTTATGCCGAAGGAGCCGCAGTTACTCTTCCAGTGATGATTTCTCCAGGTCAACAGTTACCGCCATATACCGGAACGTTCCTTCACACACTGCTTCACCTTCAGTAGAAAAAATCAATAGGAGCACCGTTTTTAGGGAGACCATGTTGGCAATATTGGCAATATTCTGCAGCGATTCTTGATAAGCGCAGCACCAATTTCAGTCGAGCAGTGGAGCAGTGCTCTACTCAGTCAAGTGTAGAACGAAATTAGATTCGAGGATTGTTTCTGAATACGACGGCTCGTTTCTAATATATATATATATATATATATATATATATATATATATATATATATATATATATATATATATATATATATATATATATATTGTAATGATGACAAAAGCAGTGCTCAGGCACGGGCGCATATCCAGCTACAGCAAAAGAGAACGAGGTCAGATAAACAACAACCGGCTCAGCGAACGGGCGTTGTCTCTGAGTCTCGTTCCTTACAATGGCACAGTCGACGAAGAAGCCTTACGTCCCGGCTTCGTCATACAGGACAGCCGCCAACGTGCAGCCGCGGTAAGCGCCCGTTGAGGACGGCTTCCAGGCTTCATCGGCAGCTATTCACTTGCCGCCATTGCCACAGCCGTTCGGGGATGGCGTCAAAGCCTTCTCGGCGGCTCCAGTACACGTTACTGATACTATTTCACAAGCGACGCCGTCCACGCGTTCTTGGCCATGGATTCCAACGTTAGCGCAGGTCGACAAATGTACTCTGCGGACCAAACCACCTGTCCATACTCTTGTCGATCATCTGCAGCGTGGTTCTCGCATTGTAGGAGTGCGGTTCACGCTTCCTCGAACATGGAGTTCACGACCCGATCACCGCTGCACCTAGCCACTGAAACAATCACGGACGGCGTCCATACCTCCTCCGTTGTTCCAGGGTACCACTTGACAGACGGCAGGAACCTTCATCTCAGAATGTGCATGGGCTGCTCTTATCTGAGAACGTTGTACACGCTTTCCGTGGCCTGCATCTCGTGTCCGGACCTCTTACAACAGGTGAACATTTAAGAGACGCTGTTCAGGCTTGTTTGAACGTGGATGTCGCGACCGTGAATTCTGCTAGAACCACCTACTCCGTGGACGCAAACCAACGCGGTTCAGAGGCCTCATGCGACAGTGACATGGAGCTGCGGCGTACCATCGCTCGACTCCACGTCACGGTTAACGCTCTTACAGCCACGAGCTCCGCGCTGTTCCCTGCCATCTTAGCAGTTTTGAGTGCAAGCGAATGCATGTTGGATGCAGTCACCCCACAAAACTATGAGGCCTGCTCATCTGAGCAACGCAGAGAGCTGAGATGCGGTCTCCTGAAGCTTTCGAACGAGATCGGCTGCTTCGACCCAGCAGTTTCTGTGTTTTCACGTACCGACCAACCATCACTGACCGTCAGCAAACCACCGGAATTCGACGGGTTCCAGGACGACGCCGTCGATTAAGTGGTTACCATTAGTGCTCTCGGAGCTCACAAGGCATGAAGCGAAAATCAGATATGGTGCCATGCCGTACACTGCCTTCAAAATCCTGCCACGGCGTGGCACAGGTATTAAGGCGTGTGGCAGCAATCACGAGCGGAATGGAGCTGCAAGCTGATTGCTGCTTTTGGCCGGACTCCATCCCACCTCTCTGCCAGCGCTGAGACCAACCTGACCGGTACCGAGGAATGAGTTCAAGGAAGGTTTCTTCTCGAGGCTCCAGCTGAGCGCTCCAGTTCACAACATGAGCTTCCAGACTCGTCACTGGTAGCAGACCGAAAATCATGTCAGCCATCGACCACTCCGTCTTTTTTCATGGGGCGAGATACAGAGGGGCACAGGGTAGCTGGACCCTTTGCCAATGTACCCACTACCATATATCGAGCTGAAGTGGGGCGGCAGCTCGATGTCTCATCGCAGTCCTCATGCCCGAGAACAGGCAACAAGACCACCCTCACACCTCAGCAATCGAGTTGCGGCCTTCAAAACTGGTACCTCCTGGGGAAGTGGAGTCGTTAACCCCTGTCCTGCTGGAGGGGCCACAACATTACACTTCCTACTGGTCTACGATGCCAGCAGTTCCCAGTGATACCAGGAAGGAGAGCAGACTCAGTGATCAGCCGGTAGAGGATTTATCTGCTACATGGCAGTCATTGGCCGAGTGTGCGAGTGCTTCACTCAATCAATAAATGTCTGCCAAAGACAGAAGAATGAACTATATGCCTGGGTGACAAACGCGTTTATGTATATTACCCTATCGTCTGTACAAAAACAGCGTTCTTGGCCGAGTAATAATTCTGTGTCACCGACTTGGTTTTACGAACGTCAAAAGGCCGCTCGGTGCCAAGACTTCTGCTTCTCGTTGGGGCCCTCGCGTCTCTTAAAAATACCGCGAGCGTTTCCAGAAAGCTCTTGGTTCTCTAAAAGAAAGAAAACAACGATACCGACAAAGTTTTCGACAAAATTTAAAAAATGCTTTCTTGGCAAGCCGTTGTTCCAATCGCGCCGTATCTGCTGGACCATACAATTTTTTTGATAAGCTGTTTGACTAGGCTGTGTAACGTTGTCCCTCCACACAAGGGCGGTGACAAGTAGTGCGCACGCGTGATGTCACTCTCTTCCTAGTCTGTCGCCACTCTCCGTGGGCCATATCACTCATTTCACCCTCTCCAGCGCTCGCAACGCTTGAGCCAACTCTTCACTTGCGCCACATATCTCCATCTGTAGGCGAGAAGAAGCCGCGGGAGGCACGTGCTCGCGCGCCGTCGTGTAGCCGGGTCCTGTTCCCGCGGCGCCGGCAACGAGGAGAGCGCCACTGCTTGCTGCGGGATCACGCTGACGGGCGGGATCTCGCCTGAACAACAGCGAAAACAACAGCAGACGCAAAAGGTCCGCCGTATACGAAAAAAGAACCCCGTCTGCGCTAGTTTTGTATTGTGAATTGCCACGGACGTTAATGAATTTGGTTTTACTAATTGCCGCAGCTTTCGCAAAGCAGAATGGTAGCAGCGCTAAATACATACCGTTGCCAACGCGTTGGGTAGTCTCATTACTCGCGGTCACCACAGCCGTTCGCTTGAGTAAGTGTGGTAATGCAGGTCTCCTGTTATTGTTTGAATAGCCTTGACGTAGAACAGTGATAACTTTGATTATGAAGCTTGACAGACCCTCTGACTGTGGTGCACGACGAGCAATGGTAGACAGCTGACGCCCGCGATAAACATCGCACACGCCGTGAGCCCCGGTAGTCTGAAGTTGTTTCCGCCACACAACAGTACGCACGTAGGGCTCTGAAGGTTCTATAGTTCCCGACTTTACCTAGGAAATGCGAACACTTGTGTCATACACGTAAATCGCAAAATGATCGCGACCACAATCAGTTCTTTTCTTTTTCGATCGTTGGTAACGGTTACCGAAGCTATCTCGGAGTTCGGTTCTTCCTTTTTTTTTGTACAGTGAGAAAGCGGAGGAGCATGTATCCTCATTTGCAGTATATACAAACAGAAGAATGCCATCAACAGAGCAATCGAGCATGCGATGCATAAGAAGCGAGAAATAAATGGAGACTTATACTGCAAAGCGAAAATCACCAGGGCCATTCATGCCGAAGAAAGCGAACTTCATACCACTGCTCGCACAGATTGTTCGTGCATCCACTTCGTCGCTTTGACATCATGTGTATGCCCAAGTTTAACGCATTTAGTCTTTTTGCTCTTGATCAGGTCCTACCTAAAGTGCTAGATACAGTGTATAAACAGGACATCTTTCGTATATAAATTCCTAGATATTGCCAGCATATAACCAGGACCTCACTTAGAGACATAACGCTCTTTTATTTAATCGTATTGATGTCACCAAGCTTTTAAACGCCGCTGCTAATTTTATTTATTGCAGCTAGCAAGTCACACAAGCCGTGTCTACCATATTAACCTCCGACACAGAGAACTGGCCCTTGCTACAGTGGTAAAGAGTGTTTACCAGCGCAAACGACAGGGCAGGAGAGGACAGGAGAAGAGACGAGACAGAGCGCTGAACTGGCAACAATTTATTTCTTGCGAAGGTCTTCGCTCTGATACAGTCACCAGTCGCAATAGTCACGCGCGAAACACAATGACAATGCATAGGTACATCACACCGACAAGCATAGGAGCAACTTTTCCTTATCGTTGAGCGCGACAGAAGGGGTGCTAACACAAGCATCTTTCTATGAGCAAATATTTTCTGCCTCTATTCTCTCGCGTGTGGTGCGATCCCTGTATCTTGCGACAATAGTACACTCTGAAAATATTGGCCGGCAGCCATACGTGCTGCTGTGAACGGACAGCCATCCTTGTTTATAGTGATCCACGACGTAAGTACATACGTTCCCTAAGCCTCTAATTTATACAACGACCTGTTTGACCGGCGTAATACTTTCCACACGATAACAGCAGCTGATACACCGCATTACAGATGCAATCTCTAAATTTACTTGCATGTTTTGTAGCGCAACCGATTGTGAGTCATGCTCTACAATGGTCCATGCTCCACATATTGACCACGCTGAACCCACGGGAGACTGCAGTGGTTGACCTTGCTTTAAGTGCACCGTAAAGACGCGGTTATGCAAATTGTTGCGACATGTGCTGCTAATTTTATGCACCATTCAACTCGCACTGCCGATTCACTCCAAAAGTTCGATATGCAGGCACATAAAATTAGCCTGGGTGACAGACAGGCACTTTTCTAAAGGATACCCGAGACATGCAGACGACATAGGCTCCCGTCATGTTGCGGCAGGCTTACACAAGTTGCATGTCATAAGCTTACCTGTACTCTACTATGTACCGTCGAATCAAAAGAAAAGAAAGAGTGATCACTCGCTTCACTTTTACGCGACTATCCACAACTGTTCGTCCTGCTTACTTGCCGAATACTTGCACACTACATCGAGTGATTGATTAAAATGTACGTGGCAGGTATGAACAAGAAAGCAATCGTACAGAAGAACAATAACTTATACTCACAAATGTAATCAGCCTGTCGCTGAGGTTGCTGAGGCAGCTGAAATTCTCCTTCTCTGCTTGGAACCCGGACGACAATATCAGTGTTGCAAGGTCTTGATAAAGGAGCGTTGACAAAATTGGAGAAAATCACTCGAAATGTGGCCAGAGAAGCATTTATTCACAACAAAACTAAAAATGCTTTTAAGCCTTTCTAACAAAAGTGATACTTTGCACTCCGAAAGGCAGCGATGGTGTAGTCTACCAGCAAATGTCAAAATTCACTGTCGCTTAGCTTGGTGAGTTGGTATCGCGACCGAGGTCGCGGTTGGTGCCCAAGACACTGAAACGAAGCTTTTTTGTTAAGTATCATGCAATTTATAATTTTGTACAACACCATCTCGCTGTATAACCAATAAAACAAGCGTACTACTTACGACAGTGCTAAGCTTGCGCTGCGTGTTACACGGGCACCTATCGTAGTAGTGGGATTAAGACGGTCGCGTCTTGCGCATCACGCTTTCCGACTCTGATGCCCTGATTTCCGCGTTTCAGCTGACATCTGCGCCAAACATCTGCGTGATTCGGCGCCAAACACAACCCGACGGGCCTGATCACGATCGAAGGACACCGTTACAATGAATCAACAGGAAAATTCAAATGATCCTCGCAAAATCACGAAAACCAGAATCAGCTGATTCTAAGGCAGCATATATTTTGTTTCATCTTGCCGAAGCTGCGAATGGTATGCAGCTGAAGTAGTTTTGAATCAACATGCGTGAAAAGCCAAGGTTCTACGTGCGAGATTGACCGCCGCCAAGCGCACTTCTTGTCCTAATTGAATTAAGTGGTAGTATAGGGTGCTAGGCGTTGCCAAATGGTTGGGTTCAAACTATACAATTCATTACAATAATACCGGTTGAACTACGTGCACCGTGGGCTCGACGCTTCGCACAGAAATAGACTGGCTACGCCCTTGAAAAGGTGACCCAGCATTGTCCAATGTGTGTGTAATTTTAATCTCAGATACACCTCGCTCTGAATGCGACATACACCAGACCACGTGAACACAATACGGAAGCTCGTAAAATACAATAACTAAGCGTATACACATGCATGGTTCAGTAAGAAATGCGCAAAAGCATAAGAGTTCACGCCCTTCCGCTGTTAATTTAGTCCCAAGAACATTACATGTGTACACCCTGGAAAAGTACCAAATTATCCTACCATCGAGTATATATGCAAAACAACGCAAAAATATTGAGAACCAAGGCGCTAATTTTCAACATTTTGATAGCTTAACAGCTAAGGAAAGCACTGGATATAAGTGCGAAGTGATCGGTAAGATTGTTACCTGTGTTTTAAGGAACAGCAAGGCAGCTGCTGCTTTTCGTTGCAACAATATTTTTGAACACTACATTATCACTGTTTCATATATTAAACCGCGGGGCCGCGACATATGTATGGGATGGTTTGCTGAGAAAGAGTCTGAGAGCTTTCATGACAGAGAGACAAAGAAAAGTTGATTCTTCATATGACAATTAAGTAAACCATGAAATTATATTAGAAGTATTATCGCAATTGGTCTGCAATTCAAAATAGTTTTTGAGGCAGTCACACCAAATTACGTTTATTGTAAGAATTCATTGGACTGCATTTTTCTCATCTGTCAATAACCATCATCAGTCTTCGCTTCTGCCTCTTTATCATCAGCGCCATCTTGCTGTTGCTTTAACAAAGCGTCTGCTGAACCACGGTATTTCAAGTAGTGGAAAGTGCTTCACGATCTCTTCGACCTCTCTCCTTCCAAATCCAGCTCCTGGAGCTCCATTCTGGACGTCGCTTACGCCAGCAGAGCACCATGGCGCAAGAGCAAGCCCAACCGAACCACCCGCCGGCCCAACCACCCGCCGCCAACCCCAGCCCGGTCAACAACCGCCCTCGGGAGCCTCCAATCTTCTCCGGTCTGCTTGGCGAACATCTCGAAAACTGGCTCGACAGCTATGACCGTGTAGGTGTCTACAACAACTGGAACAAGACATTGAAAGTCTTACGCGTCCGGTTTTACGTCTCTCAGGTTGGTAAGATGTGGTTTTTAAATCATGAGAGCAACTTCCACGATTGGTCTTCCTTCAAAGACCAGCTCCGACGCATTTTAGGCACACCGACCGTCCATTCAGAAGTTGCTTGAAAGAAACTGGCAAAACGCGTTCATTGTGGTGAGTCCTACACTTATTATATTGAGGACGTGCTTGCACTTTGCCGTCGTATGGACGACAGCATGCCCGAAGCTGATCGGGTCCGACACATTCTGAAGGGTGTCGGACCTACCGCTTTCTACGCCCTCGTCGCGCACAACCCTTCGACGGTTTCCGACGTCGTCTCGGTATGCCAGCGGCTTGATACCTTGCAGTCAATCCGCCTTTGACCCGACTTTTCTGAGAACCCCCTGGCAAACGGTATGGCGCTTCGATCCATCATTCGAGCCATAATTCGTGAGGAATTACAAGTCGGTGTACTTCCTTCTAACAATGTTCCCACTGAACCTGTCTCTAGTGATCTGCGTGGAATTATTAAGGAAAAATTGTCAGCATTTCAAAGCACCCATCATGCTTCACCTTGCCCCCAACCCGCTTCATACGAAAGATCGCTTCAATGCAACCCTCGTCGTCTCAGTACCACCACCTGTGCCTCATCGCGACCATCTCACACGTCCAGTCACTCGTCCACCGAACCCTACCTACCATTCTCCCTGGCGAGCCCCATGGCCTATTTGCTACTACTGTAGGATTCGAGGACACATTTACCGGTTCTGCCGAAGTCGGCAGCAAGATGAACGTCGTGGTTATACCGCTTTTGAACGTGACGACACATGTTCTCGAGGTTACTACTGTCATGCGGACAGTCATTCCAACCACCGATCCCCGTCTCCTGTGCACATTTCCAGCACGAACAACAGTACACGTGCCTCCCGACCACGCTACCCTTCGCCACTTTGACGCTCTGTTTCACCACTTCAGCCTGTGTCTCAAATGTCTGCCCAGCGATCGGAAAACTAAACAGTGCAGTTTTCGGAGGGAAAACTGCATCGCGGCAAAATTACCCATGTCCTCCTGATCGACCATCAAACATGTTATTGGTGACTGTGCAAGGTGTGCAGGTGTTGGCTTTATTGGACACGGGCGCATCTATTTCAGTTATGCGTGCCGACTTGTGTTCTCGATTGTGAAAAGTAAAGACGTCCTACCTTGGACCATCCTTGATTGGGGCCAATGGAGCAATAAATACACCATCGGCCCAATGTACAGCGCGTGTCTTCATTGATGCTATTCGTTATCACAACACCTTCGCTGTCTTAATTTCGTGTGCTCTTGAACTAATTTTAGGTTGTGACTTCTGTCTTTAGCATCTGCATTAATTTCTTGCCGTCAACGTGTAGCCCAGATGACCGAGACTGATCACTGCAGCGAACGCGTCGACGAAAAACCAGTGCGTTCTTTCACAGCTTCCGATTCCCTACTGCTCCCGGGTCAGGAGAAACTTATCACCATTACTTCTCCGAATATTGGCAATAGTGACGTCCGTATCACCTCTTTCAGCAACTGTTTAGCTCGCGTAAACGTACTTCCTTCCAGCCTGGTGTGCTTCAAAGACAGTGCTGCGATAATCCTTGACCTGAACACTGCCCCGGAGCCTGTCCTCCTACCCCAAGTTTCCACAGCCTCGTGTTATCTGGAAACTCAACTGGTATCTTTGGTTTCTCTTGACGCCTTGCCAGCTCATCCACAAGGCCAGCCTGTTACTTCCTCCTCCTTTCTTGCAGGGATAAATCCGGACCTTTCTGCTTCTCAACGTGAGGTGTTGCTAGATTTGCTAACGAAACACCAGGCCTCCTTCGTCGCCAATGCTTCGTCACTAGGACAGACCACAATTGCGCATCATCGCATCAACACTGAAGGTCAGACTGTTGTACGCCGTCGTCCCTAGCGAGTCTTCTTGGCCGAGCGCAAAATCATCGTGCAGAACGTGACCGATATTCTAAAACAAAACATCATACGACCCTCTACCCGTTTCTGGTCAACATTGGTCGTGTTGGTACAAAAGAACATGGATCGGTACGATTTTGTGTTGATTACCGCACGCTCAACAAGATAACCCGAAAGGATCTATATCCGATGCCCCGTGTAGATAATGCATTTGACTCATTGCAAGGCGCCCAATACTTCTCCACCCTTCACCTTCGGTCCGGATATTGGCGAAATCCAATGGACGAAGCACACAAACAAAAGACCGCCTTTTCTACGTCGGACGGTCTTTAGGATTTACCGTAATGCCATTCGGACTATGTAATGCTCCCGCCACACTCAAGAGGATGATCGACACTGTTCTTCGTGGCCTCACGTGGAAAACTTGTCTCTGGAACCTTGATGATATCGTCGTGTTTTCTTCCACTTTTGCTGATCACCTGCAACGTCTAGATCAAGTACTCACATGTCTTTCGAACGCTGGGCGTCAACTAAACACAAAGAAGTGCCACTTCGGCAACAGAGCTATAAAAGTTCGGGGACATCTCGTTAGTGAAGATGGCAACCAGCCCAAATCGGACAAAATTTCCGCAGTCCTCAATTTTTCGCGCCCCTTTCGTTTCAAAGATCTACGCAGTTTTCTTGGACTCACATCGTACTTTCGCCGATTCATTCGCAACTTTGCCACCATTGCCGCTCCTCTCCACAAGATCCTTGCTAGTACCGGTTCCTTCGATTGTAATGATCAATTTCGAAGCCTCATTTCAAGAACTCAAGCACGCATTGGCATACCCACCAGTGCTTTGTTATTTTGATGACAAGGCACCCAGGTTCTTACACAATGACGCTAGCGAACAAGGAATCGGCACCGTATTCCTCCAGTGTGACCATGCCTTTCGCGAGAAAGTTCTAGTGTATGCAAGCCGTGCTCTGACCTCTGCAGAGAAGAGGGACTCGATAACTGAAAAAGAGTGCTTGGCTGTTGTCTAGTCCATCCAAACATTTCGTCGGTATCTACATGGTCGACATTTTACTGTTGTGAGAGACTACCATGCTCTTTGCTGGTTGTCCACAATCAAAAACTTGTCGGAGCGACTTGGTCGCTGGATTCTCCGTTTACAATGATATGACTTCGGCGTCATCTACGAGACCAGAAGACACCATGATGCTGACGCTTTTTCACGATGCCCTTTGGCGCAGTCTTCGGTGCAGCTCACAACCCCTTGTCATATCGGCAATGCGAAGGACGCCTCGTCTATATCATCTATTTCTTCCATACCTTCACCCGTCCGTCAGTACTTACCACTCACCAGCGAGCCGATGGTTATTACACTGACTTCATCGATCGGCTTACCGGTGTTTCAGCTTCCCCAAATGCCAGGCTCTAAAAACAACTCCGGCTATTTAAATTGGAGGACGATGTGCTCTATCGATACATTTTCCACCCTGAAAGTCATCGATTGGTTCCCGTAGTACCACGCGCACTACGCACTGAAGGTCTGCGCGCTTCACACGGTGACTCAATGTCAGGCCACTTGGGATACTACAAGACATACGAGCGCATTCGCAGTCGATTCTTCTGGCCAGGTGTTTCCATGACGGTAGCTAAGAATATTGCCTCGTGTGCACTTTGCCAACACCGCAAGTGGCCCACTACTGCTCCAGTTGGGACCGTATACAACCACTTCCTGCCCAGCAGAGTCATTCTCTGTCATCGAAATTGACCTCTTCGGGCCCCTCACTACTACATCAGCAGGCAAGAGATGAATCGACACCGCGGTTGATCTTTTGGCTCGGTACGCTGGGACGGCCTCGATCACTTCAGGAACTGTTTCCAAAGTAGCAAGTTTCCTCTTGAATGGTTTTTACCTACGTCACGGAGCCCCTCGTGTTCTTTTGAGCGACCAGGGCAAGGCATTTTTTCCAAGCACGCACAGTGAAGTTCTTCAAGCATCAAAAACAGTTCATAAAACAGCATCTAGCTATCACCCACAAACCAATAGCTTAATGGAAAGATTTCATCGCACGCTGCGTGACATACTGTCCCTGTATATTCGAACGGACCATCGCAACTCGGATGCTATTCTTCCCTTTCTAACGTATGCATATAACACGTCAGTTCAACGAGCCACAGGCTATTCTCCATTCTTCCTTGTATACGCACAGCAACTGACATCACCCCTCGACACTTCATTCCTTTCTGGCCCCATCAACGCTTCACCATTCATATGCGATCAGTTTCTGTCCCGCGTCACTCAATGCCATCGTCTTGCCCGTGTAAACACCGAAGCTAGCCAAGAAGATTGCAATCATCGTTAGGATGCCACTCATCGCGTCGTCCTCTACCGCCCCGGCGACGATGCACTTCTGTAGACTCCTGCACGAACGCCCGGCTTATGCGAGAAGCATGAGTCGCGCTATCTTAGCCCCTTCAAAGTTGTCAAACAGACCTCACCGGTGAACTACCGTATCACACCTGATCGTGCCCCCACTGACCAACGCTGCCGCGGGACAGAGGTTGTGCACGCTTCGCGTCTCAAACCATAATGTGTTCGTTCCACAGCGCGATACGCGGCCAAACTGGCCGCTTCTGTCCACAGGGAGAAATTAGTGTAAGAATTCATTGGACTTCATCTTCCTCATCTGTCAATAACCATCATCAGTCTTCGCTTCAGCCTCTTCATCATCGGGGCCATCTTGCTGTTGCTTGAATAAAGCGTCAGCTGAACAGCGGTATTTTCATATACTTACATACTTACAGATTTGGGGACTTCACTCAGCCCAATGTATGTTGTGTGTTGATGTTACGGTGTTCTGCGAGTTGTACTGAACTCTTAATCAGGATGCGGACGGCTTATCACCAACAGTAAACTGAGCCTAGCTGTTTCAACAAAGCAACTGCACCTGATCAATATACCCAGCACTTCACATTCGTATAAGATGTCACAGACACACGATGCAGCAATTTCTCCAAAATTGACCTTATGTGGTCCAACCATCAAATCCTTTCAAAAGACAAGTAGCTTTCAAATAACATACTGATAGTGACACTGTTCATTGTGTCTGATCCTCTACATTTGCCATGCGGCATAAGAAACAACAGAGAGACATTTCAGCGTTTTATCCGGCCTTGAATTTTGTCGTGGTTGCCTCAACAACCAACTCATCGCGAGTTGAAACAGACAAGGACAGTTCACATCTGAATTCTGTAAGCCAACACGTAAACAAGGTACACTTTTCAGCATAATCAGGTGTTCATATGACGTCCAAAAGCTTCCCTTTCCTATCCCTGTCATCTCAACATCCAGTATTCAGCTCTACCCAGGCGGATACTAGAAGCTGATAAGCCCTACAAGTTCCTACTTCGTCCTAATTTTATGAACTACCCTACTAACATTTGTAGCATGGTCTCGGGCTGTTCTACATATTCCCTCCATTTTATGTTATTGATACCGAAAATTCTACTATATTAGGTTCCCTTAGACCAAGAACTTCTATGCAGGCTTTTGGGGATCAAGAGATGCTTGTGCGACAGTATATGAAACTCCTTGTAGATTAAATGAGATTTCCACTATACATCATCGTACGACATCTTGATTGCAAAATGTGCGAGATCACTGACTCGTCAAAGGGGTACATATGGTGGCTAATCAGTTCCCTGACATGTCCTGAAAACTTATGCCCACTATCTTTGCAACTTTACAGCATATTTAGGTGGAGAGTGAAGCCAATAGATCCTCAAGAATGTCACTGAATCACGTGGTTGGGCCTGTAAACATATCCAGTAATGTCACACTGTGAATGAATCTTGGAGTACTGCGAAGCATTCTACTCAGGTGATACGCACACCCACGTGATGCTATACTACGCCTTATGTTATTTGCTTGGGGAAGTCTCAAGATTTCTCGTTTACTTGGGTGTACAAGAAAGATTCTCTAATTGTGATATACCTACAAAATTGCGCTTACAAGTGGGCATAAATAGTTAGGGCCTATGTCATTTCATTATTACAGGGAATAAAAAGTGATTTCTTTCTCATATATTATGTGAGTACAACTTTTATCAGTACAAGTTTCGCTCGCTCAGTTGCAGTCGTGGCATCCATATTCCCATGAACTGCAGCAGATGTCGAACTTATTAGGAACATATAATAGGAGCCGGCAACATTGTCATTGATGCCCTGTCAATCAACATGTTCACCTGTACCAGAGAAATATAGACCTTAAAAAAGTGGCAAATGGTTCACATCACAACAAATTCTGCCATCTGCAAGATTTATAAGCTTCGTTGCTGCTGGAATTTCAGTGGTGCAGAATTGTTTGCCAGTAAAAGGAGACATACTTGCTTCCACACAGGCTTCAACTGAAGAACTGACCATTTATGCTTACTTGCAAGCACAATTAGGCGTATTCGCACAACCAGACTGTCTTTCACCCCCAAATGCAAGGGAAATCCAAAGGCTTCCTCAGGCAGATAACGTAAGGCGTATGGCATTACCTGGATGTACGTACCACCTGTGTCGAATGCTTTGCAGCACTTCAAGATTCAGTCCCATGGTGACATTGCTGGATATGTTTGGAGGCCATACCACTTGACCCCACGACGTTTATGAGGATCTTGTGCTATTGACTATACAGCTGCCTTGCAAGAGACAAACTTGTAGGCTTGTGTTTATCGCACGGTTAAATGTTGGGTAGAATATATTCTTACTCCAGGCATTACTATGTTACGCGCTGTTGCTCCTGCTTTTGTAGCTGCTGGCTGTATCACTCATATCAGTCTTGGTGCCAAAAGATAAAGAAAGGCAATATGAAGCAACGTTATTCCACCAAGCCCTACCTCCTAATGAGCTAAGGAATTATTGGAACTTATATGTATGACATTCAAGGCAGAAATTGGTTGAAACACTGTAAAAGTTGCTTTAGCGTGACTGTAGGCCTATTTAGTGACCATGTTCATTTATTCTGATCGACACAAAGCCCACCTTTCTGCCAGTGATTACACATCTCGACTATAATACATCATAAAGAGGCTTCTACCTATAGCCATGTGACAGCTCATTGGAAGGCATATATGGCAGTTGTGAACTAGACTCCTGTACACGCGTGCATAAAGAAATAATATGGGCTAACCATCCCTCATCAGTGTCATGCTGCCAGCTTTAAAAAACCTTCCTCTCACGTAACTTTTAATGATGATTTATGAATACAAAACAGATGATTCATTTCCTATGCACAAATCATCATCAGTGTACAAATGACCTTAAGCAGAAAAAATATCCAATTTACATACCATCAATAAACATTCCCCACAATGCCATGATTAAAATTGCATGTTACCTTGCTTTAAGTCAATCTAGCTTATAATGTTTTTACCAGCATCATTTCTTCAGGTAGAGTGAAAATATGTTTTCTGTGTTTCATGCATTTGGTATGTCTGAAATAAAAATTCCGGTGTGAAAAAATGCCCCAATGAGTTTGTGACACATGAGTTATGATGGTTACAAAATTATTGAAAAACAGCTCTAGTGTTATTATATGATTCAGTAAATATATGCTTTGCATGGTTTTGTGAATTTGCTACTTCTCGAGTGTCACAAATAAAAAGTGAGAAAGTTTTTTGATTTTCTATTGCCTGGTACTTATGCTCAAGTGCTATGAAAAATAAAGTGTAACTTCAAGTTTCTTGTGAGCTTGACCTCTGCAACCAGACCTCAATTAAACAAGGCTCAGGCACTATTTTCAATTCCTCAATTTTCAACCAGTTGAAATAGAACACGGTGCGGTCTTGCAGCTTGAGCTTTGTCACATTTGTACATCAATGGGCTCGTGGTCGTAAGTCATGCCTAATTGTCTTTCCTAACTTATTCACAACATAAAAACACTGAAGATAAAGCCACATTTGCAAAAATAAAAATTAAGATCATGCATGTGCCCCTGAACAACAAAAAGCAATGTTCACGTAACTAATGTGACGAATGCTTTGTACACTGCCATACATCAAATGGTCCTCCAAACATTTTGAGAGGTATGCTTGGTCATAACTCTGACATGGTTTAGTAATACAACTACAGGAATCACAAAGCCTAAATAGAACTGACAGACTAAGTTGGTATTGATTCATGATATTAGAAGAGTACAACAAAGAAGATTAAAAACAAATGAGACACAGAAACACAAGGGCTGATTAACGGCTGAAATTTATTCAAAATTACAAAACAGATATACACATCCACATGGCTGTACGCGAAACCGACCAGCAATACCAAAAAAGAAAGAAAAAAACAAGTTGTAAACAAGAGTAAAGAATTTGTTTACCCTACAGTGTAATTGAAAGAAAGCTGACGCATTATAGTGTTTCATTTTCACTGTACCTTCTCAATTAGTTCCTTTTTTTTCTGAACATCATCACAGGACAACTCGGAAAACGTGCTCCCGCACGTTGCTGAACAGTCTTTTTTTCTTTTTTTTGCCAGTATAAAAACCAGAAAGCTTACTGAATCTCAAGAATAGGTACAGTAGTTCTTCCTCTACCTGTTTATGTGATAATGCACTTGTATGAAGTCTTTTCCTCTCCACTGTTGCCATAACTGTTACGTAGCTGTTGCCTGATTAGTTCATTTTGAGTTAAGTCTAGTACATGAAAACAATGCTAATAAGACTACCGGCAGCTTTAGTGGGATGAGCTAAAGTTGTCGCTGACAGTAAGTCAATGCAGCAAATATTCCAGCAGATGACTTAGTCAAACACATATTTAAGGCAAATAATGCGAGAGGACAGCTAGTATGGCCTTTTTCATATAAAAAAGTGCTTGGAGCAGGAAAAGGCATTAGATTTTAACAAAGGCTATATAAATTGATGAAAATGTGAGCCCTATCTATATGCATTTTACTAAAAATGTGAGCCGAATCTGACAGGGGCTGTACAAGAAAAAACGTTGATTGTCATTCTCTGATCAGCTTTAGAGTCTTACTTTAGCTGAAGCAAGCCTAGATCTATCCACTCATTGCATGTAGAAAGATATCAAAAACACAGTACAAATATTTCTCTATATTATACACAGTGTAATTAGAGCAACAATCAGGTTTTTTTTTGTTTCTAACACATCTGAAATGTCTACTAATTAAAAGACATCTCAATGTTGACATGCCGCTTTTACTTATATTTATTTATTTCATGCTTTTCAATAGGCGCAACCACTACTCTAACATGTCAACGTGAATATAACAATAGGCTAAGAAGTGAAAGCTGATCAAAGATCACCATGCAGGCCATTGCTCATTTATTCGAAGAGCACCATCTGCGTGCCGCCATACCAGTGCCCTCGGTCTGTTTAATTTGATTATACTCCCAGCAACGTGCGAGGCCAAGCTTGCCTAGAAATACCTGGATCAACAAGGACGACTCGTCGCCAGGACCAAGGAGGCAGCGAAGGCCAGAGGGTTGCTGGAATGAGGAAACCTCCCATCTAAGGTGAATGCGGAACCTACACCGCTATACCGTTTCGAAAATAAATGTTTATTCCCATCGTTCTCCCAGCAAGAATAAAGGTGGTGAGCTTATTAGAGAGAAATTCGGTGAGGCGGTTTCTATGAACCTGAAAGCAAGAGCATATAACCACGTAAGAATGAGTTGGGTGCCTGTATACGCCCCTGTTGCACATCATGGCGATGGGCAGCGGGTCACCAGAACAATCCTATTCTGTCTAGGAGGTCGAGATTTCGGTTGGGAACGTTGAGTTGGAGTCAGTGTTCAAGGATTCTTGCGGCAGTCACTCTAGCATAAGTTCATGGTTGGTGATTGACGCGTTCTTTGTGTTGCATTTTAGTCTGCCACAAGTCTCGTTCACTTGCATTCAGCACTTTCATTGCATTCAGCATTCAGCAAGAGTTGTACTGAAAACACTGTTAGGAATCTTAGTTCATCTCCCATCGATGCCTAAGAGCTGGATAAGAGTAATGGCTTTCTTCTCTGTCAGTGTGTATTCCTTTTAGCGTTCTTGTGCAATAAAAGCATTGAAGGTAGCTTTTTATAACTTTTCAGCGCTGTGCATGAACTGCTGACATGACTGAGAGGCTTTTCTTTTTATTTTGTGGTCTCACTTTGGGCCCCAAAGCCTCCTGTTGCTTTATAGCATTTCGCTTCGTAGGATTGCTCTTTGCATGCTTCTTCAGTACTTCGTACCACTGTGGTGTTGATTGTGGTGCTTTTATTTGGTGTTCCAGATACTTCTCGCAAGATTTGTTTGCCACAAAGCAAGAAGTCAAAGTATGGTGATAACATTTGCGTTGAGTTTTCTGTTGTTCTTAATGTATTTTAGCCAGGGTTGGTGCCAGAATTGTTCTATACCTTGGGTGCACTCACGATAAGCGAGGTCCTCCAGGGGGAGCAGACAGCTGGAGAACTTGGCCATTGTGTTACGACTATATTCCTTCTTGAGATCATAGTCATAACACATAGTCATAACACAACACGAGGGTCAGGCAAAAATTGGGAGAGGGGGGCACCAGCCTCCCTGTGCTTGCCCCTAGCATCAACCCCAATTTTAGCCTGTGTCATTTGACTGCTGACGACCTCGTGTGACAGCTCTCTCTCGTGCACTCGTTGTTTGTCAGTTATTTCCTCCTCTTATCAGTTGAATGCTGTTCATACTGTCACGTAGGTGACGTTGAGCTGGCCGGTGCGCAGACGAGCGGAAAGGCAGACCCCGGTGGCAATAAAACTTAGGGTACTTTATTGGGGCTGACTTGCGCCCGAAAGCAAACTAAAGAAACACTGTTCGGTGACAGCGAAAAGAAAAAGACCACACCAGCGTGCCCGAACGGTGGCTGACCAAATCCCCGCCGGTGGGTGTGAAGATCCCTTATCAATCCGGTATCTTGCAGCACATCCGTGCATCAAGATTGCTTTCGGATGCACTCCAACATAAAAAAAGCGCATGAAGTGCCACCCACACAAAAAGCGGATAAAGAAAGTGATTAGGTTAGGTCCGCATCTTTTCTAAACACACGTGGCACTGCCCTTCCGGGAGATAGAGCATCGTCCCGATGCTAAAGAAACACACTAGTTACAAAGAAATGGAAATTGTTAGCACCTTCTAAGAGCGGAGTGATGAAAATGTCTCTTAGTCTATCGTTGAAAAAAATTTTTGAGACGCGCGACGTGGACTACTTCAGGTCGCGAGCGTCGCTGTAGTGATTGTGTCACTCTATCAGGTACAACTTTGTAGACAAGGTGCCCGAGACTCGCGTTATCTTGTACGGTCCAAAATACCGGCGTAGGAGTTTCTCCCTGAGGTCCCGGCGGCGAATCGGTGTCCACACCATAACGCGGTCACCGAGTGCGTACTGCTGGTCGCGCCGTCGTAGGTTGTAGATTCGGCTGTCCGTGTGTTGCTTCTCTTTGATACGCATTCGCGCGAGCTGGCGGGCTTCCTCGGCACGATGAAGGAAATCGGCCACGTCCCCATGGGTACTCCCGTCGTCGACTTGGGGCAACATTGCATCCAGCATGGTACTGGCTTGGCGGGCGAAGACAAGTTCGAAAGGTGTTATCTGCGTTGTCTCTTGTGGTGCGGTGGTGTACGCAAAAATGACGTAAGGGAGGACTTCATCCCAAGTCTTGTGCCCGGCATCAACGTACATGGCGAGCATGTCAGCGAGGGTCTTGTTCAAGCGCTCCGTCAGGCCGTTTGTCTGCGGGTGATACACTGTGGTTTTGCGATGGAAAGTGTGGCTCAAGCGTAGGATCTGCTGCGTGAGTTCAGCGGTGAAGCCCGTACCTCTGTCGGTGATAAGGACCATGGGTGCGCCGTGCCGGAGGACAATGCTCTTTACGAAAAAACTGGCGACTTCGATTGCAGTGCCGGATGGTAGTGAGGCTGTCTCAGCGTAGCGTGTCAGGTAGTCTGTTGCTGTCACTATCCACTTGTTCCCGTTGGTAGAATTCGGAAAGGAACCTAGCAGATCCACCCCAATTTGCTGGAATGATTTCTCCAGTGGTTCGATTGCTTGCAGGAGGCCAGCGGGCCTCGTAGGCGGTGTTTTCCGACGCTGGCAATCTCGGCAAGTTTTGACCAGCGTGCGACGTCCACGCTCATGCTGGGCCAATAGTATTTCTCTTTGATTCGTCGCAGTGTTCGCCTTAACCCCATGTGTCCTGCTGTCGGCTCGTCGTGACACGCCTCCAAGGCTTCTTGTCGTAAACTGACTGGAACCACAAGTAGGTGTGTTGTTTTCTGTGGCATAAAGTTTTTCTTCACAAGCACGTCATTTCGCAGGCACAGCGACGAAATCGCACGCCTGAATGCTTTTGGTGGTATATCGGTCTTGCCTTCAAGGTATTCCAGCATGCTGCGAAGATCAGTATCGGTGCGTTTGTCATTTGCGAAGGTATAAGAACTAACGGGACCGAGGAATGCATCATCGTCGTCGTCATCGCATGGCACGAAGGTATTAACGGGGGCTCTCGAAAGGCAGTCGGCGTCTGTGTGCTTTCGGCCTGACTTAAAAACGTCGGTGACGTCGTACTCCTGCAGCCGCAGGCTCCAACGAGCAAGATGACCTGAAGGGTCCCTTATGCTGGCAAGCCAGCACAGGGCGTGGTGGTCAGTAACAACCTTGAAGGGCCTCCCGTAAAGGTATGGTCGAAACTTCGAGACTGCCCAAACGACAGCGAGGCATTCCTTTTCTGTCGCTGAATAGTTCAACTCCGCTTTCGACAGGGACCGACTCGCGTAGGCGATTACTCGCTCGAGGTCGTGCTTCTTCTGGATCAATACTGCGCCAAGTCCGACGCCGCTTGCATCTGTGTGGACCTCGGTGTCGGTGCTTTCGTCGAAGTGACGCAGCGTTGGCGGTGACTGCAAGCGTCTCTGAAGTTCACGAAAAGCGTCCGCCTGAGGCTTCTGCCACAAGAACTGCACGTTGGCCCCCGTAAGGCGTGTGAGGGGCTCGGCGATCCGTGAGAAGTATCGCACAAAACGCCTGTAATACGCGCAGAGGCCCAAGAATCTACGGACAGCTTTCTTGTCAGCTGGTGTGGGGAAATTTTCAATGGCTGCCATCTTGCTGGGATCGGGGCGGACTCCTTCGCGACTGACCACGTGTCCGAGAAAAAGGAGCTCTTGGTACGCAAAATGGCATTTCTGCGGTTTCAGAGTGAGTCCCGACGTCTTGATCGCCTCTTGTACGGTCTGCAGCCTGTGAAGATGTTCGTCGAAGGTGGGTGCAAAAACGATGACATCGTCAAGGTAGACGAGGCATGTCTGTCATTTCAGCCCGGCCAGTACCGTGTCCATGACACGCTGAAATGTCACCGGTGCTGAGCATAGGCCGAACGGCATGACCTTAAACTTGTAAAGTCCATCCGGTGCGATGAAGGCGGTCTTCTCACGGTCCCTCTCGTCCATCTCTATCTGCCAGTAGCCGCTCCTGAAGACCATTGACGAAAAATACCTGGCGCCACAGAGTTGGTCTAAAGTATCCTCGATCCTCGGAAGCGGGTAGACGTCTTTCTTGGTGACGCTGTTTAGGCGGCAATAATCGATGCAGAATCGTAAGGTACCGTCCTTATTTTTCACAAGCACCACGGGTGAAGACCACGGGCTCTTCGAGGGCTGTATAATGTCGTCGCGGAGCATTTCTTCCACTTGTCCCT
The DNA here is from genome assembly GCA_013436015.1 of Rhipicephalus annulatus. Taxonomy (NCBI): domain Eukaryota; kingdom Metazoa; phylum Arthropoda; class Arachnida; order Ixodida; family Ixodidae; genus Rhipicephalus; species Rhipicephalus annulatus. Next base: position 451,790 of record WOVY01010439.1, read on the forward strand.
TAATTACGTCGTGTTCCCGCGCTGAGACGTGGTAGGGGCTTCGGCGGATAGGACACGCCGATTAGTCTGTAATTATGCGATGCTTCGTTAACGGCGTTTGTCGGATTTTTTCTGACATTGCGAAACATTCGATGTAATCCAAGAGGATGCGACGTAGCTTCTTCCGCTTTTCTTGTGGCAGGTCAGGGTTGATTTCGAAGTTTGCCTCATTGGTAGCTATCGATGGCGCTTCTTGGGATGAGTCGGAGAGCGCTAGTACATCGCTCACTTCAGCTAAGTCTTCCAAGAAAGTGACCGTTGTGCCCTTGTTGAGGTGCCTGTGTTCCGCGCTGAATTGGTGGTAAGCACAGCTGCTCTGCCCTAACGTAGCTGGACGAACCCACGCGCGACGCAGCCGTGGCGGTCGAGAAGCAGTTGCACGTTCGCTTCCACGATCACATCATCACTTGATAACACATCGGTTTCCACGAGTGCCATGAAGCTTGTATTTGGCGGGATGCTTACTTGGTCGTCGAGGATGGTGAATGGGGCGCGGTGGCGATTTTTCTGTACTGCTGCGGACGGTGTTGTCAGTGCTACGGTTTTCATCTGGAGGTCGATTACTGCACCGTTTTCGTTCAGAAAGTCCATCCCCAGGATCACGTCGCGAGAGCATTCTTGTATAATGATGAAGCTCACAGTGTAGCTGTGACCATCATGAGCCACTCGTGCTGTGCATCGTCCAATAGGCGTGATGAGGTGGCCTCCTGCTGTGCGTAGTGCGGGCCGTCCCACATGGCTTCCACTTTCTTAAGTCGATTAACAAATCACCCGCTAACGACGCAGTAGTCAGCCCCGGTGTCGACCAGTGCGGCCACTGGACGTCCGTCGAGGTCGACCTGCAAATTGGCGTTTGATGTCCGGCTTCGATTTCGATTGGTCACCGACTGTGCAGTATGTCGTTCCGCGTGGTCACGGCTGCGCCGGGTGGAAGCATCTCGAGGAAGCTCTGCGGAGTCCAGTCGGATCGTCGTAGTGTCGGATTTCGTTGGAGCGGCGGTTTGCGTCGAGTCGTCTGGTTGCGCTGGAGGGTTTTCCGGTCTTCGCTCGAGAGCGGCGTCACCTCCTGACGTCGCTGGCGTTAGTTTCCCCTATGGGGACTGGGTGATCTGCCTTTCGAGTTCCCGCTATAGGGCGATGGCGAGCGATGAGAGGTGGTGGACGGAGAGCTGAAGCGACGAGTGGCGGAGTCTTCGGTTTCTCGTAGGTATGCCTCAATATCACGGGGTCGCGGGCCGGGAAGGGGTGGTGTGGCGTTAATGTCGTATCCGCGAAAGCCGATCTGGCGATAAGGACAGTATCGCAGAAGGTGATCGGCCTCACCGCAGCGGAAACAAAGCGGTCGTTGATCTGGGGTTCTCCAGACGTCAGTCTTACGTGGTACTGTTGGCGGGTACGTAGCTGTACGGGAGGCTGCCGCACGCGTGGCTGTGGCAGACCAGCTTGCATGCGACGTTGTGGCGCGTAGGTTTCTCGTCGCCAGCCGGTTGGTCTTGAATGGGCTTTCAAAGCGGCGGCGTAGGTGTGAACTTCTGGCCCCTGGATAGGTGGCGGTGTGGGCGAGGCCGTTTCGGTGGTACCAAGTGTCGCGAGCGCTTGCTGTACCTCATCCCGCACGACGTCAGCGAGTGATGAGGTTGCTGGTTGTGCACGCGGTAGCAGACTGCGCAGCTCATTGCGAACGATGGCACGAATGGTTTCTCGAAGCGACTCAGTGGTGGCACTACGGCGATCAATGCTGTCTAGCGGTGCAGCGTGGTAGTTGTGGTCGTACGGCTTTGCGCGTAGCTCGAGTGTCCTCTCTATGGCGGCGGCCTCGCTAACCCAATCTGCGACGGTCTTCGGGGGGTTGCGAATCAGAGCCACAAAAAGTTGCTCCTTGATGGCCCTCATAAGGTACTGAAACTTCTTGTCTTCAGTCATGTTCGTATCAGCGTGTCGGAATAGCTTTTGCATTTCCTCAACAAAGATGGTTACGGCCTCGTTAGGGTGCTGCTGGCGAGTTTGGTGTAAGGCGTCAACCCGCTCTTTGCGGAGATACTTCCGAATGTTTTCGATGCCTGCCTCCGGAAGGTATCCCACGTTGTCAGGTGAGGTTCCTGGTTCTCGTACCAGGTGCTAGCGGAATCTTCGAGTGCGAAGAAAACGTTTCGAAGTTTATCTTCGTCGGACCACTTGTTCAAGGCTGCAACCCGCTCGTAACGCTCCAGAGCCAGTCTTGTACATCCTCGCAAGCGGAGCTACGAAACAACGGTGGTTGGCGAGGCTGCTGGATGACGACCGGAGTAGGTGCGCTAGTGGCCGCCATTGGTGACGTTTACCGGTGGTTCAGGCGAAGACTGGTAGGTTCAAGCGGTCCCAATTCAGCTGGTAGCCCTTTTAGGCAGCGGCTACTGCGGGTAGGGTCTGTCTTTTCTTCTCTGGTGACCTCGTCCATGTCGGCCGCTCCAGAGGTACTTGGGCTTGGATCACGGTTCGAAAGGGGTGTACTAAACATCAGCACCTCCACCAAATGTCACGTAGGTGACATTGAGCTTGCCGGAGCGCAGACGAGCAGAAAGCCAGGCCCCGGTGGCGATAAAACTTCGAGTATTTTATTGGGGCTGACTTGCGCCCGAAAGCAAACTAAAGAAACACTGCTCGGCGACAGCGAAAAGAAAAAGACCAAACCAGCGCGCCCGAACGGAGGCCCACTGAATCCCCGCCGCCCCGCCGCGGTGGTCTAGTGGCTAAGGTACTCGGCTGCTGACCCGCAGGTCGCGGGTTCGATTCCCGGCTGCGGCGGCTGCATTTCCGATGGAGGCGGAAATGTTGTAGGCCCGTGTACTCAGATTTGGGTGCACGTTAAAGAACCCCAGGTGGTCAAAATTTCCGGAGCCCTCCACTACGGCGTCTCTCATAATCAAATAGTGGTTTTGGGACGTTAAACCCCACAAATCAATCAATCAATCAATCCCCGCCGGTGGGTGTGTCGATCCCTTATCAATCCGGTATCTTGCAGCACATCCGGGCATCAAGATGGCTTGCGGATACACTCCAACACACAAAAAGCGGATGAAGTGCCACCCACACAAAAAGCGGATGAAGAAAGTGATTAGGTTAGGTCCGCATCTTTTCTAAACACACGTGACAATATGATGAGGATAAACCTCAGTCGGTTCTTGTTTTGTGATATGCTGCTGGCGTATCCTCAGTATATTTTCTCAGTGTACCCTTATCTTACTTGGCTGGAAGATCAGCAACGTTACAACTTTAACTATTCGCATGTTTTACGCTGTGTAAAAGTAATTGTCACTTCTTTACTTATTTATTTAAATTTATTTATTTACCATACCTTACAGGCTCTCATTAGAGCATAGGGTAAGGGGGGCTTACAGAAAAAAAGAAAAAAATGAGAACGTATACAGCTCAAATATACAAATAAATGCAACATAACAGCGACACTAATAACAGTAACAGAACAATGAAAATATAGTCACCAAGTATATGCACCTCCATACAAATCTCTATGAAATGATGCTAGATGTAGTGAGAGAGTAGTTTTTCGTGGAACGCGTTGTTGTTAGTGACTGAAACTATCTCGTCAGGAAGATCATTCCACTGTGAGATTGCCTGTGGCAAAGCAGATAAGTTGAACGCGCGTGTTCTGCCAAAAATACGCTTAAAGCTGCGCTGATTTCGCATGCGTGCAGACATGCGATCCGGTGTGTGTAGAGGGAAAGCGCATTGATTTCTGCTATTAATGTACTTGTGAAACAACATAAGGAGGGCTATCTTGCGGCGGATATCCAATGGTTGTAAACCAATCTCGGGTTTAATTTGAGATACACTGCTGTGACATTGGTAGTTCTGAGTGATGAAGTGGGCTGCTCTGTTTTGAATGGCTTCGATCATCTGTATTAAATAGTTTTGATAAGGTGACCAAACTGGTGAGGCATATTCTAACTGTGGACGTACGAATGTTAAATAGGCTATTATTCGGACGCTCGATGTGAAGCAATGGAGATTTTGACGTAAATAACCAAGTGTTTTGGATGCCTTGGAACAAATGGAAGTTATGTGGGAAGACCATGAAAGTTTAGGGTCAATAATAACCCCTACATATTTGTATGATGTGGTTCAAGATAGTTCACTATTTTTTATTTTGTATGAAAAAGTGGAAATCGAGGTTTTTTGGGAAACCGACATTATTTTACATTTTGAAGTGTTCAAGCTCATTAACCACTTATTACACCAACTGCAAACGAGGTCTAGGTCACCTTGAAGGGCCTGATGATCAGAGGGAGATGTTATGGTTCGATAAAGGACACAGTCGTCTGCAAACAGGCGTATACGGGATGAAATGTTAATTGGCAGATCGTTAATGAAGAATAAAAAGAGTAGAGGACCAAGGACGCTACCCTGCGGCACTCCTGAAATGACTTCTGCGATATCTGAATGAGAATCATTTGCAAATGTGAGCTGTTCACGAAATGAAAGAATATTTCGAAGCCATTATAGCGTTAAGCAGTCCAATTTAGGAGAAGACAGTTTGGAAATCATACGACAATGGGCGACACGATCAAAGGCCTTCGAAAATTAGAGGAAAGCGCAATCTGTCTGTGTGTTCATGTCGAAGTTAGTCTGTAGATCTGTCGTGAATTCAAGTAGTTGTGTATCGCAAGAGAAACCTTTCCTAAAGCCATGTTGGGTGGAACTAAAAAGATTGTTTGAATCAAGGTGACTGTAAATGTGAGAAGCAATGATATGTTCAAGTAATTTACAGCTGATAGAGGTTAACGAGATCGGACGATAATTTTCAACCTGATCTTTACATCCTGCTTTAAATATGGGAATAACTTTTGCGACTTTCCCGTCCCTAGGAAGCTGACCGGTACACAAAGACTGTCTGAAAATGTGAAATAATATTTGAGAGGTTATGGGAATTGTATATTTTAGTACCTTTAATTTGATATTATCTAGACCACTAGAAGTAGAAACTTTGAGGTTATTGATTAGTTTAGTGATGCCCTCAATGTTAATATCTACGGTTGCAAGAAAGGGTAATCAAGTTACGGAAACTCAGGAATGCTAGATTGATCTTCCCGGGTGAAAACAGAAGATAAGAATGTGTTAAATGCAATCGCACACTGGTCTCTTGGGAGAGGTAATTGATTTTTGCCTTTCAAAGTAATATCTGTCACAGCAGAAGCAGGTGATAATTGTTGCCAAAATTTTCTGGGATTGCATTTTAATAATGATGGTAGGTCATGTATAAAATACTTGTGTTTAGCAGTGAATAAAGCCGAAGTATAACTTTTAAGACATTCCTTATATGAATTCCAAGCAGAGGCCCTGCAAGCGTGCATCGCGGTCCTATACAACCTTTTTTTTCGATTTCTCAAAGCTCGCAAATATTTGTTAAACCATGGGTTTCTTTTATCATTAGATATGACAATTTCAGGGACGTATTTGTCGACTAATAAGGTAATCTCCTCTCTAAACAATGACCAATTTTCATCGACGGTACGACTTGACAATGAGTACAAGAATGTGCTGTGATAGAATTCTTCCAAGTCAGAATTCATACAACTATAATTGGCCTTACTGTAGTCTCTAATCACTTTTGTAGTTTTACCCGCAACTTTGAGAGGAATGTTTAATGATAGTTGAATGAGCTTATGGTCACTAAATCCTTCAAAGCAAGAGATTTCACCTACATTATCAGGATCTGTGGTAAGTAATAAATCCAAAATATTATTGCTCCGTGTTGGCTGGTTGAATATTTGAGCGAACTTAAAATCAAGGGCAAAATTCACAAAGTCAAGAGACATTTTTGAGGTGGATGAACAATTGATCCAATCAATTTGTGGTAAATTGAAGTCACAAAACAGATAGACATTATTAGTGCAGCATTTCTCGATAGCTGATGTGGTGTTGCTGCGAAGGTGATCTATAAATGATGGTTCAGAATCGGGAGGACGGTAACATACGCCTACTAGTATTTTAGTGGCACAAATCGTGCACGTGACCCAGACAATTTCTAAGTTTGAGTTTGTATCAATGACAAAAGTAGGTATAGATTTTTTATAACAATAAGGACACCTCCCCAACGTTTGCTTTGACGATCACGTCGGAAGACGTTATAATCGGCATTCCCGTGAAGAATTTCACTGTCATCAACATCCTGAGTACGCCAGGTTTCAGTGAGCAGGAGGACATCAGTTAGGCTATCTTCTAAGAATGAACAAATGAGATCACGCTTGTGCAGTAAACTGCGAATGTTAGTAAAGGAAACACATACAGCCGGTGCAGATTTACTCCGAATTTCTCTAGAGACATGCGCACGCCTATGCCTCAGCTATCTAGCAGACAGCTTGACTGCGTGAGTAGCGCTATCATATATGTACGTTTTATCGCCCATGCGCAGACTATCAACGACGAGCTTGTAGGGCTTGTTTTTACTTTTGGCAAATTTGATTAGCTTTCTTCTGGCTTGTAGCGTGGGTAAAGAGAAATCTTCGCGTACTGAAAATGTCGATCTCTTTAGTTTATGAGCTGAAGCAAGAACGCTCTGCTTATCTTTGAAAAAAGCAAATTTTGCTGTTATAGGCCGGTATTTGCCAACAGCAAAGCGACCATGTCTGTGAACTCGTTCAAATTGCGCGGCACTTGTATTCTCCTGTAGTTTCTCCGAGCAAAATTTATTCACCTTCTGCTCAGATGCATTCCAGTCCTTGTTTTCATCATCTTCTATTTCAAAAAATAGCAAGTTACAGCGCCTGAGTTTGTTTTCCGTGTCATCACATCTGGATGTGATTTCCACGAGTTTCTTAGAGATGGAGGACATAGCGGAACTCGAAGTGGCATCTGTGGTATATGAGGAGTGTAGACTACCTCCCAGATTCGACACCCTCTCTGAAAGAAGCTTTACCTCAGCGTTCGTGTTTATATGACCTTGTTTTATGCCCCTGACCTCCTCAAGTAAAGCAGTTTGAGTAGCTTCAATTCGACGCACTGTTTCGAGTACCGCACTATCCAATTTGGGCTCAAATGTAGGAGAACTGGTATTACCTTCGAGTACGGACACTCTTTCCGATATGCTTCTCAAATCAGCTTCTATGCGCTGCACAGTCGACAAAACACTACTCAACATATTTTCCATTTTGGCTCCAGGCCCGGGATTTAACTCGACGTCACCCGACAACACAAGCAACAACCCTAAGTACGCTGAGTGCACATTTGACTGGCAAGATAACACTCGTTTCATAGCACTGCAAAGTTCAGGTGGGGCACGACAACGCAACAAGACAGTAGTCATCGCTTTTGCAACATGAAGCATTCGCGAAATATCTAACCTGGAAAAAAAAGCATATTTGAGTGCGCCGCTTTCGCTGCGGTGCTGTGCCCAAGGAAGGTTGGTCTCGGTGGGCGTATATATGTGTTCGCTGCGGTGCACATCCCAATAGACGCGTCACTGTACGACCAGGGTTGCTTGGCGAGGCTCGTGTTGTCGAATGAACATGGCTGCACGGGTAGATCCAATGCTGCTTTCTCCGGCATTCTGTTTTGGTGGTTTGACATTTCAGTACTTCTCTGAGCTGGTGAGTGTTTTGTTAGTAAGACTGTGTAATTGCAGCCTCCTGGCATTGGATGCAGTGCTCACACGGCCAGCCTTTTTGGCACAGCAGAAAACATAAAACGTGTCGACTAATCACCACAGGTGTGCCCTGTCTTGGTTGCGGCTGGTGTATTTTTGCAGTGGTGATGTGCTGAGTATGTATTCCTAGCTCGACTGTTAAGGCCTTTTTTTAATTAGCTGCAAATTAGGTGTGAAGAGTGTTATTAACACTTGCCAAGACTATAGCCCCTTCAGGTGTGAATTATGATGCACTGTCAATAATTGTGTCCAATTCAGATAGCACAATCACAAGGCACTCAGTATTACATTCCAAGAAAGGAAATGATGTGTTCTTTTGTGTGAGCTTCAGCAAGTAATTAGAATTTTTATGAAATAAATACTTCATCATTCTGCTGAAAGTTATGTTTCGTTTTTATGTAAAAACAATAAAACTTTAAGCTCAAGATTTGTGCACAATTAATTATCATCGCATTAATTTCGAGACAAGAAAATCAGCACTTGACACTGCTTCTGGAACACAATTTGACCAACCCATCCAAGATAACAATCCCTTCACTAGAGTGATTGGCTACAATTGTGCGTAGCAGACTGAGGTCAAGTCAGAACATACTGACTAAAGAGAAGGTTCAGTTCATCTAACGACCTATGTATTTTGCACTATTCTGGCCACAAGTTGACACAGCTAGCATAAACATATTGCGTACACAAATGTAGCCACTGCTGCCAATGGGTTAAGTTTGTTGCTCTTTAAAAGAAGTTTCTGTTTTAAAACATAATGTCGCAAACCTTGACAAAATGCTTGAACATGTGCCAAGCACCTACAACCTGTGATATAGGCAGAACTTTGGGTGGTGGGGGATAGGGGGATGACGTCCTTGGTCTTGACTGTAGGCAAGTCGAGTATGTGTTATTTGGTGCTCGGTATCCCATTGCTGTAAAGTTCAGGGGTGGGCCATTTGCCCAGTTTGCCAGTCCTTTGCTTCATTACTGCATTAGCTATGAAGCATCCATTTTGCACTTCGGTTCCTTCAGTGGCTCAGCAATTAAACTTACTCTCTGGTGATCATAATTACTTCAGCCATTACTGATACACACTAGCGTCATATCTTGATATGAATGTTGAACTAAAAGTGAAATGGGTCATTGCAGTCTGAAAAAACTTCAGGAAACATATTCATATACCACATTTATATGGAAACAAATGAGAACTTCATGTGTGTGCAGTAGTATAAGTCACAAAGACGTAAAATACGAGAAGAGTGATATGCTCCAGCTACTTTGGCAAACTTAGCCATTCAATTACGCTTGATTTTAGTTCCGTTTGACTCTCCTATTGATTAGAGGACGTCCTGACGACACATACACCACAAAACTACATGGAGAGTACGTAATAGTTAAGACAAATGAATGAGTTATTCGCTGATCACAACAATCCTGTTTGCTCTTCTGCACAGAGTCTTCAGAAAGGAAACTATAAAATTATGACTGAGGTCACAACACTGTAAGAAAGCAATTTACACATCTCACATGCAAAATCAAATAAATTCACAGCTGCTGACAGCACAGGCAACAGTATTCAGTACTACAAACAGTCACTCGCTTGTAGCTTAAGATTTATTCATTGATTAAGCATTTCAGTTTTGAAGACCAGTACTCACACCAGCTGTCAAATGATCCTCCTCATGTGCTGGAAATTTCTGACATATTTTCTGGTTTGTACCTTGTATGTTCACTGATTTCTGGGAAGACAGCCAGCTGGTCTTAGCCACCTCACTAAGCGGAATATAATAAAGAACCACAGGTGTGAAATAAAACACACTACTTCACAGAAACCAGATTGCCAGGTCTGTGCAAACACTTCTTTCTTTCCACAGACTTAAATAAAGAGCAGGAGGGAGGGGAGTGTCTGTCGCTCTGCATTTGATCAAAACAACACGACGCCGCAAGCGTGCGTCGTTTTTGGTTACAAACAATTTACCCTACTTGTTATGTGTCCTAAGCATCAGCACATGAACTCACGGAAACGTTTTTTTGCGCGTCGTGTGACGGGCCCAATGATGTCTACATACTGCGTAAGCTAGCTGATGTTTAGGCTACAACTACAATAGGGCAACGTATATATATATATATATATATATATATGTTGTTCCTGCTCACAGTTGGTAATTTTTTCATCGACTTTTCTTTCTTTTTATTTACATTCCATTGGTTTTAATAACTTCTCCTGTACATTTCTTGGCATTACTGTCTGTTATATCTCATTAATATTGTGTTAAAACACGAAAAACGAGCCCTTAGGTATACACTATTTCCCTTATTTCATTGAACGAGGGTCTTGTACTAGCAGACTTGTTGTGGTTAGGTTGTATAAGAGGGACAATTAATCATCTGCCCGCTCATAATAAGTTCACGTGCTACGTGACGCCAAACATGCGCATAAGAGTGTTTTCACACTCGTCGTTTGGCTTATAGATGGCGCTGACTGTCACTCCTACTTCTAAATTCACAGATAAACCCCAAAAAAGTGGATGGAGGGAGATCGCTGTGATAGCTCAGTGGTTAGAGCATCGAACGCGTAATTCGAAGGTCGTAGGTTCGTTTCCTGCTCACAGTTGGTAATTTTTTCATCCACTTTTCTTTCTTCTTATTTACATTCCATTGGTTTTAATAACTTCCCCTGTACATTCCTTGGCTACACTGTCTGTTATATATCATTAATATTGTGGTAAAACACGGAAAACGAGCCCTTAGGTACACACTATTTCCCTTATTTTATATATATATATATATATATATATATATATATTTATATATATATATTGTAATGAATCTGAATAACGGACGCTCTGCTGTGACTGCAGAAAACGATGATGATCGGCGGCTGCAGCAAGAGTTCGCGCACGCCACTCGCCGGTAGCCATATTTGCCTCATATAGCACCTTTTGTCAAGCTGCGTCTGAACCTTTCTCGACGTACAACACCTCTATTTTAAGTGGTCGAGAAGCCGGGGTTCCAATCAACCTGGAACTTCGCATTCGGACACTACCGACACCGTTCACTATGACTGCTCCTGGCCCTTCTCAAGCTGCCCACCACCGAAAGTTTACTGTACTGGTGTGCCTCGGCAACGAGACCCACCACTTTTTCGCAGCAACGATGAACAAGACGTCGAGGACTGGCTCGTCGAATACGAAATCGTAAGCGCTTCCAACAAATGGAACGCCCTCGACAAGCTCACGTACGTGCGCTTTTACCTCGCTGATGTGGCCAGCCTCTGGTTTAAGAACCACGAAGGCGAAATCACTAACTGGTCCGCCTTCAAGACCACCATCGCCGCGGTCTTCGGTCGTCCTGCCGTACGCTGGCTTCACTCGGAACAGCGTCTGCGTAGTCGAGTCCAGCGCAAAGACGAGACCTTTACAAGTTAAATTGAAGACTGTCTTGTCTCTTTGCAAGCGGGTCGATGCATCTGTAACTGACACGAGAAAATCAAGCACATAATCAAAGGAGTTGATGACGATACCTTCCAGATGCTCGTCGCAAGGAAACCACAGACGGTCACCGACGTTGTCCAGCTCTGTCAGGAGTCCGACGAGTTGCATAAGCAGCGTGTCTCGAGGCGCAGGGCCGCTGAAGATACAGCTGAAGTTTCCGCCCTCGTGCACGGTGTCACTGCTGATCACACCATCTTACTGTCCCACATCAAACAATTCATTCGAGAAGAAGTTGCCTGTCAACTTTCTCTTGTGGCTGACGCATCTAAGACAGTGACCTCGTTAGATCCTCGTCACTCCAGGTCATTGAGACACAGGTCACGCAGGCACTGCCTTCATTGACATCTTTCTCTACGCTGCTGACCTATGCTGCCGTCGTTGCAAGACCCCCAGCCCCACCGGTCTCTGGCGCGTACCGGGGCACAGGGTCCTCCTACCCTACGATGCTGCCTACATACACGGCCCCCCATCCTACTACTCCCCTGCACCTTCTGCCCTTAACCCATGGCGTACCTTCGACAATCGACCCATCTTTTTTGCATGTGGTTTTGTGGGACATATAGCACGCTACTGTCGCCGTTGCAACTTCCAGCCTCTGGACCATGGAAATTCTGCAAATTACCAGGGTACCGAGAATGCCCAGCGACCATCTTCCCCTATCGCCGACTTGTTGTCCCAACAACGCCATGTTGACTCTTGCCGGTCGTTACCGCCCCGTCGCCGATTTGTCTCCCCGATGCTTCGGCACGCAAGCCCGGCTCGAGAGGAAAACTGACAGCCGCAGTCCGGAGGCCAGAACAGCGTCATCGTCGAACTCTCCAAGACCTCCTTTTTGTCCGCCCAACAAAATTGATGTGCTAGTAAAAGGTTTTGCTGTAGGTGTACTTAATGACACAGGTGCCGTAGTTTCTGTAATTAGTGAAAAACTGTGTCGCGTTTTGAATTAAGTTACAACGCTGCTTACGAATCTTGCTCTGCGTACAGCCACCTCCCATTTAATCGCACCGACGGCTCAGTACGCAGCACGCGTTCTTATTCAAAATGTTTGGTACGCTATCAACTCTGTTGTTCTTCCACGTTCATCTTACGATGTCATACTAGGATGGGATTTCCTTTCTACCCATCAGGCCCTCGTCGACTGCGCTCGTGCGGAACTCACGTTGACTCCATGCCTTGATATCGACCACCACAGTCCCTCGAAAGTGTTTGCCGCAGCTGATGTCCCCGTCGCGCCTTTCTCCTCCGTCCTAGTGCCTGGACTCTCCCTGCTGCCACTAACTCGAACGCTTCCGTTCCAACCAACTACAGCTAGTGCGCACCACCGAAACATCGTCCTCCCGTTTGCCGTCATCAAGTTTTCCAATGGTTCGGCGGCACTTTATGCGTGTAATGGCGCAGTTTGTCTATATATCTTGCTGCACGGCGAGTGTCTGGGAAGCCTCGAGACCTTAGATTGTATTTTCGAAGACCCAATATATCCAGACAAGCGATCGTTACCGACGTGTGCCATTAAACCCGCAACTGATCCCAATGATCCTATGGATCTATTCCGCAAGACCATTTATTGCCACTTCACGCCTGGGCAGCAGTAACAGCTTATCAAGCTGCTCTAGCGTTTTCGGGTCTCGTTTGACCAGAAGCAGCCTTCCTTAGGTCGAGCGTCATCTCTTGTTCAGCGTATAGATACCGGTCAGGAGACACTATTACGACAGCGTCCATATCGTGTGTCAACTGCCGAACGCCGGGTCATCAAAGAACAGGTCGACGATATGCTGAAACGTATCTCTTGACGCCTTGCCAGCTCATCCACAAGGCCAGCCTGTTACTTCCTCCTACTTTGCTGCTGGGATAAATCCGGACCTTTCTGCTTCTCAACTTGAGGCGTTGCTAGATTTGCTAACGAAACACCAGGCCTCCTTCGTAACCAATGCTTCGTCACTAGGACAGACCAAAGTTGCGCATCATCGCATCAACACTGAAGGTTGGACTGTTGTACGCCGTTGTCCCTACCAAGCCTCCTTGGCCGAGCGCAAATCATCGTGCAGAACGTGACCGATATTCTAAAACAAAACATCATACGACCCTCTACCCATTTCTGGTCAACATTGGTCGTGTTGGTACTAAAGAACATGGATCGGTACGATTTTGTGTTGATTACCGCACGCTCAACAAGATAACCCGAAAGGATGTATATCCGATGCCCCGTATAGATAATGCACTTGACTCATTGCAAGGCACCCAATACTTCTCCACCCTTCACGTTCGGTCCGGATATTGGCGAAATCCAATGGACGAAGCAGACAAAGAAAAGACTGCCTTTTCTACGTCGGATGGTCTTTAGGGTTTACCGTAATGCCATTCGGACTATGTAATGCTCCCGCCACACTCAAGAGGATGATCGACACTGTTCTTCGTGGCCTCAAGTGGAAAACTCGTCTATGCAACCTTGATGATATCGTCGTGTTTTCTTCCACTTTTGCTGATCACCTGCAACGTCTAGATCAAGTGCTCACATGTCTTTGCAACGCTGGACTTCAACTAAACACAAAGAAGTGCCACTTCAGCGTTACAGCTATAAAAGTTCTGGTACATCTCGCTAGTAACGATGGCTTCCAGCCCAATCCGGACAAAATTCCTGCAGTCCCCAAATTTCTGCGCCTCTGTCCTTCCAAAGATCTACGCAGTTTTCTTGGACTCACATCGTACTTTCGCCGATTCATTCGCAACTTTGCCACCATTGCCGCTCCTCTCCACAAGATCCTTGCTAGTACCGGTTCCTTCGATTGTAATGATCAATTTCGAAGCCTCATTTCAAGAACTCAAGCACGCATTGGCATACCCACCAGTGCTTTGTTATTTTGATGACAAGGCACCCAGGTTCTTACACAATGACGCTAGCGGACAAGGAATCGGCACCGTACTCCTCCAGTGTGACCATGCCTTTCGCGAGAAAGTTCTAGCGTATGCAAGCCGCGCTCTGACCTCTGCAGAGAAGAGGGACTCGATAACTGAAAAAGAGTGCTTGGCTGTTGTCTAGTCCATCCAAAAATTTCGTCGGTATCTACATGGTCGACATTTTACTGTTGTGAGAGACTACCATGCTCTTTGCTGGTTGTCCACAATCAAAAACTTGTCGGGGCTGACTTGGTCGCTGGATTATTTGGTTACAATGATATGACTTCGGCGTCATCTACAAGACCAGAAGACACCATGATGCTGACGCTTTGTCACGATGCCCTTTGGCGCAGTCTTCGGTGCAGCTCACAACCCCTTGTCATATCGGCAATGCGAAGGACGCCTCGTCTATATCATCTATTTCTTCCATACCTTCACCCGTCCGTCAGTACTTACCACTCACCAGCGAGCCGATTCTTATTGCACTGACTTCATCGATAGGCTTACCGGTGCCCCAGCTTCTCCAAATGCCAGGCTCTCGAAACAACTCCGGCGATTCAAGTTAAAGGACGACGTGTCTATCGATATATTTTTCACCCTGAAAATCATCGATGCGTTCCCGTCGTACCACGCGCACTACGCACTGAAGTTCTGCGCGCTTCACACAACGACTCGATCTCAGGCCACTTGGGTTACTACAAAACCTACGAGCGCATCCGCAGTCGATTCTTCTGGCCAGGTTTTTCCACGACGGTAGCTAAGTACATTGCTTCGTGCGCACTTTGCCATCCCCGCAAGCGGCCCACTACTGCTCCAGTCTGGACCCTACACTTTAAACAATTTTACACCCGTAAGGATGTATTTGCTTTGTCTCGTGGGCAAAACCCTTTTAGGGTGTCTAGGAACACCCTAAACAATAAGGTGTTTAGAAGCACCCTGAAACGTTAGGGTGTAAAGAAACGTTACACCCTACTTCATTAGGTTTTTATGAACACCCCTAAACTATGGTTGTTGGATGAAGATACACCCTTGCGATTGGGGTGTACAGTGAAAGCCCCCTTGAAACGATGGCAGTTATATGGATAAGCATACTTGATCAAATGAAGAGCAATTGACAGGACAACAAAAGCAGAGACGCAGGAGGTGACGCTTAGTCTTGTGTGTTGAGGAGAGCCGTTCATAGTACTTCATTCCATCAAATATGCATCACCAACTGGCCCAAGCCTCAACTGTTCTCAGGGAGAAGCATATATGAACCTATTCTGCGGCTGACAGGAAAGAAGGAAGGTACTGGTGTCACCCTCTGCACTTATACAAGGAAGCTTCCATATATAATATGAGGAAGAGCTTTATTCGAGGGAAGCTCGAACTGACACACACTGATAATGATATCTACAGATGAGGAAATTCTACAAATGATGATGACACGTCCAATTGATAAAGAAGAGTCGGTAACAGCGCTCACACTAATTCCCCGTCACGCTGGAAGTGGTCTCCTGGCCGCGCGAGAGACAATATTGGAATTGTGTCGGGTGTACAGTTTCAGCCGAGAAACGTTCACTATTTCTGTCCCACGGTAACGGTGGTCGGAGGGAGCGTTAAGCGGTGAGATACGGTAATTAACGGGGGACGTCTGTTCAATCACCGTATAAGGCCCTATGAAACGACTGAGAAATTTTTCATATAGGCCGGGCACACGCACGGGTGTCCACAGAAGAACTTCGTCTCCTGGGGAAAAGGGTGACAGCACGGTGTGTTGAGTCGCAGCGAGACTTGCGCGCTTTCTGCGAGATGCCCGTGTTGATTCGGGCCAAATGACGGCAGTGCTCGAGGCGAGTCAAAAATTGTGTGGATAAAGGCTTGCTGAGGTAGCAGGACAGACGTCCAGAGTTACACTTGGAGAGCGGCCATGGACGAAAAAATAGGGAGAAAACCCGGTGGTGCGTTGCGTAGCTGTATTGTAGGCGAACGTTGCGAATGGCAAAATGGCGTCCCAGTTCGTGTGGTCAGGGTTAACGTACATGGCAATCATGTCCGATAGGGTATGATGAAAGCGTTGCGTCAAGCCATTTGTTTGAGGATGATAAATAGAAGTTGTTTTGTGGATGTTGTTGGCGGCGCGTAGAACCTCAGCAACAATAGAGGAAAGAAAGACCTTGCCTCGGTCACTGAGCAGAACACGTGGAGCTCCATGGCGTAAAAATATGTTACGCAGAAAAAAATTAGCTACTTCAGTGGCTGTACCAGCGTGCAGTGAGGCGGTTTCCGCGTAACGAGTGAGGTGGTCAACAGCCGTTACAATTCAACAATTTCCAGTGGAGGTCACGGGAAGGGGGCCGTACAAGTCTATCCCGACGACTTTGAAGGGCAAAGCAGGACAAGGAAGAGGTTGGAGAAAGCCAGAAGGAGCAGTAGTGGGTCGTTTTCGCCGTTGACATAAGGCACACGAAGAAACATATTTGTAAATCGCGGATGAGAGACCAGATCAGGTGAACCGACTGCGTATTTTGTCGTACGTTTTGTGATAGCCGAGATGCCCAGCAGCAGGATCATCGTGGAATGTCTCAAGAACCTTACGTTGTAGACAACGTGGTATAAGGGGGACCCATTTGTTTTCTTCAACGTGGTAAATATAGCGATGTAAAACACCATCGTGAAGCTTGAATTGTTTCAGTTGTCGGCGAAGTCGGGCGTTAGGAGGAGTGCATGTACCTTCTAAGCGTGGTATTATGGAGCGGCGGTAAGGGTCAACGCGTTGATGCGACACAAAGGTAGAAGGGTGGCCGGATCTTAGCCAACTGAGACCTGTGATGGGTAATGCTGCGGTGGAAATTGGTGACGGTGGTCTATTACGGTTAGGTAGAGGGCTGCGAGAGAGAGCATCAGCATCTTGGTCTTTCTTACTATACCTGTACACGACATCAAAGTTGTGCTCTTGCAAATGAAGCACCCAGCGGCCAAGACGACCCGAAAAGTTCTTTAGCGACGAAAGCCAGCACAATGCGTTGTGGTCGGTGACGACTGTGAAGTAGCGGCCGTGGAGGTATGGACGAAATTTTTGTACTGCCCATACAACAGCAAGACACTCTTGTTCGGTTATTGTATAATTTTTCTCGGCAGCAGTCAAAGCACGACTGGCGTAAGTGATGACACGTTCGCGTGCGGTGTTGTCATGCTGCAGTAGAACGGCACCGAGACCATCACCACTGGCGTCAGTGTGAAGAATCGTTGGTGCACATGGATCGAAATGACATAGTACCGGGTCGTATGTCAGGGCTTGCTTCAACGCCTGGAAAGCCTTTTCACAGTCTTCAGACAAGATGAATGCCGTGTTACTTGCGAGCAGTTGATGGAGCGGAGAGGCAAGCCTTGCAAAATTGCGTATGAAGCGTCGAAAGTAGGATGCCAAGCCGAGAAAACTGCGCAGGTCTTTTTGACGCAACAGACGGAAAAACTAAAGGACGGCGGCAAGCTTTTCAGGATCCGGTCGAATACCGTCTTTGCTGACTAAGTGCCCTAGAACCTTGATCGTCTTGCTTGCGAAGGTGCATTTTTTCGTATTCAGCTGTAAATCAGCTTTTGCAAGGCAACCTGGGACTTCTTCGAGACGTTGTAGATGTTGCGAAAAGGTAGACGAAAACACTATGATGTCGTCTACGTAGCATAAGCAGGTTTTCCACTTCAGGCCACGCAGTACGCTGTCGATCATACGTTCGAAGGTAGCAGGCGCGTTACAAAGTCCGAAAGGCATTACGTTAAATTCATATAGCCCATCTGGGGTGGTAAAAATCGTCTTCTCTTTGTCAGATTCGGACACTGGTCCGAATCCTTGGCAGAGCAAGATTCGAATCCTTTTCGAGCCTTGACCTGCGATCGGGCCAGTAGCCCGATCGCAGGTCAAGGCTCGAAAAGTACTCTGCGCCATGCAACGAATCTAGTGCGCCATCATTTCGTAGGAGAGGGTAAACATTGTGCGCGTTATTTTGTTCAGTGCCCGGTAATCAACGCAAAAACATAAAAACGCAAAATCTCGAGCTGGCACACACTGATTATGATATCTACAGATGAGGAACTTATACAAATGATGATGACACGTCCAATTGATAAAGAAGAGTCGGAGACTGCGCTCGCAATATGTATGCATATATATATATATATATATATATATATATATATATCAAAATAATGAACACAACAAAATTTTAACTCGCGACGACCCACGGAGACGAGGTGCCCGACGCCCACGCACCCCACCACACTTTAGAAACTTGTTCGCTGCATTGTTATAGGGAATTCATATTGTCGTGGCAATACAGGATGCGTGCGTTGGTGCGTGTGTCTCATTACGGCAAATGCATGTGTTGTACGATTCATTCACCGTAACTCAACTGATAACCCCCAGTTCCCACACGTCAAGCACTTGCGTGACGTTAACTGGTGCAGCGCTGTGAACGCGAAAAAACCAAATCGGTCGTGGCGATAGCATAGCAGGACACACAATACGATTGGATTTGTGTCCGATATCCGTGAAGTCCAAAGCACTTAGCGTGGCATCGCTGACGTGATGCGACGCAACGAACGCCGGCGCGCGCGTGCACCGGGTCCCGTCTAGTGCGTCGCGTACAGCAGTGGCATCCGCGGTTGCTTCATCACACAGATCTGCACGATTTCAATTCGAGAAAGCACCACATGGGACGTCTGACAGGCGACAAACTCAATAAATGTTTCTCATAAAACTAGTGTACCTTGCGCAACTTCAATCAACAATCATGCATATCAACTAGTTGGGCATGATATAATAACAAAAATATATTTTTTATGCGCCCAATATATTACTGTCTCAAACTTGAAAAATTGACGCGTGAAGTGGGACCAGTGCCGAAAAGCAGCAGACGAAGAAATTAGATAATACCGGTCCAATGTTACGCCAACGAAGTTGACGTTTTAGCTGACGCCGGCAATACGTTTGAACGACGGGCCAATAATGCCAGCCTAATTGCATGGCTTTACCCATATTGGTTGCTACTTGTACAACTTGGTCCATTGTGACCATTCTAACACGCTGGAACAGCCAATATTGGCGGAAAGCTCTGAATGCTGGCCCAACAATGCCGTTCTATTTGGCTGGCACAGCCATTATTAGCGGTACGTTGACGCACCTGGTTCATTCTTGGGCAATGAACTGCCAATCTATTCATAACATTGGGCCAACTTTCCGTGCTGCCTGTGGTGTAATATGTTATGAATAGTTCTAAGAAAATTTGTCTAGTCAGGTACCGTCATGGTGATGTAAATTCGGTCACTGAAAAAGTCAAGGTAAGAAGCACAAACTTATACAGGTTCCTTCTTCACACTGAGCAGGAAAGGCCATAGATACAGCTGTTGTCTGCGTAGGGCGACAAAAAAAACTTGTATTGGTCGTGACGCATCTGTTGTAGATACGGCTATTGTTTGTTTAGTGTAACAGGAAAGCCGAGTGGGTCCCGAAACGTCCCTATACTTTTCAACTTGACTTGGTCAGTGACCACAGCTACATCCTCATCACGACACCTGGCAACACGAACATTCATAGAGCTCTTGATTACATAACATAAAGCGGTACCTACGGACAATACGCCGCAAAGAAGACTCGCCACTTCGTGGCGCTTGTTTGAAAAATAGCTGCCTGCAAGTGCCATTCGTCGTTCAACTGGGCGTGCAAATGGCAAGGCCTTGTGCCCAACTTTCTAGGTCTGAAGAAACTGGTAGCGTCAGCGTGGGGCTACAAGATAGTTCTCTAATCTATGAAGTTAGTATCAGCATGCGTTCAAGGATGCCGACAGAGAGTCGAGAAATGCCAAAGAAAAACGTTCTGGTGAGAACTTCGCAGACGTACAGCTTCACGCCTCCTTCATGGCGACACTAACGAAACGCAACTGCATTGAAGTCGCAGGAAAGCGAACTAGAGGCATTCGGGCCAACACACGATGCACAAGCTAAGCCATCGTTTTCAACTTGTCCCGATACAAACGTGCTACGTAGGAAGTGCCTGTCCTTTGCTAAGTATTAAACCTCTATTCTGGCACCTCACTGAATTTATTGAGAGTGACTTGTGTCGTGACACAGGCCGTCGCACAGCGTCCTTCTGTAGTAGGGGACAAAGTTCGTAAGCTCGCTATTGGTGTTCTGTAAAACTGTCGAACGCACGGCCCTCATGCTTGGTCTTTCCCAACTGGCTGATCGTCAAGGCCCTCCAAAACAATCTCTCTATTGCCATACTTCCTGCAGACAAAGGAACCGACATCGTCATACAACAGAAGTGAGTATGATCATAAGAAGATGGATTTGCTCTTGGACGGCAACGGAAAGATCCGACGACAAGTCTTGAAACAAACCTGCATACACTGCGCTCGAAAATTTACAATTTCCACCGCCGCACCATCAGCACCTTAACTATCTCCTGCTGAGCAATGTATGATATGCACCCGCCATTCACAGTCTACCAAACTACTCAAACCAGGCATTCTGCTGTTGCAATTGTCGATTCCACGAGGTCAACACTGCGCCGACTTTTGGTTACCTACCCCATGTGTTGAGCCCCTTGCCGAAAAAACAGCTACACTCATAGAGAATCAATCAGCTTTCGTGAAAAGAGTATGCGACGATGCCATGGATAATGACGATGTGATTCTTCCTACGGGAAGTGACACATTTGCCCCTATTCCTGGAAAATACTTCTCAAGAGCTGGAAACCCGCTTCATGGCGCTTACCGATGTCTTCGAAGAAATTACATCGTCGGAGACAGCACAAGTAGTGAACATATTACCCACACACCGAAAAATGATGCCTCAGTTTACAGAAGATCTTGCTGGTAAATCGGTGCCGGAAGCCTTCTGTAAATAGATAAAAGGCGAGGTCCGTCCCACGGGTGTTCTGTAAATTTGTTATCTGTATTGCCACACACAGCAGACTTCCGTTATTCCGTGTACGTCATCTGTCTGTTCCTGAACACGTTAGCTTTGTTATCCTTACCATAGAATAATTCATAGATCAGAATACGGTGCATCCGTTATCTGAAAAACAAGAAAGAAGTTGCCTCCGAACGGGCTACCCGTAAATTATTCTGTTAATTTATGAAATTACAGGCTTTATGCTTCTGTCACCTTAGAGGAAAAATTTTGACACAATACGAAGCACAGGAAGAGAGCTTTATGACGCTCTTTTCCAGTGTTAGATGTTGCTTAAGCGCTTCAAACTTTCTTCTGAGCGTTGTGAAAACTATCCCAGCAACAAGTTTCTCGAGGTACTTCTGTCACATTTTCTATTTCTCTTAACATTTTTGTCGTCGCTGAAAGTGTGAATCAAGCGGCTTTGTTTATTGAACCTATATATATTTTGGCTGTCTAATTTTTCGTTATAATCGAGTAAGTGTTACTGTTCTACAGGTCATAAGGTACACTCACCTGTAGAGGTCACTTAGTTTGCAAAAATAACAAACGTTTTTGCAGAATCGTGGGCAGGTGTAGAACACCAATACTGTGAAAAAGCGGATGTTTGATATGACACTTGATGCTTCTTATGTTTTGAAAGCACGGTTTTTTATCATGTTCAATGCTCGCACCGAAAATCGATGTTCCATAAAGCAAGGGTGTCTGTACGTTAGACATTGCTGTTTCAACTTCCACTATAATGCTGTCTGCGTGTGCTGTGCACACACCAATAATGCTGCTGCAGGTAAAATACATAAAAGCCACCCATTCAACAAAACATGACTGCATTTATTTCAACAAAATAAATAGATGTCGTTAACCAGCTTGTGACATTTTCAAAGTCCTCAGACTGCCACTTCAGCACTTCGTTTACTCCTGAAAGGAATGTAGAAATTGAAGAGTTAGTGCATTTTCGTTGATCAACAATGTACACACTCGGGACTCTTGGCGTGGGTTTAAGGCCTTTGCTGCGCACGTCACCATAATTCCAGTAACCATGGGCAGTGTGCTACACCAATGCCCGATTGGCTCTGATCACGTGCACAGTCGGCGGCATCAATTTCAGAAATTCTTGTTGGTATCATAGAGAGAATGTAGCACTTCAAAAACGTGGAACTACACACGCCAAAGACTATCATATACTGTGTGTGTGTGAAGCTACCAGTGCACAAGCATGGCACTACAGAAAAAACACGACCTAACAAGCTGGGGCTGGTAGCTTTTTGTTTGCTTGTTTTGTTACTTGTGGCGTTAAGTCCGTGTGCTGCTTAGCACAGACATTACACCATTTTCGGCCCCCACATGCACAAGTTGTTAATTTTGGTGCTTGTATAGCATAGACAGCGCTCCTGCCGAGCTATATAGGCTAAGGTACACCCCATATACAACCAAATACGTTAATAGGAGCACAATCCTTGCACGCTATTCGAAATAAAAATGAGCGGAACTTTTCAGTTAGCGGACCATAAAACCTATGCTGTAATTTTGCTCTAGTGTATTTCGATTGGCTCTGACTGTCTAATGGGCACGATTTCTGAATTACAGCTGTCGATACACTTTGGAACGATCTGGAACGGGCGCGCGCTTTGTAAACCGAAGCGTATTAGAGGTTAGCGTGATTACGCATGGAACTACCAAGAAATCAAGCCTTTCCGCCTTCACTGTTCATAAACCGATACGGGCTGTCATAATTTGGCAAGCAGTCAGGATAAAATGATCCTAGTAATTTTAAATTACGCCGTAAATGTGCAAACGCTCACAATTCTGGAGTAAAGTTTGGCTAAATTCGTCCTTGCGACAATTACCAGTCGAATAACTTGGCGCACGAATATCACTCAAAGATTGAGCGAGCCACTGACTTGTATTTTGTGTGAAGCAGCGACCGCTTGGCCTGGGAATACATGCGTTGCGTAGACGGAACCCCCATCGCATGCTCTGATTGAAGCAGACCACAAACGCGAGCATGCTGCAGACGACGGCTTGGCCGACAAGCGCAGCTCGTGATTGGTTGTGAAGCAATAATCTCAACATTAGCTCACTTCGTGATGTTGCCGAAACACTTCTTTCATCTGGCCCACCTGCCGTGTTCATCATATCATCCCCCTCGCTCATAAGAGCAAATTTTGTCACGCCGTGAAAAATGCGCAAGTACTTTCAAGAGCTCTCTCATATGCTTCGCAGTTGTAGAAAGCAACATCGCTTCGTAAACAGCGTATCGGTCGTTGCGAATTTTAACAAACGCCTCTCACTTGAGTTCCTTCAGCGTTCAACTGGTTATTTTGTGATTACCGATGCTTTTTTGGTGCTATTAGGTTGCGCGAAAACCAGAGGCAGTGTATCGGTCTAAGGTGACGCGTAGCGAAGCCTGTGCCTCGGTGTGTTTATCAAGCGAGATCTGCGCCTGTGCATCAACGACAAGTAGCACTAGAGAAGACTGCAGTGTGTGTTTGTGCGCTGGTAACAGTTCATTCGCTTCACTTTCCAGACTCTCAGTGGGGTGCTGTGCGGCATTTCTGATTGACAGTGTTTTGGTACGTTATTTAGGTGACCCCAAGCACAGTGCTCAGGTATTGAATAGGACACTCGGAATGCGTGGTCGCCCGCGGAGATAGCGCAGCTCATGGGTGCTCGGAGAACCAAGGTGTTGCATTGTGTTATTGAACGACGAGGAGAACATCTGCGGAGAGGAATTGCTACTTTCAGTCGCCAACGAGTCGGCGTGGAGTTGACCTTGTACACAACGATAGCGTGGCGCTGCGATGCTTGTGACTGCTTCTTTTTTTATTTGTCGCGACAGAAAGCCAAAAATTAACGCGCTGTGCTATTGTGCAGACATTTATGTTTATCATGCTTGAAAACGTATGCAAGGCAAAATTTTTTTGGCCGAATCGTGTTTCTTAATTACAGAGCATGCGTTCCGCTTCACTGGAAGGCACAGAGCGAGAGCGCCATCTGCTCGCGCTGCTATTTAAGTCGTGTACACTGGCGATAGGGTTGCTACCGGCAAGCCATTTTTTGTCAGCATGCGAAAGTGCGTGAGCCTAGCAGTGCCACACTGGCTGTGTGCACATGGTTAACTACACGCCGACTTGTTGGTGACCGGAAGCAGCAATCCTGCTGCGCAGATGTTCTTCTCCTCGTTCAATACCACAATGCGGTACATTGGTTCCCCGAGCGCCCCGCCGCGGTGGTCTAGTGGCTAAGGTACTCGGCTGCTGACCCGCAGGTCACGGGTTCGATTCCCGGCTGCGGCGGCTGCATTTCCGATGGAGGCGGAAATGTTGTAGGCCCGTGTACTCAGATTTGGGTGCACGTTAAAGAACCCCAGGTGGTCAAAATTTCCGGAGTCCTCCACTACGGCATCTCTCATAACCAAATGGTGGTTTTGGGACGTTAAACCTCACAAATCAATCAATTGGTTCCCCGAGCAACCAGGGGCTGCACTATCTTTGCCGGTGAACACACGTTTCCAGTGTCCTATTTCAATCTGTGAGTACTGTACGTACAGAAACGTATTTACTACGCGCTGTGTGAATTTCTTGCTTTGCCGCTGGTTAGCCCGTACACTTCTATTTCCTTGTGAGCAGTCCATTCTTCGGGAGTGAAACGATGTTCGCTGTGAACAGTGGGGCTGTGTTGAAGTTTCCAAGACTTGTGAAGAGACTGTGCTCGTGTGACCGAAAATTGACAAACAGCATTGATAACTGTTTTGCGCTGCGAGGTTTTTGTGGTGAGTTTGGGTTTTTGTTTGTTAACTCGTCACTTCTTTTTGTGATAGCCATAGTCCGAGCACCGTCATGTGACGAACTAAAGCTGCGGCATGCTACTATCTGTTGTGGATCGTGTTGCGTTGGTGTCACGCTTAGACTGCTTTTTCTGTGAGAATTTTTCTGTGTGCCAGGGAGAGCCCGTGAACGCAAGCTTCCTTCCGGCCCTCAGAAAGGGCAAAAATTCTACCGGTGCCTTGCTTTGGATAAAGCTGTAGGCCATTACCGGCTAACAACAGGTTTTCAAATCCATCTGGACATCGTTTTGCATGGCACTAGAACCTTGATCACAGCGGCTTATGGCCACTTATTACATGATATCAATGGACTTGCACGCCTGACCAGCCTTTCATTGCTATGTCATCGGCAGCTGCCAGTCTGCAGATGTTCTATGCCTGCTAGCCCCAGAGCAGACTTGTTCTCCGATGGCACTGACAGCTACTAAATTCTGCCATCGGTAGGTTGACCTTGCGTAACTAAATTTGTTGCTATTTATGAAGTACAATAAGGTGTGCAAGTTTTTCAGCCGAGCAGATGTAATGTTTCCCTATATTTAGTTCAAGCACGAAAAATTTACTGCTGCTGTTAGATAAATACTTATGAAGTAGAGAGGGTGAAAATACATCAGTAGTTGTTTGTGATTTGATATGAGCGAGCTCTTGTTTGATTATTAAGAATGACCTGTCTAGTTACCACGTTTGATAGTTGCAATTTAAGGTGAATTTATTTTCAGGAGCCAGTTTGCCCCAGAGGAATTCGTGTTATAGTGAAAAATTTGTTCTACAGACAATTACCGCTGCAGTAGCACTATACCTCACTAGGACATTCTAAATTGCGGTATGTAAGTTCTACATGGAGCTTCAGTTTCTTTTGAAGAGATTATAGCATATTTTAACTTTGACGAAGTGAGAGCTTCGTAAAATAAGTAAGTATTAAAAGTGAGCGTTATCAATGATTCTTTTTAAATTTATTGTTTTTGGCCCTTCACAGATCGCAGATTTTGTTAATGTCCCGTGATGCGTCGGTTGCACGCACTGGCACATCAAGCCTCCTCATAACTTGGAGCACCTGTACAAAAATCGGAAGGACATGTTCTCCCGAAGTGTGCAAGTCTAAGTCACTGCTAGGGACTGTAATTATTCAGCAGACCTGTACGTGGCCTGAAAGCATTCATAGCAGCCTCATCTGGAAGAAGTGTG
Organism: Rhipicephalus annulatus; assembly: GCA_013436015.1. Classification (NCBI taxonomy): domain Eukaryota; kingdom Metazoa; phylum Arthropoda; class Arachnida; order Ixodida; family Ixodidae; genus Rhipicephalus; species Rhipicephalus annulatus. The sequence continues at coordinate 477,774 of WOVY01010439.1, forward strand.
ATCAGCCTGGGAGCTTCGAGGGCACAAAGCTGCCTAACAGCTGGTTGCAAGGTTAGTTTTTTATTACATACAATTAAGTAAACACCACTTACTGTGCATAAATTGAAAACCCAAGCATTGTTGCTTGCAGTGGATACCTGTATTATCCTCAGACGAGTTGTTTATTCAACAATAATAAAAGTAATTTATGAGATAATTGAGAATATTGAGAGTTGAAAGCTTGCAGCATATGAATGAAACTTCCATCATCTGGAGCTGAAAAGCTCGTGCTTTTAAACGAGTAGAAATAAATACTTTGAATCTCGATCTTGTGACTCAGTGGATGAAGTGCTCTGGAAAAAATAGCTAGTGGGTGAAACTCGCCTGGTTCAATACTTGCAAGCAGAAAGACCTATCGTACAAGCCTCAGACGACATAGAGCCGGTAACTGCATCTTTTACTTGATGTAGCTTTTTATCTCTCAATGCAGTGGCATGTTGTGTTTCAGCCGAAGGAGTTCACCCCGATTGCATAGTGATATATTTTTTCTACAATTAGTACCAGACCTAAGTATGCACTGTTGATCTCTAAAGCTGATGCAAGGTGTTCCTCAAAGCCACGGCTCCTCCATCTCCTCGTCTGTGGCTAGCCTACTTGAGCAGCGGTGGGATGCAGCCAGCTCCCATGCAAGCCAAGTTTTGGAGTGCTCTGTTGGTGTTTTCTGCAGGACACAGCATATACATCCCGCAAGACACTGACATCAATAATAAGAGTGAGTGTTGATGGCACCTGTAGGAGCCCGTTGTGTTTATTGCGTATGATTATTTCCCCTTAAGAAGTGCATTTTGAAAGTTTTTTTTTTGCTTGGAATAATAAATTTGAGCGACAAGCACATTCGGAATGCACAAGTGCTTTTTGTCTTATAGACTGTCCATATGCTTCTATAGGCTGTATGGTGAGCTGGCTATGTCAGATAGCTTTAAAGTTAAATAACATTACCGTTTGCCTTCTAACGCAGTCTAACTTGCGTTCTCTAGTGAACTTAATTTGTGGTCGGCTTATCACACCCAGTGTAAAGTCGATATAGATGATACTGGCTTGTTATGCCTGGCAGAAGTTTCATGCCTTCATATATAACATTATAGTTCTGCACTTGTAATATAAAACTTTATATTTTCAGTCTTCACTGTCTCTGTGTTTGTTGAGACTTCCTTTCTTCTTATTTCTGCACACTTGTCATCGGCTTCTGAAAATACAGCTTCTGTAAATATGAGCACATATTTAACAACTGTACACTTTTGCGTGTGGCATGGCTGTAACGATAAGTATTTTTCTATGTTCCAGCAGTAACAAGGAATCAGGTGCTCCATGGTCATGTACAGTGTATCACAAAAAGAGCCCAGAGGACCAACAACTAGAAAGGGACTGCCAGTGACTGTGTTCTTCTGCTCAAAGTTTACGACAGCAGAAAGAGCCCATTATCAGGTCTGGAGCAGTTGAAATCGTATACGTAGTAACATTCTGTGCAGCTACAGTTTAACTTCTTAGCAGTGCTTTATTCAGCAGTTCCTTTGTGCTGGCGCATTCCAAATAATTAAGTTTTGAATGAAAGATACTAAACTATGACACCAACTCAAAAGCTGTGGTAATGCTAGTGGGAAAATAAATTTGAGCTGCAGTTTTTAACATGCATGTTAATTAAAGTGCCTGCGTGTCTCCGCAATTCACTGCAATAAATCACAGAATCTATGGTCGGCAATGTTAACTGCGTTCGAATTCTCTGTAGTACAAAATAAAGCCATGGACGGGGTGATCATGTCCTTCGGTATACATTCATTTGTATAGCACCAATAATGTCATGTGTGTATAGGCTTTGGGAAGTGCTTTTATGCAGATTATTTTATTTCGAAGGAATAGGATCATCACTACTCTTATTATATCTCATACTTGGTTTTAGTACTTGTGTAATGTTATGCCAAAGCCTGTCTGCCCTTCGACAGTTTACTTCTCTGTTTCTACTGTGTAAGTGTAACTTTTTAAATGTAGTCTTTGCTCGGATAGCTTTGTTCATAATGTAATTGTGTACAATGCAAATACTTATCATTTATGCAGCTTTTCTCATAATTATTTAAATGTAATATTTTAATGTGTATGTAGCTATACCATGCATATACTTATATTTTACCAAGTGCCTGTCCCATTGTTTCGCTCTACAAGGGTACTGGCATACTCTCAGCATTGTAGCAGGCATCTTAAAACTATTTTGTTAGCGGAAGTAACACTGTGTTTAAAACAATTACTACTAATCTCAGATGAGCTGTGAAAACTCTATGGAAATGTATTTACACTTTGAAAAACCATAGCCTTTCTTGGGGACTTTCGACGGAATTTTTTTTGCATGTCTGTCTGTCAGTCTATCTGTCTGTCTACCATTTGTCTGCTTGTCCGCCTTAAACGTTACCTCAAACAGCACCAAACGGCCGACCCTATCCGCAGTACCCAACAATATTGCTCAAGATTCAGCGTTCATAGCTGCGCGATTATCAATTAAAAAGTAATTCTTGCGTATGTCTGAGGTGCCATAACAGCACGTCGTAGTCTTGTAAGTGTGCCTTCATATTAGAAGAGGCACACACAAGTAACTCAAAGGACTGTAGCGTTTATCGCGCTGCGCTGACAGTGCAACGCGATGCTCAAAAAGGTACGCGTTTCTGACGCTTTGCTATGACAAAACAGTGGTGGGACCTGCCCGTCGCTTTGCGTTCCATACCTTATCATCTCCGAGGCAAGCGCACACCTTCCTCCGCAGGCGCGCACGCCTTCGTTTTCATAAATAAACTGCCAGCTGGCGCTCGTGTCTAACGGGCCTCGATGCGCTCGTTCGCCACCGCTACACGCTTGAGGAACTCTAACGCAGCACCTCCAGAATACCATTCACCGATTTTCTTGCGCAGAACATCAAACAAACGTTTTGTTCACTCTCTCAAGACATTTGCAGTGTAACATGCAGATTCAGGGCCAATTTTTTTAACTGTGTGATGGTAAATGTTGTTATGTTCTTTTATTGTGGTCCCCATTTCATGCAAATTGCACATAATTACTTTGTAGTGGCATAGTATTAGTTGTGAATTTACATATATGTGCTGAGTACCATTGCAGATGAGGCCACCAGCAAGACATACATTCAGTGCACTGGAGCATCACCTCAGATACTTGTACAGTCTTTGCCCACCAGTGAACAATGTTTTTTCAAGCAGTTTAACAGACAGGTGTTTGCAAACTGTGCTGATCCGCAAACTTCGAAGAGTTTTCGAGGAGTGTTTTTGTGAAACGAAGTGTGGTCGATAGCTGTCAATATAAACACTGTTTGGACCGAGCAGCATAGTAGCTTAGAATGGTATTATACATATATTGTCTAGAATGTCTTTGCGCTGGGCGGACTTTTTGGTCGAACTTTGTAAATGAACAGAGTAATTTGCAGACATGTAACAAATTGTGATGCACAGCCCTTTGCTTTGGCTTGACATTGTCAAGGGCTTTCTTCTTGTGTTTCTTATAAAAACTGCTTGTCACTGGGCAGCAGCAGGAACGGCGCATCAAGCTTGTCAAGATGGTTCGACAAACACCGTCTTCTGACATATCAGGAATGGGGAGTTTCTCAAGTAAGTTACTCTCTGTATATTCAGAATGAGTGTATTATAACTGTTGTTTTACAGCCGTTTATCCTAATATTTACACCTCTTTGTATGTATGTATGTATGTATGTATGTATGTATGTATGTATGTATGTATGTATGTATGTATGTATGTATGTATGTATGTATGTATGTATGTATGTATGTATGTATGTATGTATGTATGTATGTATGTATGTATGTATGCTTTTTAAAATGAAAATCCATTTAGCATTCGTGAGTATGTTTGGTATTAATTTGGCTGAAATTTATTCTAGTTGTTTTTTTATGAGCCATTATACTTTCAATTTTGTTTTACGGCATAAGAATAAATGTAACATACACAAAATATGTGCATTTGAAGTTGTTGTTTCATTTGCCAACGTAAATTGGGTAAAATGAAACCAACCAGCGAAGATTAGTTTAGAGCTTAGCTCCTTTGCATTGCATATCTTATAGGCATTGCGTTCGTCGAGTATGTTGATTTCAAGATGGAAATTTCAATCAATGTAAACAAGCTATCAGCCGTGGCTGTATATGTGTGATATTTATGCCTATTGTAATACCAGTTGGCAATTACTATTAAGGGAGAAACCCAGTAAAGCTGAATACACAGGTTTTGTCCACGCACCTTTCATATTTATTGGTACTGTTAATGAAAAATAAACTTTGGTTTGAAAATTTATTGTGGTAATCAAAAGCAGAGTATCTCTCTATGAAGCAAATCAATTTGCTATTGTTCTGTTCTGCTCTGGAAAATCGGGGACTCTCTCAGCAGAACTCGATAAGCTGCTGGAGTTTTTTTACCCATTGACATCGGCATTACACTGAAGCGCGCAGCATGACAGGTAGCAAGAGTGAAGACACACACTAATTACCCTGCTCGTATCTTTTCCACCTGTTCATGCTCCTTCACCTTGCTGCATGTAATGATTCCCACCAAAATAGCACAAAAAATGTCCCGACAATTGCAGTTATCTTGGCCCAAAGCAATTAGCTTGCTGCATGTCTAGATTTGCTTCAAAACATGGTGATGACTGACCGCTCGTCGAATATTCAAACACGCGAGAAGTAATACAGCAGGTACGACCTTGGTCTTTTGGTAATGGGCACTCTTGCGATTACAGAGCATGGAGGGAGAAAATATGAACCTTTATATATGTATTGAAGAATGAGCACGACGCAGCGTTTTGGGTCAAAAGGGGAGCGAAATAAGAGAGTGCGAAAGCTACCTTCTCAATAAATGAGTACCCGCCGCCACGCATATTCTCAGGCCGGGCAACCTCTCAAAAAAAAAGAGGGGGCTCGGTGACACTGCGAATCGAACCCAAGGCCTCCTAGATTGTAGTTGAACGCTGTAACTGCTCACGCACTGCTGCAGTGCTTTTGAGATGAGAGCTTGTAACTGCAGCATTTACCCTATTGATAATATATCTTCAATTCTTCGAATGACGCCAAATGCCAAACGTCTGGTGAAACTTGGTCAAAAATAGAAAAAATAGCAAGAATGCGTTCGCCCAAGGTTACAAGAAGGTTGAAACCACCAAGTGTGGCTGTATAACCGTGCACTATTTATTATGTACAATACTGTGATTATGTTGGGATAGCCGGCTTTACCGTAAGCTACATTCCTGTATTTTACCAAATATAAATAAAAAATAAAATGATATCGGCACATGACAATGCTAATCAACTATTCCAAATTCATTGTGACTAGTGTCTCTTTCACTAAATTAATAATCAGTTTGTTTTAGTTATCGTTATTTAAAGAAGATTTCGCTTATAAACTGACAACTCTCCTAATTAGAATTGATTCTCACATCTAAAGACGGTCACACTTCATCTCGCTTTCTGCGTGTCTGTAGCTCCCATAAAACGGGTACTCCACTTTTTTATGCTCTGGAACCATCCGACGCTGCTTTGCGGAAACATTCCTTAACGTCTGCTGTGCCAGAAAATTGTCTTTATCACTTCGATTTCATGCTTTCGCGGAGATGAAACAAGTGTCCTTCTCTTTCTCTCTCTCTCTCTCTTTATTAGTCCTTTTCGTGCGTGTGGTAACGCCTCTTTACTTCAAGACTTGAATACACGTCCCTTGCTTTCTTCACTCAAGCACCGCTGGACAATATAACTGCACGGTATTTTGGGAAAAGCATTAGTGCTAAAACACGCCCGTCGAGTCTCCCTCGTTTTACGTAGACACATATAGGCGTAAGCGTATGCACGTTCTCGCATTCCAGATTAATCAAAATGCTGTTGCACATGGAACCTGCGATATTGTGGTCACAGTTTCGTTTAACTACTCCTTTTCTCCAATTCTGCAGAATTCGTCCGCAGCTACAAAAGCCGCCCCTCTGTCTTGTAGTGAGATTATTGTAAGAAATGCAACCTTTTATGTCTAGCTACAAAACACCCATATGTTCACTATTTCACCGTGCTCGATTACGCAGGATTAGTTGAGTAGCAGCGTAGTTTCATCAAAACCTAAGGTAATTGGTCGTGGTAAACAGGGGAAAACATTTGGGGCACAATTTCAAACATTGAATGCATCAATTTTTGCGTGGTTTCATTGAGACTGTGCACCTGGAATGTGGTTCACTTACTACAGTCATTGATAAAACGCGAGCTTTTGGCTTTGCACAACACACCCAGACGTCTATTACAACGTGGCATCGCGTAACCGCTGTAGCTGACGCCCGCGCGACTTAAACAGAGATGCAGCAAATCATTGGCTGTCATCGTTTACTCTCATGCTAGACGCTTTGCGTGCTACCTTGCTTTTATCGGCACACACTTCTTTCTTTCCTTGCCATTTCACCGGCTGTCGTGTGCACTCGTCGCCCTCTTAAGTGCCGAATAAGTTAATTGCGTACACGCGCTATTGTAATCCCTCACTATAACATAATTCTCGGTTAAGAAAATGCGTAGCCAAGAAAAAGCTTTGCGAATACTGCCCCAGGTTTTCTTGAAATAAATTCATCGGTAATAAAAATAATTCATAAAGAATCCTCTCAGGATTTACTTGCAATAGTTAACCAATTCGTTATTGACCACTTCGTGAGACAGTCGTGGATTCCGCCTGAGTGCAGCAACGCGAAACTAATTCCTTTATTAAAGAAACATGGAGCTAGGTTTACTTTGAATTGCATTAGGCCTATTTCTCTCGCATCAAATCTGGTAAAACTAATTGAAAGAATTCTAATCGTTAGGATACACAACTGGCTGTACAAAAACACAATTTTAAGTCCATGTCAAATTTCATTCAGGCACGGTTGCTCCATTTCGCGGGCCTATGTTGAGTTTCAAAGCATGATACAACTAGCTTGTTCTAAAAAACGAGTTGCCGCCGTAGTAACTTTAGATATTGCGAAAGCCTATGACTGTGTGGCACACAATAAACTAATAAATTTACGAAACACATGTTGGTTTACCGAATTCCTTCGTGGCATGCGTTTATTCTTTTTTAAAAGATCGAGATTTCCATTGCTATTAATCTGGCATGTCGTCTTCAAAGTATGAACAAACTAGAGGTCTCCCCCAAGGTTCGGTACTATCGCCATTATTATTTACTATTTCATTGCGCACAACTCCAGTACACTATAAGTGCAGATGTATGAATACACTGACGACATCGCTTTTTTAGCTATAGCTGCAGATATACATACAATATACCAGTTGGTAGAGTATTATATGAACCCTCTGGACACTAGGATAGACGATGTTAATTTTTATTAGACATCAAGAAAATTGCAATCGTAATTTTTTCGATAATTTTTCTAGTGCAGACTTCCATACTTTACAGACAGGACTCAATCCAGCAGGTGAAATCGACTAAATACTTGGGAATGACTCATACTGAAGACCTAAAATGGAGTCCGCAGATAGAAAATGTGGCAGATAAAGGAGCACGCGTACTTGAAATGCTTCGTAGTCTCAGCTATAAACGTTCCGGCTTACGTCGTGATGTGCTGGTCATGATATACTGTATGTATATTCGCTCGATATTGGAGTTTGGCTGTGTCTTGTTTTGTGGAGCACCCGCCTAAAACAATTGACCACTGGTACTTTTAGAACGCGATGCGTTACGATCATGTCTTGTGCTCCCTAAATTTGTCGCAACTAATATTTTATATAAGAAGCGTGCCTGTCTTCTCTTCGTGCTAGGCTTAAAATACCAGCAGTACGTTCCTTCTTAAAACTATCTGCATCCCCAAGGAGGTCACAATATGTTTTCATTATTGAGCCGACACCCTTTTTAAACCAACAGTAGTTTATATAAAGGCGGCCTCAAGTCATCGTCGTACAGAAGCTCTTGGAAACATTGGAAGTAAAACTTCTTGAGGTACTGGTACTAAGAACACCTATTCAAGCAAAGAAAATAGAATTTGACAATACATTTCCTAATATTTGCAAAAACTTCCCAATGAAAACTTAAATGCAACTTTAAAAGAGCACTTGGCAAGATTAGAAAGAAAGATTGCAATAACGACTGATGCCTAAGTTTGCGAAGAAAAGGTAGGAGTCGGAATTACATGTTCAGTGTTAGATTGGTCTTTTTTGATTCGGTTACCCGATTGTACACCTATTTATCAAGCAGAATGGCTTGCAATATCGTAGAATTACAAAAATAGCCTCCATGAATAACAGATGCTATCATTCTTTCAGACTACCTGTCTGTGTGTAGTTTATTAACTGCGCCTATTACGTCCAATGCTTTAATATTATTTAACGTGCTTGCTCCAAAACATTTACGACCCATTCGCTAGGTGCGGATACTAGGGCATAAAGGTTAATTCCTCATTGAGTACTCAGAAGCATTCACAGTTGCCTCATATAGGTGTCCCATAATTTCTATATTGCCGATGATAGCCTTTTTTTGCCATGGCTCGCTTTGAAAACTTTGACATATCAGACAATTTTGAAAAATCTCGCTAGGCAATGTCTGCTGGTCTCATTTTAAAGGCCAACTCTGGCGATTTTTCTAGGTCCGTGGATCTCAATGAAATTGACTGGGTATGTTCATTTAAACGTTTGCGCCATTCATGCCTAATTTCAGGCTTGAGAGTCTTACAGATTCTTTCCAAATAAATTTTGTAGCTTGACTCGAAATGCTCATCTTGGTTGCCAGAATTAATGGCAACGTTGCGTGTGTAACGCTGAGTTTTGCCTGGCGGAAGGGATGAACTGATGTGCCACCGCGGTGTCTGCTTGTCTGCTATGGATTTTGTAAGTTTGGCCGGCGCATTCCTCGTTGAGCGTGTGATTTCCTTTTCAGTGTTGGTGAGCATGCGATAGGTCCTATGTGGTGTTGCGTTGTGAGCCACAGACGATTCGCCATATATTCACCATAACAGCGTAAGCGTATTAGCCAATCACCGCGGACGGCGTGGACAGGTAGGGTCATCTGGCTGGTATTAATTGCAATTAGGCAGGTTCCGGCAGCGTTAGGCAAATATTTACGTCACACGTAGAAGCGCACTCGGTTGGGTTTCGGTTTTGATATTTTGTTTTTTTAGTAATTAAAAATTGTTTTCGTGTTTTTTGAGCATTTAAGTTATCGGGTGTGTGAGAAGGGTGTCTAAGCAACATAGAGGCACCATTATCCTGACATGGTGAAAAAATCGCCAGATTTGACCTTCAAGTACCCCTGAAAAAATCGATCGTGCTCCTGTAGAATGGCGGAGATATCAATTACAAGACTACGATGCTAAGTTGCCCCCTAAAATTTTATCTACCCAAATCACGTCTGGCACAGTCTCCCCGATGCCTCTATTGCAACGAAAGTGAATTCCTTCATCATTTTCTCTTAACATACAGGTTATATACTAATGAAAAAAAGAACCTCTCCGTAGGTTGGCTCAAAATTTATTCCTTCCGCTAATCCTTTCCTTTGGAGCAACTGAAATAGGGTTTAGCCACAAAAACGTTTGTGAGGCCATAAATAATTTTCTTAAGGCTACAAATTAAATAGAACGTTAACCTGAGCCATACATTCTCTTTATTGCAAACCATATTAGGTTGCTCGTTTGTTTTACCTCTATTTGTTTTATTTCTAGTTCATAGTTTACCAATCGGTTCTTTGTTTAAACGCTATATCAAAATATCATTGTTTTCTTGTTACTCGTTATTGGCGCCGTCTTTGTGTGAATAATGCCGTACCAACTCGCCCAAGCAACCAGGTTAGCTAAATAACCAAGCTGGTAAAGCAATTCAACCTCAAAAATGAGGTACCGTTCGTTTCAAGGCCAATCCCCCACGGTGGCTTTCATCAGGCCTCTGAGGGACAACCAACCAACCATTTTTTCCACTTCGGTCCCTGTTAACTTGATCGTAGCAACATGCAGAGAGGTACTGTGGGCGCACTAAACGCTCGAGAAGAGCACACCTTTGGAAGGAGCGGACTTGCGTGAGTTACTAGAGTTTTGCTTAAGCAGCACGTACTTCCCCTACCGCGAACATTCTTGCAAGCATATTTACAAAACTGCTATAGGGACTTCTATCTCAGTTACTACGACAAATTCAGTGAAGAAGGTCTTTGAACAGAGGATGTTCGCCCACTTTGTTCCGAAACCCTAGATATTCGTTCATTACGTGGACGACTGCTTTTGTACTGTCAATAAGAATGATGCCCCGCGACTACTGCGTCTTCTGAGCTCCATTATACAATTTACCGTATAATAGTAGGGTGACTTCCGGCTTCCTTTCGTCATTGCTGAGGTGAACCGCACCGGGACTAGCCTTTTGATTGCAGTGCACAAAAATGCGATGCAAGCTGGACAATACCTGGAAACCTCGTATCCTGGGTGGTGTACATCCGATCCCGTTAGTTCGCACGGCAAGTGACGTGGCTACATATCTCGTTATTGACCTAGCTGCCAGCAGGATAAATGAGAAGGCTATGCTGACTTGGAGCGAGACAGATCCAAAGACCAAATATTTATTGCCCAGACTTCTACCCATCCTGGCAGCATGGTCTCGGTCGCCTCCCGCGTCCTCCCATCCACGTAATGATTCCCGTTCCTCCAGACAACGCCCCCTTCATTCTACCTCTGCTCTGCCTCGCCGCTTCATTCCACCGTTTGCCTTACTGACCAATATGCGAAAAACTCAGGATTGCAGTTTTTAGAGAGATAACTGTGTCCTCTCAAACTCAGAACTTACTTCCTGTTCGCCAGGTCAATAGGTTGTCAGCGACTATTGAAGGTACCCCTGTGTGTGCTCTTATTAACGCTGGTCCTACGGCTTCTGTTTTGTCTAGTGGCTTGCTCTCGCGGCTCCAATAAGTCAGAACATCATATCTGGGACCGGTGTTGCATTGCGCAAATAAAGTACTGATTCATTACGACGGACAGCGTACGGCTCGCGTTTTCATCAATGGCATACGTCGCCACATTGAGCTAATTGTGTGGCCCATTTGCATTCATAAAATCATCCTCAGTTGGAACTTTCTAAATTCTGCTTCCGCTGTGGTATCATTTGAGAAAAACGTCGGTAACAGCACGGATACAATGAATTGTATCATTTTAGTCTTACCACCTTCGACCTCCAGCTTAGTCATTGACTCATTACGTACTAAAGGCTGTGTCCTCTGCCTTGGTCACGAACAGGTGTTAGTTGTCGCATATACCCAAATAGCTAACGATAATACACTAGTTGCGCCATCTTTTCGACGTAATTCACGTGGAGTTCTCGTTACCTCTTGTCTCCTCTAGTTTTCTTGTGGCCGCACTCTTATGCGAATTTGGAACGCAACTGCAGTATCAGTGCCTTCGCCCAACAGAATAAGGGTGGCAACTAAATACACCTCTCTATTCAGCTCAATCGCAGCACTCTACCCGTGTTCATCATTAGTGCCACCTTCACTTTCGGAATCTTCCAGTTTTCGAGCTGTCATTGGTTCAGACCTAGCATCTGAACATTTCGAAGCGCTATTGGCACTTTTAGCAAAGCACAAAGCTTGATTCGGCAGTCGTGCCACAATACCGAGTCAAACTTCCATCGCTGAACACCGCATTGAAACCGCCGGTTCCCGTGTGATACCCTGTCGGCCATATCGTGTATATGCATATATAGATCCTCAACTTGTGGCTCACACCCACCATAGGAGATTTGCTTAGAATCAGGTACCTTAATTTAAAAAATATATATATATATATATATATATATATATATATATATATATATATATATATATATATATATATATATATATATATATATATATTATCGAAAAGGATATTGACAGAAATATTGATCTTTTGTAAATGATCTGTTACAAAAAATTGAATGAATTAATTCCTACTGAAACAAAATTTAATGATAGATATCAAAGAAAGTTTTTCAGTAGTCTACAATGGCTAACTGAGAAAATTTAGGAATTTAGGTTATTGAGTCATTCTCTTCGACTGTACAATGAAATCTTGCACGGCCTTGTGTTTCGCTTTCGAAAAAATATCTGAAAAAGAACTTCATGAACGGCTATCATGGAAAGTTATACGGCCGTTCAAGTTAATGCTCTTTCTTTATTCAGTACCACTAACAATTCTGCTAATATACAGTTTGGTTATATCTTTCCAAAAAGTTAAAACATGACGCTGCTCAGTTTTTCAGAAGGTACATTGAAAGATATTCTGCCACATACGTAAAAAAAGCAGTCATAGCTACTCATGCGTCACAAAGTGAAGAAAATACTGGATTTGGTATTTTTTCTCTTATCTTAGATTGATCGCTTTGCCTACCGTATTTTCTACCCATTTTTAAAGCAGAACATTTCACTTTTCGCGACAACTTTATCTCACCGTAAAATAACACCTTCAGTGATTTCGGCAGTAGTTTTAACGAATTCACTATCAGAATATGCCTCTCTAACTGCAGATGAGAACTCGCGTGCTTAAAGTTCTCTCAAAGCATTAGTTCCTTCACATCTCAACTTGATCAAACGGGTCTGTGTTCCAGGAGATAAGCGCATATATATGAATGAAACGGCAGATGCGGGAGCAAAGTCATCTATATATGGGCATGTTATTGAAGTACTACCAGCATCCAAGTTGTTTATGTGTGCTATATTAAGAAGGAAACTGCCATTAGAGAAATTTTCTGCACATTCTATAACATTCACATCAAAATTCAAGCACTTCATGTATAAATAGAACAGTAAAATAGGTCAAACACAAAGAATGGAAGTCGCAATCACACAGAGCTGGTCTGGAAGCCTCCAATTATTGTTCTGTTTGTGGAGTAAATGAGTCAAATGAATATTACCTTATTTCTTGCCATAGATTCTTTGCCTTACGCAAAAACACTTTAGGTGCCGTTTGCCGCCTTCTCAGTATAGACTTAAATGCGAAAAATGGGCTTTCTTTCGGGTGCTTTGTCTCTCGGCCACAACGACGGGAAGATTGTTGATGCATTGCAGGAGTTTGTCAAAGGTTCAAATAATTTTAGGATTGAAATATTTCTTCGGTAGATTTTCTTATATTTGCAAATTCACTTTAAATCAAATGCGCCAGATGAACGCATATACCTACAGTTAACTATTTATTATTAATATTGTCCTTTCATTTTCATCCATAGTTTGATGAAGGACAGCTGCAGGTAAAATATTTTCTCCGAAAGAGGCAGCTTACAAAGGCCCACAGCCACCTTTTAGCGCTACAGCAGAGGCAAACAGTCAGCAATGTGAACTCAACGACAACTGCAAATAAATAAATGAATAAATAACTAAGCATAAATAAATGAAAAATTACGTCAAAAGTCTAATTGTAAAAATAGTAACGGTGATAATACAGTAACTCCAAAGAAATCTTAAAAACTAAACATGTGCATATTGCGTAATTCAATCTCGGTACAGTGTAAAAAAATCCATGCCAGCTTCCACATATTTAATAGGTAACTTAGGAATTATGTAGGATAACTTATCTGTGGAATAGTTTGTTACCGAAGTTTCTATTTTCCATGTTTTTTTAATTTGTGTTTCAAACAATGTATTATTTGGCTGCAGTTCTGAGAGGTTGTACAAAAATGTGGACTTTCTTTCAATTTACTCCTGATCGCCAATTCTAGCATAAAGTTGTACAGACGATTTACGGCTAGTAGTTCATCCTTTTGAAACAATGCGCTTGTGTGACCATCATACGACAAGTTAAAAAGATTCTAATATACTTCTTTTGCATCAGGTACAGTTTTTGAAAGTTCATGTAAGTTGTAGTCCCCCATACCAAGACAAAATGGGTGAGATGTGAACAGAAAAATTATTTATAATGTGAGAGTTTTACCTTGTATGGTAGAACATTTCTGCCACTTTACACCATACCCACTACACGAGATAATTGACCCAGCACGCTGTCAAGGGTTTGTTCCAAAGCATATTGCCCGAAAATGAAACTCCAAGAATTTTTATTCTGTTTATTAGCTCAACACACGTATCTCCATACTTGAGATGTATGTTTTCATTAACAGGCTTATTTTAAGTCGAAATAGTGCTGTCTTTGTTTTTCTGGTGTTTATATTTTACTATTACTGCATGACCAAATATTTACGTTTAAAACAATTCTTGTTCATTTTTTCCTCAAGCTTGATACTATATTCAACATAAACAACCATGCTGCCATCATTGCCATATAAAACGTAGTTACATAGGGGTAAATACCAGTTAAATCATTTATGTAGGCTATAAAAAGAAGGGGTCTAAAGATGCTTTCTTGAGGTACACTCTTAGTAACAGGCTTCAGTTCTCAAAACTTCCTATCTATTTCAACCGCCTGTTTACGATATTTAAGGTAACTTTCTATTAGGTCTAGTGCGGTGGCACGAATCCCATAGCATTGTAACTTTTCAAACAACTTGCAATGCTGAATAATGTCGAAGGCCTTACTAAGATCAACAAACATACCGAGAACGGCATGTTTGTTTTCAAATTCAGACAATGTGAACTCTTTTTGTTATAATAATGCCATTTCCTTAGATCAAGGTTTCCTCAAACCAAAATTAGTTAAAAAAAATGAGGTTGTGTTTTTCTAAAAATTGGTACAGTTGACGGAGCAAAAGCTTTTCTAACCCTTTCAAGAACACCAGCAGAAAATATATGGGCCTCTGGTTTTGAATATCATTTTTGTCGTATATTTAAACAAAACACTGACCTTTGCTATCTGCATTCTTTCGGGAAACGTTGCACTTAAAAAACAGAGAATAAATATGTGAGTGTTATAAGGAACAAGGATATATAGCGCATATTTACTGAGTCTATTCTGCATACCACCAATATCACGAGAAGAAATATTTCCAAGTTCCTAGAAAATGGAATAAACATCTTCGTCCACTATATGCTCAAAAAATTGAGGATGAATTTGGATTCGGTTGAAATTGAATAAAATCACTAGAAATTCCATTGTGTGTCTTATTGACTAAGTGGTCATTGAATATATTTGCAAGTTCAGCTCCTGATACACAGCGCCCTTTTATAGTCAGATTCTCCACACTTGCCTGTGTATTACCATGGTTCTAAAATAGGTTCAGTTACTATTTTACTATCGAATTGGTTCTGTTGTATATTTTTTTCTTTCTTGTAAATAGATTATTCGTAAACATTTAATGATGAAGTAATTCATGAAAACTACCCGGTTCTTGGCCAATTCCCCAGCCTGGATGTGCGCCTCATCTTCAAGGAACTTGACTCGACCTCTTCGAGTTCCTGGGCATCTCCGGCCGTTTTTATAAAAAAAAACACGGCTCTGGTCGTTTCTGCGTTGAATACCGAGATTGATTTGTGCGGTTTGAAGTCGCAAAACCACCATATGAATATGAGCAACGCTGTAGTAGAGAGCTTCGAAAAATTCAACCCACTGGGGTTTCCTAAAGGGTGCCCAAATATTAGCACACGCATCTACAGCGTTTTTGATTCCATCGGTTGACTACCGAGGGCTAAATAAGATTACACGCAAGGACGTATATGTTATACCTCGAATTGATAATGCTTTATACACACTTCAAGGGGCGAAACGTTTTTTTAGCCTTGGTCTATGGTCAGGCAACCTGACGAGTTGCCGTGAACAAGAACGGTAGAGAAAGTGCCTTTTCTACGGCAGACAGCTGTATATATTGTAATTCCATTTGGCCTGTGCAATGTTCAAGCAACATTTGAGCGCATAATAATTACTGTTCTTAGTAGCCTGTGCCTCTCTTTCAGATAATATTGTGCTGTTTTATGTGCATTTACTGAACATATTCAAAGTTTGACGAGATACTTTATTCTCTTTACAAGGCTGGCCTTCAGATAAATATCGAAAACGCACAGTTTCGCCAAGTGGGCGAAGCAATTATTGCGATAACAAAAACGAATATTTCGCAAAGGAAGGCTAGCATTTTAGGAGCACTATTATTCGCAGTATACCTGCGCTAGCTTTTGCAACCAAGATCCTGGTGTCGCGGCCATGGTAGATGACCACAACAAGGCTCATTTGTAGTGACGACACCTAAGAGAAGCCCCTCGCTTGGGCAGCATATTCTGGTACTAAGGGTTCTACGTCGTTTGTCGCCGCTGGTGGCAGGTTCTTATGTGAAAAGCGCCTATATAGGCGGACGGCTGATTCAGGTACACTTTTCGGCACCATTTTTTTGTGTTGACATCGCAGCTCACAGGAGTTCCCGCCTGCTGTTGAACACGAACCGCGCGGTGACTGCTGCCGAGATACGCAGCAACCATGGACGCCCTACCTTGTTGTTCGCTCACGAGAGAAGTGCGCGCGCAGGCGACCTCGGCCGGAAAAGCGATGTTCACTCCCCAGAGGTTAGTGCAATCTTCCCAGTACATATATACTTACATATACATATACGTGAAGGATGGCGGCTCCTGAGGCGGCGTCGGCAGTGACGACGATGGTAGAAACCATCAGCGACTGTTCATATATTTGATATCGCAATAAAAGTGCACATTTAAAAATATCAATGTCCTCGGCCCCGTCACATTGAAAGAAAGCATTCGACCAGACAATGACAGGATCACAGCTGCACTACGGTTGCCTCGATTATCCACCCAAGAGATGTTGCGCAGGTCTCTTTACCTCGCGTCCTACTTTGGTCACATTATGAGCAACTTTGCCACCATGGCGGCTCCACTGAATAAGCCGCTGAAGCCGTCGGTGCTTCTTTCTCATGATCCAACGAGTGCGAGTTTGCGTTTGAAAATCTTAAGGAAAGCTGGAATATCGGACAAGTGCTGTGCCACTTTCACAAGAGAGCGCCCACTATACTCCACTCTGACGAAAGCCCGCAAGGCGTTGCAGGAGTCATTGAGCGTGATCCTCCTTTTAAATAGCATGTTGTGGCATACGCTAGCAGGACTCTGTTAACAGCTCAGCGGAACTATACCATCACGGAGCAGGGGTGCCTGGCTATCGTCTGGTCGATACAGAAATTCCGCCTGTACCGTTACGGTTGGCATTTGACGATCGTCACCGGCCATCATGCACTCTCTTTCTGGTCATCAATAAAGAATATGTCAGAGCGTCTGGTGCGATGGATTGTGCCCTTGAAAGAGTACAACTTTACCATCTGGTACTGGTCTAGCAGATGTCATCGTTATGCTGACGCGCTGTCTTGCTGCATACTTTCGCTCCCTCTTGAAAATACGTCCTCCGCCACGCCTTCGCACGGCTCTGACGCCCAGCCTGCCTCACAAAACGTATCTATCGCCTTTCTGGACCCAATTAAGCCATCTTCAAAATCTTATTTCTCTTCACTTAAGCTGAAAGATTCTTACTCTCGGGCTTTCATTGATCGCCTTCGCGGTGGCTCTAAAACACACAACAGCCACTTGCGACGCCAGCCTCGACAATTTCACCCCGAGGATGGTGTGCACCATCGCTATATGTACCATCCCGGCGTTAACAAAAGGGTGCTGGTTCTTTCCTGCTGCCTTATTCTGTGTTAGACGCATTTCATAAATGATATTGCTGCCAGTCATCTAGGTCCCCACATGACCTATGGCCGCGTGAAGACCCGCTGCTTCTGGATAGCTTGTGCACAATGGTATAGCCTAATGCGTCAGCTTGCGGCGTCGTGTCAGCACCGTACGCGATCATATACCCACCCGCTGGTTTTCTTGAGCCTCCTGGCTGTCTGACTTGAGCCTCCTGGCTGTCCGTCCATCCATACGACTGTCTGTCTGTCTGTCTGTCTGTTCGTCTGTATAACAGAAAGACGGAGGGATAAATGGAACGACGGACGGACAGATGGACGTTTCAGTGCACACACCATCATTCACTCCGCGGATGTACTGTGAATTTTTTATTTGAGCATTGCCATTTATGCTGTTTAAATTTGAACTAAACAAAAGCCATTATTGGCACTATTGTTAATCTTTCGAAACACACAACTCTATCTAGTGAGCAACTCTTGAAACCTACTGGCAGACGATACTACTACAACACACTACGAGGTTCCTTATGAAAATGAACTTTGAGAGTCTAATCTGCAGCTAATGCACACCTAATGAGTCACAAGATTGACATTAGACATGCAAAACCTAATGTCTTTTAGCATCGGGTGTGCAATAGAGACTCAGATAACAACATGCACCAGGATTTCTGATGATCAAAGTACGAAGACCTTCCAGTGCGTGTCCTAATGTCAAAACACATCACAATGAAAGAAATTTTCGTAATTCTTTTAGAGCCAACAAAAACTCATTTTCTTACTACTAAACGTAATAATCGCGGAAATTCTAGATCCCAAATTCACTATGTGATAATGAAGAACGCCCTAGCAGAGTGCTTCAGAAATTTCGGTGATCTGTGATTTCTTAACGTGCACTAAGTCTAATTCAATTACTTGGTGATCTCGACACTGACGTACATGTTGTCTTTCGGAAATCTAAAACACTAAACAGTTTGTATTCACATAGATTTTTCGACCATGTTTCAGTAACTATAACTTCGACATGAAGAGAATGTCTTCGTACACATGCCTAAATGTAAATCAGCTAGACCATAATAATAATAATAATAATAATAATAATGATAATAATCCAGTGTCTCCTATGCATTATTTCACGTAAGACAACTCGAAGGCGATAGCCATCTCTTTCTTTTTTCCAATCAGTTGATATGTTCATCCTGCCGCCCTTCGAAAACTTTCTGCAATAATGTGGTTATGCATTGCCTCCACGGTTAATGACACCGTTTTGCGTAGCCAATCAGCCAGCCAGCCTTTGGACAAGCTATGATGGGATTGTGTGCGATGTAATGACTTTATCATGTGGCGCTATAATGACACGTCATCTCGTGGTGATTACTTTTTGCATGCATCTATCGTTCCCTACATTGCAGGATCCGAGACGCTGCCAACGGTCAAATTTTACTTTTGATGAGGCATCTAAGACTTGCGATTTCATTAGTAATCAATGATTTATTATTTACTTATTCATGTAGCGTGCCGAGAAATAATTATAAGGTTGTATATGTGCATCTAAAAAACAACAATAACAATTTATAATAATAATAATAATAATAATAATAATAATAATAATAATAATAATAATAATAATAATAATAATAATAATAATAATAATCTTATTATTAATATTATTATTATTATTATTATTATTATTATTATTATTATTATTATTATTATTATTATTATTATTATTATTATTATTATTATTATTATTATTATTATTATTATTATTATAGATGATGAGATATTCGTGCCAGAAGCGCGATGTGGAGGCAAACTTTACTGGGGCATTCAGAGGTGCTTTCTACCACCTTGCTCGCATAAATTTTGAATATGTATTTAAATCTAACAAGCATAGCGTCGATCACTTACGCTGAAGCAGTACACCAAACAGTTACATAGACGTGCCAATTCGCCATTTGCATTGAGGGGGATGGTTCCATAAGCCGATCAGTGGACACCGATAATTGATTGATTGATTTGTGGGGTTTAGCGTTTCAAAACCACGTTATGATCACGAGAGACGCCGTAGTGGAGGGCTCCAGAAATTTCGACCACCTGGGGTTCTTTAACCAAATCTGAGCACACGGGCCTACAACATTTCCGCCTTCATCGAAAATGAAGCCGCCGCAGCCTGGATTCCATCCCGCAACATGCGGGTTTACAGCCGAGTACCTTAGCCTCTAGACCACCAAGGTGGGGCTCAGTGGACACCGAGGGCAGCACAGGAGATATACTCATCGTATCATTGTAGTGGAAACATGAAAGCGTATTTAAATTTTAGTCATACTTTTACAACAAAAATATGACTGGGAGCAGCAGCTGCCAAATGTGTGCCCCTCTCACCTCTCCCCACCACCGGTAGGTGGTGGAGAGCGAAGGCGTGATGGAGAGGAAGAGAGAAGTTTTAATGCGCATTCACGCCTCTCATCCCAACACTGTTTTGCTGTCACAACGCTAGCTGTCACGTAGAGACAGCGGCGTAGAAAAAAAACAAAAAAACAAGGGAGGTTAAGGAAAGGAATCCCTCGTTGATCTCGGGGAAGGGCGGGTGGGCGCAGGCGAATAGTCATTGCGCTCTATGTATACCACGCAAAAAAAAAATCGCCCGAAAGGCGCGTGGAGAGGGGAGGTCAGAAAAGGGTACCGGACTCGGTGTGCCAACCCCTAGCTACAGTGACTAGAATGTACAGAACAGCACACCAACACCATCAGCGAATGTACAGTGTACAGAACACCACTTCGTAGAGACGTAAAGGAACGGACACCCGGTCAGATACCTTTCTTCTCTGTAGAGCTGGAATGCATGTCATTCATTCTTTTCAGCACACGAACAACGCCGCTGCTGCAAAAGCATTGCCCTTGAGATCTGTACTTATTGGCGTTGTGTTGCAGAGACTCAGAGATGGCCATTGCTTTTGACATGAGTTGTGAAACCTTTTTTTTTTGCTATGCAAAACAAAATACAAACAACTGCACAGCTACACATATTGCAAACTAATAATTAGGAAGGCTTCATGTTGCTTGAAAAGTTATAAATACACTTGATTGTTATTTCAAAATATTTATATTATGACTTGTTAGTGCTCCCACCTGCACACTTATTTTGGTTAAGCTTGTAAATCAGCAGTTGCAACAGGCCTCGTTGTACTGCGGGCTCACCACCAGCTTCACGCAAGAACATGTGCATTAAGTCCGCCGTTGCATAATTGCCGTGTTGATAGATATTGCGTGAATCGTCTTCTGATCCTTCTTTGGAATTCGTCTACGAGATAGTTTCCGCGTGTCGGAAAGTTCTGCTGCTTTGATCGAGTGGCGGATGAAGACTCGCCGTACGTTGCCTTCTCAAACAGCCACATCGGACGCGTGCCTTCGTGTTCGCTCTAAAAAGTGATTTCTTCCTCCATTTATTGATTACTCGTGTTGTTCGCGTGATTCGATGTTGAGTGTGCTTCCGAAGACAATGCTCGACCCTGGTGTGACAAGCAGTGACTGATGTTATGCGAGAGCGTGAGCTTTTTGACGGGCGACTGAAGAGTGCACAGTTTATGCCAAACCTTCGGTAAGTTGGAGAAAGTCGCTGAACTACGTAGCTAGGTTACTTCATTGCGTGACAAATGGTATGCAGGAAGCGATTGCCCGGGCGGCTTGTTGGCACAAAGGGGATGACGAACCAGAGACCCGATAGGCAGGTATGTTTTGAGGTGGCTTATTTTCTATCACCGTAAGAAACAGTTGCTGTGTGCGTTGATTGCATGTTTTAGATTCGCGTTGCGCTAGGTGATTTATCGTTCGGTCATGCAAGCCTCTTGTCGTGCTGTCATGGCTGTTTACTGCACGTGATGATCCTTTGATTCCTTGTCGCCCTGTAAAAGTGTCTGCTTTTAAACATACTGGTGTCGCGAGAGCAGTTCACGTTCACCCAACTCGATAGTTTGTGCGTTTTTATGCGCAAAACAATTACACGATTGGGCACGTAAATAGAAAAACGC
Organism: Rhipicephalus annulatus; assembly: GCA_013436015.1. NCBI lineage: Eukaryota > Metazoa > Arthropoda > Arachnida > Ixodida > Ixodidae > Rhipicephalus > Rhipicephalus annulatus. The sequence continues at coordinate 499,369 of WOVY01010439.1, forward strand.
AATTCCCCGTCAAGCACACACGAACGTTTTCGTGGCTGCGCTCCGAATCCTTGTGCCAGAAATCCATGTAATTTCTCTATGGTTAGAATTTCATCCCAGCTGCCTCATAAATACTTTAAGAGAGCTAGCTTGAAGTATGCGTATTTCAGTAATCTACATTATGTGCTGAATTTAATAGTACACTCCTACCGCTGCGTTGAAGATATGTTGATATCGAGTGTTAGTAGAATATTGAAATTCACTTTAGATAATTAAGCTAACACATGACACCCTTTGTTGCAATATTTGTGTGAACTTTTGTTAGCTATATAAATCTTTGTTTTCTCCTTGAAGCATACCAGGTGCTGCAAGCTGTATTTCCGTGCTTGCTTTTTACATCGGTGTTGTACTGATATTGCCTACTTGCTTGTGTGACGAGGATGTATAACCTATGTGTAGCATTCAGGGATTTAGTATTTATTTTGTTTTGTGAGGCAGTAAAGTAGAAGCAAAAAGATCTTATTCCTATGTTTCCAGATGTTGACAGAGAGTTTCAGAATATTAATATTTTTGTGAAGGGCTTATGTAATACAAGACATCCCACAGATAGCTTGTGTGAACAAAAGTCAAACTACATGGTAATTTGCTTCAGAGTACGAACAGTTTGTTTCCTGAGTAGCTTACATTTATGATGCAATATATGGCTCGTTCTACGCACGCCATGTGCGCATAAACCGTGCACTGTTTGCAAATCTTGTTTTCATCATTTAGATCACCCACACACATGTGCATGCTCTGCATAGTGTTATTACGTAGTTTTGTGAATGCGAAACATTCATTGGCACTCTGTCAATTGTCAGCAGGAAGGGGCTAATCTAATATTGCTTGTTTTGATTGTTCCATTATCCCTTTATTCAAGGAATTACCCTTTAATGTATCAGTATACTGGGTCCCGCTCAACGGGTTGAGAGTCCTCCAGACAGAGAGAGCTTCACCACTGGGGCGACGCGTCACAGCCCCTCGAAGCCCACCTGTACCCTGTTTAGCTACCGGTAGGTAGCTGGCTGGCACTGGGGATTGAACCCCGCACCTCCCGTAGCTGAAGCGGACGCGCACGTGCAATGCCTCAGTTACGGTTAATGTATCAGTATACACTTTGCTAAGACATGTTTGGTACTCACTATCTGTGTGTGATATAACGTTTGTTGTGTGTGAAAGTAATATTTTGTGGTATCTTTTATGTATGTATCAGCGATGGAAGCTGTTCATGGTCCCGACACAGAGGACAGGTTGCAGTGCGCGATTGGAGCGGTCTTCCTGCAAGCCCTAACGAGCCTTATTAAGCGGTAGACATTTCTTTTTTGTTACCACGGAGTGATATTTCGGACTCTCAGCACCTATTGAGGTATAGCATACACTTTATTTTAGCTTAGGTGTGGTAAGCCTATCTCCTGCACTTCAGTGCAGTGATCCTTGGACATGGAACATGCATCTTTGTGATCGTTGAACATGGAATGTTGCCAGAGCCAACGCTGTGACACTTAGAGGTGTCTTGATAATGAGAACAGCTGTTCCTTGTCACTGCTGTCTTGAGCAAGGCAAGAGTACTTGTTGAAGGGTTGCACAAGAAAAAACATTCAGCATTGTTTGTTAAACATTAGGTAATATTTAGCTCAATATAACACAAGGATGAGACCGGTGCGCTTTAAACAAAATGGGTTAATGCAACGGAAGCACAAAAATTTACGGCATGATGCTTACCCTGTATTTATTAGTGCTTCGGTTGCAATTGACCATTTTATATAAAGTTGGGGCACGTGCGACGTCCTCTCTCGTGGTCTTTGTGTTACATTGTGCTAAATATCACATAAGTTGGAAAGTTGGCTGCAGTGATATTCCCTCTATAGGATTTGTTGGTCTTTTCAAGTTTCCTTCATCAACATCTATTTCGTTTGGACTGTCATGAAATTGTGTGCAGTGAAATCTTACTTTTAATAATGTTTCACTTATTTTCATGACGATTGCTTTTACCTTAAATTTTTTATTGGACATAAAAGATTTTTTAACTAAGTTCTTTTTTTTACAAGTAGAAGTGTCATTCATTTTTTATGCTTCTTAAAGGAACTGTAAACAGCATTGAAGTCTAAAAATTTAATGAATATAAATAAGCACAGCACACCTTTGCCATGTGCACATTCTGCCGCGAGAATTCGACGAATTCGTGTTCAGGGAAGTCATAGGGGTTGTTTTTTCAGCTCGTTTTGGAATTTTCACGTGTATGAGCAGCTTTGAGGTATTTTTTTAGGTTGTAGTGCCATCTTGTTTTAAGTAACATCGTGCAACATGCAAGTACTTATTTCTTTCTAACAAAGCCTTCTCAGATAATCCTTATGCCTGAGAGTTTGATCATCTGAATTAGGGACAGCTTTTCTTGGGAGGCAGCACATACTCATGTTTTATCACATTATTTGGAACATGTTCTCACTACAATCTAAGAAAATACCATGAATGTGTTTGTGTAACACAGCTCACAAGACATAGAAGCCTATCATGCAGAGAAGTGTAATCTGTGTGATAGTGCCTTGAATAGCCTTGTTGGACTGTAAAGTTGAATTGTTGAATGAATTTATGCTCTTTTGGAAGTACAGTACTCAAGGATTGAAACAGGACACTCGGAGCGTGTGGCCGACGGTACATGTGCCGCCGCTCGTGGGTGCGCGCAGAACCAATGTGTTGCGTTGTGGTATAGGGGGGTATGGGGAAGACCTATGGAGCATGGCTACTCCTTCCGATTGCCAAATTGTCGGCCTGTAGTTCACCCCGAGTACATTACCAGGGCAGCGCTGCAAGACTCACACACAATCGCATGTCTACCAAACTGGCTCGCCGCCGCGCACCACTTTTATTGCCACGCCAGCAGACGACCCTCTCGTTCTGCGTGCTTAGGCATTGCAGTACGCATGCTGTGCAAGTAAGACACAGGATTCAGTTAGTAGATTGCGCCTTGTGTGCGCTTGTAGACATGATAAACATCTGCACAAAAGCATGAAAAGTTTACTTCGTGGTTTCTGTCTCGAAAAAAAAGAAAATGTGCGGCATGCTTTCCTTCATGCAACATGGAAATAATATCATTTATTAGTGTCGTTAGGGCAAACTGCAGCCGACTGTTGAGTAAAAATGTGAGAAGCTCGCTCGTTCTTCTGTGACCAACAGTTCTATAAATGCTTGCCACGCAAAAAAAGCAGTACTATTCACTGCTTGGGGCGAGACAAAAAAGTACTTAGTTATTGTTTTATTGCTGCACGGAAACAGGCCCGTGGCTGGTGCTTTTCTTTTTCGTTATGACAAAAAGCTTGAAAAACTTCTTATACTTTTGTGCAGCTATTCATTATGTCAACGAGCGTATTTCAGGCGCATCACCTTAGCGGTATCAATTTACTTACTTGCGCAGCCTACGTGCCCCATCGTCGAAGGGCGCCGATCAAGAGCGTTGTCTGCTAGCGTCACAATATAAATGGTTCGCACAGTCCCCATATATTCGGGCTGCATGCATGCGAAAAAGCGCGAGCCTTGCAGCGTCACGCTGGCAGTGTGCACTTTGTGAACTAAATGCCAACTTTTTAGCGACCGGAAGGAGTAAGCCTGCTCTTTGGCTGTTTTTGCCCTCACTCTATAGAATAGTGCAACATCCTGGTTCCACGAGTACCCATGAGCAGCGGCACATGCATTGGTGGCCACGCGCTACGAATGTCCTGTTTCAATCCGTGAGTACTGTACATATATGTTGATCATACTGGGCATGTTGGTACGTACTTGGGAGGAAACAGGAGTACAAGCAAATACATGGGCTGCTGCATCCATTATTCTTTCTGTGTCGGCGTCTTAGCTCATGACGCTGTTCATTCCTGAGCGTACATTTTATTTCCTCGCTGAGCTCCTACATACACTCTAAATTGTATTATCTCTGTGACATAAGGGTTCAGGCGATATTTTTGGCATCTGCATGGTCTAAAATAGTCATGAGTTTAACACTGTGATGTGCTATTTCCTTAAATACTAGAGCAATGCAAGTGTTTGGTCGGGTTGGTAATTCGTCGCCTAGAAACTTTTGTAAGGTACGGCAAAATATCAACAGAGAAAAGGGAGAGGACACAAAGTAGCGCTAGCTGGTGCTGTCGCCCTTTTGATTATGCATGTTTTTTCTGCTGTTGAAAGTTTTCTTTAGAAAGAGTTCCTATCCTTGTGCTATCAAGACGTTCAGTAAATGCCAACACACCCCAGGAAAGATTCTTGTGCTTATTAATGACCAGCGATCAATTTCATAATTTGCAATACTGGCTAGTGAACATGGGCAACTGTGAACTCTAAAGCATGGAGCTAGTTAAAAATATTTCTTTTTTTATAAAGCTTTTGTCACCTCTTCCAGGTACCTAAATAATGCATTTTTAGTGATTGAATAATATGCAAAAATTATCAAGGGTACATTAATGTTTTGCGTGCTTCCTCCAATCTGTTGCTTGTAGAAAGATGTGTGGAAACGACCTGTAACGTGTTACAACATCCATATCTGTGTAATATACTGTAAGTTACAAAAACCACAACTTTTTGAATGTTTTAACTAGAGTTGTGTAGGTGTATCACCTAGACGTAGCTCTACATTTCATGTGCCTGTTTGTTGCTCAATTTTATCTTGCACATAGGCGTGCGTATGAGAGTGGAGGCAGCCCCCATCTCCCCCAACTTGTTAACTAAGACGGGGGCTACAAAATTGGAAGCTTACTTAACTAAGTAAGGGGGGGGTGCCGTGGTGAACCTCCCTGCCACCCAAGCGTAGAAAAACCCTGCACATGCCTATGACTTTGCACCTTTGAGCATGAGCCTTCAATAGTTCTCAGTTAAAGAAGAGGGATTTTAATGTGGAAGCTTTGTGTAAAACCAAGTTGCAGAATTAGACCCACTGTTGCATGCCGTAGTCATACAATGGGTGCCATTGGAATCGCGAAAGGAGGTTATTCTGCAATATTGCCTTAAAGAAGCTGACTCAGCTGATTCCTCTGTTCGTAATAGCTGGCTTCTCTACAAGTACTGATCAATCGGTAGCCCTCTGAACTGATATATAGGGGTTAGTTTTTTTTTCCAATGCAGCTTGAAGTCAAGGCTATGTGGTTCGACATTGAATCCAGAGAGATTATTTAATATAACTGATAAATGTATATCACTATTTAAAAAAGGCATAAATCATCAATTGTAATGTCTATTCTTGTGCTGCACAAAAATGTATGCTTCAGTGCCTTCTAAGTTTTTATGTTCTCTTTTGCAGGTTTTAAATACAGCAGCGGTGCCACCACGACGGTGCTACAAAAGACCCTATCATCAGTGCAACGTCAAAAATAAATACAAATGCAGTTATTCCTGGAAATGTCTCGTTTGGTGTTTCTTTATGTTTGTACTTATAAAACAGGATTTTCGCAAGAATTGTAAACAAGGACGAACTAGCTCCAGTTATTGTCCTATTTGAACTGAACTGCTTGATAATGTAATGCGTGTTTTCAAATGCAGGCATCATATAGTTGCAGCATTATTTATCGGCTTCGAAAGATTCTGACGTGTAAAAAACTATTATTTGTTCGTTGGTGGAAGTGTTCTGATGGTATTCCCTTTACAATACTGTAATTTGTGCACACTTTTGTATTAATAACGAAGCGATTTATTGATCTGATTTTCAGCAAATGCTCTGTTGATGGCATAGGACCTTAGTCTACAACGCGATGTTTGATGTCAACCTAATGCATATGCTCGATAGCACTTCACTAGACAACGGCCATAAGAAACTCAGATGTCAGGACTCTATAGACTAACGCTAGCCAATGGTCATCAGAAACTCTCATGTCGGGCCTCTATAGACTTACGCTAGACTATAGCCATCAGAAACTCTAATGTCATAACTCTATAGACCTTCGCTAGACTATAGTCATCAGAAACTCTAATATCATAACTCTATAGACTAACGGTGGCCAATTACTACTAGACTCACATTAGGCACGCATTAGGAAAACGCATTAGACTGACATTAGACAGTTTCAAAAATGTGATGTTGAATGACATTAGCCTGTTTATAAAAGTACACTAATTTTTTTCATAGGGGGTGAGGACACACAAGGAGCTTCTTTCCTTAAAACTGGTGCAACATTTTACAATTTTCTACCTTCGTCCACAATACTGCAATCTAACGATGAACTGACTACAGCTATTTCCCCCCGTGTATGAATGATCTGCCATGGTGTTCTTCTTAGCTCATGCTCCAAGCAGCACGTTGTTCCCAGAATAATTTCCAGCTTAAGTCATGCACTGCCTCAAATTGGTCGTAAAAACATGGAAGCTACTCAACTGCAGAGAAAGTGTCGCTGCGACAGTAAACGATGCGATGTGGCGTCTAATCCCAGCGACCAAGTTTTACTATGGGCGCTAGTTTGAGCGTCAGTGTTTTGCGAGAAATTCCTTCATTGTTATGTTGGCCCATACGCCACTGTACGACGAACTATCCCAGTGAACTACCTCGTTACCCCGTTTCAGTCCGTCACTGCATGACCACCTCAGTGCAACAAGCAAATCGTTCGCGTCTCGAGCACGAAGCCTTTTGTTACTCGTTCAGCCAATGCTTTGTTGAATTCGAATAGCAGATCACGAGGGTTGGGCTGGATCGCCAAAAAAGTGCGCAGATGAGAGCGGGATTGCTCTCGCCAAATCTGCGATTGGAACGCGCGCGTCTGGACGGGAGCTCTTGGTGAGTGGCAATCTAGCGAGGGAGCACGAGAGGGTGCGAGAGAGCAAAGCGTTTTGTGGAAGTCCATAGATTATTGCATGAAAGGCTGGCGCACAGAATACGTAACTTGAACTTCTGGTCAAATCCGCCAATTTCGGCGAAGCAAGAATGCTTGCTCCACGGAGCAATCCGTGATCTGTGCTCGCTCTCTATCTGCCTTTGGAACACACAATTCACGCTCCCAATCCGCTATTGGAATGTGATTGCTCCGCTCAGAGTAGGAAAACGTGATCTGAATCTGTTACTGTAATTCAACATTTGAGTGCCTGAACGGTTGCCCGCATCGAAAAGGAGAGGAAGGGAGGATCAGTGAGAGCACATTTGGAGTGCTTCATCGTTCTCACTTGTAGACAACTTTCATCATTATAATTATTTTGTGTATTTCGTGTTGAGGCCAATACTATGAAATAAACAGTACTGCTGAGCCCACCTGGTGATGTAGAAGGAACTTTAGCGGTTTCATCTTTTCCCCTTCTGACATGAATTATGATGCCATCGCCAGAAACGCGTCAAACTCGCGTGGCATATTTCCATTTAACTCAGTATTGCATTTCAAGAATGAAAATGAATGAATGTGTTTTGTGTGAGTTTCACTAACTCAAGATAATGAGTGTGCAACCAATTTTCTAATTATCTGGCTACTAACTACCGTCAGTACTTGCACTAAAAGAATCATATAACGGCCAAACTGCAGGCACAGTTACTTTTTCTGATGTATTTGTTTCGAACAGAGAAAAATATACTCTTCACGTTGGTCCTACACCACAGCATTTTGAACGAACTTCAAACGTTGCAGTTTCTCAAGTAAATTAAATATCCACCAGAGGTCCATTCAGAAAGCCCACAGGAATGTGCACGCTGAGTTACAAGCTGCTTGAAGAACCAGGCGGCAGGTTACGTGCCTTTGAAATATGCGTCCACAAATGTGAATGCTGTGCCTGAAAGGAATAAAGGTGTCGAGAAACGTTCTGCAAAAGTTTTCAACTACATGCGTAGTCAGAAGCATGGTCATCCATTCAATACTATACCTGGACTCGCTTGATTCTCTGGGTTCACTGATTGATTAAATATTATCGGTTTCGGTTTCTGAGCTCACTTTTCCGGCAGCTGTGCAGCTGACGTTATTCTAAGACAGCCAGTGAAAAGTATATCGTCGACGAAACACACCTCGACAGCAATGTTTTTTAGCCTTCTTGACCATGGATCGTAGCATGATACTGTTTTGATTGCGGCGCCGTCAGCACTATAACAATATCATAGCGCCCCGAACACAAGCATAGGATGACCGACCTTCCCTAACTACAGCGTCGTCTGGCACAATGGAATCGACTCTTGCGATTTAAGCAGTACGCCTACGCACCCATGTGAGTGCAAGATCGGCCATCGTCAGAGCAAGACAGTGGTGGCAGCGACAATGGCGAAGAAGCCTGCACCCTGGAAGCAATCGTATCGGTATCGCTTCGCAGAACCTCTGTTTGCAGAAGTGCAGACCATGAGCGTCCACTCTGCGTGGCCATAAAAACACCATATCGTCGGGGCCATCACGCTTCATAGCTCGAAGGCACACTGCTCTGCACTGTGGTTAGCTGGGCAGCATGTGAAAGCGAACATTACTGGCACTTCGATAAGTTGTGTACCACTGTCTGACGACGCATTCGTTTGGCATAGCCAGAACTAAACCACACAGAACACGCAGCCCTATTGCAAAAACAAGCGCCACTGAGTACCAGCGTTCAGCGCCATGCCTGATTATGAGCCCAGTATGGCGCTGGTACCAGTGCCTCCAAGTGCTGGTATTGGGACGCTGGAGTGGCACCGCCCCAGTAACTTGCGCATAATGGCTTCACAGGATTAAAGGGGGGGGGGTGCCCAGTCGTCACAAATAAATAAATATATAAATAAAGTATCGCGCAACCACAATGAAAATTAAAAAAACAAAAGTGCAAAACAATAAATGACTTCTGATGGAATTTGAACTGGCCCCCTTCCGATTTCGAAACCGAGTACACTAACCATTAGGCTACGCAAGAACGTGCTTGCTGAGTTGTAAATTGACTATATATCCAAAGAAAGCACTGTTCCACTTCATGTTTACAAGTTGCACAGTCAAGATATACGCGTCCTTTCTTTCAAAATAACAATTGCGTGTTGATTTGAAAGTGACAATTGGCTTCCGGGCACCGATTAATGTGCAGATATTAGCAAGCGCGCAAAGATTTTTGAAGCATCCACATTTTCACTCTGAAAAATCTCAAATTGACTGGCGCAGGAGCCAGATTTTGTCGGCTGTTGCTGCCGATAGGTCTTTTGCTTTGATAGTAGCTTTTCGCACTTGCTACTAGTCAACATGTACAGATAGTTTAAAATAACTTGTTGTGGATATGCATGCACACGAGTGACTATTGAGTATTTTTTTTTTGCGCAAGCGACCATGTAGCAGTAAACATCCGGCGTGCTAGACTACATAATTTCATGGAGTTATGTCAATACTTCCAACTAAAAAACCGCCTAAGAAAATACTATTCCTATCCGCTCAAAAAGTATGCCAGTGTGTTAGCTCACTAACGCGTACCAAATTACCAGCTAAAAATGGCGTGTTCTTACATACGAGTCAGAGAAATACCGGCTACTGCACTCAGAAAAAAGCTTTCGGGGACATCCTGCATTGCAGAAAGCACGACACATCCATCATCTAAGCTCCTTGTGCGGCCACAGCAGACGCGGAAAAATAGTTGATTTAGGCTCAGGGATATCTAAACGGTACTTTAGGGTCATTTTTATTGTGACGTGCCGTTGTGGCCGTCGGATATACTGGGTTCCAAGGCGGCTTAAGAAGGACGTCTACACTCTTTCAGGATCAGTAAAGAACTGCCAGACCCTATTTTTATTCCGCGTTTCTCGAGCACTCGCAAGCTCGGCGCTGATTTAATTCGTTTTCCTAGCGCAAAGGCGCGAGACACGCACCGAGCATCGTCAGCTATCGCTCGTCACATGCCCGGGTTCGGAAACTAGTCGTCCCGACTTCAAACACGAAACATTAAGACAGACATAACTAAGCTAACCTAAACAGTCCTATCTGTAACTATTGACAAAAGTCAACAAAACATTGTCTATCCCCTTTTAGGCACGCCAAACTATATGCAAGCACCAACAACTATATACACTGCATGGCACCCATGTAAACGTTAGTCCGAAGCATTGGGTCCCTCCATGTGAGCAATGGAACTCGGATATGGTCTTAACGTTTAAACATGCACAATGTCACTAACCCATGTTGCCCGTGAGTTTGATCTCGTAGTTCACGGGAGATCGTAGTTCACGGGTGATCTCGTAGTTCACAGTTTGTTCACTATCTTGAAAGGCCCGGTGTACGATGTAGTTGTTTTCGCACCGGAAGTTGGAGCTTTGAAGAGCACCAGTTGGCCTCTTTCAAATTCAAAGTCCATGTGGTGCTTGTCAAAGTGCCGCTTCTGTTTTTCTCCAGCCAGTCGGGCATGTGTGGTCACAAGCTCCCTGGCTTTTTTTTTGTCGTACACGCACTGCCGTGAAATAGTTTGATTCTTTTTTGAGCTCTTAGAGCTTTCGGCGGCTGTGGCTGTATACAACATCTCATGGTAGCACCGGATCCGAACCGTAGACTAGGAAGAAGGGAATTTGGCAAACCATGTCTTGGTGCCCGGTGTTGTAACAGAATACAATATATATATATATATATATATATATATATATATATATATATATATATATATATGTATATGGGAGGACATCGGCCCATTTTTCTCCTCTGGCAGTAGTCATGACAATCATATGTTTGATTGTCTTATTGTTCTTTTGCACAAGCCATTTGCTGCAAGGTCACTTTAGATTAGAACCTACTTAAAGTAAAAAGCACTGGCAGCATGTACACCGACGCGGCCGGCCCGATAGGCCTCGCTGGGGTGGGGCACTGGGTAAGGCTGCTTTCGAAGCAGCTCAGTTGCGATGCTTGAAGTTTCTGCATATTAGCGTAGAAGGTAAATCATTGCCAGGCATGCATTTATGGAGTGGCGAAACCGAGCGACAGTCGTTTTTATGGCCTATGCTGGCAGTATACAGTGGGCAAGCCAGTGTACAGATATATGCCGTTATATCAATAACAACCATTAAAACAACACTAAAAGAAATACTAATGCAATCAGCTGAAAACGTATGCCAGGGAGTCTGTTCACGAAGGTGTACCAAATTACCAATTGGAAATCGCGTGTTGTTACATATCAGTCGGAGAAGTATCGGCTAAGTGTGGCCGGCAGCTTTCGGTGACACTCTGCGTAGCTGAAAGCGAGACACATCGACCGTCAGCGCTCCTTGTGCGAACATCGACACACTGAAAAGTAGTTAATTTAGGTTCATGAATGTATACACTATACTGTACAGTTATTCTCACACTTTAAAATGGTGTGTACATAAAGCAAGAACCACCGGTATTCTATACACTAACGCGGCTGGCACGATAATGCTCGCTGAGTAGGGCACTGGGTAAGACCACTCTCGGCGTGGTGAGTTGGGAGGGTTGAAGTTTCTGTATGTAAGCTTCGGAATATTTTTAACTGTTACCCAAAGTAAACAGAAGGATAAGTGTGGCCAGACATTCATTTGCGTGGTGGCGGAATCGAACGACAGCTTTTACACTCGTCTTCGCTGGGAAACCTTGCGATGTGATCAAGAGAGCTCATTTACGTTTCGTCAACTCAGCGGCAAAACCAATTTTCTCTTTCTGTTAGGAGTGGCGTCCAGCTTCTGGCTTATAAACACTCGAACTTAGAATCGTTACTGCAATACACAGCTAATGCGAATATGGCCGGTATACGCGGGGGCATAATGCGAAAAACGGGCATTATAATTGCTGCGGTACGTACGTGCCCCGCAAAAGTTACGTGTGCTCGGTATTTGTTAATGTTGCATCTCTCCGTGCCATTGGATCAAGCATTGTATATTCAATAACATCGAAACATACCATGGCTGACGTATAAAGTAATGTCCACGCTGCGCTGGTAGAAACAGTGCGTGCTCCAGAATTCACCAGCGGTTCCCAATGAAAATTCCCGCGCTTCCAGCGCTTTGCAGTGTGCACCAGTATCACAGTGGTTAAGACAACGCCCCTAGCAGTGCAACACAGCTATTTACCAGTGCACCTAGCAAATTGACAGCAAATACCAGCGTGTACCAGTGTCTTAAGTGTGTACCAGTGCCAAAAAACGTACTAGCATCATGGTGGGGACGCTGTTTTTTGCAATAGGGAGTAGAGGACAAACTGACGCAAGAAAAAAAATGACAGCATATTCACAGCGTGAACGATGATAAGTGGGGCGAAATATCTGTTCGTCCATCCGTGCTTTCATCCATCCGTTCTTTCTTGTTTCCGTCCGTCAGTGTGTCCGTCCGTGCATATGTTCTTCCATCCATGCGTCCGTCCATCCCAACACCTGTTCGTACATCCATCCATGCGTTCACTCGTCCAATCGTTCATCCATATAGTCAAATCCAAGTACCGTTATCTCGCATCTTTTCATCATATATTTGTCATGTAAAAGTACCGCCAACCGGCGTATATTCCAAAGACTAAACAAGCGATGGCTATCTACTGCTACGACGACTACTGCTGCTACTAATAATACTATTACTATTACTACTACTAGATACATCGTGGACGCATGACTCAAGGCAAGGAGCTTCGCCCTCGAAAAACTGGGATGCTGCACTGGCTGCACCGATTGAACCAAGACAACCAGCGGGAAGGGAAAGATGCACATGGGGCAGCGTCCGGGTGTACTTGATAGCGAAACCTAGCAGAACACTGCTGTGATTGCACAGCATACAACTCAAAGCGTCAATAAGTCCTCTGGTATTAAAGACGATGGTCTTTCTTGGGGTACTTCGACGCAAAAATTTCGGTCGGTCGGTCTGTGTTTCTCTCTTTCTGTACAATTGTCTGTTTGTCCGCCGTAACGATACCCCAAACAACACCACGCAATACCTTAAACGACCAACCCCATCCGCAGCACCCACCAATATTGCTCAAGTTCCAGCGTTTATACTTATGCGATTGTCAATTAAAAAGCAAATATTGTGCGTATGTGAGGCACGACAATAACAGGTCGATATTTTGTACGTGTGGCTTTATAATAAAATTGCACACTTATGTTATTCTAAGAAACAAAGCGTTTAATACGGTGCGCTGACAGTTCAACGCGATGCTCAAAAAGGCAATTGTTTCTAACGTTTTGCTAAAACGACACGGTGGTGGCACCTTCCCGTCGATTTGCGTTCTACACCCTATCGCCTCTGAGACAGGCGCGCATCGTTTTCCTTGGGCGCGCACGCCTTTCTTCGTTTTCAAAGATGACTCACAGATGGCACTTGTGTCTAACGTGCCTCGATGCGCTTGTTCGTCCTCGCTGCACGGATCAAGACTCTCTAACTAACGCAGCACTTTCAGAAAAGAATTCATCGAGTTTTTCGCACGGAACATCAAATAAACATTTTGTTCACTCTCTCGACATGCAAGATTATCGTCTTTAGACAACATTTCCGGTGAAACATGCAGATACGGGGCCAATCGTTTCGCTTTTCTATGTTTTATAAATTCATTACTTTATAGCGAAATAAAGCTAACGCTCTGTTTGTAATTTTTTTCACTCAGATATTTTATTGACTTCACATGTTTAGCGACCAATAACCCCCCACGGTCACTAGCGAGCCCCAAAATACTGCGATTTCCAACCAGTGTTGTTAGTTAAAGACAAAATATGCGGCCTAAATAAATTGGAATCGGTATGTCTATCTTTATTAGTGCGAGAAAAATCGCAAACGTAAAGTTTCAGTCTCAATTCACGACCTTTAGCTACGTTCGAAAAAAAAAACGTAAAATATTACCGCAAGATTAGATAGAAACTTTACGACCTTTTTAATGTTTTTACACTGACTCTAAGCAAGGGTTACTGCAGTATGCATGAATGAAACGTTAACTAAGCCATTGGTGCTGTGGCATGTGAGTGAACGAAAAGAATAGGCGTTCTCTGCGCAGCAGCCCACCTATGAGCGCAGCCCTGCTAGTTTGGAAGCAGTGCTTCGCATTGTTGCTAATGAAATGTGTTTCGTAAGCTTGGTCAATAACTACAGCAACTACCCACCTGAAACAAATATTTTATTTTTTCCACCGTAAATATGTTTCGGAAAACGGGAGGCACACTGCACTAGTGACACCACGTGAAGCAAATATTCCCACGCCCACGTTCATGAAGTACATGCTCTAGCTAGTTCGCTGTGATTTTACTCTCCGCTAGAGTTCATGGATGATTTCCCAAAGCGCTGAAGGAGCCGAGAGTAGCACCGGTAAAGTGATCTCTTGTTTGTAGTGTACGACTCGTTGGCAGAATGCCATTGACAAATCCAGTCATTCTCCATCATACGCTGCTGTTTCCCGCCGTAACGCTGTTCTTTTAGTGGTGCAGTCCCTCAACTGTACCAATAGAAAAAAAGTTGCGCATGCAAGGAAACTTTTGTCGTGGACCCCGAGAGTTTTAAAACGTAATCACAATGTATGGCCATTGCCCTTATCAGCACTACGCATCCACCACTTCGACACTGGAACTTGAATAAATCAACTCGAATAACTAAAACATTTATACACAAGGTTTATTCAAATGGCGTCAGCATATCGGCACTGAAAACAGAATATATTTTATAATTACTCGCATGTGGTCACCAGACTGGTAGCATTTCAATTTTCCACAAAGTTACTTTACAACTCCTTAGGTAAGCCACCATATATTTTCCCGCGACATGAAACTTCTGGGGCACCAGCGACCAGTAACAAGTTGTGCGCCTACGTGCTTCCACCGTCACCCTATCGCATTATGTATTTAGCAACAACAAGAAATATCTTTTGCTATGACCTGTCATAACTGGTCCTTACACAAGTTTGACCACCTAAACACAGGTTATTTTGAACGGTAAAAAAAACAAGACTTTTATTTTTTCATGTATTTACCCACCAATTATGTGAAACCGCTGCGTTGTGGTTTTTAAGAAATAAAAACGCCAGGCCTGCACTGGAGATGCAGCACAGTGACAGTGAAAGCTAGAAGAGCAGTGTTTCAGAGCCTATTCTAAACACTCATTGGGTAACTGCTGAAAGCACACTTGCTTGATGCCCGCTACGTCATTAGTAATACAAAGTTTAGGGTAATAGGGCAGCATTATCTATGCTATTTTTCGTCATTCTTGTGAGAATCGTGGTATCCACTAAACTATTGCGAAGAATTTTGGGCCACTTGTTCATGCGGTGGGTGACGACGAAGAGGAATTATACCTGAAGTGGGTATGCGCCACTGTTCGTAGCTGGAAAAAACAAACTTTTGTGATGGGTCGCAGCATTGGATGACTCATTCGTATATGCTATTCACATTGTGCGACGACTGCTCGTTCTTTCGCTGTTTCAAACGTTTTATAAGCCGCATTAACACGATTGCTTTCTCGACATAAAGTCTACCTAAGGCAAGTTGGCCAACAAGACCCAAGCACCGGCCTGGCTCAATGGTAGAATACTTGGCTGACACCCAGGTGACCTGGGGTCTAGGCTCTCTGAGTCAATAGTACTAGGCTTTTTTTTTGCTAATTTCGTGCGAAGTGGTTTTGGACACCGGTTGCAGCGAACAACTACGGCGCTATGCGAGACAGGAGTTGTGATCTCTAAACAAGTTTTGCGGTAAAAATCACCATGCGTCCTAGCGACGCCCCTACACCCTATTCTATTCCGCTGTGTAACAGCCAGGATCGCTTCTGATTTTCCAGTAAAATACACCGAAGAACAAGCACAATGTCACGAACACTTATACATGTGAGGCATTTCTTAGCGAACTTCGGTGACTTTACGCACATCTGTCTATCTCTCTATCTATGGGTCTACAACTTTTAGCTCTCCTGGCCGTTTCAATAACGATATCGATACCAAATTTGATATAGCATAACATGACGATGAGGCGAGGAAAGATGAGTATTCATAACATAAAAAACTTGATACCTATGTTCTTGATGTCATGATTTACACTGCATTACCTTGATGCTCTTGCGTTGCCTCTGTTCACATGACATATTGCAAAACTGGTAAGGTGTGAAATTACTGCATGGTGAACATAAATGACAGACTCCAACGTGAAAATCATGACATGTATTTCATGGAAGTCATGACTACAGCCACGATCGTGGTGCCCTCGCGTTCATTTCGCTAGTTTCACATATATCAAACTTGGTATAACGTGACGGGAATGGATGACGAAGGTAAATGACATGTCCATACATGATAATCTTGATATTCGTGTCATGTAAAACAGGACAAGAAGCGGCGATCAATACGTGCTCAGCGCTGTTACGATATCTCCACATATAACATATTTGGTATTACGTTACGTGAATAGACTACGAATATAATTGAGACGTCAAAACAATAGAATCATGTCATATGAGTCATAGACAGCCTAATTTACGTCCGCCTCGTAAAATTGTGCTGAATTTAGGTGAGAGAGAGAGAGAGAGATAAGTTTGTTTACAGAAAGGAAGAGAGGTTGGCCTGAGCGATAGCGTGCTCTAGCCTGCTACTCTACACTGGGGGATGGGAAAAGGGAAAAGAAAGATTAATGGATGACGATGGTGAGAGTGACATATTCACCTTCCTCATTCGTCTTTTACAAATCATCGATTCCCACTGTACGTGGAATCTGCCGATTTTTTTTTCAAATTTCATGAAGAAAGTCGCCACCCTATATATGCGTTGCGTGTGTTTTAATAAAAAATTGCAATAAAATTGCAATAAGAATTGCAATAAAAATTGCAATAAAAATTGCAATAAAAATTGCAATAAAAATTCTTTAGCCACTTCAATATCGTTTCGGGGAGAAATTTGAGGCTTGATGCATTTCGCTGGAACCACAGTTCTCGCCTCCTGAACTGCGCTACTTAGTTTTCGTGGCCCACGGAGCTCCGCCGTCGGTGCATTGGGGAAAGGGAGCGACGGTGAGTAGAAGGCGAGCGGCGAGAGGAGGGTGGGATCTGGGAGGTAGGATCAGGTTCGTGGTCGTCTTAATAACTGCAGCGGGGTTGACGTGGTGCATACGTGACACATGGTGGACGTACACTGTTGAAGATAGGTGCTGCACGAAAGCGAAAGTAATGGGCCACATGTCTAACAAGGTCACAATGAAAAAAATGGGACGGTTGGCTTGCGTGCGCCAAGGGTTGTCGGTTCGTGCGTACTGTACGACTGAGTGGGCGGGCGGCGATACTTCTGGGTGAATAGGCGGACTACGTGGTCTGTAACCTTGCATGACAGGCCTGGAAGCGACTGCGGCGTACGTCAGGGGTGCAGCAGTCGGAGCCTGATGAGGTGAAGGTGAGACTTCATTGGTGACCTGGTCCCTGATGATGTTTTAGAGAGGGGGCGCCAACGGGGAGTTCGACTGGTCGTGAACAAGCGGCATCAGTGAAAGCTGGCATTCGACCTTTTCACGAACGAAATGCTTAAGCTGTTGCAGCAGAGATGAGTTGTCAGGAGCAACAGCCAATCCCAACAATGAAGTCGCCTGTGATTGAGAGCGGCGCGTGGCGGTGCGTTGTTTGCGTATTGCATCAAACTTTGGCAAAGACTGACAAGCTCAGACACGGTGGACGGGTTTTTTGCCAGCAGCACCTGAAAGGCATCGTCTTCAATCTCTTTCAAGATATGCCTTATCTTATCGTCATCGGCCATTGCGACACCAACGCAGTTACACAGGTCGACAACGTCTTCAATGTAGCTGCTGAATGTTGCACCAATCTGCTGTGCGCGGCAACGCAACCGTTGCTCGGCTCGAAGCTTGTGAACAGCGGGGCGGTACAATACGTCCATAACGTGCGTTTTGAAAGCAGCCCACGTCGGAAAGTCGCGTTGGTGGTTTCGATGCCGCACGCTGGCGACGCCACTAAAACAAAATTACACGTAGCTGAGCTTCGTAGTGTCACCCCAGCGGTTGATCACGCTTACCTGTTCGTATTCGTTGAGCCAGTCTTCAACGTCTTCCTCTTCTGTAGCGCTGAAGATTGGTGGGTCGCGTTGACGCGATTGGCCAGGGCAGCCAATTTGGACACCAGGACAGCAGGTTGTTGCTGCGGTTTATTTGGTACTTCATCCGGCATTGCAGTGGCTGGCTTGAGTTTTTGGCTACGAAGTTCCAGGTTGGCACGACCTAGCAGCTCCACAACTTGTTATGGAGGTTTATTGAGATACACAGCGACCGGGAAGATAGCAGCAGCAGCAGGCAAAGCGTACCCAGGGAGCGAACAGCCGAACGAGCCAGGCGATGGTGCTGCGCTTCCGCATGTGTCCATCTTCTTCCTCACACTTATTACTTGTTAAAAAGACACGTTTTGTTCACATTTCACAGCTACTATCAATCCTAGACATACGAAACAGGCGCCTTACATTACTTAAGTGCCATTTAGCAATGGAAGGTCGCAGGCTTTCAGAATACGCTGGCTATCTCAAGGATATCCTTCATAAAACTAGTTATGAAGGCGTCCTCGTCCCTTAAATTAGCGAAATGGTCGGAAGTAAGCGCGTTTCAGAATACGGGCCTTAAAGGTCTACGAGACACTTCACCCGCTTCAACATCGAGCACTAGGTGAGAAGGAGCATGCATGCACGCACGAGCAGCGTTCCTGGTTGCTACCACCTCATAAAAAATGTTTGTGATGGTTTCAGCTATAGCGGGTACAGGGCGGAGCAGTCGCTACAAAAAAAGAGGGACGGCGTGTGTAGAGTTCATGTTGATTTAGAGAATTTCGTTTCAGTGAAGTCAGTTGTGCGATAATGAAACAACCTAACTTCAAAACAACAAAATTAAATTCCAAAGTACTGCGGAATCATCACTACGCCCACACCATGCTTTCTGTATGGTTTAATTTGCCTCAGTGGCATTTGTAAAAGCTGTTAAAGGAAGCCGGTTTCTTGTATTGCCTGAAAAGTATATGGTAATAACAAATTTAAACTGTACACACAAAATTAGGGGGCACTACAGCAGTGAATAAGTTGAGCAGCCATTCACGACAGCTGTTGCTGTAATCGGGACACGCGACATAACCGCCACATAGCCACTTCAGTATCGAAGCATGAAGGAAGCTTAAAGCTTTACACCACCAACTCGCGGCACGCGAAGCATTCCGTCTACCTAAATTTTCTTGGCAGTACACTGCTGGACGCACCAGTGTGATAATGCTGCCAGTATCTAGGTGAATTGAGGAGTCACACTAGCAAAGTACGACAGACGTATGGTCGTGTGCATAGAGTGCGCCTTCCACTGGTAGGTCTAACACTAGAAAAATAGAAAAAAAATATCGCCTAATAAATTTGAAGACACCTAAGACAGAATGCATGACAAAGTCGAAACCGAAGCTGAAATTCACCAAAATATTGCCACCTCGCCCTTCATAACTTTAGGTCACCACGGATCTCTTAAATTTGTGAATTTGCAATAAGTAGCCACCAGTGGCAACCCTGGAGACAGCTGAGTTATCAACCGCAAAACTGGCGCGTGATGAAGTAAGTGAAGAAACATGCAGACAAAACAATGTCTTCTAGTGGAGCTGAAATTCCACGGCTCTGCATTAGCCCGCACCCCGTCTGCCGGGTAAGGCATTGTAGGATCGAGCCCGGGCTGGGATGGTGCCCATAAGCGTTGGGATTGGGTCTGATTCAGGCCCGTAGTAAGCCCGGGTCTGATACATATCGGTATAATGGCGTGTTTGCGCTCTTTGGCTTTGTTTTTCACCTCCAAATTTAGTTTCTTTTGTCGACAGAAAAGCTGAAGGCTTTTGAAAGAAACCGTACTGAAGCTATAAAATTTTGCTGATCCCCCTGAAGTGACCTTCCTCAAAGGTGCTAACCTTGTTTAAAGTTGGCTTGTTTTTTACCTTCCATCATTTGTTCCCCAACATAGTCGCCAGTTTTTTTTTTCTTTTCACCACACGTCTCATTCACCTGCATTCCAGCTGCCGTGAGCTTGAAACCTGCGACCACAACTGCGAGCCACGTAGAACAAGACTTCGCTCCCACCAAGGCCTTCGGTCATCGGCAACTAGGCTACTCACTATCGCACTTTCGGTCCCTGCGGGGGATTGCACGCCGGACACCCAACACGCCCCATTATAGGGAGAGCGCTACAGAAGCCACTGGCTGCTTCACATCGGCGCTCTAATAGAGAGTTACTTTGAAAACCTGTAGACCAGACTTGTTTTCAGAAAATAACCCTTCCAAAGAAAGGAAGCTGTTACATGAACACGATAAGATAGGCATCTTCAAGGAACAGCGATGGTGATGGCTTGCTTGCAACGGGTTTGGCTCCCTTTGACATACTGATACTACTGGGGTGGCTATGACTCGTGAAAAACGGTAGGTTACTGGGCCTTCTTGTTTTGAGCAGGAAAACATAGCATGGGACAATATGTTGTCCCCGGGACACAAGGCCTGCCGAGGAGTCAACACGACGACGTTATGTTGCCCTGCCCAGCCTAGTGTACTTTTCCCAGAAGCAGCTAAAGCATGCTTTAAATGTGAGGTAGCATATGGCGGAGTTCCATCCGGTAGTGCGTGACGTGACTACCTTTACTCCGCATGCACAACAGATGGCCTGAACACTGCAGGAATGCTCTCACGCGCTAGAAAGTTCTGGCCGTCTAAGGGGTTGGGTAAAATGCCTCTCCCTCTTACACTCTCTCGGCAATGATGTGATGGCGTCCGGAAACGACATTCGGCACACGCGCGAGCAACCTACGCGTTGAATCCCAAACAGAATGCACTCGCACGTGCTAGATCTTTCGGGCTTGCATAAGTGGCTCTAGCCTTTCCCTTTACACTCAGCCAGCAAGCACGTGATGACAGCGAGGAAAAATATTCTGCGAAAGTAGGGTCAACTCGCGTGCTCCCGCTAGGCATGGCGATGAACCCGTGTGACGTGCTCGAACAAGAGATCGGACAAGTAACAGCAACAGAAACTTTCAAGGACGAGTTTACATCAGGTAAGGTGCACGCGATGAAAGAAACTTCAAGTAACCCGTGCGCTGCTCCGCATGCGTCACATGTGTCCCTTAAGACGGAGATGGGGGATTTTTTTTTGCTCTCATTGCAATGCTAGTATCGCTGAGTCGAAGGTACAAAGAATGTACGAAACAAGAGGACAGCGCAGGAGGGGCGCAATTGTTTCGTCACTCCCCTGTGCCTTTCGCTCGGCGAAACTACTATACAATGCCTTACCATCAAGCCCAAATTAAAGTATTGCTGAACGTTATTTCATTGCATTGTGCAATAAACCAAGTTTACAAAAGACATGATCCTTTTATTCAACATCCTAAGCTCGTATGCACTTTATGTTGAATGAAAATATAATTGTCTGCCATTTTTCTCACTTCATGCAAGTAGTACATTTCGTAGTCGTTTTTTGAAAAGCAAGGAAAGATGATGCGGTTAGCACTGTGTACGTGAGGCTGCGAGCTATGACTCCAAGTATAGTTTATGATGCCCTGAAATGAAGCGCGTGTAATTACCCGAAAGTACACATAGTACCGGTGAAAGTCAAGAAACTGAGAGGAGTTCTCAAAACACTTTAGAGAGTGTCTTGTTTGTGGCCGATATCTTCACGGTGACCGAAGATCGGACAGTGATGATCAAGGCGTTTATGATCAAGGCGTAATTGGCTGAAATGGGCCGGGCAGAGCCCAAATGCTTCGGGAACCGGCCAGGTACGCGTGATCTTTAAAACAACGGACCGTAAAAATCGGCCCGTGCATTGCTGTAAGCTGAACCACTCAACCGAAAAGTTTGCAGAATTGCGACAGATTCCTTAATGCAACACGTGCAGTTCGGCGACCCTACGTTTTACTTGTGCGCATCTCAAGTGGTCGTCTTACATATCTGAGGCAAGAATGGCATCGTTTACTAAAAAATTCCCAAAGAAAATCGCAAGGAATATTGTTTACACTCACCATTGAAGACGGCCTGTGCTTACTTATCGCTGGCTGGTTGCACAAATCGCCCTTTCAGATAATTCCGTCGTGCGTCTGCACTACAGTTGAAACCGGAAACATTATTCTCCTGGCCTTACACTTATTCCTGTTCTCTCTGTAATTGAGTCCTTAAAATTACCTTTGTCCTTCGTTAGTAATACTAAAATTATCATGTACTGTTTACATTCTAAAAGCCTACACGTTTTATGAAGCCTGTCACCTTCATGCCCACGCACTTGCATAGAATGCGGGTATAGCTGACGGAGACACAACGATCCGTAACACGCCGATTGAAGTTGAAGTGGGCAGTAGGCTCTGGTTGCCCCTCGTGGCACCAGTGGCGCATTGAGGCAGCATGTTGTAGCACCACCTGCTTCAACTGCAGGTATTCCATAACGCAACTATCAGTGCTGGATTATGATCGAACGTAAACCTGAACTCTGAAGTCTTGCAGTGTATTGTTAGACAGCCACCTGTTTTGTTTTTGAATCAATATTATTTGTTCGTATTTAACGTAGCAAAGTATTAGATGAGGATGCGGTGGAGGGGGGAGGGCTCAGTAATTTTCAGAAGCTTAGATTCTTTAACCTGCAGTATAGTCAAAGTACATAGGCCTCGAGTACAATTGCGTCCATCGAAAATGCAGACCATCTCGGCCGGAATTCGGTGCCGTGATCTGCGGGTCAGTTTTCGAACCACCCAACGCAAACTCGGCGTAGTTTTGGTTTCAAGAAACATGTATGCTCGTAGCGGTTGCCGGGCATTCTAAAGGCTGGTGCACACCGGTGACTAGCAGCGGTCAAACGACCATTCGCGACTGGCGACTAAAAAGCGAGTGATGTTCACGCCGGCAGAGGCTGCATGCGAGTGACCGGAAGTCGCAAATCCGGAAAGTCACGTCCGGATCTTGTTATAGGCGATAACTCTGGAGATTGGTGCCGATTAGCTGATCCCCGCCAGCTAAGAGCCAACCGAGTGCGCCGCATTTATTGTTTTCGTCCGTTCTCGCACAGCATTCCCAACAGCGTCAAGGAGTTCGATTCAAGCGAAGAACGAGAGATTGTCATGGTGCTGGCGCGTTGCGCCATGGTGTCAGCGCTCGCAGCACAGATGCCTCCAAAGAAAAAAAAAGCCGGTGGTGGGTGTGACTGTCTGTTCAATCGCGGGAGCTGGCCAGCCATGCAAGACCCTGCCTCCCGAGCTGCCCTGAGATGACGAGGAATATTTCCGAGTGTCGTACGTATACTCAGAAACGCTCTTGAATTTATTTTGACTTGTCCCAGCCTCCAAGGCAGCACAAACACGTCTCGAACGCGGTGTCTTAAGTCGTTGCCAAAGCATGAAGCACCAACGCGTTCCCAGCGCAGTGCATCGAAGGGGGTGACAAGTCAAGTTCAAGAAAAAAAACGATTCTGAATACGGGGGACAGATAGTGCACAATTTATTTTCTCCGCTTTGCCCCGACGCGGTGGTCTAGTGGCTAAGGTACTCGGCTGCTGACCCGCAGGGCGCGGGTTCAATTCCCGGCTGCGGCGGCTACATATCCGATGGAGGCGGAAATGTTGCAGGGCCGTGTGCTCAGATTTGGGTGCACGTTAGAGAACCCCAGGTGGTCTAAATTTCCGGAGCCCTCCACTACGGCGTCTCTCATAATCATATAGTGGTTTTGGGACGTTAAACCCCACATATCAATCAATCAATTTTCTCCGCTTCTTGCGAATGCCGCCACTTAAATTTGACACTTTGCTCTAGCTGCTGCGTCCCGTCATCTGCAAGCCAAGTATTCCGTAATGGCCATGACGCCACAGACCCAGAGGAACGCACTCGATTGTATCTGGCGGCAAAAGGCCAGCGCAATGAAAAAACAAACAAAAAATGGCTGCATATCCACGGAGTCAATGATGGATAGTGAGGCGAAGCATCCGTTCGTCCATTCGTTCTTGCTTCCGTCCACCCATGCGTGTGTCTGTTTGGCCGTACGTGCGTCTATTCGCCCATCCGTGCCCGCGTCTGTTCGTGTGTCCGCACGTTCATCTTTGCGTCCGTACTGCTTTCGTCCATGCATCTGCTCCTGCGTTCGTTCATGCGTCCATTCGTCCGTGCAGCCATCCATGCGTCCGTCCATGCATCTGTCTGTGTGTGCGTTCGTCCACCTATTCAACACTCCAAGTAACATCATCTCGCATCTTTCCATCATATATTTTTCATATAGAAGCACCGCCATCCAGCGGACATTCCAAGAACTGAACGAGAGGAGGCACACGCACACTTTCTTACGGCTTGCGCTTCATGTCTACTTCTCATCTTTAACCACCTCCAGTTCATGATATATACTAGTTCACTGTATTCAGGGCACTGCGGCCCAACGCTCGCTAAACCTTTTTAAAATCTTGGAGGTTACGCCCAGAGAGTATAACGTAGCAACCTTTTCTTCTCTTCTCTGCGTTGTTGAACAATAAGAAATTAGCAGCGTGCGCGTTAACTAAAAGTCGAATTGTCCTGTCTCTCATTCCCCCTTAGCAGCCATTAACATGTACATTGAGCACTATCTTTGTTGCTCAACAATGCACAGAAGAAATCTCTCACCGGCACCACCTTTGAGGTCAAATTGTTATACTCTTTACACAGTACTACAACGGCTACGAGGGACGATCGGGTGCCGCAATCAGAAGCTTCGCCCCTAAAAAAAAAAACAGAAAGGGGGCGTCACTGATTGGTTCCAGCAGCTTTGCGACTGCAGTCGCGCGACTGAAAAATTGGCTAGGAAGCGACTAGCCAAAACAGTCACTTTGCGACCGTTTGCGACAGTTCGCGACTGTTTGCGACCAGTCGCAATTGGTAGCGCGACCACTGCTAGTCGCCGGTGTGCACCAACCTTAACCCCCGTATTCACAAACGCTCCTCGACTCGACTCTTCACTCGAAACGCTCCTTTGGTGCAGTTTTGCTTTTCACAAACCGCCCTTCATTTGAAGCGCTTCCTTGAGAATATCTTGAGC
This sequence comes from Rhipicephalus annulatus, assembly GCA_013436015.1. Taxonomy (NCBI): domain Eukaryota; kingdom Metazoa; phylum Arthropoda; class Arachnida; order Ixodida; family Ixodidae; genus Rhipicephalus; species Rhipicephalus annulatus. The sequence continues at coordinate 524,238 of WOVY01010439.1, forward strand.
GTTTCTCCGAGATTGTCAAGGAAGTGATTAAGCTACCTTAAATCGTCCCTCGAGTGAAGTTTCTGCGCCAACGTCGCATCCATGGCGGAGCACGTCTCACTTTAGGGCATCTCTCGATCAATTTGGCTGCCACAGCCGCGTTCTTCGAACGATGACGGTACGCGATTACTACGGAGATGTCAATGAACGGTTCGGCCATGGCTACTATGGCACCAGGACAGGCGGGCGTGTTGTCAAAAGGAGCGCTCACCAGTGCCGTGATGTGTTCCGTGCATGAGCCAGTGGATTCCCTGCCTTCGGGTGTGCGTATACTCGTCGTGCGATTGTTTCAAGACTTACTGCGGACGCCAGTGCTTTCAAGTGTTTTGATGAAGCTCGCACATCGCATCAGTTAGAGCGTGGCGCGAAAACTTGATAAACAAGTGAAGAATGTAATAGCAAACTTCCGATGTGCTGCATTCACCGTACTTCTGAGAGGCTTCCTCTCCAGTGAATCTTTGCTACCCTAGCCGAAATGTACGGCGAAGTATGCTTTCTTTAGATGATCATCTGTATCTACGAGATGGTAAGTTCCCCTTTTCTTTTTTTGTTCATTCCTCCCCTCGCTTCGGTCAGATCACTATTAGAGACAGATCAGGTAGAAAAAAAAACACAATGCGATTGGGCCCTTTGAGTGTGCTGTTGTTGCTACTACGCGTGAAACGTAGCATTGATATACAGCGTCTATGCAGCTCACAATACCAATAAACAACCACACTAAGCTATAAGGAATCAAGCAGAAGTTCACGCTCTGTGAAATGTGCATGTACGCAAGAATGCATGTAATGTCTTATAAAAACGCAAACATATGAAATAGAAATACAGCGGACACGTTAAAGGGATGTTTTTTATGATTGAACCCCCCTTCCCACGAAGAGTTATTGCTGACTACGCCATTGATTCGTGCAATTAGTATAATCGAATTACATAACCATATGCTTGGTGAGCTACCCATACGCCTGAGCCAAACATGTGTCAAAATAGGGAAAGCTAACCATGTCGGTTCTTTAACGCAAGAAATAATAATAAATATGTGCACCACGTGAAATAAAAAAATGCGGCTTTGGTGTTCTAACTATTAAGTTTTCTAATATTATTTCTTGCTTCGTTTGTGCAGGTGTCAAGCTGTCGACAGAAGAACACAAAAAAAGGTTTCCTAAAACGTGCCGTATTCTCAATGCATTGAAGAGTTTGCACAACTGTACATAAAAGGACAAAATCTGCAGTGAATGCGCGAAGCTGCACTGCATAAGACAGGCTATGGTGTTTACTACCTTGATCTTATTTTTGATGCCCTACAAGCTCGAACTTTATTTTGACAGTGTGCCAGCTGCTTATGCTTGATTGATGAACACAATGAAGTTGCACTCTTGTGTTTACCACATCGCTCTTCATCAGTCACATGTATTAAAGATATCTCATTACTATTATTTCCGAACGAATAAAACATATCCTCTAAATTGTGTACTGCCCAGGTTTTGCAGTGATGTACTGAGGCCACAATCGTTTGAAAGAGGTATACGCAGCAATCATATTTCAAAAATAAAAGCCAGAACATAAGTGCTTAAGGTCATTCGTACCTTAACGAACGTGCTAGTGAGCTTGCAGTTAAAAAAAGAGACAGAACAAAAATTTCAAGACATGGCCGCTGTATGAACATGGAGGCGGAAGCTACAAAGATGTAATTGTTACGTCTATTGGAATCTGTTATATTAGCACATCTATAAATGCAGGGCGAATAGAACAAAAATAAGTAAAAGTAACTGCTTACTCAAGCATCCTTTGAAGTTTAAAATTTTAAAATTGATACACACACATACCAATAAACACTGTTGGCTGATTCTATATGCTGCTAATTGAAAAAAAATAACTTCACAACTCTTTTTTCGTCAATAGTGGAAGAAATTACATGATCGCTTTTGTTATCTTGCGTAGCAGTCTTATTTGAACGCTCAGCCACGAGTGCACCATACCAACTTTTTAACGCTATCCTGATATAACTTTGAATAGAATAGCAGTTGCGAGAATTCTTTTCCAAACTTTCTATTACACACAGATCAACAACTACAAAAGTGCCATGCAGAAAATTGCCGTAAATAAGAAAATATACTTAGCACAGTCCCCTGAAGTTAGGAAGTGTGCACGGACTCACGCAGCGAGAACAAATTTACGTAGAAGTAGTCCTTGTTCACAATGTGGTGGTGAAGCTTAAAAGCACGCCAAAATAACGAAAAATATTGTAACATTTACTCCCTCCACCACTTCATCCGCTTGGTCACTTTGCCTATGCCAGAATACCGCTGTTAAAAGTATCGAAGGAAAATATCGTCCCTCGAGTGCACCCTCACAGGAATTCACTCTGTCATGGATACTGAGAGATTAGCCGCGGTAGGGTCACAGCTAGGGTTGTCCGGTGCAGAATTACGTGAGTGGATTGAGAGCGAACAAGCAAGAGAAAGGGATGAACGTGCTGCCGAAAGAGTAGCGATCAAAGAAGCAGATGAAAGAGCTCGACAAATTCTTGAGCTGAAGCTAAAGGTTCAAGAAGGAGCTAGTGGAGCTCTAGCAACTATCTCTGAGCCTATGCTCCTGCAGAATTGGCACATCTTTTAGCCGAGAACTGGTAACGCACAGGATGCCTGTTACCATGCAGAGATTGCTTTGTATTCGAGAAGAGGTCGGGTGGTCTTGCGCCGTCTTAGAGCGAATGTTGCAAGAAGACCTCGAAGAGTAACATAAGAGAATTGATTTCAAATTGAGGTACATGTGCAAAAATGACAATGAGCGTGTGCGTTTGCGACAGGAAGGAGAGAAGCTGTTGTCTGAGATCAGCACAGCCATCTCGGAAATTCAAATGATTGCAAATGGGGCAGCGCTTAAGGAGGTTAATGAAAAGGACCAAGTCAATCCTCTCAAGGATGAGATAGTTATTCATGATGTTGACACAAGCCTGTCCGGTACACACGAAAAAGTGTATGTCGGAGAACGTGATGTAGCTCTGGATACATGATCTCCAAGTGAGTGTGTTAAGCAAACATGTGATAGCATTGAAGGTGACAGAAGTATGGAGCAGCATGGTCTCTGCAGTCGTCAGCTGGAACCTCTCGGCCAAAGAAAGAGCACAAGAATCGAAAGTTGAGCTAGTTGGATATGCATGGTATAACTGTCAGTTCAAACGCACGAATAAACAGAAAGGAAGAGAGGACAAGCACTTTCTTGCAACTAAACTGTTTATTAGAAAGGGCAGAATATATATACAGGCAATTTAAAAAACAACGCATACGTGTGCAGGCAAAAAAGTACACCCATGGCACATTGAGAAAACAGGGTAAAAAAAAGAAGCAAAAATTATCTAACCATCCACACATGGCTTTAAGATCGCGTGGACAGGCTCCAGAGCGAATGTGCCAAGATGTCACTCTTGCCTTGCAAACGCATACGGCAATCATTGAAGCCAGCGTGGCTGGGTTTGATACATTGAGGTGAGGAAAAGGATTAGTGCCCTGGGTACTAGAAATGAATTACAACAGAATCAAAAGTTGGGCTAGTTGGTTATGCATGGTATAACTGTCATTTAAAGCGCACGAATAAACAGAAAGGATGAGAAGACAAGTGCTTTCTCGCAACTAAACTTTATTAGAAAGGGCAGAATATATATACAGGCAATTAAAAAACAACGCCTGCCTGCACACACATGAGTTGTTTTTTAATTGCCTGTATATATATTCTGCCCTTTCTAATAAACAGTTTAGTATCGAGAAAGCGCTTGTCCTCTCTTCTTTTCTGTTTATTCATGCGCATGAACTGCCAGTTATACCAAAGAAAGAGCACGTTATGCATATCTGAGACTCTTGATTCGGAGCCCAACGAAAACCGAGTGGCAATGACAAACCCTAAACTAAAGCCAGAAGATTATCATAAATCGAGCGAGGGGGGCCGGAACCCCCAGAATAGTAAAAGAGCTAGGAACGCTGTGAGCACAAAACATGGTACTCCGTACCGTGCGGAGGCACACCAACTTCAAGACAACCGAAAGATGTGGCGTGCTTCGAACTGCGTAGCTTGGCGCTCGGACCCGAAAGCTCTCAGCAGTCACCAGAAAGCTCTCAGCAAAGCAAAAGTAAACAAAACAAAAGACCACTTGGCGTGATTTTTGTCATTACTCATGTAGTCTGCGATTCCCCCAGGTGAAAGTAGAGTCTGAAAACACACACGCATACACTCATCTAAATATAAACTGCAACATAGAGACGTATACAAGTCGAAATGAAATCAGGACGTCTGAACGTTCGGGAGCAGACGAAACGCCATGAGCTGTTCACTCAGCTGCTTAGGCGCGACTGTTGCCAGACTTGAAGTGGGGATTTTGCTAACTATGACGGCTCAAGGCTTACAGAAACCGAGCTACCACAAATGCATGTAGTTTGCTGTATAGTCAATTTATGAAAAAGAATAATTAAGAAAAGCGTTCGTTTATTGCATAGAGATGGCCATTTCTTAACCACAATTACAAATACTTTTGTTATCGCCAATCTTTTCGGCCCATGCCGTACACTCAAGTGAAGGGAGCATTTCCAAGGCCTCTCTTGGTGCAGCAAGTGTTAAAGAGTGTTCATGAAACGCAGAGGCTCCTGGAGTGGAGGAGAACGTTCCGATTTGACTTCGTCAAGTCGAAGGGAGCCCTTTAGAAAAGGAGCGTTTGTAAGTACGGGGGTGAGAACCGGTTTAACGGAGTGTGGTTGATGTTGATGTTCACATTTGCTGGCTTTAAACCTTTGTACATATAAAAAATTCGATACCACAGTGGGGAGCTTTTTCTGTTGTTTATATGTATCTTCTTGTTTTTATTTTGTGAATGTTATTTATTTATATTTTATATTTATTTAATGTATATTTTATATTATTTTGTGAATTTTATAACTGGTTCCCTTGCGTTCGTAGCACCTGCCACCGCTCCTTCTCGCCGCTCGCTGAGTGATCATACAAATTGATATGCACTCATTTATCTCGCTTGGTTGACTTGCCAACTACGGGAAGGATAAAGACAGCAAGTTGTGGCGCCGGAGAGAATGAAGGCAGCAGCCAGCTACGCCGAGCAAGTCAACCAGGCATTTAACGAAGATGGCAAACCCCAGTATTCATAAACGCACCTCGACTCGATCCATCACTCGAAACGCGCCTTGGGTGGCGTGTTCTCATTCACAAACCGCCCTTCACTTGAAATGCACCTTGACTTGAAAAAATCTCTAGTGCTTTTCTCGGGATTGTTAAGGAAGTGATCGCGCTAACTTCAACGTTTCTTGGGGGAAGTTTCTGTGCCAACATCGCGTTCATGGTGGAGCCTGTCTCGCTTTGACGATGTTTCTCGTTCAATTGGGCTGCCACCAGCATGTTTTATCGACAGTGGCGGTACGCGTTTACTACGTAGCTGTCTTCGAAAGGTTCGGCAAAGGCTACTTCGGCGTTAGGACAGGCTGGCGTGGCGTCAAAAGGATCGTTCACTACTGCCATGATGTGCTGTGTTCCGTGCATGACGCAGTGGATTACTTGCCTTCGGGTGTGCGTATACTCACAGTGCGAGTGCTCAAAGTCTTACTGCAGATCAGATGCCAGTGCTTTCAAGAGATTCGATGAAGCTCCCACACTGCGTCAGTTCAAGTGTGGCGCGAAAGCTTGAGAAACAAGCAGAAAGGAAACGTAATAGCAAACTTTTGGTACGCTGCAATCACCGTACTGATGAGTGGCTATATGAATGAGAAGGTAAGTTTTCCTGTGTTTTTTCCTTTCTTCTGCTTAGGCTAGATAATCATTACTGACAGTTCAGGAAATACAAGACACACTGTATTTGGGCCCCATTAGAGTGCCGTTGCTACAATTTCAATGAACAAGCGAGCCCAATATGAGGCAATCAAGCAGAAGGTTGTGCTCTGTAAAACCTTTGTGTACGCATTAGTCCAGACAGTGTCGTATGAAAACGCAAACATCAGAAAAAGAAATACAGGAGATACTATATAGTATTGTTTTTTGTTTAAACCCCAAACCTTCCCCCGCAAAGAAATTGCAGGCTCTGCCACTGATTGGTGCAATTAGATAATGAAGAAACCATAACCTAATGCCTGGTCGGCTTCCCAAGTGCCTGAGTCATACTTGTGTCAAAATATTCAAAGCTCAACAACTTAATCATGTCTGTTCTTTAACGCGAGAAATTTCACGAATGTGTAGCACAAGAAGTAAAATAAATGTTGCATAGGTGCTTTATTAGGTTTTTTGGATAGTATTTCTCGCCCTCTTTTGTGCAGGAGTCAGGCTGCCGACCGAATAACAGAGAGGGAAAGTTTCCTAAAACGTGCCGTATTAAAATGCATTGCAGAATTAGCACAACTGTATACAAAAGGACAAAATCTGCAGTGATTGTGTTCAGCTGCACTGCATCACACACGCTATGGATCTACCAATATGTGGGGTTTAACGTCCTAAAACCACCACTTGATTATGAGAGACACCGTAGTAAAAAGCTCCAAAAACTTTGACCACCTGGGGTTCTTTAACGTGCACCCAAATCTGAACACACAGGCCTACAACAGTTCCGACTCAATTGGAAATGCAGCCGCCGAAGCCGGGATTTGATCCTGCAACCTGCTGGTCAGCAGCCGAGTACATTAGCTACTAGAGCACCGCGGTGGCGAGAAAATACATAGCACAGGCCCTCGAACTTAGGAACTGTGTAAGTACTCCCGCAGTGAGGAGGTATTTGCATACAAGTAATCTTTCTGAGGGGTAATTCTAGACGCCTAAAGCACCACAGGAAGAAATAATCACATAGAAAGAGCGTCAACTCGCAACTGATTTATTTGCAGGAGAAACGGAGGGAATATATAGCCGCACACTCATGTGCAGAGCACACTACTTCCCCTAGTCACATGACCACAGACATAAACTGAGGACGTTCAAGCGGCATATCTAATCAAGCAACGAAGCACGAAAATCCAACTCAGACTTGCGCAAGACGACTGACGTGCCACTTATACACTAGTCACCTTTTTTTTATCCAGAACGCTTCGATTTTTTCACGGGCCAGAGCATCTGGGCTTTTGGCGAGGACAGAAACGCTTGAAAACCTTGCCTCACAAGAACAGGAAATGCAATGCGCAGGCAAATGTGCTCCGGAATTATTTCGAATTGAAAGCTCATGTTCCCTAATCTCACGTTCAAACACCGTCCAGTATGGCCGATGTAAACCCGGCCACAACTAAGTGGGATTAAGTACACCACACCCACTACGCAAATCACATACATCAAAGCGTATATTTTTCCACAGGGGGAGGCGCTCGGTGTTTTAGAAATACGTGGGCATAGGCCAGCCAGCTTTCGTTTGCTCGAAAAGCAATGTTTGCTCAGAATCGGGGTGCTACGTTTCGCGGCGTAGAGGGAGAAACGTTGAGCCCGGTTGGCGTTCGTTCTGTTTTACTTTCTGTAGAAAACCAAACGTTTAGAGCTGAACTAACTGAGCTTGCACGTGCGACCCACAACGTCATTCTAGGTATAGATTTTTTTTTGCGTGAATGTGGTGCCACTGTGAATTGTGGTAGTGGGGGGCTTATTTTTCGGCCCGTGTTGCCCTCTCCATTAACGAAAGATACCGTTGATGACAGCTCGGAAGTGTTTTTCGTTTCTGAAGACGTCTGCTTGGCCCCGCATACCGCAATGTTTGTGTGCGTAAACACTTCGCGTTCTTGTTTGGGTTCCTACTACAGTTTAGCCGCACCGAACTTCAGTATCGCACTTAAGAAAAACGTTATTATGCCTCGTTACCTCGTGCTAACCGCCAATGGTTGAGCCAACGTGTGGAGTGTGAATGTTTCCGCGGAGCCCTTATGTCTGCCTGCAAAACTCAAATTAGCAAGTTTTCAAGAGCTAAGTACTCTTACCATATGGTCACTTCAACTGTCAGTGGATGTAAAGAGCCCCCACACCAAACCGTACCCCAACTATTCTGCCAGCATTGAAGGTATGATCAACAAGTCACTTTCTTCAACTGAATGGTTGCTGCTGCAGGAGGTAATCGGAGGCTACGCCTCAGTCTTTGTCTTTGCCCAAGACGAGATGTCTACCATTACTACACCATCTTCACGTACGCAACACCGCAACTATACAGGCCAAGCACCACCAATACACCAGAAGCCCTATCGCGTATCGCCTTCCGAAAGGAAAGTCGTCGCTGAGCAAGTTGAAGACATGCTAAAGAAGGGCGTCATACAAGAATCGTGTAGTCCGTGGGCAGCTGCTGTCATCCTAGTCAGGAAGAATGATAATTCATTGAGATTCTGCGTAGACTATCGTCACCTAAATGCCATCACAAAAAAGACGTCTACCCTTTGCCACGTATAGAGGACGCCGTGGACTGCCTGCATTCTGCCTCCTATATTTCTTTTGTTAACTCGCGTTCCCGATGTTGGTAAATTTCTATGCATCCTTCAGATGAAAAGAAGACGGTCTTCGTAGCACAAGACGGTATTTTTGAGTTTAACGTTATGCCCTTTGGTTTGTGCAATGCTCCAGCGACATTGGAGATTTATGGATACAGTACTCTGTGGACTAAAATGGAAAACTTGCATGTGCTATTAAATGACGAGATTATCTCCGGCAAGACTTTTCAAGAGCATAACCACCACTTGTCACTTGTATTTGAATGCTTCCGTGAAGACGGCCTTGTTTTAAACTCCACGAAGTGCCATTTCGGAGAACCTCAAGCCTTCGTATTAGGCTTTCTCGTGGATAAAGACGGCGTATGACCAGAGCCACAGAGCCCCGCCGTGAGGTCTAGTGGCTAAGGTACTCGGCTGCTGACCCGCAGGTCGCGGGATCGAATACCGGCTGCGGCAGCTGCATTTTCGATGGAGGCGGAAATGTTGTAGGCCCGTGTTCTCAGATTCGGGTGCGCGTTAAAGAACCCCAGGTGGTCGAAATTTCCGGAGCCCTTCACTACGGCGTCTATCATAACCATTTGGTGGTTTTCGGACTTTAAGCACCACAAATCAATCAATCAACATCAGAACCACAGAAGACCGCAGTGGTTCGCAACTTTAAACAACCATGAGCAGTGAAGAACCTGCGAAGTTTTCTAATTCTGTGCTCATATTTTCGCCGATTTATTGAGAACTTCGCACAACTTGCCTCCCCCACTGACGTCCATTCTTCTTGAGACACACCGTACTTGTGGGATGATAATTGTGAGGCTGCATTTCAACAGCTGAATTTTTATTGACTTCAGGACGCATTCTGAAGTATTTTGATCCTGATGATTTAACCGAACTTCATACTGAAGCTAGTGGGCTAGGTGTTGGGGCTGTACTGGTCCAACTCTGCAACAGCCATCAGCACGTCGTAGCATATGCCAGTCGGACACTGAACAGATCAGAGAAAAACTACACTGTCACAGAGCTCGAGTCCTTAGCAGTCATCTTCGCCTTTCATAGGTTCCGACCATATCGACATGGCCGCGAGTTTACAATAGTGACCGATCATCTCTCACTATGCTGGCTTGTGGGACTTCATGACCCGTCTGGCCGGCTGGCTCGTTGGGCGTTGCGTCTTCAAGAGTACAGCTTTTTTGTGACCTATAGGAGCGGAAAATGTCACACAGATGCCGATAGGTTATCCCGCCTTCCTTCAGTACTGTTATGTCTGCGAGTCCACACCGAACGTCCATGCTTCTGAAAAAGGAAATCTGTGTCAAGGCCAGCACGCAAGCCCACCTGACGCGAACAACTCAACGGTGTCATCACGCGGTGGTGCCTTTATGTCGCGCACGCACAGCGAGCCCATGACAGCAATAGGTGACTTCCAGTCTGGCAAGTATTACGCAATGCGTGGCGACGTCACTCGTCCTTGGCTGCAATTACGTGTAGCGGCTCCAGATTCGATGAGAATGACGCGGCCTAGCGGCGACCCCATTGGAGGATTCTGACCTCACGGCCAGCAGCGCTTCTGGTTGGACATTTCGTAACTAAAAGAATCCTCCCGGTGCATATAAAAAAAGCCCTGTGGCACGTCGCGGGCAGTACATCTATGTGTCAGATAAGAGAGCTCGGCTCTTCCAGTCTTTAAGTTGTCGGCCCCAGGGCCGAAATTGTAATGCCTCTGTATATATGCTGTACACAAACCTTGTTTAACTCGCCGTCGTCTCGTCCACTCGTCTATCAGTTCTGCGCAGAAGCAGTCGCGAGCTGAGAAACCTATGCTACCAAGCAATGGCGCCTTCGGGACCGTGTTGGCGTCGCCGTCTTTCGTAACAGTGGTTGCAGCGGTGAGATTTGGTGGCGACCTTCGTAACGTCGTCGGAGGCGCGCTTAGTAACAGGTGTTGGCAGCTGCGGGATCGGCTGGCGTCAGCGACGTCGATGCGGTGAGTGCCTGATGTTTTCCCCTAAGTTGATCAGACTACTCTAGCTCAGGTTATAGTTGTTTAGAGAAGGGCTGTGTGAAGCATTAGAGTGAGCTTTGATTGTTTCAGGCAAAGTCAGAGCACTTTGAACCAAAGTTAATGTGGAAAGTGTAAACAAGGCAGTGTTAAATTGCTTGTGCGTCTTACTAGTATACTTATAGTGGGTACGGCAAGTAGATTCTTAACAGGTGCAAACAGCAAGGGGCTAGTGTGAACGATGGAGAACCTTAAAGTGAAGGAACGCATCAAAATTTGTGAGGAACTCGGCATTACTTTGGGCCGTGCGAAACGAAAGCAAGCGATCCTTGAGATCATGAAGGATGGAGTGTCGGCTAAGGAAGTCGATGAGGCCTGGGCGGTTATCAAATCACGCCGCGAAGACGCTGAAAGGCAAGAAGCACGCGAACGTGAAGAAGCTAAAAGGCGGGAAGTTCGCGAACGTGATGATTCTGAAAGGCGGGAACGTCGTGAGCATAAGTAGGCCGCGAGACAGGAGGGCCTCGAGTTGAAACGAATAGAATTGGCAATACAACAATGTTCGCGGGCGCCTCGCGTAGCTTCTCCGACAGTTCAGTTCAGCGGTTACAGAATTCGGTACCAACTGCCACAGTTCATAGTAGGCGAGGACATGGCGAAGTATATCGTCAAGTTTGAACACGTTTGTGAGTGAAATGCTTTGAAGCGGTCTCTTCAGGCGCAGAAACTGTTAGCTCTTCTTCGCGGCGAAGTGTCCGACGTGATAACTTGCTTGTCGAGAGAAGCGTTTGAAAGCTATGACGAGGTTAAGGAAGTGCTCTTGAGAAGTTATAAGTTGTCACCCGAGGCTTTCAGGCAAAGGTTCCGGTATGCTAAAAAGGGGAATGAGTCACACGTTGACTTCTCGTTTCGTCTTAAAGCCGATTTAATTGAATGGCTCAAGGGCGAACGCAATGAAGAGCGAACGCGACGAAGATCGCGATAAAGTGGTAGAATGCATTGCATTAGAGCAATTCTACCGCTGCATCAAGGAGGATGTCAAGCTTTGGCTGCCGAACAAACTGAGTGAAGTACAGCTAAACAAGGCAGCAGAGTTAGCTGAGGAGTAATATACTCGCCGAAAGTTGCGTAGCAGGGCAGTGTGCGTTGGAAAGGATGAAAGGAAAGAGGGCTTTTCGAGAAAACCTGATCAACGAAAGCCACGAATTTGCTACAACTGCAAAAAGGAAGGGCACATCGCGATAAGCTGTAAGCAACTGTTTGTTTTACAACAATTCGAGCATCGGAAAAGAACATGTGGTTTTAGAGCCGTATCTCCAAAAAATTAGTGCGAATGGGAAAACTTGTCGAGCACTTCGAGACTCAGCGGCAACCATGGACGTTGTCCATCCTTCATTGGTGTCTCCGGATGACTTTACAGGAGAATGCGCGTGGGTCAGGCAAGTCACCGAGGAGCAGAGTGCTTGCTTACCAATCGCTAGGGTTGTCATTGAAGGCCCGTTCGGTAAGCTTCGCACCGAAGCGGCTGTGTCGGCCGCGCTTCCCGATCATTTTCCGTATCTTTTCTCTAACAAGTCAGAGCAGCTTCTCAAAGAGCAGGGTAAATCGTTTTTCCCCAACTTAGCGTACATGGCCATCATGCGATCGCAAGCGCGGAAGCTTTCGCAGGAGCTTGATCTTGTTCAATGTGGTGAACAATCAAGTGACCTTGGCGGCGAGTCGACGGAACCTCAGAGAGAAAATTCTCCGTGTGACTCATATATCCAGTCATTCGAGCGACCCGTCGACGAAGTAACTGGCGCGGTTTCCGTAGCTGGGAGAGACGACATGGCGCCAGTGAATCAGAGCGTGAGGGGTGCAACGCTCTCGCCTGTAGCGAAAAGTTGTAGTAAGCTGTCGAGGGTTGATCGAGAAACGCTCATTCGAGAGCAGCTTGAGGACCTCTCGATTAGAGCGTAAATGGAAAGCGTTAACTTGGGAAAAAAGAAAAAGATTGTTTCTTTTTTTTGAGAAAGCCCTGTATCTTAGCTACACAAATGTGCAAGGTCTCAAGTTTGTGCAGCTCATGGTGCCACAAAAGTATCGTCGCCAACTATTGAAACCATATGTCCAACGTCAAGCGGTCGTGAATCTGCTGTTCAATGCTTCAGAGGAAGAGGGAGCAGAAATTATGAGTTCTAGTGATGTAATCGAATGGGGATTCGAGCTAATTATGGAGCAGCTGAACCTAGAGTTTAGGTTAAGTGAGGTCCACAAGGAGGACCTGAGAAGGAATGTTTCTTTTTAGGAGAAATCTGGCCTCCCATATTGTAGTTATATAGCTGTGCAACGTCACAAGTATGAGCAGCTGTTGGTACCGGATAGTTATCGTCGCCTAAAAGTGGCTAGTTACTGAGGTGGAGCTTGATACTCCAACAGCAACACATTGACGTTCGCAACAAACAAAGGAAAGCTAAACGCTAATGCAGACGCATTGATCCGTGCGTGTTAGTACCTTCTAAACCTTTCGGTTACTCGCTGGCGATTCGGGGCAACATTTTGTCCTCATCACGGCCTTAGCTGAGCGCTCTCGTCCAGAATGAGCTGAAGGAGCCAACTTTATGTTCTATTCTACTTCGTTACGTTGTTGTACGTGTAAAAATTTGAGTTCTCATTTAAGGAGTCTTGTATCCCAGATGTGCCTCTTGATGTAGAGGCAACGAAATTCCGATAGAAACGTAGCTAGGCAAATGTTGTAATATACTTTGTCTGGTGTTCTGTCGGGTGACTGAGGGCACTTGCTTGTGTCGTGTGTTGTTTGTTGTTGAACCGTTCTTGACAAGTTGCAGAGCCATCGACAAGTGCTGGGACCAAAGATCGTCAGAAGAGACGAGCGAAGCTGGCTGACAAGTTGTGGCGAAAACCCAGTGGAGCTGGGATTTTTCCTCATGAATGGGATGTGTTCCCGGAACGAAGTCTGGAGCTACGTTCTCCCCATGGCGCTGGAAGCGAACCTGGAGGGACCTGGCAAACGAGCACGCCTTACATCCAAGCCACGTTGAAGTAGCTCGTCTGTCCGGCGCATTGTCTGGCGGCGGGGGTGCTGTTATGCCTGCGATTCCACGCCGAACGTCCATGCCTCTGAAAAAGGCATTCTGTGTCAAGGCCAGCAAGCGAGCCCGCCTTACGCAAACAACTCAAAGGCGTCATCACGTGGTGGTGCATTTCTGTCGCGCACGAACAGCGAGCCCGTTGCAGCAATGGGCGCCTTCCTGTCTGGTGAGTCTTACGCAATGCGTGGCGACGTCACCCGTCCTTGGCTGCAACCACGCGCAGCGGCTCTGGATTCGATGAGAATGACACGGCCCAGCGGAGACCCCATTGGATGATTCTGACCTTACGGCCAGCGCCGCTTCTGGTTGGACATTTGGTTACTCAAAGAATCCTCCCAGTGCATATAAAAAAAGCCTTGCGGCACGTCGAGAGCAGTAGATCTATATGTAAGAGAAGAGAGCTCGGCTCTTCGAGTCTCTAAGCTGTCGGCCCCACTGCCGAAATTGTAACGCCTCTGTATATATGCTGTACATAAACCTTGTTTAACTCACCGTCGTCTCGTCCGCTTGTCTATCAGCTCTGCACAGAGGCAGTCGCGAGCTGAGAAACCTACGCTACCAAACGGCTGGTGACCTTCCCGGTGGTGTTCGAAGCAGTGGCGCCTTCGGTATCGTGTTGGCGTCGCCGTTGTTCGTAACAGTGCTTACAGCAGTGAGATTTCGTGGCGCCCTCCGTAACGTCGTCGGAGGCGCGCTTCTTTACAGTACACACCAATGCTGACGACGATGACATTGAGGACTATTTAGTATCTGTCTCTTCTGACTTCCCAGATACTAGCAGCTTCAAACGTGAGCAACAGCGCGACCCTACCCGGCAAGCCTTGCTCGAAGCTGCACATAACTCCGCCGACAAGCACTTTGAATTTCAAATGGCTTGCTGTATAAGAGAAACCACTCAGCCGGAAGCCTACCGTTGTTTCTAGTGGTGCCGGGAAGCCTGCACCAGGTCGTCCTTCGTTCTATGCACGATGACATAACATCCAGTCATCTCAGTTTCACACGTACACTACATCGACTACGTGAGAGGTTCTACTGGCCGAAAACGCGGAAGACCACAAAACAGTACATCGCCAGCGGCACTATAAGTCAGCGCCACAAGCGATCCCCCACTGTCCCGGCAGGTTATTTGCAGCCCATCCTTCCACCGACATCCCCTACTGAAAAAGTTGGTATCGACTTGCTCGGACCCCTTCCTAAGACCGCATCCGGCCACCGATATGTTATAGTGTGCAAAGGATTATTTAACTCGTTATACGAAAACAGACACACTGACATCGGCCACAGCAGCCACTGTTCCTTCTTTTTTGTTAGAACGGTCCTACTGCGTCATGGTGCTCCACAGGTTGTCTTCAGTGACTGTGGACGGCAATTAATCACCGATGTGGGTGAAGAAACTTTGCGCCTCTGTGGCTCCTCTTATCGCCACTCCGCCCCTTACCATCCGCAAACGAATTGTCTCACTGAGAGAACAAGTCGAACTCTTACAAATATGCTATCAATGTACGTTGACGCTGCCCACAGGAACTGGGACGCCGTCTTACCGTTTATTACTTGCGCGTATAACACCGCCAAGCATGAAGTTTGGGGGCATTCAACCTTGTTTCTGATTTGCGCACAAAATCTACGCACTTTTCTTGACACTCTATTATCTCCCTCGCATCAGGAAGATCTCTCTATCACTCAGACGTTGTGTCGTGCTGAAGAAGCACGTCAACTAGCGCGCCTTCGGACATTGTCTTCCCAAGAACACAACAAGAGTCGCTACGATGCCAAGCATATCCACGTAGAGTTTTCTCCTGGTGACTACGTTTGTCTGTAGACTCCCGTTCGTAGAAAAGGATTATACCGGAAGTTCCTAGCAAACTACTCTGGCTCATTCGCGATAGTCACTCGTCTCAGTGACGTGAATCACGTTGTCGCCCGAGTCACAGCCAATAACCGGCGGTCGCGCACTACGCAAATTGTTCACGTAGCCCGCCTCAAACAGTACCATCATAGGCTTATTTAACTCGCTCGGTCAGCTTCGTCTCCCGCAAGGGGAAATGCAACAAATATTCGCGAGCTTAGGGGCACGGAAGAGGAAGGGGAGTAGTGGAGCAGCGCTTGGACTGTGTGGTTGGGTGAACAAAACTAGGCCTGTCTCAGAAGTACGCTGCTCTTTCGCAACGCCATTTCACCTAATATGTAAATAAACAGAATGAATCATAACAATATTTAGGAACAGCGTTCGCTTATTGTACAGAGATAGGCATTTTGTAACCACGATTAGGATTACTATTGTTATCGGGAGCCTTTCTCGGCCCGCGCGGTTCCCTCGAGTGAAGCAATCCTTTTCCAATGCCTGCCTTGGCGAAGGAAATGGCCAAGTAGCGTTAAATAAACACAGTAGCTCTTTGAGTAGACCATCATGCTCCGAATTGAATTAGTCACGCTGAGTAGAGTTCTTGAGTGAAAGAGTGTTTGTGAATACGGCGATTATTCGGATAACACATTCTTTTCGTGACTCTGCGATGTGTCGACCTGGAAATTTCGAGTTCCGCGAAAGCTCATTTAGATTACCTAGTGGCGACGGGTGAGCACACGTATTTGGACCCATTATATGAGCAGGTATTTATTTTTCTTGAGTACATGAGTAACCTGGGGGCAATTTTGTAAGCGTTCTTGCAATAAAAGGGTGGGATTAAAGGTCGAGTGGCAGACAGACGGGCTTAGACGAAGCTATTCCAAGAATAAAAACGTAAAAATATTGCTACAAAGTGTACATGAAATAAGGATAAGGTTTAGGAGCGAGCTCGAGCGTCGTTCTTACGCTGGAATGAATACAAGACGGTCTCCGGACGTTGTGGATTGGACCAAAACATAGCGTTGGCTAGGAGGAGTGAGTTTTATCTGCACATTTATAGTTTGGCAAAATGACGTTTCCGTTCTCGCTTATGCTGTTTCGTCAGTTTCGTGTCACGTGCGTGACTGTCGCAGTAGCACCGAAGTGAAACCTCGGGGTAGAGGTTGCGTTTGAGTTGAGTTGTGGTGGAACATTCGTATGCCTGAGCAAACAGTGCGCAGAGCAAACAGTGCGACGAACTTGACCCCATGGTTGGATGCCGGTGGGCCACTGGCATTTCTACTGAAAGTAGGAAGTTGTGGGCAATATCATTCTTTGCTACCGGGGCTTCCAGGAAAGTGTAGGTGCCAAATAGCTGATCGGCGTGAGTCAAGACACCGAAGCAACACAATTCATGAAGAGGTGGAGTCTATACTTGTTCTCGGTAAACGAAAGAGGTTGGTGGGCTTCGCGTTGACTCCAGCTGCCAAGTTTCTTTGGCAGCTTACGTGGACTTATAGTTGTGGGCGAGAGTGGGTGAAAAGAGTAATCATAGTCTAGGTATTCAATCACATGCTTTGTCGGGATTGATGCGAACACAGCACTGGTTTTGCATGAAGTTTTTGTTTGCCTTTTGCCGCTTTTTAGAACTAAAAAGGAATTGCTCCTTCTCTTTCCTTCTTTATTTTACGTTACTAGGCTAACTGTTGAGGTAAATACTTATACGTATAGCTGCCTCCTACTGCCTTCTTCTCAGTCTATTTACCATATGTGAGGATTCGAAGAAAACGAGAGCGACGGAAGGGCGGGGCAAGGCGCGTGTAATGTGCGCGTGAGGTCAGCCAATCAGCTGACTACCTGTGGTGGCCCATAGAGGCGGCGTGCCACGATTGGGCCACGTGTGACCATTACGTGGCGGTAAGCTTTGTGGCTGGGGATGAGCCGAAGCAGCGGCAGACGAGAGACAGCGGGGGGCCGAAGCGTCGGACGCAGGCGATCCAGGTTCCGGCCAGGGAACGCGGCTGTCCACGCTACTGCCGTCCAACTACCAGCTGGAGTGACGTTGCCGGCACAAGTACTGCATCTCGGGGCGCGGCTTGGCCTGCTGTTCTCTTCCTTGCCGAAGGCATCGCGGATCACGGCGAGGTGTCTACACGGTCAGCCGTTCGGCACAGCGACGTACGTGGCCTGGTGTGATGGCTAAGGACGTTCGTCACTATGCCTGTCGATAGCGGACGAGAAAGGATTAACATCAACAATATATTTGATGGCACGGGTGGAACAGCTGTTGGCGCACGGATACGCTACCATGTGCAGCGCCGTTGAGTCAGACGTCGCGGCCAACCCAGCAGTCAGGGTCGCAACTCCGGAGGTCCAGGATCAGGCCACGGCTCACGAGGACCACACCCGGTAGGTCTCGCCCACGAACCTGCTCCCGGCCACTGCACCCAGGCAGGAGCCGTTCAGCAGGCCCCGTCCTTGGAACTTGTACAGGCCGACGGACTCGACCTCGAACGGACACACCGAACGGACGCACCGGAGCTCGACCTGGCCGACACGTACGGGTCCCAAGTCCGGCTCAGGAACGCTGCCAGGAACTTTTCCTCTCGAGCGGCGTACCGCTTCGTCTGCCTTCGTGGCCTCAACCCTCGAGCTCCTTTTCCCGCGTTCCTTTTTCTTGGCGAGGGCACCGCCAGGTACCCTCGGGTGCACACTGCAGCTCATGAGCTCGCGGCCCACGTCCGAGTTTGGCGACTCACTCGGTACGGCTCGGTACCGCTCGGCTATCCTCGATTCAGCCAGAACTCCCCTGGCACCTGGATCCTCGGCCACCCTGAACCTCGCCCGGCTCCCCGGTCCTCCGAACATACGACCGCGTCTCACACGGCAGAACGTCTCGCTCATCCCTTGCCGATGTGCGACGCTCTGGTGACACCGGCACTTGATGGCATGGGGGCGGCTACGGAGCAGTCAACCCGCATCAGAGACGCGATGCTCCATGCGGGGAATCGCCAGCCCGTCCAGCGACCGCTTGCGTCGAGACGCGATGCTTGGCGCAACTGTGACCATTAGCCAGGCCACGTTCATCGCTGTGCCGAACGGCTGACCATGGAGACGCCTCGCCGAGATCCGCGATGACCTCGGCAAGGAAGCGAACAGCAGGCCAGGCCGCACCCCGACATGCAGTACTCGTGCCAGCAATGCCACCCCAGCTGGTGGTTGGACGGCAGTAGCGTGGACGGCCGCGTTACCTGGCCGGAACCTGGATCGCCTGCGTCCGACGCTTCGGCTCGCTGTCTCCTGTCTGCCGCTGCTCCGGCTCATCCCCAGCCACAAAGCTGACCGCCACGTAATGGTCACACGTGGCCCAATCGTGGCACGCCACGTCTACAGGCCCCCACAGGTCATCAGCTGATTGGCTGACCTCACGCGCACATTACACGCGCCTTGCCCCGCACTTCCGTCGTTGTCGTTTTCTTCACTCATCACAATGACCCCCCACACAAGAAAGTTGTTTCAGAAAAAAACAACTTTTCTCACACAACACAGTGATGAAGGACAGAAAAACATGCACTTCCAACAATATCCGGAGATGACACTAATGAAAACGCCGTTCTGTCTTTACAATGATACAGTCCAGAAGAATGATAACTTTTTAAATTAAACATGCATACTCGCAACAAAAACCAATCACTGCACAAGATTTCACTTTCTTATGTACTAAACAGTGTAGTGCTTCCTGGTATACACTCAAGAGTTTTTAAACAGCAGCAACTCAGTCTTTGAGTATAGGCTGCCTGAATCACTCTTCACAGAGGCTGAGTTTATCAAGTCCAGCTTACTTGATATTCTTCTGGAAGCGTAGCATGAAACTTAGCAGCGCTCTCGAGGCTTCAAGCCTAACATCTTCCGAAACTGCAAGGCGCCTACGCCAAACACCAACTCACAATGTCAAGCGCTGTTCACTTACAATGTCCTTAAGACTGACGTAGCCGTCACCCGTCAAGCCACGTTCACCGCAAGCTTAGCGTGATCTTTCACACGACCTAAGGCTCCTGTTTCAACAACTGTGCTAAAGCCAGGGCGCATGGCTGTTTCAATTTTGTCCGAAACGGAATGTACCATCGTGCCCATTCCGCTATTACATTAGTGCGTCAAGCCCTCCAACACCACAACAGCCTCGCTACCCTCATGATCACACAACAGCCTCAATGCTCCTGGCCCTTGCGTTAGCTTGCACCTAACTGCTTTTACAACCAATTATTTCTTCCTTGGCCTAAATCCTACTATGTTCTACACAGAATGGTGCTTATATTTCCAGGTCCATTTCTCAAACACGGCACACAAACAAGGTGAGGCTCCTTAAGATATTTAAAACAAAAGCTTAATCCTGGCAGGCTCGCCATTTATTGTAATGAAAATATAATTTATCAGGGCCAAGGCTCACCATAATATTGCAATGAACCTATTCTTTATCGAGGCCAAAATTTGTCCACGCTTGTTTTGCATGTCGTGCGAGGAGAAACAGACTTTGAGATGACGTGGTAACAATACATGCCACGTTTATGACAAAACACGGAAAATTAACATAGAACATGGAAAACAATAAGGCACAAAAGGTACGTACAACCAACACAGAGAATTAAGCTTGATTTAAAAATGACCAATTAGCGTGCAAGTAGGAACGTTTGAAAACCTAAGAGCCAGATCGACGGTCCGACAGACGCCGATGAGGTGCAGGGCAGGAGGCGGTGGAAAGGCGCTGTAGAATGTGCTCACTTGCCGATGTGCGACGCTCTGGTGACGACGGCGTTTGACGGCGTAGGTGCGACTACGGAGCAGTCAACCCGCATCGGAGACGCGATGCTCCATGCGGGGAATGGCCAGCCCGTCCAGCGAATAGCTTGCGTCGAGACGCGATGCTCGGCGCCACCGTGACCATTAGCCAGGCCACGTACGTCACTGTGCCGAACGTCTGACCACGGAGACGCCTCGCCGAGATCCGCGATGCCCTCAGCAAGGAAGAGAACAGCAGGCCAGGCTGCGCCCCGAGATGCAGTACTCGTGCCGGCAACGTCACTTCAGCTGGTAGTTGGACGGCAGTAGCGTGGACAGCCGCGTTCCCTGGCCGGAACCTGGATCGCCTGCGTCCGACGCTTCGGCCCCCCGCTGTCTCTCGTCTGCCGCTGCTTCGGCTCATCCCCAGCCACAAAGCTTACCGCCACGTAATGGTCACACGTGACCCAATCGTGGCACGCCACCTCTATGGGCCACCACAGGTCAACAGCTGATTGGCTGACCTCACGCGCACATTACACGCGCCTTGCCCCGCACTTCTATCGTTGTCGTTTTCTTCACTCATCACACCTGGCTAATGGTCACGGTTGTGCCGAGCATCGCGTCTCGACGCAAGCTGTTCGATGGACGGGCTGGCCATTCCCCGCATGGAGCATCGCGTCTCCGATGCGGGTTGACTGCTCCATAGTCACACCTACGCCGTAAAACGCCGTCGTCACCAGAGCGTCGCACATCGGCAAGTGAGCGCATTTTACAGGGCCTTTCCACCGCCTCCTGCCCTGCACCTCATCGGCGTCTGTCGGACCGCCGATCTGGTTCTTAGGTTTTCGAACGTTCCTACTTGAACGCTGATTGGTCATTTTTTAAATCAAGCTTAATTCTCTGTGTTGGTTGTAAGGTACCTTTTCTGCCTCATTGTTTTCCATGTTCTATGTTAATTTTCCGTGTTTTCTCATAAACGTGGCATGTATTGTTACGACGTCATCTCAAAGTCCGTTTCTCCTCGCACGACACTCAAAACAAGCGTGGACGAACCTTGGCCCCGATAAAAAATATTTTCATTACAATAATATGGCGAGCCTTGGCCCTGATAAATGATATTTTTATTACAATAAATGGCGAGCCTGCCAGGAATAAGCTCTTGTTTTAAATATCTTAAGGATCCTCACCTTGTTTGTGTGCCATGTTTGAGGAATGGACCCGGAAAAATAAGCACCATTCTGTGGAGAACATAAAAGGATTTTGGCCAAAGAAGAAATAATTGGTTATAAAAAGCGGTTAGGTGCAAGCTAACGCAAGGGCCAGGAGTATTGAGGCTGTTGTGTGAGCATGAGGGTAGCGAGGTTGCTGTGGTGTTGGAGGGCTTGACGCACTATTGTAATAGCGGAACGGGCACGATGGTACATTCCGTTTCGGACAAAATCAAAACAGCCATGCACCCTGGCTTTAGCACAGTTGGTGAAACAGGAGCCTTAGGTCGTGTGAAAGATCACGCTAAGCTTGCGGTGAACGTGGCTTGACGGGTGACGGCTACGGCAGTCTTATGGACATTGTAAGTGAACAGCGCTTGACATTGTGAGTTGGTGTTTGGCGTAGGCGCCTTGCAGTTTCGGAAGACGTTAGGCTTGAGGGCTCGAGAGCGCTGCTTAGTTTCATGCTACGCTTCCAGAAGAATATCAAGTAAGCTGGACTTGATAAACTCAGCCTCTGTGAAGGCTGATTCAGGCAGCCTACACTCAAAGACTGAGTTGCTGCTGTTTAAAAACTCTTGAGTGTATACCAGGAAGCACTACACTGTTTAGTACATAAGAAAGTGAAATCTCGTGCAGTGATTGGTTTTCGTTGCACGTATGCATGTTTATTTAAAAAGTTATCATTCTTCTGGACTGTGTCATTGTAAAGACAGATCACCGTTTTCATTAGTGTCATCTCTGGATATTGTTGGAAGTGCATGTTTTTCTGTCCCTCATCACTGTGTTGTGTGAGAAAAGTTGTTTTTTCTGAAACAACTTTCTTGTGTGGGGGGTTATAGTGATGAGTGAAGAAAACGACAACGACGGAAGTGCGGGGCAAGGCGCGTGTAATGTGCGCGTGAGGTCAGCAAATCAGCTGATGGCCTGTGGTGGCCCATAGAGGTGGCGTGCCACAATATGGCCACGTGTGACCATTACGTGGCGGTAACCTTTGTGGCTGGGGACGAGCCGAATAGCGGCAGACGGGAGACAGCGGGTCGAAGCGTCGGATGCAGGCGATCCAGGTTCCGGCCGGGGAACGCGGCTGTCCACGCTACTGCCGTCCAACTACCAGCTGGAGTGGCGTTGCCGGCACGAGTACTGCATCTCGGGGCGCAGCCTGGCCTGCTGTTCTCTTCCTTGCCGAGGGCATCGCGGATCTCGGTGAGGCGTCTCCGTAGTCCGACGTTCGGCACAGCGACGTACGTGGCCTGGCTAATGGTCACGGTTGCGCCGAGCATCGCGTCTCGACGCAAGCTGTTCGCTGGACGGGCTGGCCATTCATTCCCCGCATGGAGCATCGCGTCTACGATGCGGGTTGACTGCTCTGTAGTCGCACCTACGCCGTCAAACGCCGTCGTCACCAGAGCGTCACACATTGGCAAGTGAGCACATTCTACAGCGCCTTTCCACCGCCTCCTGCCCTGCACCTCATCGGCGTCTGTCGGACCGTCGATCTGGCTCTTAGGTTTTCGAACGGTCCTACTTGAACGCTAATTGGTCATTTTTGAAATCAAGCTTAATTCTCTGTGTTGGTTGCACGTACCTTTTGTGTCTCATTGTTTTACATGTTCTATGGTAATTTTCCGTGTTTTGTCATAAACGTGGCATGTATTGTTACTACGTCATCTCAAAGTCCGTTTCCCCTCGCACGACGCGCAAAACAAGCGTGGACGAACCTTGGCCGCGATAACGAATATCTTCATTACAATATTATGGTGAGCCTTGGCCCTGATAAATGATATTTTCATTACACCAGACTCTTTCTCATTTGCTACCCCAAAATGTCAGCAAAATAGAATGCAGCCTTAAAGGTAGCACCTGTCTATTATTCAGCAGCTATAAACTTCTCGTGTTCAATTTTCATTCACTGCAACCACCCACGACGTTTATGCTCAACGGCAGAATCACAAGAAGTAACCGATTGGTCAGAAAACAGGTGTGTAGCTCGTCAATTCACCGAAAGCATCGAAGTAGGGAAGGGGCTGACATTGCAGACAGTTTGAAACCAACGATGTCAATATCCACTGAGACAGGAAGACGTTAGGAGAAATCAAGCGCAAGGAAAGAAGGGTCGTTCAAGGCATTATTGCGGCATAATCTCACAAGATCAAAAGTTCGAAACCAATCAGGGTGCTTTTCTTTTGAAAATTAGATTTTCAGACTATTAGGAAAAGAAGGTGAAGCGAGCAACAAGCCAGGTAAAGTTGGGAGCTCTTAGGTGGTAAGGTGGCTTTCTACTTTGCTGATAAAGTGCTTGTGATGAGTGAAGAAAATGACAACGACGGAAGTGCGGGGCAAGGCGCATAATGTGCGCGTGAGTGTCAGCGAACCAGCTGATGACCTGTGGTGGCCCATAGAGGTGGCGTGCCACGATTGGGCCACGGGCGACCATCACGAGGCAATGGGCTTTGTGGCTGGGGACGAGCCGAAGCAGTGGCAGACGGGAGACAGCGGGCCGAAGCGTCGGACGCACGCGAGCCAGGTTCCGGCCAGGGAAAGTGGCCGTCCACGCTGCTGCCGTCCAACCACCAGCTGGGTGCGACATTGCCGGCACGAGAACTGCATCTCGGGGCGCGGCCTGGCCTGGTGTTCTCTTCCTTGCCGAGGGCATCGAGGATCTCGTCGAAGCGTCTCCACGGTCAGCCGTTCGACACAGCGACGAATGTGGCCTGGCTAATTGTCACGGTTGCGTCAAGCATCGCGTCTCGGTGCACGCTCTTCGCTGGACGAACTGGCCATGCCCCGCATGGAGCATCGCGTCTCCGATGCGGGTTGACTGCTCAGTAGTCGCACCCATGCCATCAAGCGCCGGTGTCACCAGAGCGTCGCACATCGGCAAGGGACGAGTGAGACGTTCTGCCGTGCGAGACGCGGGAGTGCGCACAGAGGAGCACGGAACCGGGTAAGGTCCAGGGTGGCCGAGGATCCAGGTGCCAGGGACGTTGCTGGCTGAATCTAAGATCGCCGAGCGGTGCCGAGTGATGCGCCAGACACGGACGTGGGCCACGATCTCATGAGTTGCAGTGTGCACCCGAGAGCACCTGGTGGTGCCCTGGCCAAGAAGAAGGAACGTGCGGAAGAGAGCTCGAGGGATGAGGCCATGAAGGCAGAGGAAGCGGCGCGCCGCTCGAGAGGACGAGTTCCTGGCATTGTTCCTGAGCCAGACGTGAGACCCGTACGTGTCGGCCAGGTCGAGCTCGGGTGTGTCTGTTCAAGGTCCAAGGCCGAGACCTGCCGAACGGCTCCTGACTGGGTGCAGTGGCCGGGAGCAGGTTCGTGGGTGAGGCCTACCGGTTGAGGTCCTCGTGAGCTGTGGCCTGATCCTGGACCTCCGGAGTTGCGACCCTTACTGCTGGGTTTGCCGCGACATCCGACTCAACGGCGCTGCACACGGTAGCGTATCCGTGCACCGTCAGCCGTTCCACCCATGCCGTGAAATAAAAAAGTTCATGTTAATCCTTTCTCGTCGGCTATCAACAAACATAGTGACGAACGTTCCTTAACCATCACAATAAATGGCGAGCCTGCCAGGATTAAGCTCTCGCGTTACATCTGAGAGCCTCACGTTGTTTGTGTGTGGCCGACGAGAATGGACGACAAGAGAATGCTAGTTGAGATAGGGAAGGAGACGGGGCTGAGTGGAGAGGCTTTGCTGGCATGGTTGAGTGCTGAGGAAAAATAAATGAGGAACCAGAGAGCTCGGAAACGAGGCCCGAGGCCGCGCTGGTCCAGGCATCTCCGCCACCACTGCTCGAGAGTCGTGAGACCACGGGACTGTTCTTCCTCATCACTGTGTATTGTGAGTAAAGTTGTTTGACTGAAACAACTTTCTTGTGCGGGGGGTTATTGTGATGAGTGAAGAAAACGACAACGACGGAAGTGCGGGGCAAGGCGCGTGTAATGTGCGCGTGAGTGCCAGCGAATCAGCTGATGACCTGTGGTGGCCTATAGAGGTGGCGTGCCACGATTGGGCCACGGGCGACCATCACGTGGCAGTGGGCTTTGTGGCTGGGGACGAGCCGAAGCAGTGGCAGACGGGAGACAGCGGGCCGAAGCGTCGGACGCACGCGAGCCAGGTACCGGCCAGGGAACGCAGCCGTCCACGCTGCTGCCGTCCAACCACCAGCTGGGGCGACATTGCCGGCACGAGTACTGCATCTCGGGGCGCGGCCTGGCCTGCTGTTCTCTTCCTTGCCGAGGGCATCGCGGATCTCGGCGAGGCGTCTCCACGGTCAGCCGTTCGACACAGCGACGAATGTGGCCTGGCTAATGGGCACGGTTGCGTTGAGCATTGCATCTCGGCGCACGCTCTTCGCTGGACGGGCGGGCCATGCCCCGCATGGAGCATCGCGTCTCCGATGCGGGTTGACTGCTCAGTAGTGGCACCCATGCCATCAAGTGCCGGTGTCACCAGAGCGTCGCACAACGGCAAGGGACGAGCGAGACGTTCTGCCGGGCGAGACGTGGGAGTGCGCACAGAGGAGCACAGAACCGGGCGAGGTCCAGGGTGGCCGAGGATCCAGGTGCCAGGGAAGTTGCTGGCCGAATCTAAGATCGCCGAGTGGTGCCGAGTGATGCGCCAGACTCGTACGTGGGCCATGAGCTCATGAGCTGCAGTGTGCACCCGAGGGTACCTGGTGGTGCCCTGGCCAAGAAGAAGGAACGTGCGGAAGAGAATTCGAGGGTTGAAACCACGAAGGCAGAGGAAGCGGCGCGCCGCTCGAGAGGATGAGTTCCTGGCAGCGTTCCTGAGCCGTACGTGAGACCCGTACGATTCGGCCAGGTTGAGCTTTAGTGTGTCTATTCAAGGTCCAAGGCCGAGACCTGCCGAACAGCTCCTGCCTGGGTGCAGTGGCCGGGAGCAGGTTCTTGGGCGAGGCCTACCGGTTGTGGTCCTCGTGAGCCGTGGCCCGATCCTGGACCTCCGGAGTTGCGACCCTGACTGCTGGGTTGGCCGCGACGTCCGACTCAACGGCGCTGCACACGGTAGCGTATCCCTGCGCCGTCAGCCGTTCCACCCATGCCGTGAAATAAAAAAGTTCATGTTAATCCTTTCTCTGCGGCTATCAACAAACATAGTGACGAACGTTCCTTAACCATCACAATAAATGAGATCCGCGATGCCCTCGGCAAGGAAGAGAACAGCAGGCCAGGCCGCGCCCCGAGATGCAGTACTCGTGCCGGCAACGCCGCCCCAGCTGGTGGCTGGACGGCAGCAGCGTGGACGGCCGCGTTCCCTGGCCGGAACCTGGCTCGCGTGCGTGCGACGCTTCAGCCCGCTGTCTCCCGTCTGCCACTGCTTCGGCTCGACCCCAGCCACAAAGTCCACTACCACGTGATGGCCGCCCGTGGCCCAATCGTGGCACGCCACCTCTATGGGCCACCACAGGTCATCAGCTGATTCGCTGACACTCACGCGCACATTACACGCGCCTTGCCCCGCACTTCCGTCGTTGTCGTTTTCTTCACTCATCACAGTGCTACACACCGTTTACTTAGAGATAGCTCAGCAGCCAAGCATGCCACGAGAAAATTAGGTTCGAATAGCGATGTTGAACCATTCTTAATTGTATATATACCCAAATTGAGTAGACAAGGAATCGTAAAACAAGATGAAAAAAGGTCAGTGGTGCGGCCTCACTGGTGACCATGCGCCGGTGATGCACCCCCTCACCAGAAGAAAATTGGTGATTCTGCTGCAGTACCTGACCACTACCTAGCATGAAAACAGTTATTAATCATTTTCCCTTAGTCTCCATCGGCTGCAAAACAATTTTTCATGACGGCAGTGAGACCTTCCGCGCAAGAAAGGGTGCGAAGAGCCTCTGGGTCCAGATACACCGTCATTGATACCTGAACTTGCTACCTTCAATGCTAGAACGCTATCTAGTGAGGCTTGTCTAGATATGCTATTTGAATAAATAAAAGGTGTTAGATGGGATGTAATATGGCACAGCGTAGTTACGAGGACACATAAGTATTATGCAGTGCTGAATAACGGACACGGCCAATGATACCATATATTAGCTGACAGAAAATAATTTAGAGGCGGGGTTTCTCATGCACAAGAATATCCCCGTCAATATGGAGGAATACCATAGCATCAGTGAGAGGCTGGTAAATATCCTAATAGTGTTTAACAAAAGGTACATGATGAAGGAGGTACAGGTACCTACATGGCAACCTACATTGAGCCATAATAATCATTTTGTTGAACACTTTTATGAGGGCGTGGAGCCAGCCTTCAATAAAGTAGAAACAAAGTATACTATTCTTATGGCCGACTTTATTTCCAAAGTAGGCAAAAAACAGGTCAGAGATCATGTAGTAAGAAAATATGGCATCGGCTCTAGAAATTCCAGAGAGGAGTTATTAGTAGAGTAGAACGTAATAGTTTGCGGATTTTGAATACTTCCTCCCGAAAACGCGATAACTGTATGTGCACGTGGCGAAGTCCTAATGGTGAAACTAAAAATGAAATTGACTTCATTCTGTGTGCACACTGAGACATTGTAGAGGATGTAGAAGTTGTTGGCAAGATTAGATGCCGTGACCACAGAATGGTAAAAGCTCATATTCACATAGAATTAAAAAAATCTAGCGTGGCGCTACATAGGCTCCCTTTCACCCCTAGCTTTTTGCGTGATCGAAACCACGTGTACAAAAAAGAGGGGGACAGATGTTATGGGCATGGATGACAATCTGCAAAGTGTCCGTTTGAGGAGTCCATTTGTCAACGTGAATGGGCCATCGGTAAGCAGCACATGGGCATGGATGACATTCTGCAAAGTGTCCGTTTGAGGAGTCCATGTTGTCAACGTGAATGGGCCATCCGTAAGCAGCACGTCTCCGGCAGACGGGACTGTGAAAAACGCTGCGGGCGAAGAAGTAGACGACGGGGCGTTGTGCCCGTGCTCAAGCGTGTCCCAGGACGAGGTGGTAGGCTCGATAGAGTATGGACCACGTGGTGCGAGGTGGGGCTGCTAACGTCGCAGTGAATTGGAAGCGCTGGTGTAGAAGATAGTGTCGACATAGCATAGACGTCATAGTCGTGCCACGTCCAGTGTGCTGCCGAAGAGATGCGTGCCGACGGACGGGGGAGCGTGTCCGAGCAACAGTGTCATGTGCACTGTGGGTAATCAGGCGCACGACAAGTGGTGGGTGATTACGTCCAGAACACCGAGTAAGCCCTTTCTCTACCTTCAGGGCTTTGACAGCACCATTTTAATGCGTAACAAGATGGCTCAAAAAGATCCGCAATGTCTTAAGCTGTACGCTTTGACTTCGTCGACGTAGTGTCACAGGTGGTAAGCGAGGAGGAGAAATGGGCGTCATCGCTGTTGTGACGATTGAGCCTGCATTGTGGACACACTTCTTGTGGTTGTAGTTTGGCGTAAGAGGCTCCGGGAAATGGTGGTTGTGAAATCCTGTCAGCGCGGGCTCTCCCAGAGAATCCGTGGCATACCTGTGCTCGTGAAACGACCTTCGGTTATCCGCGTCGGAGGATTGTTGTGCAGGTCTTCAGAATCACTGGCCGCAATCAAGGCAAGCGTGGCATGTGTGATGAGCCCTGTCGGAAGCGGACGAGACACGTCGCCTTCAAGCGCGTCAGTCATAGTCGCAGCGTCACTGAATGTCAGCCATAGTTCGATAGGAACTTGAACTTTGGCTGCAGAAGAATAAGAGGGCGAGGCTAGTCGCTGCTTACAAATGGGACAAAACCTCGAGGTGGATAAAAGGTCCGCTCAGTCAATGACAGTTAGGGTAAAGGAAGTGTCTGTGGCAGGCTCCATGTCGTACGACGAGGTTGCCGTCTTGGAGCCAGGCACGTCAGAGGTGTTGTTGGCTGTGGAGGTTGGCCAAGACGAGCGAATGGCGAGCATGCCTACGGTATCGTCAGCCGAGGATGTTGAAATAACGCCCCTCGTGGCTGACTGGTTGCATGCAGCACGAATGATCTGAACCTCGTCGGAGGCGCATTCGGACGGAAACCTGCGTCGCAAGTCGTTTGACGAGAGGTTGTAGGAGACGTAGCCAGGGAAGCGAAGGCAGGGATGTTGGCCAGTTGATACCGCTTGCTGTGACTCACGGGAAAACGGGAAGTTTCGGATCGACGAATGTGGGCGGTAGGTGTGCTAGTAGGAGGCCAGCACCGCAGAACAGAGGTCATCGTAAGGCTGTGGGCTAGAGCTTGAAGCGGCAGCGAAATGACGCAGCTGTACCCGAAGAGCGTCGAGAAGAATGGCGTGCTGCAGCGGCTGGTCCCTGACGCCACACACCGCAAGAACGGCGTCGAGCTGCATACACCATTACCTAGAGTAGGTCGGTTGGAACGGCGGAACTGGGGGCCGAGTCGCGGGAACATGGCAGACGATGGCTCGTCGAAGGGCGCGTCCTTCAGATCATCAGATCCTTTAGGTGTTGAACGGTTGCAGTGGTTGATCAAAACGCGGCTGCAAGGATAGAGCTGGCTGGAACATGGCCCCAAAGCTCAGAGGCAGCGGTGCAGTGCCGGTCGCATGTCCGTTGATCCTGGGTCACCATATGTAGAGGAACGTGAAACGAAACGGTGGTGCTCGAGACCGTGCCGTGGTCTCAGCTTTGATTCGGGACGCGGGCGTAGACGAAGTCACAGCTGCAGCGTCCAGCCAGGCCTAAGCTAAGCCGCGCTGAAATTTCTCGTGGCTCGCGCCACACGAGCCACGTGGCTCGTTTCTTTTTCGGCACAGCCATCTGGTCAAATCTAGCGGGGCGCTACAAGGATACGTAGCTGAAATCAAGAAAAAAAATTATTAATAGCCAGACACGTAGCGTGTAGGCAGGATAAATTGTGGTCATTAAGGGTAACTGACTGGGTTCCCAGAGAAGGCAAACGCACGAAGGGGAGACCAAAAGTTAGGTGACCCGATGAGACGAAAATTTCACGGGTAGAACGTGGCAACAGAAAGCCCAAGAACTTGTTGATTAGCGGATCTTGGGAGAGGTCTTTGCCCTGCAGTGGGCGTAGTCAGGCTGCTGCTGCTGCTGCTGCTGCTGCTGATGATGATGATGAGGACGGTAATGACTATGATGATGATCCCAAAAAAGAGCTGATGGTGGGGTTTACACGACGTGGCATTTTTTCTTGTGCACTTGCGTGCGCAGACGACACATTGGTTGCCATCAAGAAGGTCTCAGTCTTGCCGATGCGGCGAGCTGCTTCATGACCCGAAAGGGTTACATTGCGCTTAACGTGATGGTCGTAAGTCCCTCTGGGCCCCGCCGCGGTGGTCTAGTGGCTAAGGTACTCGGCTGCTGACCCGCAGGTCGCGGGTTCGATTCCCGGCTGCGGCGGCTGCATTTCCGATGGAGGCGGAAATGTTGTAGGCCCGTGTACTCAGATTTGGGTGCGCGTTAAAGAACCCCAGGTGGTCAAAATTTCCGGAGCCCTCCACTACGGCACCTCTCATAATCAAATGGTGGTTTTGGGACGTTAAACTCCAAATAACAATCAAGTCCCTCTGGCTTCTTTCGATTTCTCTAGAAATGTGGTTGCCATTTATGATTGGCTATTGTGGAAATATCTTTTTTATTTCACTGCACCTGTTCCCGCTGTAAAAATGATACGGCTGCATTACAAGTGTATTTTTTAGTGTCTGGGAAACAAAGTACGGGCTCGGTATAGCTTACTGTGCACTATGCAATAATTGGCCTAATCTGCGACCGAGAAAAATGTAGAGAAAGGGACGAGTGACCGTACCCATCGGGAAGCTCATCCGTATACCTCTTCTTTATTCCTAATGCACTCTGATCTTAATAATAATATCACCACTCCTCGTCTTCTACACAATTTTCAGCATCCTACGCGCCCCCACAGTGGCGAATGGCGACAAATAACACTAAAATCTCACGTGTGTTCCGAGTACACAATTTTCATCAAAACGAGTTCCTTGTCAGTCCATGTAGAATCAACCATACTTCTTCCTGCGCTTGGCCTTTCAGTGATGGTTACCACGCTTGTGCCATGTTCGTGCTAGTGAGTGCGTGGACATCGATGTACCTGTCTTCTTGTTGAGCAAAGTTTCTTGACTTGAAAACTCGCAGATATGGGTCTTCTAGCAGGATCTCGTGAAGCTATCTTTGAGGAACCTTTTTCTTGGCTTTCTCTTACTTGCTAAATTTACCTTGTAAGCCTCGGCCTTCTTTCTCCACCTTCGTCTGGTCCGTCTCATTCACCTCTGTGACAATGTGCGGGCATTTCGGAAATTTGCTGAAATATTATATGCCATGCACATTCCTTTTAATATTGGCTTCTGCAGCTTTCTCTAGAAGCTGAACCTTTCAGCAATGCAAGAGGCTTGCTTTTGTGTTGTCATGGCCTTTCTTTTATTTGTTCTGGTTGTTCTTGCTTTGTGATCTGGCCTTCCTTTTCCTCCGTCGGGCACTTGAACACAGGGTGATCAAGGCTTTGCGACGTCAGAGTCTATCAGCTTTCGCTTGAACACATTATTATTATCTCGCGGATGCCCTTTTAGACCTACAATGTCTTCCTCCTTCTCAATCATGGGAATACTTTCAACCTCGAACACTGCAGTTGTTGTATACTTCTTGTCGATAGCTTGATGGGCAGAGCACGTTGATTTCTACACAATTCTTTAATGATGTAGAAGAGGCCTTCTTTGTTGTAGCTGGTGTGCTGCCAATTTGTCTCTCTATTTATTCTGTAGTACAATCATTCAAGTTCTCTGGGACAAATTGGCCGTTGAAAACGTAATTGTTAAATAGCGGTGACATTGTCAGATGAAGTACTTTATTCTGTGCCTCCGTTCTCATATGATATGGTATGAATTCCAAGTCCGTCTGCCGAGCCTATACTATGTCTGCG
Organism: Rhipicephalus annulatus; assembly: GCA_013436015.1. Taxonomy (NCBI): domain Eukaryota; kingdom Metazoa; phylum Arthropoda; class Arachnida; order Ixodida; family Ixodidae; genus Rhipicephalus; species Rhipicephalus annulatus. Next base: position 556,506 of record WOVY01010439.1, read on the forward strand.
ATCTTATATTCTGCTCTGACCCTTGATAAAATAATCATGAACTCGTAAACGTCACCTTCCTTCATGTGTGCTTCCAAATGATCGATGTCAACTGTGTTTTAAATCTGCTCATTAATTCCTCTGAGAAGCTCGTGCTATTCAGTCAAAATGCGGTGAATGTTGTGCAACTCGCATATTGGTGGGCGATTCGATTGTCGAAGACGTTCGATATCTGCAATGACCTGCGCGACGGCCTTGCGTGTTTGACTCTGACTTTCATAGAAGGCCTCCATGATCAGGTTCAGTGTCCGAAACGGGAAAAATCACTGGCCGGTCCTGCTTGAGGCAACGTTGAAGTCTAAACGGCATCCATTGAAGGAGTTTCGCGCAACGAAGATGTGGGAATCCTCGAGATGTCACCCTTCACGATCTGGGTCAGTGGTAGGGTTAGGCTTCGCACATCAGCTTTGCCCACGGTGGCTTCGCAGAAGTCCTCGAGGCTACGACTGCGGTTGATATTCGAAAAGTGCGCTCTATCTCACCTCCGTGGGTCCTTCCTCCCGGGTTTCACGGACCAAAATATAGAGAAAAGGACGAGCCGCCATGCACAACGCGAAGCTCACCTCTAGACCTCTTCTTATATGTATATGTAGATATAGATCGCAAACTTGCGACTCACACTCACCCTGCGGTATCGGCTAAGAATCGGGTAGCTTAACAACAAAACACAACGTATCCACGGAGTGAATGATGAGAAGTGGGACAGAGCGTCAGCCAGCCTGTCCGTGCTTCTGTCTGTCCATTCGTTCTTTCTTCTGTCCGTCCGCGCAACCATCCGTGCGTCCATCTATGCGTCTGTCCGTCTTTCCATGCATTCATCCGTTCGTACGTCCGTGCGTCCGTCCTTCTGTCCTTCCATATAGTCTGTCTATCCTCCGTCCATGCATTCATCTTGTGAACACTTCAAGTGCCGTAATCTTAAATCCCCTATGCCACATACCCACTCCGCGCGTCCCTACATCCGTCTGTCTGTCTGCTAGTTTGTCTGTTCATTCGTCCTTGCGTCTGTCTAGTGAACACTCCAAGTACCGCCATCTCCCACCTCACATCCCTTATGGCACATACCCGCTCTAGAGCGCGTATGTGTCACCGGTGGCTACGTACGACAAGGGTGGATGGACAGACCGATGCCTTAAAAAGCTTCGTCCCTAATCATTCTTATCCACACAATTTACTCTATCACTGTCTTTTAGTCAGCTGCTAAGTATTTTGAACAACTAGCAACAATGTATCGCAAAGAATAACATCACGCCACAGCTCATTTATTATTGTTTAAAGGAATTTCTTTTATGGGCGAAGGTTTTTCTTCTTGTCCATCCTGCGTCGTTGTCGTACGTAGCTACCGGTAGGCGAGATGGGAGATGGCGGTACTTGGAGTGTTCACTAGATGGATGCGTGGACCGGCGCATGGACGGACGGATGACTGATTAGCAGACGAACGGTTGGATGGACGGACGCGCAGAGCAGGTATGCACCACAGAGGATGCGAGATCTGAGATGGCGGTACATGGAGTGTGCACTAAATATACGCACGGAAGGATGGGCAGACAGACTAGAAGACAGACGGACGCGCGGACTTACGGACAGATGGACGTATGAATGGACGGAAGGACGCATGTATAGACACCCGGATGGTCTCGCGGATGAACGGCAGCAAGAACGAACACATGGACGAAAGCACGGACGGCCTGACGGTCGCTTCGCCCCACTCATCTTCACTCAGTGGATATGCTGAGACTTTTTTGTATATTGTTTTTCACATGAAAGTAAACAGTAGCTTAAACAGAAACACTCCATGCTTCCCATCTGAACTAGCACTACTCATAAGCAGTTACTTCATATTATTGAATAAAATTTAAACAAAAGTGCCATATATGGGCTGTAAAATAACGCGTTATTTCTAATATTACACTACAGCAACTCCCCTTCTTCTCGTGCTGTGTGCCAAGCTGATGCATAGATGTGAAACTGCTGATTGTATCGTGCCGCGGAGAAAAGGTGTCATTCATGAAAAAAAAAACGGTTGTCCTACATGAGGGCGATAGTAACGGCTCCATGTTCGAATCGACAGTGATGAATGACAATAGTTATATGAAAATAGAACTTAAATGAAGGGTATCTAGGGTAGTAGACGACTCCTTTTCTGGCTCAAAACAGACTGCAGGGTAATTTTTATGATGAGTCGGTACGTGCCGACTATGCATAACTTGCACCTACGCCACACCAAGGAACTACAGAACACAATCTCGGCATGCGCCGCCATGGTTGATCATATAGCAGGAGACGACACCAAATCAAGCTGGTGTGCACTCGCATCTCCCGTAAGCACGGTACGTCGCTATGGCACTTTGTGTGGTGTTTGTCTGCTGCGCGCAAAACAAGTGCAAAGCGCACCGGGGTGGACCCGACGCGGGAACGCTTTACTTGCCCTTGGTAGCGAAACACCTATGCGACCGCACAAAAGAGCTGTCCGAGAGGCGAAGAGGACATGTCTTGCGCGCAACAATCCGAATAACCTCAAGACACTGAACAACGTTCGTGTCTGCGGGCGTCACTCTTCAGGAGAAGAGTTATTTTGCTGATGTCCTCACATTTTCGCCCAGTGAATTGCCTCGTATCGGTTCGCCAAGCTCGAAGAGAATTTTTGACAAATGGTGATGCGTCGCTTTGAACGAAGCAAACGAGATTCGGTTTTCAGGAATGTCCGCTAACTTCTTAACACGCTCTAGAGCGTGCATATGTCAGGGTGGCTATGTACAACAACAAAGAATGGACAGACTCACACCTTATGGAGCTTCACCCCTGAAAAAAGAAATATATATTGAAGAAGACGACGTGCTTTTGTTTTCGCTCGCCTGCTCTTGGCTCCTGCATAAAAAACACACCCCGTCGGTTCTGCCCACACCACGGCGAGGCATTCCTTTTCAGTGGTCGAGTAATTGGCTTCTGTGCGTGACAATATATATATATATATATATATATATATATATATATAGGCAGGCATGGTGGTTGAGTGGCCGTAGCGTTGCATATAGTCCAGTAGATCCCCCGTGAGCCGTCACAACGTGGTTTATTTCGACGTTTCGGCCTAGAGTCTGGCCTTTATCAGGATGAAGGCCAGACTCTAGGCCGAAACGTCGAAATAAACCACGTTGTGACCACTCAATGAGGATCTACTGGAATATATATATATATATATATATATATATATATATATATATATACATTTGAATACTGTCGAAAAAGAACTGAGAAAAATTTAGATATCTAGTATCTACTGAATGATATCAATCATTTATTGGTTGAAGGTAAAAAACCCGAAGGTACTGCGCCGACAAAAGTAAAAGTTTCAAAAGAAAAAAAAACACCGAAAAAGGACGTTTTGGCTCCCCCATGGAAGCCTTCTTCACAATGAGCACTGTGAACAAGGAACAAGGAATGCGACAGTGTATTCGAGTGTTAAAACTTGCACGCATCGGTGAGGACATGAGGAAGTTTTTGATGTTGTCATTGGAAGGTTGAAATCTAGAAAATTTTTTAAAGATGGTGTTGCATTCTCGCATAGTCATTGGCTCCGAAATCTAGAAATCTAGAAGCTACTAAAAAAGATGTAGGGTTAGTATGGACAGCTGCTCTGTCTTATGCCGCTTTCGCTAGTGCATCAGCTGATTCACTTAGAGTTACACCTCTATGCCCCGGCACCCATACTATCACGCACCTCGTCTCCTTCATATTTTCGAGAAAAAATACATGTTTCAGGTCTCAAAGTTCGGCCTTGAAAAAGGAAAGAGTAAACTGAATGGTGGAGCGACAGCTGTTTAATGGTAACTGTAAAGATACGTAGAACACAAAAATGTTTAGGACCTTGTCATGAGCGTGCTTGGTTAGGGTAATTTTCATTCACGAACTGTTTGTTCACCAGTGTGCAACACTTCTAAACGTGCATGCACTTTTTTTGTGATGGGTGGAAAGAAATGCTTTGAAGCGTACTTGCACACCTCTTCATGTTACTTTTCATTGAAGCTGTGCGACGCAGACGTCTGCATACTGGTCATCGACCACTATTTTGCGGGGCCATGCCACAATTATTCGGTGTTGAGGCACTACGCACTGTGGAAGTGCCTTGCTTTACAAGTTCAAGCTGATGAATGTGCACTTGGTGAGGGATGAAAAACAGCACCACTAAAAAGTGCAGAGAAGTTTCAATTGGAACTGTTCATGACAGTTCACAATTATGAAACGTACTTACCGACAAAGCGTTGCAGCTGCTGCATGTTGGCTTGGCAAATGCTTGAGTGGAATGCGTGTGCGAGCGCAGACAATAATAAGCATGACGTGCGTGTTGTTCTTCGTGTCCAGATGACGAAGCCACCTACACAGGTAGGTCTCTGGCCGACTCGCGACCCAGAAACTGAATCTGAAAAGTGCCCACATAAAAAGGACAGTATTTGTTTCTTTCACGAAAATAAAGGAATCTCGGTGCGTGCATCATGCTTCCTGGAGCTATAGAAAACGCTTAAACCAAAGAACGCGCAAGCCGCAAGTATAGTGGCATCATACATTTTAGGGTGATGAAAGTTTACGCAACTTGTGCATTTTTTAGGCAGCACTATTCTGTGTAGAATGTACCCATCGAAGTTATTAAGAGTTTTTAAGTTGGCTTACACAGTCATAACGTAACATATACAGGAAAAAGAGTAGGTGTGTCGCTATTACAAGTTGAAAGAAAAACGAATCGAGAACACGAAAGTGTAATCATGGTGCATTTGAAGCAATAAAAATTTATAAAAACCAAACTGCGAAACGTGCTGCTTTCTGCAGCAGTGTAATAAACAATAAAAACAACAAAGTGAAACTATACCGCTAAAGGGTGGCCATGCTGCTCTTGAACCAATGAAAATAAAATAGGACAAACAATAAAACGAAAATAAAACCTGAAATAGTGTTCGTGCTGCCCTTGCAGCATTCATAGTAAAAAATGAAATAACTATATAACGTTAAGCACAACCCAAACAGCAAGTAAGAAAATACTGTGTTCATTTGTCTCCCTCAGAGAGACCTCTTTGTGAGCCGTTCCGTCTCGGAGCTCTTCAAGCATGACCTCCTGTGCGGAAGCTGTGCGCTTCGCTGCTTCCGCTGAAGCAGGGTCGTACATTCCTCCGCAGTGAGGGCAATCCTCCACATGGTGCAGCTGAAGACCTTGAGCTCTTAATTGAACGTGAGGATAACCAAGACTTCTTCGCTACTGGTTGCCGCCTGGGAGCCTTGCTTGCAAACATCTGTGTGCGCACAAAAATTTTTTCTTTGTCAAAAAGCCATCCTGCACATGGTACAGATGATGACCTTGTGCTCTTGAAATAAGCGTGTGGACAACCAACACTTCTTCTCTACTGGCCGTAGCCTGGGATCCCTGCTTGCAAACATCTGTGTGCACACAACAATTTCCTCTCTGTCGAAAAGCCACTGGCCTAGCGGCATCCAGTGGAATCCAAGTGCGTCGTACTTGGCCTCCCACTGCCTTGCCATGGTGGTCTAGTGGTTAAGGTACTCGGCTGCTGACACAAAGGTCGCGGGATCGAATCCCGGATGTGGCGGCTGCATTTCCGACGGAGGCGGAAATGTTGTAGGCTTGTGTGTTCAGATATGGGTGCACGTTAGAGAACCCCAGGTGGTCGAAATTTCGAGAGCCCTCCACTACTGCGTCTCTCATAATAATACGGTAGTTTTGGGACGTTAAACCCCACATATCAATCAATTGGCCTCCCACTGGATACCACTAGGCCAGTGGCTCCAGGTCACGTCGCTACTTCTTTCATCTATGTCACGGAGCATGACGTCAAAAGAAGTCGACTAGAAATCGAAGATGAAACTGTTTATTCGGATCAAACGTTTGCGTAACAAATTAAAAGAAAAATTACAGCAAGGCACAGGCACTGATAGCAGCAGGCAGAGCGTTGGCCGTCGATCAACTGACAAGTGGCGAAGCGTGTCGCCATTATACACTCGTCATTGAACATTCTTGCGTTATCGCTAGCGGTGACAGATTACAGAATAATCTGAAGCACTCACGAAGGGGGCGTAATCTGAACAGAATTATCTACTGCAGTCCTCAAGCTTCTTTATCATTGTGGGCGCAGTTGGCGCTGAGAATCGCGTACAGCGCAACGGGTGATAAGAAAACTTGAAGAAAGAACGTGGCAATATGCACCGTTTATTTTGACATATGAAAGTCTTGCTAGAAGTCCTCCTCACTCACATCTCTAGCCTCAAAACAGCCCTTTTCAGGTCAAACCAGCTATGTGTCTGGCTGTAGTGAACCTGAAAGCTTAGACTCCATTTCCAAGTGTCATGTTCGTTTCCAATGTGTGCTCACAGTATGTTTATTTTACCCAGTGACGAATCCATTATGAATGAAGAGTAAAAAAAAAGGTTCTCCTTCAATAAGCTGCAATATAAATATGGCTCTGCTTAGCATTAAAGGTCTGTTCTCTGCTCAAAATGCTCAAAACTGCAGGCACACTGTGACATCATATCGGTCAATATATGCTGCCGTGGTGTTAGAGCAGGCCACCGTTGAGGTGGCGCAATGAGGTGGTGTTTCCGGAAAACAGGCAAAATTTAATGGAGTTCACAGCACTGAATATTACGTATCAGGGTACGGACAATGACAGGGTGTACGTATTCATGGGATTCTTTGAAGTTTACAACTTGTTAAGTTAACCATGTGCTTGCAAATAAGTAGCACTTACCTGAAGGAGCTGCCACAGCCTCAAGGCTGCACCGGTCGGCGGCTCACGTGCATCTGCAGTTGCAGCAAAAGAGCGAATTCAATGCATCACATGTGAATACATTTGGCTAATTGTGAAAAACAAAGTCGCTCTGGTTGGCACTTAGACCTGCATCTTGCGCCTGCCGCATCCATGCTCGGCACCACCCCCATGGGTGCCGGAGGTGCATTATCCTCGTAAGTGTCGACATGTCATCCTCCCTTCACTTGACTGTAATGCCTTCCGCAGTTATGCACACCTAACTGCTACTGCATGCGCGCAGTGTCCTGCCATGATCAAGTAGTTAACAATCACATTCCTTAAAGGCTTGTTTTTCTGAATGACTGCAGATACACTTATTATATGTATACGATCGTAATTCTGTCAAGCTGCACAAAAATATCTTGGATTGGTTGCAAGGATAATGCTGCCATTTTTGTTCGCGTCAGCTTGAGGCACAAATTGTGGATAGTAGGCGTAAATTTGCGAAGTTTCGGCGTGGATTATTGTTGAATACTTAGCTTACCTGCTAGTTGTCTAGCGACAGTCAGGCGCAGTGTTCCTGTCAGTTGTAGCACAGGTACATAAAAGCAGGAAGTGCAACCTATGCCCGTGCTCCTGCGAATGCATACTCATTGTAGGACGAATCGGTCTGGGCAGTTGGTGTTCGCTCACCGCTTCGGCAATCACTGCGGCGTCGGGATGTGCGATGTATACTTGCTTCCACCACCAGTCTTGCCACTGTTCGTCAGCTTTGGTGATGGTGACCGGACTGTTAGGCAAGTCCCAGAGTTCGCTCTATATTCTACCCCTCTCAGCTACCGTGATGCGCATGGCTCTCTTTACTAGTGCGTACGCCGTGACTAGGTGCGAATGCTGTTCCATAAATGAGAGCAGTGGTGGTAGCGGTTATTGAAAGAAACGGAAAAAAGTTCATTTTTGTCAATCTAATCTGGCGACATAGCTAAGCTCCTTCAGGGGGACGGAGATGACAAGAAAAAGCAGAAATATACAGAATTGGAAGCACTTGCCGCACAAGAGCGATAAGAAGAAACTTAGAAAAAGAGATAAGAAATCTACGGCACGAAAAGGCGGGAGCTACACGGCACCAGTAGATCGCGGATAACACTACCATTCAACTCAAAATTCACCGAGCGAGTCCATGATTTGATTGATTAGTGGGGTTTAACGTCCCAAAACCACCATATGATTATCAGAGACGCCGTAGTGAAGGGCTCCGGAAGTTTTGACCACCTGGGGTTTTTTAACGTGCACCCAAATCTGAGTACACGGGCCTACAACATTTCCGGGTCCATCGGAAATGCAGCCGCCAAAGCCGGGATTTGGTCCCGTGACCTGCGGGTCAGCAGCCAAGTACCTTAGCCAATAGACCACCGTGGCGGGGCACCGAGCGAGTCCAGAGCACCAATTCTCCATGGTTGTCAGAAAAGCGTAGGCCTCTTCTCCATCACTGCACCGTTTTAACAACTGGTATCGGTTTGAATTGTCGCGCCCATAAAATTTGACAAGGGCACTACTACTAGAAGCATTAATTGAAACAGCGTGGTGGCCAGCACCACCACTGAATGTCTCGTGAAAATATGACACCACCTGGCACTATGTCAATAAATTGCAACAAATAAGTTTTTACAGTTCCCACGTTCTTTATTATCAAGCTGTGAACAACATGGAATCTCAATATTTATGTTTAGCTATAATAATTATACAATTGTGGTGCACTGGCTACATGCTTAAATATCCATCTCACCTGCTGGCTGTCTGTCTTTCTCTCTACTTTTGGTCTATCCTGCCCGCTTTATTGTAATAAGACTTGCAAAATAGAAGCCCTGTTTTCTGCAAGCCTGGCAGAAAGGTGCAGGTGCAGCCTGGCAGAAAGGTGCAGTTTCTCTGAACTAATTGGTCAAGATGGCAGCCAAGCTGTTAAAAATTGTTAAATGAAAGGTTCGACTACATGTTGGCTCGGCTACATAGTTTTTGCTTCGTTAACTTCTAGCACGTAGTTCAAATAATGTCAAGTTTTTACAGGCTCCTTCCTATTTATGCAAGTTTGGGCGGCTGCGCTTTGTGTATTTAGTGATAAGAGTGTCACATAAACATATGTGATAGACTAAAAGCTTTTAAAAATCACTGCAAGAGGTGGCACTGGACTTAAAGTTTACACAACTGAACGTTTTTTTCGTCAAGGCAACGCTGTTGCCCTGATGAAGAGAAGTCAACTGGCCGAAACACTGTTTCCAGCGATGCTCTCTCTTGAACAATTTCTGATCTCTTCAAGCCTATTCATGCATCTGAACTTTAGTCTTGTTTGGTACTCAAACTCAGCAAGAAAACTATGTGTGCCGTCATAACAAGCGTAATTGATTCTAGCACGATGTGTCCTACTCGTGATTGTTGATAATTTTCACATTGCTGCGGATATACTGGGTTCAAAGTTTGTTCCTCATGTTCATGTGTAGGTTGTCAATTGAAATTCCTTTTATAGATTGACACAATCACGCTACATGTTTGTCTCCAGTGAATTCATTCAAAATGTGGAATAGAGTTTTCATTTTATTATATGTGATAGCCCCGCCGTGGTGGTCTAGTAGCTAAGGTGCTCGGCCGCTGACCCGCAGGTCTCAGGATCGAATCCCGGCTGCAGCGGCTGCATTTCCGATAGAGGCGGAAATGTTGTAGACCCGTTTCCTCAGATTTGCATGCACGTTAAAGAATGCCAGCTGGTCAAAACTTTCGAATTCCTCCACTAAGGTGTCTCTCATATTCGTATGGTGGTTTTGAAATGTTAAACTCCACATATCAGTCATTATGTGTGCCAATCGAGTTTCGTCTTTCTAAGGAATCGGTCAGCTTAACATTGGCCGCTTCAGAAAACACGAACAAAAGTAAAGAAAATACAAATGTTTTCCAAATGACCGCATTGCCTAAGTGGCCAGCAGGCTAGCGCAATCCGCTTGTATGCAAAGTGAGAAAGGAGGGCTTCCACGGCGACCTCCTCTTTTTAGGTTTTCGTCCTTTCCATCTAATTGGTGACTTCATCAATGAAGTCGTGAAAGAAATGGTCCGTTCCTGATTGATTTTAACTTGGATGTCCGGCAGCCTTCAATCGTTAAAGTGGCGCAGCCGCTGCGTGTCAGCTTACGAGAGCACGTACATGGAAGGTATAAGGAGTTTCCGGCCCTTGGTTGTGCGTCACATTCTTTAGAGCACCCGGTCGAGTGTTTTAGACTTAAGATTACAAGTATGATTATCGTTAATCAAACAGGATGATTGTTCTTTGTTATAGCAATCGCAGGATAATTGTACCTACTTCTTGCGATGCCGGTTGTGGCATACTTTATTTTGTCTAAGCATAACCTGAGTAATCTTGCAGAGTTTTGACAGTTTGTTGTGGGCCTAAAACAACAATTCCACCGCAGGGTTATGGACACTTTTTCTAATATTGGCACAAGCCACGCTCAAACTAAGCGCGCTCTTCGATTCTTAGGCTGTCTGGATAGCGGACGGCCTACTAGGAAAACAGACCACAAATTCAGGAAGTAGCGCGTGTTAGCGCGAGCCATACAACAGAAGTCACACGAGAGACTGAAGAAAAAGAAAAGAAGACGAGGTGGATGCTTTTGAACAGACCGTTGGCTGCAGCGGCCTCATAGACTTTGAGTTGTCCGGTTCTTGGGCACAAGTTTGCTCCAAACACTTGGTTTCATTAAAGTGTACTCTTTTATTGTGCGTTACAATCTGGTGAAGGTGCTGGGTATGATTCCAAGCCCTTCTCAATTCTTGGAACGCAGTCGAGAGCCACAGCAACTGGAATACAATAAGCTCACCGCAGTTCATCAGCGCTGCCACCGACGTTTGCACGGTGAGGCCCCCGAACTTTCACCTTTGTCGGTGTCTATCAGAGTGTCAATGGCTGTGAACGGAAAGGCTGGCGGCATGACAACTCTTGTTGTTTCAGCTAACATCCTAGTGAATCCCCCCCCCCTGACGCCGGAGCTTTTTTCACGGAGAGGCCTACTAATACGTGGCGGATTGGCTAGAACAATTTGAGTGGGTTGCGAAAGCTAACAGATGGAAAGCAGGTCACAGAGTGGCATGCGTTTACTTCGCATTGCAGGATAACGCTCGAACATGTTTCGAAAACCACGAGTGTCCAATGCAGTGATGGGAAGACTTCCGACGGGAGCTGCTCGGAACACACGCGTGTGCAGATTGCAGAGATAAAGGCGAAGCTGCCCTCCAAGCGAAAAGCCAGCGCAACAACGAAAACATGGCCATTTACATCGAAAATATGCCTCGCCTATTCCCCCGAGTGGATCCTAACATGAGCGAGGACAAGAAACTGCCTGCTCTAATGCGAGGAGTAATACAGGAACTGTTTGCCGGCCTGGTTCGCAGCCAACCACGCACTGTCACAGAGTTTTAATGACGATAGTCTTTCTTGAACACCTTGGACGCAAAAATTTTGGTCTGTCTGTCTGTGCAATTGTCTGTTTGTCCGCCCTAATGGTACTTTAAACGGCACCAAAGTGGCAAAACGATACGTCAAACAGCCCACCCCATCTGTCCACCAACATTTCTCAAGATTCACCATTCATATTTGTGCCAATTTCAATTAAAAAGCAATTATTGCAGATATCTGAGACACCATAACAAAACGTCGATATTCTGTATGTGTGTCTTTTACTAGAAAAGGTATACATCAATAATTCTGAAGGCCGTAGCGTTTATCACGTAGCGCCGACCATGCAACGCTTGCACAAAAGGCAAGCGTTTCCGACACTTTGCTAAGACGACACTGTGGTGACACTTATCCGTCGCCTTGTGTTCAACACCCTATCACTTCCGAGACAGGCGCGCAGGGCGCGCATGCTTCGTTTGCCGATATAACTGCCAGATAGCGCTCGTGTCTCACGTGTGACGTGACTTGATGCGCTAATTTGCCTCCGCTGAACTTTTGAGGCACTCCAACCCAGCGCCTCCAGAATACCATTCACCAGTGTTATTGCTCAGAACATCAAATAAAGGTTTTATTCACTCTCCAGACGCAAGAGTATTGTATTTTGACGATGTTTGCGATGTAAAATGCACATACGGGGCCAATTTTTTGTTCCGAGGCGGCTGCGATGAAAGAACGCTCCAACAGCGAGCAAACATGTACAGCAGTGAGAGTAACGTGGCTACCTTGGATGCACTGCCGGCAGCATTTGGATATAGCATGGAGATTTTGCGGGAGCTGTAACGGTGTGTAGTACGAAAAGAACTCTAGAAAAAGGGCCTTAGCCAGAATGCTTCCGTGCTTTCATCTCTAGCCGATGTGAAGCGCCAGAAAGTTTTACTGGCAGTACAGGAAGCGCACACACAGAATGCACCCCATATTAGTAAGTGCCTTTGCAGAAGCGGCACTACCGCGTCAGAAAAATTCGTCCTACGCCGATGTCCTGCGGCAAGGAACTCCCAGACATGCAGACGTTGCAGCCACGACTCCTATGCAGCACCCGAAGTCTTCAAGCCCAATGCAGCCACGACCTGTAAGGAGACTCAGAAAGAGTGATATCTGGTGATCTCCCGATAGGATACCTCTGTGCTACCACTGAGGAGCGGCCAGCCGTCTTTACCAAATGGGTTGTTATCACCAGCCGAGACCTCATTGTTTCCCTGTGAGTGCACCTCGAACACGGAATGATGAGCGTCCATTTGAAATTGAAGAATACCTGTCAACTCGTCAAGGCTCACGTAGCTTTCAACAGCAACCTCGATCAATAACGTCATTGAGGTATCAGTCACCCAGTCCCCGTCTTTTAACTTTCTTTCCAAGACACCACTCACCTAGCCTAGGTCGGGGAAACTGAAATCAGAGACTTGGGAAGGCAAGGCCGCTGTCGAAGCTGAAGCACACTAACCTCCATCGCTAACTGCAACTGACGACGAAACATTCGGCGACCGGTGCTGTAACGACGACGTCACTTCTGATTTGCGCGTGCTTGTTGATGGCTACGAAGTCATTGCGCTAGTGGATACAAGCACAGACTATTCGGTAATGAGCCGTGAACTTTCTAAAATGTGGCGTAAAGTGCTGGCGCCATGGACGGAGCCACAAGTTCAGACAGCAGGAGGACACTTCATAGACCGAACGGGAATATGCATCACGAAAATTGGAGAACGAAGTTTAACGTACAAGCAAGTTTCATAGTGCTGCCGAAGTGCTCAAGAGAATTATTTAGAGGCATGGACTTTTTGCAGGATAACAGTGCTATGATTACCTTGCGAGAATCCTGTGTCTCATTTTCAACAAGGCGTACTATCTCAACCTTCGACACTGGCAAAAACGTCTATGACCTCTGTATTGCGAACGACTACGTCATGGTACGGCCGATATCGTGAGTATGTGTTACAGTAACAAGCAGAGCGTTCAGTGACTTCGAAGGAGACGCCGACAGCAACTCAGGGCTGGTACTTGAAAAAAGAATCTGCATGGCATGAGGCCTCGTTCAGCTATACGGAGGATGTACGGCAGCGACGTCTTGCTCAACAAGTTTTATTGATATGTGGGGTTTGACAACCCGAAGCCACCTTTTGATTATGGGAGACGCCATAGTGAAGGGCTCCGGAACTTTTGACCTCCTGGGGTTTCTTAACGTGCACCCTAATCTGTGCACATGGGCCCCTTACCCACTTTGAAAACGAGGTGCAGCAAATTGCGAAAGGAACTGTCATTGCCACTCTCAATGACTTTGTCCAGGTTAACGAGGTAAATATTAATTCTGTCACCGCGTCCATCGACAATGAACCATGATTACTACCCGACTAGAAGGAACAAATCAAGAGCCTCGTAAGGGAATTCGCCACATGCTTCTTGGTAACATCCCAAGTTCGACACACAGCTATCGCCAACAATGTATTACTGTGAACGAATCGGTGAGGCTAATAAATCAGCATTCCTACCGAGTGTTGCCAAAAGAGAGAGAGGCTATCAGAAGTCAAGGCAAAGAAATGCTTCGGGACGACGCAATCCAACCATCAGCAAGCGCACGGACGTCACCTGTGGTTTTTGTAAAGAAGAAAGATCTAACCTTGTGTTTCTACACAGACTACCGAAAACTGAACGCCATTACTAAACGCCACGTTTCCCCTCTTCCAGCAATTGATGACACTCGACAGAGTACGAGATGCGAAGATCTTTTTATCCCTTGTAAATAAAAGTGGATGTTGGCAAATAGAAGTTTATGAAAGAGATCGCGAGAAGACGGCATCTGTGACAGCAGGCGGTTCATGCGAATTCCTAGTCCTTTGTTCAGCACCTGCCTACCGCTCTTCCGACGTCAAATGAAGGGCTAAAGCATCCGCTCTCTCATTCCCTTTCAGGCCAGCGTGTGTTTGGTCACCGTATCTGGGTAAATATAAAGTGCCAACCGTCTGTGGCGCATACCTCCATAATAGTTGCACATACCCGCCCTCGCGTATGTGCATCTGTCTGGCGGATTTGTTTGACGACGTACGTGATGACGTATCGACATTATTCATCTCTTCACTAGCACGTCATATTGATCACACCATCTCGCTCTCCCGTACTAATTTTAGTTCACGACGAATTCCGGCAGGGATCACGAGAGCACCCAGATGTAAGCGACCAGTTAGATAGATAGATAGATAGATAGGTAGATAGATAGATAGATAGAGAGATAGATAGATAGATAGATAGATAGATAGATAGATAGATAGATAGATAGATAGATATTGTCTAAAAGGGCGTCCAGCACACAACGAAATGCTTGGCATTTAAAATACTGCGAGAGAAATTCTAGAGACCGTTAAAATTGCTATTGTGCGTGCTTCATGCGTCAGTGCTAGATCGATCTTTCAAGCAAGGAGCTTGAACACATGTGTGGCGCATGTGTGGTATCAGGGTAGTAGAGGGTAACACTGATTATGGCTCATCAAAATTGAATTCGTTGCGGTTGCTTCTAGCACGTATGTATAAAAGAGGAAGGTGTATGGCTAAGATGTTTTAGAGCACTTCAGCCAGCCCCGTCTGATTTCCTGTCCCTCTCTGTCTGCGTTAATTTGATTTTGATTAGGTACCAACACGCTCAACTGCATGCCTTCTATTTGAAGCAATACCACAATGATCAGCATTGGCTATAAGTGCAATTCAATGACTAATTCTCTTTTACTGATTAATCTATATATAGTTTAGCACAATTCTTTACTGACTGAAATACAAATTGCTCGACTAGTGGAAATACTCATTTTTGCATTCACGCATTTATGGATTTATTTCCCTTTTAGCAATTTTGTGCAAGTGAGCCGGTGGATAGTAGTGAACTTGTCCCACTGCGGCGGCTCATGACTGTCTGGAGATTTATGCTCAGTACGTAAATGTGGAGCAGTTAACTTTTTTGGAGCTATATTTTGCGCATACTTATTATCTCTCTCCGGGTCGTGGTCACGCTCGCCCACTTCGTCATCTCCCGTTCAAGCCCAGTCTGGGTAAAGGCTGTGCAATGCGATAGCTTCTTCTGAGTTGGTAATTTCTTGAGAAGTCACTAATAGACTTATATTTTTACGATCTATCTTCGTGAACATGATCAACAAAAAACGAGGGTGTGGAACGCTAATATTAAGCAAACCTTTTCCTCATTCGAGAAAGATTTGATTGATGTATTGATTGATATGTTGGATTTAACGTCGCAAAACCACCATACGATTATGAGAGATGCCGTAGTGGAGGGCTCCGGAAAATTTGACCACCTGCGGTTCCTTAACGTGCGCCTAAATCTAAGCACATGGGAGTACAACATTTCCGCATCCATAAGAAATGCAGCCGCCGCAGCCGGGATTCAAACCCGCGACCGGCGGGTCAGCAGCCGAGTACCTTAGCCACTAGACCACCGCGGCGGGGCACCTCGTTTAAGAAGGAAAGCAAGGAACACAACCGTGCGTGTACAAGCACGGCTGCTGCAAAGTGAAAAACCGCCTGCAGCTTATCTTCAGCCACTATTCGAGCCCTATCTACTTACAGAAGACGTGAGCACACGTGCCATCAGATATAGCCCTGCCCAATAAAAAGAGCCAATCTGAAGTTTCAAGGTTATCTCTTTCGACTCTAAGCACTGTATTCAGAAACGCTGCTTGACTTGAATTTCACTTGCCACTCACTTCAATTGCAGCACAAACGCGTTTCGAACGCGCTGTCTTTAGGTGGAGCCAAGACAGCACAAACGCACAGACGCATTTCAAATGTGTTGCTTTGAAGGCGGTTCCAAGTCAAGTTCATGTCAAGCAGCGTTTCTTAATACACGGGGAACATACATAAGTGACGTAACACTGTCGCTTAAAACTTGTTGCAAACCCAGGCACGGCACGAGGCAGTATGCTACTTTTCAGTAAAAAGCTTTTCAACCACATGCCATGAAAGTGCCAAATGGATAGAGGGGGCTATACATTAGTAGATGCAAATGAAATGAAGGAGCTTTGACAACGCAGTTTTTTTTTTAAACTAGGCATGTGTGCTAAACTTGGCAAAACGTCAAGTCTAACACCAAGAGTGCCGTCGTTTTTTCGGTATTTAAGCCCTTCATTAGTTCTAGGCAGTTGAAATTAACACTTGGGCGTGTGAGTGAGCATGTAAACAGCATCGTTCTTCGGTTGCTTCCCAACATGCGTTTGTTCATACAGATAGCGGAATGCCTTCGAGTCTGCGCGGCATCAAACAGAGCAGCTGTCATTGCCACATTTTTGCCTAGAGTGTGCGGTCGCCAGCTGAAGTACGTTGAACATGACTTGCCTTGGCAAACCTCCTGGACCATGGCTCTATCGCACAAGATCAGCTCATCGATTTCGACATTGCCGTTGCCTGAATATTTAAATGAACGCCAACCGCCTGCGCCTTTTAGTGAGCGTATGAACAGCATTGTTCTTCGGTTGCTTCACAACATGCGTTTGTTCATGCAGGTCAGTAACTACATATCGTTCTTTGCTAATAAATCTAGCAATACCTGTCTTCCGCTGTTCCCATGCCCACTAGTATGACTTTTTTGCTTGTGCAATCAATTTATATGTGTGGTCAGCTGATTTTGCAATCAGGAGATATAGAGCGAAACCCTTGCCCTTCGAATAGTACTTCTGGCGTTGTTGCACTATCTAAAGATAATGCAAGCGATGTGGGACTACAGAATAGGTTGAATGATATGTTAAGCCTATTTCGAGGTGTGACCTCACGCACAGCAGAATGGAAACCGAGCAGCTACATTTCTTTTGTCTATTCCTAAATTCATGGTAGCTCAGGAAACTATGAAGAACAACATATATGTTATTGATACAAGGCTCTGCACTGTTAAAACTAAAATGCTTACCGCAGGCGCTGCTCAACAAGGTCTTACGGTAGTTTTTAGCACGAAATAAACACAAGAGATGGACAAGTTCAAACTATAATCTTTATTTATTTGAAAGACACACATATATATGCTCACGTAAACAAAGTCTGAAGTCATATTAGCAGAAAATAAACTATATTAGTGGCACGCGCTCAAGTAATCTATCTCAGTGGCATGCAATGTAATAGAGGGCCTTGCAACGCACTCCCCACCTAATCTGTCAATAAAATATGCTTCCTCTTATTCTCGTGCAACTTTTCGTTTTAAACCTCTGAGCACCTCAGTATTTGATAGCAAGGGTGCACAGTCGCATTGTAAAAAATGAATAAAACAAGGTACACCTCTCATTGAAGCCTTACGCTCTAACAATCTATTGTTCACATACACGAAGTTAGAAAGAAGGCCTTCGTAGGCTTCCCTGCAATTGCTAAAGGTAAAAGCAGTGCTGACACTGCCGAGAGTGATTACAAGGGAGATACAGGGAGTTACCGCTCCATGACCGTGGTTTCACGTAGAATTATTTTCCGCAACTTACAACACTTGATGAAAATGTTGACTCTAATGTCTGTCTCGTCACCCACTGTGCACACTTATCCCTCCGCTCGCGCGCTGGTTCACAATCAGCAGCTGACTCACGATATCAGGGCTATACCGCGGGCCCCCCGCTATGTAATAGGGGATGCCCGAGAGGAAGTGCATAAGTGCCTGCAGTTGCAAACTCTATTTGTTTTTCTCTTTGCCAATATAAGAAATACACAAAGAAAGCAAAATGAACTTGAGTCTGCAATTGATGCTTGTGATGCCGATGTTGTTTTAGTAAATGAAACACAGATTTCTCCCAAGGTATTGAATACGGAAGTGTATCCCTGCAAAAATCGGTGTAACATCTTTGCCTTAGATAGAGTGAAAAGATGTAGCAGTGGTGTTTAAACGGCTGTTTCGAGAAATTTTGTTGCATCAACCATTAACTTCCCAACTAACCTGGAACATTTCCGCGTGGAGCTCTGTGTACGTATCAAGCAGTTTATTTTGGCCATATGTTACGGTCCCCCATCTTCGCGTGCAACTTTCGTTGACAAAATGCATGACGCACTTAACAAGATCGCTGTACGCTTTCGCAACCACCTTATCAATTTAATTGAATACTTCAACCTCCATACTTTTATGTGGAATTGTACAACGACTATCTGAGCCCTTTTTCGACTCAGTGTAACAAATGTTTAATGACTTGTTCGGATTTCAACCTGTCACAGCTTGTCACTGATCCTACTCGAACAACAATTACCACACTCAATATTTTAGATCCCGTTCTAACAAACCAACCAAGTCTTATTGCTTTAGTCCTGCATCTACCTGGCCTCAGTGGTTACTTCTTGCTTCATTTCGATGTAGACGTTTGTGTATACAAAAACACTAATCAGGAAAATCCCACTAGGGACCATAATCAGGCAGTCTTCAACGCCATTAACAGTCAACTAGGTCGTTTCCTGCACCTATACTTGTGGGACTTTTCACTGCGTTCTGTCGACACTAATTGAGAATTGTTTAAGAACGCCACTGAACGTCTTGCTGATGATTTTGTGCCGCTTGAGTCTTTGAGGTGGGACAAAGTAACGCTTTGTTTCAGTAAATTTTTGAAAAGACTCTCACAGGATAAAAAGATTGTTTCACTCAGGTAAAAAGTTAAATATAAGTTGTGAGCAAATCCTACTTTCTCACAGCTTCTGAGTATAAAGCTGCGTTAAAAAACGCCAAAAATACATTCCTTAACCACACTTTTTCTGCTGTACCGATTAGCATTACGAAATAACCTTGGAACTTAATGATAAGGAAGACAACACCGCATTGCTACGTACATCGCCTGATGGTGTCACCTTTCCATCAAATGAATATGCATCTGTTCTAAACAATAACTTTAGTGGCTTTGTCCACCGTTGTTTCTTGTGATGATTGCGACTACCCTGTTTTTGATGTTCATCTCAAGGACTCAGTGGTTTTTGAGACCCCAGGCATTCAGAGCATTATACAAATGTTCTAACTTCTCTCTTCCTGTGGAATTGAAAACAATAAATCCCAAATTTTTATTAACACCAAGTCATGCTGCTCCACAGTTTTTACTAAAATATCTGAAGAATCTCTTGAAACAGGTTGTATTTGAAGTGATTGAAAAATTGGTAGGGTAATTTATCTGCACAAATCTGGAGGTCTGGAAATAAACTTTGTGCTGATAACTTTCGTTGTCAATGCCCTATCCGCCCGATCCGTTTCGATCCGCGTCGCCTGAGCGTCTACTAGCGTGAACTTCTCGACACCGCCCGCAGAAAAATGCTCGTCACCGGTGCATTAGGAGCGTCCAACAGTCCTTGGGCGTTTCCAATGATTCCCCCCCCCCCCCAAAAAAAAAGGAGGATGGCTCTGCGCGGCTGTCCGTTGACTACCGGTGTGTAAATGCCGTAACATATAGAGACTCGTACCCCTTCCCATCAATCTACTCCATTATGTACTTCCTTGGGGCCGACAAATTCTCCACTACTCTTCACTATAGCCGAGGCTTCATGCGAATTCTGTTAGCAAGGTGCAATGCTGAAAGAACGTATTTACTTGCCACAGGCGATTGTTCGAGTTTTCGAGATTACTTTTCGGGTTTTGCAATTCACCGGCCACATTTCAGCGTGTCAAAGACATTGTGCTTCGAGATGTCAAACTCAGTTACGCAATTGCTTACATGAACGACGTGGTAGTGTTTTGACAAACCTTCGGCGAGCGCCTGATCCACGTGACCACTGTATTACAACAAATGCACGACGCTGGCATCACCATGACCCCGCGGAAAGTTCAGTTAGTCTGAAACAAAATAAACCTCTTAGGTTTCATTTGCGAGGAAGGCGCAATATGGCCAGATGAATAAAAACTTCAGGCCACCCTGCTGTTCCCGCCACAAACGGGCGTTAGGAGCCTGCAGCACTTTTTGGGTGTGGTGGGCTTCTACCACCACTTCATTTCTCACTGCGCCGATCTGGCTAGACCACTTCACCAGCTTCTGCGCAAGGGTACCCGTTGATTTCGGAATAACATAGAGCAGGCAGAATTCCAGGCTCTGTCGGAGGCTATCGCTGATACAGGGCAGCTGTGCCTCCCTGACCAGTACTTACCCTTTATTGTGCGGACCGACGCAAGTGAATATGACCTCGCAGCAATTTTACTCCAAGAATATCAAGGGCTGCTTTACCTGCTAGCATTTGCCAGCCACACGCTCTTAGGCGCAGAAAGGAACTGTAGTTCCTTTCTGCGCCTTTCTGCAAATACTATTCCACGACACTCCTCTGTTACGCTGTATACAGCGTAACAGAGGAGTGTCGTGCAATAGTATTTGCTCTGAAAAAAATCGACATGCAACTGAATAGAGCTTCATTCAGGATTAAAACAGATCACGAGGCTCCGTCATGGCTATCAAAGCTCAAAAATTCATCCGGTCGTCGAGCCCGGTGGACTCTTTCTCTTCAGAAGTATAATTAGAGAGTGAAGTACAAGAAAGGAACCAACATCAAAGTGGCTGACGCGCTTTCCCGAGTGCCACTCTGAGGGGATGGTAAACCAGCTGCCGAGGCCCTGGTCACGACAGTGCCTGATGATGCTTGGGGACCACCGGTCTCACGACAGCTGCTCTTTGACGCTCAGAGAAGCGACAATCAGTCAAGCAAATATGCAGTGGCCTCGGCACTGTCGGCCCCGCCGGTAACACACAGTCCACAAACACTCGTGGCAGCTACTTGCAAGCCAATGACGGCCTGCTTTTGCGTTACATGCCCTTCCTTTATACGCAGGATGAGGAATCTTCGTTCCGCGTTTTGATTCCTAGAACTCTACGCAAAAGTTTATAGGGGTACTTTCATGACACACGCCTCGAAGGTCACAGTGCAGGCAAGAGAACTCGTGAAAACTTTTGTCGCGTCGACGCATGGCCGCACGTGAGCAAGGACGTCATCACATACATTCACACTTGCCCTACCTGCCAGACCGCAAAACCGAGGCGAAGCAAACCACCGGACCTCATGCAATCTGTGGAGAGCAGGTACCCATAGGAAATTGGTGCCTGCGACGCAATGCACCTGTACCCGAGATCAGCTAAGGGGTGTCGGTATTTGTTAGTAGTCACTGACACATTTTCGAAATGGGTAGAGGTGTATCCGTAATTCCGGCTTGATTCAAAATTATTTTTGGAGTGTCTGCTGCAGACGTTCACTCACTTTAGTTTTCATAAGCAGCTAATAACAGACAATGCCGCATATTTCAGAGGTAGAATATTTGCGGACACTTCCAAAGTTCTTGGTGTACTCCACGAAAAAAACACCTTATCACCCTCAAGACAACATTACTGAGCGCGTAAACAGGAACCTTAAAACAATATTGGTGGCTTTCACTGACTGGCATAGGGGCTGGGATGCCTGCGTACAGGAAATGACATTCGCCACGCGAACAATGGTGAATCGGTCAACTGGCTTCGCTCAAGCAGCCATTCTCTTATGTCGTGAGCTCAAATTTCCCATTGAACATGCAATCACCCTTGACTTCAAATCCAAGCGCGGCAGCTACGCGACGTTCGTACAAAACCTTTCCAATTGGCATATCAGAGAGAACTTCTTACTAGCCCACCTTGAAAATTGCAACCAGTATAACAAGTGGAGGCGACCTCTAGACTTCGCGGTCGGCGATTAGGTGCTCCGCCGCAGGCATCCGCTCAGTGATGCAGCAAAAGGGTTTGCTGCTTCCCTCGCACCATAATGGGATGGTCCCTACTTGATTGCAAAGCGAATTTCTAGGTTGGCATACCTTCTCAAGAACAAACGCGGTTGTCGAGTAACAGGCCCTGTAAACGCGTGTGACCTCAAAGCTTACAACGAGCGCATACTTGGCCGGTAAGTGCATTCCCCCTATCATTAGCATTGCTGTCTTTTGTACGAGTCAATCAAGAGACGGTGCCTTTTTTTGTCCTGCAGCAGAAATCTTGCCTTTCGCAGAACACTCGCAGCAACTTCAGTGTCTACAAGCCTGCGACAAAGCAAAAGGCTGAGACCCATCCTGAAACGCAGGAGCAGGCTCCTGTGAGCATCGACACATGCTACACGCACGTCCCATCCTGTGCAACAGGTTGGGAAAAGACAGGCCACAAATTGTTTCGTGATGTGCGACGTGTGCGCAGACTCCGTTCGGTGCAACTCATGACAAAGACATACGACGAGCGGGGATGGATTTCAGTGCCTGACAAACTGTGTCGACATGGACACGTGACTAATAATAGTGTTGTGGTGCCCACGATCTCTGCACTAATCAGGGACTACTTTTTAGTTTACCGTTTTGTATTTTTATAGTGTTCATTATCGCATTTAGTAGTCTGTGGACTAACACTCGGTGGAGTGTCCAATCTTGATGAGGCGGGGGGCAGTGTCGGGCTGATGGGCCCTTGTCTGCAGCATGCACGGTAAAAGCAGGGCGAGGAGAGCACGTGCGCATTACACATGCGTGGGACGAGCGTAGGCATCCAAGAAGCCACAGGGGACGGAAAAGCGGCGGGCAGATAAGAAGGGGTGCGCGACGAGCCCAGGGGCTTTTGCGGTGGCAGGCGAGTGATGGGATGTGGCGTCGGTTCTCACTAGGCGAGAGGGGTGTTTCTACCGTGCGTGCTACAGGGCTGAAGCCTCACCGGTTTTGGAGGCGTCGGCTACACGTCGAGGCGATAGCCCGTATTCTAGGGCGAGTTGCTTGTTAGTTTTATTTCTTGCTGTTATGTTTTGTGCTTCTTTCCTGCCGTCATTTCACATCGTATGTTGGGTTGACCGCCAGTCTGCGGGGATTGTTGTGAACACCACTATTAGTGCCAGTGTCTTGCTGCAATCTCAATTTCCTTTTACGTGGCCACAAGTTTGGCTGACTAAACAGTTTATTATTGATTGATGTGTAGGGTTTAACGTCCCAAAACCATCATACAAATAAGAGAGACGCCATAGAGGAGGACTCGGAAAATTTCGACGACCTAGAGTTCCTTAACGTGCACCTAAATCTGAGCACATGGGCCTACAACATTTCCGCCTTCATCGGAAATTCAGCCGCCACAGCCGGGATTTGATCCCGCAACCTGCGGGTCAGCAGCTGAGTACCTTAGTCCCTAGACCACCGTGGCGGTGCGTACACATCAGGTTTGGCAGCACTGCGCAATCTCTGTAAACGCAATATTTTTGCCTGCGTTGTAGTACTGATGGGCTGAATAGAGGATAGAACGAATTTTTGGGCTAGTTGGTGATTTAGAATCGATGCGTTTGCACAGACCAAGAAAACTCGATTTAGGGACGACACAACACGAGCTCTGAATTAAACTGAATTTTGCTAGCGAGAACGCTGGAAATTATGCGCATGATAGCATCCAGCCCACCTCAGCACAAACTTGCAACACATTACGTCACAGCGAGGCACTCAATTTTCTTTTTAGTGATGGTCTGAGGAGGTATGCTAACACAGAGGTCATCATGCAGTTGCATTTAACTTGCATCGATGATCTCGCATGTTCGCTGCTGATGATGCCTTGCGACAACAGTGTACTTTTCAAATTCCGGTTTACAACCACACTCCATATAAGAAATTGCCAAATGGCCTATAACAGTTTTGTTTAGATAACAGCGATGCTCCTCTAAATGCTAATTCAAGCACCTGCCCGTTTCTCCAACATACTTCTTGCCGCAGAACAATGGAATGAAGTAAAGAATGGTCGCAGCACATGCTACTAACTGCATCTTGTGTTTGATTGTGCAGCCGCTCCTTCTTGCGGCCTGAGCATTCACAAGTTTTCAGAGCACTCAAAGCTTTTCTGGGGCCGAGAAAACAGCATTGACGTCAACCTCATCACCTGTATTTTTTTTTCAAATTATTTGAAATACTATACAGATAGCGAAGCACCGCAACATGCTTTTGTGTCACCGGCCCAAGAGTTTGCTGGTGCTTGCGCGGGCCTGCTGAGTGCCTTTAGTAGTACCACTTTTATTGTTTTCTTTTATTTTCTTTCTTGTCTTTTGAAGAAGCGAAAATATCGGGCTGTAGGGTAATCGCGCAGTGTCGCAGAGTGTATATGCGGAGTAGACCTAATCATCCTGATAGCGGGAGGGCACAAACTACCTTTCTGCAAAATACTTGTTTGCACTCGATTAGTCCCTCGTGTTTCATTTGACGCTGACTACAAGTCTACCGTTAATAGTGTAAAGTTGAGGGAGTGAAAATGAGTGACAAAGACAGTGTGCTGCCAGTGAATTTCTTCTCGTCGACGTTTGAGTTTAGCGGCTTTATCGTTGGTCTCAAAATAGCAGTATTGTAATGTCTTGAGCCAATGGAAGTTATTGAGGCTACGGTGTAATGAAGTCAAGTTCATAATTGATGGCCTCGTTTAGATGAAATGTTCTTTTTCACTCAACGTATGCTCAGCTGAACTAATGCACACGAACTGGTTGTTACCAATAACCACCTGCCGATAGCAAATATGACAACTTGAAGCGGTGGCCTCGTTCAATGAAAGAAACGCATCTCATTTTCGGGCTCAACGAAGGCTCCATACTTCAGTAGTATCTGTGTAGCTGCTATTGCAATGGAGTCTGCAACGCACGTCGAGCGTCTCGGGCGTAACCTTACACTCGTCTTCTTGTGTTCCACTTTACTGATCACTGTCCACTGCCTCGAATCAATGAAGGGCTTCGATCCCGAAAAGGTCAGGAGGCTTTTGGTTTCAGAGTTGAGATTTTGTTAATTTTAGCAAAGACGCATCTTTAAAACAAACGACGCCAGCAAAGCAACTTATTTTGGTATGTTCGGGAAAAACTGTTTCCTAAAATGATAGTGATGGAGCACACCTTTCAGTAGCAATAATAATATGTAGTGTTTTACTTTCTAGAGCATGATATGATTATGAGAGAAGTCGTAGTGAAATGTTTTGGAGATTTAAACCGTCTGGTAAACTTTACCGTGCGCTGACGTCGTCTTTTTCTCTGGATAGAAATGTGGGCGCACGGGCCAAAACTGAACCCGTGACCTTCAGATTAACTGCTGAGCACCACGATCACTTCTCTATACCACGATGGAATGGAAGAAGTAGAAATAGAAACAAAAGTTGTTGTTGTGATAGATTAAAAAGTATGTGTGCAAAGAGCGTTGAGGTGTTGACCAGAACGAAATTCCAGTTCACTTCCCGATGGGATTTTTATATTGATGCATTACGTGCATCCAGATGGAAATTTTTCTCAGAAGCACAGATTGCCCAAAATAGTTGTGCCTGTTCACCTCCGCTATCTGTGTCGATGCTTGACACGTTACCATTTCGTTACCAGGGTCCGTACCCGTACAAATATTGTCCAAACCCTGAATATATATAGAATATATATATATATATATATATATATATATATATATATATATATATATATATATATATAAGGAAAAGAAGTGTATACCTAAGGGCTCCTTTTTCGTGTTTTGGCACAATATTACTGAGATCTAACAGGCAATGATGTCAAGGAATATATAGGGAACGTTATTAAACCTTTGTAATTTAAATAATAGGAAAGAAATGTGGGTGAGAAAATAACCTGCCGTAAGCAGGAATCGAACCTACGACCTTCATATAAGGTTTTCGATGCTCTAAACACTGAGCTATCACAGCGGTCATCCCCCCATCCACTTTTTTGGGTTTATATGTGAATTTCAGTAAGCGCCATCTGTAACCAAGCGGCGAGTGTGGAACACACTTTTATGAGCCTGTGTGGCGTCACGTAGCACGTGAACTTATTACGAGCAGGCAGCTGACCAATAGTCCGTCGTATACAACCTAACAGCACCAAGACTGCCAGTACGAGACCATCGTTAATGAATAAGAGAAAAAAAGTGTATACCTAAGGGCTCGTTTTTTTGTGTTTTGACACAATATTAATGAGATCTAACAGAAAATAATTCCAAGGATTGTATAGGAAAGTTATTAGAACCAATGTAATGTAGATAAGAAGAAAAAAAGTGGGTGAAGAATTAACCTACCGTGAGAAGGAATCGAACCTACGACCTTCGAATAACGCTTTCGATGCTCTACCACTTAGCTACCACTGCGGCGATCCTCCTTGCCACTTTATTGGGTATATATGTGAATTTAAACGTGGATTAATGGATAGATTGATATGGCTGTACCCTTTAGATCGGGCGATGGCTAACGCCACAAAGCCGTAATACTTAGTGAGCCAAAAACAAGATTTATATTTATTTCCTTTAAATGGTGAGGTTGAAGATTCATACTTTGCAGTGAAGGGTTTAATTTTCACTCGTGCCTTGACTTTAGACACCAATCAGGTAAACTCCTTCTAGTTAATTCTACACACCTAAAGTCTATTTTGCCCTCCCTGTACCTAAACCCTAGTGCTTTGAAAAACTCTTCGCCATTATCCGAAACTATAGGGTGAAGCCCTTTACAGAACATTATCAAGTATTCGGCAGTTTCTTCCTCTCCACACGCACTGCGTACCGTGTCTACTCATTCGTATTTGGCCCGATATGTCTTGGTTCGCAGTACTTCCGTCCTGGCCTCAAACAGTAGAAAACAACTGCGAGTATTATCATAGATCCTTTTCTTGGCCATTTCCTGCTTAAAAGTTCGATAGATCTCTAGTGCGTACTTCTTAATCATGCTGATTCGCACTTGCAAGAGGGTATTTTAATGGGCGTCAAAAAAAGCATTCCATCATTCCTTGTGAACACAAACTCCTATATCGAAATTGTCTGGATTGCCAGAAAAATATTCTGAATTAATATAGTCGTCGGCTGTTGTTACCGTCCGCCTGAGTCAAACAGATCTTTTAACGATCAATTGCGCATTAGCCTAGAGAAAGCACCTGAGGTCTTCCCGTCAAACATTACTCATTTATTTGGCGACTTCAACTTCCCGTCAATTGTCTGGGACAGACTTTCTTTGTCATGTAACGTATCAACTGAATTTATTCATTTGACCCTGGACAACAACCTCTTTCAAACTGTATCCCGGCCAACCCGTGGTTCAAACAAACTAGACCCTATTCTTACAAGTCATCCTGAAACATTTGTACACATAGGACATGTAGATGGTTTCAGCGGTCATTGTTTGCTTCAAGTCATTTTAAATATACCTTCTCCCGTTACTGATATGTTGTCGAAACTCATTCGTAATTACAATAAAGTTAATTACGTCGCAATAAATAGTGGAATAGATAGCTTTTGGGAGCATGAAATGGTGCCATCTTTTCACGGTAGGTCAGTTGAAGAAAAATGGCTGGTGTTTAGGGAATAGATGTCCACATTATTAGATATATACATTCCTCGCGTTGAGATCAGTAACCGTACATCTAATTATTGGTTCACTAAAACCATTAGACGTATGAAAAATAGAAAGAAACGGATGTATAAGCACGCTAAACGCGTAAGAACACCATCAGCATGGACTGATTACAGGGCCTACCTTAAGTCATACTGCTCCGCCTTGCTTGCAGCAAGGGATAAATACTTTTCAAATTATCTGACACAATTACTCAAGAACAATCCAACAAAGTTTTGGAAAATATTTAGCTCAAATCAAGGGAGTTCACAAATCGTCTTGTACAATGACAACGCGGTTGCCCTTTCTGAAAGTGAGTGTTCTGCGGCTTTTAACTCTTTTTTTCACGTCCATATTCACAAGTAAGGATAGCTCAGCGATACTGCTTGCACATGATTTCTATTATAATTACATGGCACCAATAGACATTACCATTGAGGGCATTGCTTCACAAATGAAAAATCTTAAATTATCTTCATCGTGTGTAATTGATGGAATAAATTTTAAGATACTAAAAAACATCATATCTATATCAAGCATCATCCTGTTTCACATCTTCAGGCGGTTCTTATCGTCCTGTGTCCTTACTTCTGATTGTAAAATAGCAAAGGGAATGCTTATCTACAAAAATGTAAGTAAAAACGCATGCGAAAGTTACAGGTCCATCTCACTTACCTGCATTTACTGCAAATTGCTGGAACACGACATTGCCTCGCATGTTTACAAACATCTCGATTCGAACAGCTTCTTTTTCTCGAATCAACACGGTTTCAGAAAGGGACTTTCTTGCGAGACACAATTACTCGAATTTACAACAGATATCCACCTTAACATGAAGCATTTACAAACAGACTGCTTATTTTTCGACTTCTCGAAAGCGTTTGATCGCGTTGCACATTGCCGCCTCATATCAAAACTTTCAGCTCTAAAATTGGACTCCTCTACATTGTCATGGCTATGTAAATTTTCATCTAATCGAGAGCAATTTACTTCTGTCAATGAAGTCGATTCCTCTAAATCTATCGTTCCTTCTGGTGTGCCGCAGGGTAGCGTCCTTGGGCCTCTGTTGTTTTTATTCTATATAAATGATCTGCCTAACAACATCACCTCTCGCGTACGAATATTTGCCGATGACTGCATAATTTACCGCCAAACAACCAACATTGACGATCATATCACGCTTCAACGAGACCTAGATATTGTAAACCAGTGGTGTAACACATGGCTCATGACACTAAACATGTCGCAGTGTAAGATTATGTATTTCACCCGCAAACCTGCTAATTCACAGTTTTCTTATCACATGAACAGTAATGTCATATCGCCGACCATGACCTATAAGTATCTTGGCATGCACCTTACACCTAATCTATCATGGTCAGAGCACACAACTTGCGTATGTGCCAGTGCATCCAAATCATTAGGATTCTTGCGTCGAAACATGCGCAGTGCACCCTCCCCCTTGCGAAAACTTGCGTACCTAACTTTTGTGCGACCGCAGTTTCAATATGTGCCTCCCATTTGGTCACCACATCAGAAATACCTTATCGAAGCATTAGAAATCATTCAGAATAGGGCAGGCCGTTTCATTGCTCACAACTATTGTAACCTGTCTAGTATCACGCAAATAAAATGTAAACTATCATTACCGTCGTTAAGTACCCGCCGTAATTTTGCATTGCTGTCATTGTTCCATAAGGTAATTCACTCTTACGACTTATCACTACCTTGTTTGAATCATCAAGTCGCGAAGATTGCACAACACTCTCAGTTACGCCCGCCTATATGGTGCGACGCAATCATTCAATTTTTCTCCACTACCTCGCGCGATTCGTTTCTGAAACAGCCTACCAGACAACAATGCTTCCCTTAGAGACAATGACACCTTTTGTCTTCAATTGAACAAACATTTTTCCACACACTTGGCTTAGTATTCTTGATTTTTAATAGTAAAACTTCTTTTTGATAAGGTAGTGTAAGGGCGCTTTTCAAACTGATGGTGTCTGTCTTTTCATACCACTGTCATATATTTCTTAGTTTTTTTACAATGACGTAATTGTATGGTGGCTTTTATAACGTTTATTGCACCTGTTTTTTGTATTATATTACTCTTACGCAATACTTACTCTGTCGTGCGTAAATAATTTTTTGCA
Organism: Rhipicephalus annulatus; assembly: GCA_013436015.1. NCBI lineage: Eukaryota > Metazoa > Arthropoda > Arachnida > Ixodida > Ixodidae > Rhipicephalus > Rhipicephalus annulatus. The sequence goes on from WOVY01010439.1 coordinate 586,222, forward strand.
CATATAGTTATCTGTTAATCTCTTTTCTGCTTGATATTTCACTGTACTGCCCTGTAATTGAACACTGTGGAAATCTTCCTTTACAGTGTATTAATTTGTATGGTATACCCCCATCACCGTATGCCTCTTACGGGGCCTGTGAGGTATTCTCAAACGAATAAATAAATAAATATCGGTCTCAGCTTTCTTCACCAACTTCTTAACCAATAATTCTTTTTGGTTTGGCCCTCTGCTGTTTTCTAAGTATTTACCAGTCAATTTTCTGGTTTGCTGCCCCAATTTCGTATCGACATTCTTCATGTACAAGTAGCTGAATACCTTCCTAGACCAACGCTCCTCCCCCATTTCTCTCAATCGCTTCTCAAACATTATCTCGCTGCTAGCTTTCCTGCCCTCAAATGATGTCCACCCCATATCACCTTGTACTCTCTGGTTTGGTGTATTCCCGTGAGCTCCTAAGGCAAGCCTACCTATTCCACGTTGCTTAATTTCTATTCTTGCTTGAACTTCTGATCTGATGCCCAAGACCGCATTACCGAACATCAGACCAGGAACCATGACCCCTTTTCATATTCCCCTCACAACCTCATACCTATTGTAATTCCACAGTGCTTTATTTTTCATCGCTGCTGCATTTCTGTTAACTTTAGTCGTCACGTATATTTCGTGTTCCCTTAGGTATTCAGCCTCATTCATCCATGCTCATCCATACGCCCAGATATTTGTATTTATCTGTTATCTCTAGCATGACCTCCTGTATTATAAGCTCACTACATTCATTAACCTTAAAAATCATGACGGCTGATTTTTTCTTAATGAATCTGATATCTAACCTATCTCCCTCATTACCGCAGATGTCCATCAATCTCTGCAAATCTTCCGTGTTGTCGGCCATCAGCACTTATCATCGGCGTACATCAATGCTGATAGTGCTTGTTCAATGAGTTTTACTTGTTTGACGTAAGAGAGGTTGATGCCCAGTCCACTTCCCTCTAACTTGGCCTCTAATCCTTCTCGGTACATCATGAATAACAAGGGTGACAGAGGACACCCCTGCCTAAGCCCCCGTTTTACTTCTGTAGGCTTGGTTACCTGTTTTTCCTAATTTTTAACTGCCTTTGTTACCTTTATAGATATTTTTTAAAAGATTAGTGACTCCATCTTGTTGTTGTTGTTGTTGTTGTTGTTTATTGAAAAATAGATACAATTTTTATGAATACACTTTTTGCATGTCGAATGAACAATCGGAGGTCCCAAAGTAAAAACTGTCAGGGGGACCTCCTAACAAAAAGTAAAAAGAGGATTAGCTTTTTATTCAGCAAACAGCGATGAAATCTCAGCAATATTTAAAAAATTGTGCAAAAACGTGCGGCCGTATGAGCAGTAGTAACAATGTGTTTGAAACAAAGAAACCCAAAAGAAAACATTCAAGTCATAAGTGATTTAACAATAAGACCTTAAAGCGCTTACTAAAGAAGCACATTGAGCATGATTTGAGATCGAGAGGCACATGTTCCACGGTGTTATGCATAAAAATCTTGCCGTCATTTGACCATAGTGGGTACGTACTTTAGGTAGAAGTAGATTACGGTTAGCTGAAAACCTCGTGTTGTTAGTATTTACAAGAGTAACTCCCGAGAAACTGGAAATGTGTAATTCATTATTAAGTATACAAAACATGATCATAAGAATTTTGTAACTGAAGAGTTTATGCAGAGGTAAAATGTTCATGTTGCTAAAAAGAGGCTGATGGTGATGAAAATGGTTTGAAAGTTATGAGTCTCAAAGCTTGCTTGTGTAATCGTTCTAGATGATTTACATGTGACCAATATGTTTTTCTCCAAGATGATACGCAGTATGATAGGTGACTATGAATGAATGTGTAATATAAAGATAAAAGGATTTCGGTGGAGAAGTAAGGTCGTGTTTTGATGATCACGTGAATACCGAAAGACACCTTTTGAATTAAGGCCTGCGAATGCTCATTGAATTTCAAATGTTTATCTATTACCACACCAAGAAACTTAGTAGATGAACATGCATGAATGAAGTGTCCATCAAGCGTCACTGCTAATGAAGCGATGTTTAGAAACAACTGCGGGCAATGGAACACCACGAAATTAGTCTTTGATGAATTGATGAGTAACAGATTCGATGCACATCATGAATGAACGTTATTTAAGTCGACGTTTAGTGATTGTTGTAGCATGAGTGGATCCTTCTACACTTATTGTGTCCAGTATTCCCCACAAGTTCTCTTGAGCCACGCTATCGTATGCTCGCTTGATATCCAAAAATGCTAGCCAAAGGGAATGTGTTCCTTTTCTGCTATTTTGATGTACTGCGTCAGTGAGAACAGATTGTCTTCAAACCTCCTGTGTTTGCGAAACCCATTTTGCAGTTCCCCCAGCACCCCCTCATCCTCTATTCATGCCTGCAGTCTTTCGTTTAAAATCTGCATCGCCAGCCTGTAGACCACTGATGTCACTGTAATACAACGGTAGTTGTTTATGTCAGCTTTTTCCCCTTTCCTTTTATAGATCTTGCTCATCCTGCTAAGTTTGCATCCATCGGAGACACCACCATCGATTATTATTTTGCTCACTGCCTCTCTCAAAGCCTGCTTAGACTTTGGACCTAATGTCTTTATCAGCAGAATTAGAATGCCATCTGGGCCTGTTGATCTTCTACTAGGAACCCTCTTCTCAGCCCTTTCCCACTCTCGTTGTAAAAATGGAGCCAATGCGTCACTTGATTCGTCTTTGTCTAATGTGGTGCATAAAGCACTTCTTTGTTGAAAATTTTCTGTCACCTTTGTTCTTATATATTCAATAGCTTCGTCCTCTTCTAGCCTAGCACCTTCAGCTGTGGTTATAAACCTGTTATCTAGGCTCGTCTCATTTCTTAGGTAGTTTAGATGGTTCCAAAGTTTTGCTGCTGCCTTTCTGTCTTTTTTATGTACTTTTGCTGGCCGCTGAGCTCCCTTTCTTCTAATCTTTTCATTGATCAGAAGGCATGCATTCCTTATACAGCTTAGAAAGATTTACCACTTTCTTTCAACATCATTTGTCGGTTCACCCTGCTGCTTGGCATGTCTGTGTTGCCTAGATGCTTCCTGACGTTTCGCTATGGTTCTCTTACCTTCCTCATCCCACCAACTCTGGTTCGTGTCTTCTTTTCCGGGGTGACTTGTCACGTGCCTTAGCAAGCTCTAGCTTGAACCGTCTTATTAACTTCGCGTATGTCCACAATGTTTTATTACACTCAGTGATTACTTTCTCAATTTGTTTAGTAGCTATTTCTATTTGCCTTTCTGAGTAAAAATTTTTCTGTAGTTGCTCATCTTGTCTTCTTCCCACTTTCACTGTTCTTCCAAAACTTAGCTTCATACGTCTGTGATCACTACCCAGACTTCTGGAGCCACATTAATCTATGTGCACTCCCCTGAGCTTATCATAGATCTTATGTAATATCAGTGCGTAATCTATTGTCAACTGCAGCCTTCCTACCTCCCATGTTATTTGCCCTTCACACTTCTCGGTACTGTGACAAATAATCAAGCCTTTCACATCCATCCAAGATCAATTTGCCTGTCGGGTCTGTACACCCATCTATTCATATCTCCTTGTATAATTATCTCACACTCTCCTCGTAACTCCTCAATGTCCTTTGATATACATTCTACCATTGCCTGGTTTTCTTGTCTGGCGTTTGCTCCCGTCCACAAGTACACCAATCCAAAGAGTGTCATTTGCCCTGCCATTTTCAATTTTAGCCATAAATGTTCCTTGCCTTCTTTCTTGACCCTTTGCCAGTCTGTACTTTTAAGAATGAATGCCCCAATATCACCGCCCTTTCTACTGTCTTCAGTTCTATTACAATATTATCGCAAGGAGGTTGTTCCATATCCCTAAGTTTTGTTTCTACGAAACTGTATACCATCGGCCTCTTCTCCCTTAGTTGTTCTTCTATTTCTTCCCACTTCAGCCTGTTCCTACCACCCTGCATGTTAATATACCCAATGTTTGAATTGGCTCGGCGCTCGTGGCTACGTCTATTCCTGCCCCGGACTCTACCTATCTTAGATACTGGTGCCCCTTTGGAATCGTATCTGTCCATACCACCTGTCAAAGAGTCTCTCTGGTTGTTTTCCTCGTTACTAGGTATCCTGCACCCGAAGGGCCCGCTTGCTCCCTAAAGCAGCTAGTGCGCGTCCTGCTAGTCGCCAACCAACCTCATAAACTAGCCGCCCATCGAAGTGAATTCTGTCTCGTTGACAACCCCCCCACCTGTGCAACTCTTTGTTTATTTCCACCACCTCAAAGTCTTTCTCTCAAATCATCCGCCATATCTCTTGGTTTGCATTGACCACCGCTCTTCGCAGATTGCTATCTGCACCAGTACCTCCGGTATCATGCATATCACTACCTGTACCTGAGGAGAAGTGGTGCGCATGTCATTGACGCCTTTCGCCAGTGTGGTTGCTAGTCCTGCTGTATCTTCATTTAAGACATCGTTTAAAGCGCCTGAAGTTACCACGAGGTTTTGTCTTTCAGCTGTAGTTTTGAGTTTTGCGCTCGCTTGCCTCTTGACTGCTTCCAGCTTGCGTCCTGGGAAGGTCCCTACGGCAACCCTCCTGTCAACTCTTATGCTCTCTTTTATTGGTTGAGCACATCGATTTAAATCCGAGTCCCAAGCGATTATCACAAGCTGTGACCTGTCAGCTGGAGCGTCCTGTACCTGGGGGTTACTTACACCTGTGACGCCGGCTGCTTTGTCCTCTCCCAGCCCCACCACTGATTGATATGTGGGGTTTAATCAGTGGTGGGGCTGGGAGAGGACAAAGCAGCCGGCGTCACAGGTGTAAGTAACCCCCAGGTACACCACTACTTCGCTGAAGCTGGGCCTTGCGACAATTGAACCGTCTTAAGCTGTTTTTTTTCTAACTTGCTAGCTCTTTCTTCTCCGCCATTTTGTTGCCGGTGCCCTACTGTTCTCTCCGTCGGCTGCTCCTTTATTCACCTTGGCTAGCGCTTCCTTGGCGGACTTCAACCTTTCTCCCATTGCCCTCGTTTTTTCTCGTCTTGCCGTGAACGCACTCTCCAGCTTTGTGATTTTCAACAGCAGTTCATTTTGGGAACCATCGTTTTCTCCATTTTTTTACTCGACCTTACATTGCAACACTTCGCGTCAGCGTCCACTCTATTTGCTTCTGCACTTGGGTCCATTTTCAAACTCACTCCGCATCCTGAACATTTTACAGCCGTTTTAACCATGTAATATGACACCGGTTGTCCTTATGACTTGTCTCACTCGATGATTACAAAACACGATCTCTGCCCTTTGAAAAGGGAAAGTTTAAGCTCTACTACAAGAACTTGCGTGTTCATTGTACGCACATCTCCCCAACGGGGTGGCAACAGAAAAAAACACAAAGAAACAAACACAGACACACGCACAAACTAGTAAATACCTAATGACTGACCCCCGGAAAAGCCGTACAATGTTATAAGTGCTACAAAGATGTTAACTGCTGCCTTATAATCATAAAGGCAAGCTCAAAACACACAAAACCACTATCTGCGTTTTCGATCTGGAGCGCCTAGAAAACACGTCTGTTCATCGTGCCAGTCCGAACCACACGTAGGAGTGTCAGTCAGCGCCATCCGTAGCCTTGGCGGCGAGTGCGGCACACTCTATTATGAGCCTGTGTGGTGTCACGTAGCACGTGAACGTATTACAAACTGGTAGCTGACCAATAGTATCTCTTATACAACATAAATGCACTAAGTCTGGCAGTACGAGACCCTCAATAATGCGTTTAAGGAAAGAAGTGCATACTTAAAGGCTGGTTTCCCGTGTTTTACACAATATTATTGAGATATAACAGACAATATTGCCACGGAAAGTATAGGGGAATATAATAGAACCAGCGTAATTTAAATAAGAAAGAAAAGTGGGTGAAAAAATAACCTGCCATGAGCAGTAATCGAACCTACGACATCAAATAACGCGTTCGATGCTCTAACCCTTGAGCTACCATGGCAGCCATCCTCTATCCAGTTTATTGGGTTTATATGTGAACAAAAATGTGAATTTCAATATATATATATATATATATATATATATATATATATATTGTTGCGCACAAGGAGGACCAGGACGTATACGGCTGAAGGGGGCCGTTTATTTTGCTCGTGAAGATAAGCGCCGGAGCGGCCAACAGGTTGATGATCGCAGTGTCGTCGTCTTCTTTCTTCCTCCAGCTTTGGGCAGCCAGCCTGTTCACCCATCTTTGTTTTCTTCCCAGGCATGCGTAACATTCCTCCCCTCGCAGACGAAGCCCGCTGGGCGAGGTAACTGATTCACCTTGTTGTGTACTTCAGTCGAGTGACATGGACTGCTTGGGTTTTAGCGGCTCTTCTACAACTTCTCGTGAGGCGAGCTATTGTGTATGTGACTTTCGTGATTTTGTCGAGAACAACAAATGGTTCGTCGTATGTGGCCAAGAACTTTTGGCATTGCCCGCGTCTTCGTACCGGAGTCCACAGCCACACTAAGTCACCTGGATGGTAAGTTACAGGCCGGTGGCGGACGTCATAGTGTGCCTTCGATTTTTCCTGAGATGCCAAAGTGCGTAGACGAGCAATACGACGCACCTCTTCTGCAAGGCAGAGGATTTCGGTGACTGAGAGGTTCTCGTGCGCCGAGAATGGCAAAACTGTGTCGAGTGTGTGCCGTGGCGGTCGTGCTTACATCAAGAAAAAGGGGCTATAGCCTGTTGTCTCGTGCTTAGCGGTGTTGAACGCGTACGTTATAACTGGTAGCACGTCATCCCAGTTGTTGTGGTCGGATGCCACATACATAGAGAGAATGTTTATAATTGTCGGTTGGTGCGCTCCGTGAGCCCATTTGTTTGAGGATGGTATGGCGACGAGTGACGAAGGCGGGACTCACTCAATTGAAGCAGCTCTTCTACGATATCTGCCGTAAATTGTCGCCCACGATCACTGATCACCACTTGAGGTGGGCCATGTCGGAGCATAACGTGCTGCAGCAGGAACACAGAGACGTCGCTGGCAGTTGTGGTTGGTATGGCCACCGTCTCACAGTAGCGCGTGAGGTTCGACACATACAATTATCCAGCGATTGCCCTTAGCCGACTTTGAAAAAGAACCCAAGAGGTCAATGCCCACCTGTTGGAAAGGTGTGCTTAGAGGTGGCAAGGGCTGTAGAAGACCAGCCGGAGCAGTAGATGGGCGTTTGTGGCGTTGACACTGTGTGCAGCTGGCCACATACGCCTCGACTGATTGTTGCATTCCTGGCCAATAAAAGTGTACGTTAGCACGGTAAAGCATCCGCGCAGAACCTAAATGTCCGGACGTAGGATCGTCGTGCATAGCACCTAAAATCGCCGTCCGGGGGCTTTCTGGCACTACCAGGAGGAAACGTGCGCCAGTGCTGGAAAAGTTCTTATATAGGAGTCCGTTGCGTACACAGAAATGGCATGCCGTAGGAGCTGTGGAAAGCGATGATAGCCTGGTGTCTTTTCGCTGTTCATCTTTGAAAGTACTGAGGTCGGGAAACTTTGGTGACACAGAAGCTGCGAGGTGATTGAGGTCATCGGCGTCACACTCTGTAGTGCTCAGTGGCATGCGCGAAAGGCAATCTGCATCGGCCTGTCGTCGATCACTTTTGTACGAGACTATGAGGTTATACTCTTGGAGCCGAAGTGCCCAGCGCGCTAGACGGCTGCAAGGATCCCGAAGGTTGACGAGCCAACACAATGAGTGGTGGTCGGTGACGACTGTAAAAGGACGTCTATATAGGTAACACCAAAACCGCTGAATCGCAAATACTACCGCGAGGCATTCTTGTTCTGGTACAGTGTAATTCTGCTCGGGCCTACTCAAGGAGCGACTTGCGTATGCAATCACGTGCTCGCGGTTACCATAGCGTTGAACTAGGACGGCACCGATTCCTATGCCGCTGGCATCTGTGTGCAGTTCGGTTGGAGCTGATGGGTTGAAGCGTTGAAGAATAGGCCGCGACGTCAGGAGGAACTTCAGTTGACGAAAAGAGGAGTCGCACTCCGGAGTCCACTCGAAGGGAGTATTCTTCCGTAGCAAACTTGTCAGCGGATATGCGACATCGACAAATTTAGGTATAAAGCGGCGAAAATAGGAGCAAAGCCCCAAAAAACTGCGGAGCTTCTTCACAGAGCGCGGCACATTGAACGTTTCAACGGCTGCTGTCTTCTGGGGATCTGGACGGATGCCCTCCTGATCGACTAGGTGTCCGAGAACAAGGATTTGTGGGTCTCCGAAGTGGCATTCCTTTGAGTTAAGAACAACGCCAGCGTTTCTTATGCAAGTCAGTACAGTATTCAGACGTGAATTGTGTTCGCTGAAGGTGCGGCCAAAGATGACGACGTCATCGAGATAGCACATGCAAATGCTCCACTTCCAGCCACGAAGAACAGTGTCCATAAATCGCTCGAACATCGCGGGCGCGTTGCACAGTCCAAATGGCATCACGTTGAATTCAAAGAGGCCATCAGGGGTTACAAAGGCTGTCTTTTCTTTATCTTCAGGATGCATGGGAATTTGCCAGTAGCCCTATCTTAAGTCTACAGAGGAAAAGTAAGAGGCCGAATGCAGACAGTCTATGGCATCATCAATACGTGGAAGTGGGTACACGTCTTATTTTGTTACAGCATTCAATCGGCGATAATCGACGCAAAATCTTCAGGATCTGTTTTTCGTTTTAACGAGAATTACTGGAGCTGCCCATGGACTCACCGACTCTCGAATGATACCGTTTCCAATCATTTCGTTCACCTGCTTATTAATAATCCACTGCTCGGATGGCGAAACACGGTATGGCTTTTGTCTAATCGGATTGGCCAAACCCGTGTTGATAGTGTGACATGTCCGAGAGGCAGGGATTAGGGGCGCTTTGTCTTTCTGCGGAAAGGCGAATGCAGAAACGTGCTTCGAAATTACATTGACCAATGTTTGGCGTTCACTTGTGCTCAGCGACTTATTCACCATTGACAGAAGAGCCGTTTCAAAACTGTGACTACGATGCTCTTCCGGCGCATCTCTAAGCTCGGTCACCAGTAAGGCCTCGTGTTTTCCACTGACGACGGCTAACTTTAGACCATCTGGTAACATCATGGGTTCTGTAGAGCAATTGACAGTCCATAAACCAGCGCGTCCACGTCTGATCGACACCACACAATGTGGGATTAACACATTCTTTTTCATGCAGTTCGTGTGCACTGGTTCTACGTTGGCATCAAAGTTGGCGGAATAGCTGTCGCTGCAACCAACAGGTACACGAACGGTTGATAACGGTGGTATGATAGTGTCACCACAGACACACAATGCCGTCTCACCATCCACAGGATTTTCCAAGAGTGCTGGTGGAACGTGATCACTCAAGACTATTGTCCCTGTGCGGCAGTCGACAGTCGCACAACACTCCCTCAAAAAGCCCATACCCAAAATAACATAATGTGTAGCCTGCGGAATAATCACGAATTCCGTTGGGATAACGCGGCCTCCAAGAAACACGTCAGCTTTACACACACCAACAGGATGCAGTGCCTCACCACTCACTCCGCAAAACTTCGAAGCTTGATTCCACCCAAATAAAACCTTCCGCCACAGGGTATCTTTAAAACACGCACTCATGACCAAAATGGTTGCCCCCGTATCCACCAAAACCATCACAGGCACATCGTCAACAAAAACACATACTTTGTTCTTGAGCATCAACACAGGGGGTATTCCTGATATAGCACGTCTCCAGTGACCTCACCTCCATCGGCCGCGCTTGCTAGTTTTCCTGTGGCAAAGGAGACGTGTTGCGACGCCGTGGTGAAGGAGAACGGGGAACACGAGGCGGTGGAGGCGTCAAGCTCCTGTCAGATGCAGGGTAGTGGTTCCGGAAGCTGCGTGTCCAGTAGTCGTCGCGAGGCAGCAGGTGTGTTGCCTTAGGGTCGTCGTACGGTCGATCAGACGATCGTGTGAAGTGTTGTGGTGGGCCGTAGTACGTTGCTCGCAGGTCATCGGGAAGTCGTTCGGAAGGCCGTGCAAACTGTGGTGGATAGCCATACCGTGGGGCTACACGTCGACGGCTGCAGAAACGCGAAATATGTCCTGGTACACCACAGGAGTAGCAAGCTGTGAGAAGTCAAAACTCTCTTTGTTCGTCGTTTAATCGAACATCGTCTTCCCTGGCGTAGTGGGTCGGTTCATTCCGTACATCATAGGGATAGACCGGGCGTCGCGAAGAAGGCGGACGCTGAGGGCGTCGGTCATGGCGAGGAGCTGGCAAGCGTGGTGCTCTCCTTGGTTGTGGGGGTGTGGTGTACTCAACAGCTGCTGCACTAACCATCGATTGCCAAGGGGTCGTAGAAGGCGGCGGCGCAGTCACAGCCTCACGTGGCACATATAGCGAATGTTGGTCGTTCACAGAATGGTGATCAACTGCTGAATGCGTCTGTTCTCTATAGCGAAAAAGTTCTTCGCGAACAATCTCTCGAATCATGGAGGACAGGTCTGGGCTCGTGTCGATGCTGGCAACCGTTGTAACATTTGTAAGCCGGCCGAACTTTGGAGCAATCCTGTGCATTTTAGCTGTTCGAAAGTTCGGCTATGCCGAATTACGTCGGACACCGAGCTCAGGTGCTCTTTTCCGATGAGAAAATTATATACATCTTCGGCTATGCCTTTCAGCAAATGCCCTACTTTGTCGTCTTCTGACATCTGATCATTGACCACCTTGCAGAGCTTCAGCACATCCTCTATATACGTGGCACATGTGTCACCTGGAAGCTGCGCGCGTTGAGACAATGTCTGCTCTGCCCGCTTCCTTTTGACGTTCGAGTCGCCAAAACACACTTTCAGCACTGCAACAAAAACGTCCCACGTCGTCAGTGTGTCCTCGTGGTTTTTGTACCACACGAGCGCAGTATCCGTAAGGCAAATGACCGCATTGCTGAGCTGAGTGGCGGCATCCCAGCCGTTGGACTTGCTGACTCGCTTGTACTGGACGAGCCACGCGTCGACATCCTCTCCCGATTTTCCTCCGAAGGTTGGCGGGACTCGGTAGTAGGGCACGGAACCCATTGGAGTTGGCCTTGAAGCGTAAATGTCTGATCTTGGGCCATTACGATTGGCGCAGGCGGGAGTCCGGCAAGGCGTCGGCTGCGGCGTAGTCCAGGTAGTGAAGCTCCCGTTGTTGGGCTTGTCTTACCCAGCACGCTTCCACCAATCTGTTGCGCACAAGGAGGACCAGGACGTATACGGCTGAAGGGGTCCGTTTATTTTGCTCGCGAAGAGAAGCGCCGGAGCGGCCAACAGGTTGATGATCGCAGTGTCGTCGTCTTCTTTCTTCCTCCAGCTTCGGGCAGCCAGGCTGTTTGGCCATCTTCGTTTTATTCCCAGGCATGCGTAACAATATATAGGAAAACTATTTGTATATTTAAGGGCTTGTTTTTACGTGTTTTCACACAATATGATTGAGATCTATGAGACAGTAATATCAAGAGAACTATAGGGGAAGTTATTAGATCAAATTGTAATGTAAATTTGAAGAAAGAAAATTGGGTGAGAAGATGACTTGCCATAGGCAGGTACCAAACTTGCGACCTTCGAATAACGTATTCGACACTCTACCACTAAGATACCATGGCGGTTATACCCCAGCCACTTTTTTGGGTTAATATGTGAACCTGCCCACGGCAAGTTATCTTTTCACTTTTCTTTCATCACAATTACATTACAATTCAGTGTAATAACTTCCCCTATCAATTCTTTGGCATTGTTGTCTGTTAGATCTCATATATATATATATATATAATTATTTATTTATATATTTATATATTACTATTTTAGGCAGAGAATTTTCCGTCTGGCAGTGTTAGACTTCAACTAGTTTTAAGACGTCATACTGTCGAAAAGGTGAAACTTACAGAGCGCTTTTGGAAAGAGACACGCTGTATTCAGCTTCGCCAACTGTCAACGTTCGACACAAGGCTACCCAGAAATATTTTCTTTTTGAGAGAAAGCGTAAATGGCATACTAAAAAACTATTTTAGTATGCCATAAAAAGCTAAATTTTAACAAAAATTGCGGTGTAGGTGTTCATATTCTTTTCCTCTCCCCTCTCTGCTTACGGTCTTCTGATTCTGCGTGCGTTTGAAAGTGTTTTTTAAATCTCACAGCTTTGTGAGCACAGCTAACTTCATATAAACCGGCTACGTTATTCTATGTATTATAGACGCGTAACAAACGAATAAAGAGTCAAGACAGAAGAAATCAGTATAAGACACGCCCTTTCTGAATTATTTTCTATCTCTCATAAGGGCTTTAATGGAGCTTGAATTCTGTAGACTGTCGTGTCATACTTCAAGGGCTATGGCAGCATGTGCTAGGCATGAATCATTGGTGGTTAGAAATAAATCTGCATCAAGAAAGCGCCACTGGAGAAGCTGATGCGCATAGCGGTTCTTGCACGCGGTGCGTGGCACTCTCAGCACTATTCGACTGCAGCGCCGCCACTGCGAGTAACGCGGGAAGGAGCAGGGGGCGAGGCTTGGTCACGCCACTCAACACTTCTAGTACACTCTACTCTGGTACAAGTTTCTTCATCGTAGAGCAATGGTCGAAGCGGTTAACCCTTTTTCTCCTGTTGCGCGGCCCCAGGGCACCGCTGTGACTTGCTTTACCGACACCGAACAACTTTTCCTCGTGTCCCTCTAGGCAGAACCACACTCTTCAGCTACTAGTATCAGTTACAAAGCTACGATGACTATTTTACCGGCAGCAATAAACCCTAATCTCCCCGCAGTGCAAAAACAAGCGCATTTAGCTCTACTTCAAAAGCACACCACTTTTTTTGATATTCATGTCAAGGTCCTGGGCCACACTTTCGTCGCAGTGCATTGAATCCAAACACAAGTCATTACAATTCTACGCCGCCAACTCTATCATGTCCCTTCCTCTGAGTTAAAGATCTTTGCAGACAACTTCACTGACATGCTCGAACGATATGTCATTTTACCATCGTCAAGCTCTTGGTCTGCACCTGTCGTGTTGGTTCACAAAAAAGGATAGTTCAGTGCGATTCTACGTTGATTATCGGGCACTTCTCGCGCAAGGACGTGTACTTAATTCCACGCATCGACGATGCACTAGACTATGTCCAGTGCACAAAATTCTTTTAGTACAATTTAGGACAGACAAAAATTCCTACAAGGCTTTGTTTGCAACACTGACGGACATCTCTGGGTGATAGTTCTTCCTCGTTTTATACGTCACCATGTTCTCGAAGCCTTTCATGACGACCATGTGCAGGCGACTTGGAATATAGCAAAACACACAGCCACGTCAGGCAATGTTTCTACTGGCCGGGCCTTTGTAGCCCAGTATGTTACAATTTGCCTTTTGTCTCAACAGCTGAAGCAACCAAATTGAAGCCAGCTGGTCCATTGCAGCCAATATTGTGTCTCGAGACCCAATTTGGCATTGTTTCATTGATTTAGTCGGGCCTTTCCTCATTACGCCAAGAAGTAATCGAGGAATAGTGACAGCAGTCAATCACCTGACTTTGTACGAGGAGACTGTTCCTCTACGTGCACGTTCTGCCTCAGATTTCGCTGATATTCTTCTCAACGCCATTGTGTTACGACATGGACAACCCGCGTCCTTTTGAGTGATCGCGGCAAGACCTTGGTGTCCACCATCATTGAAGACATCCTGCGAACTTGTGGCACAGTGCATAAAACAACGTCAGCCTACCGCCTTCGAACTAATCAGTTGACAGAACGATTTCAACGCACACTGATCGACATGTTATCGATGTATATCAGACCACAGCATGGCAACTGGTACGCAATAATTCCTTTTGTGACGTTTTCACACAACACCGCTGTCCATCGAATCACTGGGTAATACTCTTCTTTCTGCCTAGTGTATGGCCATGCGTCAACATTCAGCATCGACGTGTCTTTCTTGAATGTTCCAAGTAGCTTCTCTTCTGCCATATCGGAGCAGTTCATCTCAAGGGTTGAAGAATGTCGACAACGTGCACACCTCGAAACAGAAGCCAGTCAGCAAGATCGCAAACAGCGCCACGATAGCTCTCATTGCGATGTTTTCTTCAGTCCTGCAGATGATATCCTGCTTCGTATCTTACGCGTACTCCATGATTGTACGACAAACCGCAGTTACGTTATAATGGCACCTATTTAATTAGTGAACAAACGTCTCCAGTGAACTATCACGTCATTCCAGTCGAGCTTGGTTCAGGTCATCGATGTCGTGCGGCGGAGAGTGTTAATGTTTCGCGTCTCAAACCATTCATTCAACGTGCCATGTCCCTTTAAGACGTGGCCAGGCTGGCCGCTTGCATGAAGTGGGGAATCAGTGTGAGCAATATTCATGCACTTCATCTTCACACTTGTATATACGCATCATCAAAACTTAGGCGTCGGCTGTGCAGATCTTTGGTCTCGGCGAATGAAGAGGGAGAGTTTGTGGTCTTTCTTGTCGCCTGATATATATATATATATATATATATATATATATATATATATATATATATATATATATATATATATATATATATATATATATAATACCAAACTGTAATGTAAATATGAAGAAAAGTAAAGTAAAAGATAACTTGCTGGGGGCAGGATACGAACCTGCGTCCTTCGATTGACGCGTTCGATGCTCTTCTACTTAGCTACCACGCAGCCATCCCCTCCGCCACTTTATTGGGTTTATATGTGAATTAAACCTTGGAGTGTCAGTGAGCGCCACCAGTAGCCATGGTGGCGAGTGGGGTACACTCTTTTGAGCCTATTTAGCGTCACGTAGCCCGTGAATTTATTACGAGTGGGTAGCTGGCCAATAGTCCTTCGTATGCAACCTAAAGGCACTAAGTCTGCCAGTACGAGACTCTCGTTAATGAATTAAGAAAAGAAGTGTATACATAAGGGCTCGCTTTCTATGTTTAACGCAGTAATAATGATATATAGCAAACAATATTGCCAAGGAAAGTATAGGGAACGTTAATAGACCGAATTGTAATCTAAATGTGAACAAAGAAATGTGGGTGAAAAGATAACTTGCCGTGGGCAGAAACCAAACCTTTGACCTTCGAATAACCTCCGCAGGGGCGTTTGTGCAAGCACGTGTTCGGTGTGTGGCAGCACCACGGACCCGAGGCAACGGAGTGGTTTTGACTTTTGACTCCCTCCCACGCGTTGCCGTGTGTGGCTTAGCCGTGTTCAGGGAAATGGAAATTCTGGGGGTTAAGCTGATGCTCGGTAAAGGGACCTTTAAGGACCCCCCCCCCCCCCCGCCAGTTGAGGCAACACACCTCTTTGGGCCCGGCTTCACGTAAACGGCATTTCTAGGCTGACCCGCTCAGGGGAAATCGGCAGTCGCCTTTTCCCGCCTCTCTCTCCCCTCAACTTCGCCTTTGTCTTTTACTCTTTATTACATTTCCTGTCCATTTCTATATTCCGTGTACTTCCGATGTTTCCTGGCGGCAAGTGTTAACCTCGTGTGGATGCCCAGTCTTGAACATTCCATATTAGGTTATAGCAGTGCTGTACAGCTGGCGTATAGAGGATTTGCCCAGCATCTACTGTCACGTCTCCTGGTTGGGCTCAGTGTTGGGCGGCTGGCACCACTGCCGAACTTAAACTGCCTGCTATGTTAAGTGCATCTTACTCTGAAGCCGATCGTATCCTGAAAAGTTTGCGCACCGAAGCAATCACAACATTCTTTTCACGGGTCACCGAACGCTTTCCAAATTACGACGTAATACATAATGAATAGTCTAGTGGAAAAGCCAGCGCTATCTCTACATTTATAGTGTCAAAAAATCTAACAGAAAAACTATAGGTCTGCCTTTAAGGCCTCTAATATGGCTCGCGGGGATCCGCTGCTTAACCTACGAGACAGCAAGCAGTTTGAAGCCCTCCCAACTCTGATATCCGATGAAAATACCCTTGTCACAGTCAGGCGACCAATATCTATGAATACCGCTCGAGGTGTTGTCTCTTATGTCGACCTCCGTGACCTAACTGAAGCTAAGCTCCTTGACGGATAGAAAGAGCAAAATGTTGTAAACTCTCAAAGAGAAGAGATCAGACGGGACAACACAGAAACGCCAACAAAACACAATATATTTACATTTGAATATAGTGAACTGCCAGAACATATTGAAACAGGCTACACTGAACTCTGAGTGCAGCCTTACGTACCGCACTCGCGAAGATGCTTCAATTGTCAAATGTAGGTTCATGGCTCTCTTGCTTGCTGAGGGCAATTCACGTGTGCCAAATGCGCATCAAAAGACCACATCTACAATAAATACAATTATCCATCTTACTGTGTGAACAGCGGTTGTGACAAAGCAGGATACTCTCGATCTTGTCCGGCGTTAATGACGGAAAAAACATGATCACAATGAAAGTGATAGAAAACATCTCCTTTAGGTATGCTAGAAGGAGGTGCTCACCGTTATGGGGCACGACTTACGCTGATGTGGCGCATCAAGGGGCAGTGCTAAACCAGCGTCCGCCATTTTCTCAGCCCGCGAAGAGTGAGCCGATAATTGTGGCAGCTATGCCCAAGGCGGCAGTAGTTAGGACTGCTCCGCTAAGTCGTGAACATGAGCCGAAGACTCCAGGGCCGTTGGTTCCCAAGGTCCTGTCACACAAGGCGAGGAACCAAACTCGAACTAAAGCACGTGTGGTCGTTCAGTGCTCTAGGGAGGCAAAGGAAACGACACCGGTACCTCTGGTGCCACATCACCGGCGTGGATTTCTGAATCACACTAAGAGAACAAAAAAGCCAATAATGCAGCCGGACAATGGTCCTGCCTCTTGAACGGTAAAATACGCTAAGCCTATTAAAATACAAACAGCCCCATTTTATGCTAGTGATGCAGACGCAAATACTGCAGTGGAACATCCGAGACCTTCTTCGAAACCTCGATGATCCACAACAACTGCTCCACAAACTCAATCCCCAAGTGCCGAGTGTACAAGAAACCTACTAGATGGGTAAACACAAAAGCTTTTTACGAACTTACGTCATTTGCCGAAAAGGTCGAGATGATGATATGGCACCATCGGGTGGAGAGGCCATTATTGTCAATCAAGGTGTAACATGTACACAACATTCACTACAAACATCCCTGCAGGCGGTGTGTGTGTTCGAGCAGTTCTCTTGAACAAACTCGCCACGATCTGCCCCTTTTCCATACCTCCACGGTACCACCTTGAAAAATATTAATTCCACTTTTTAATAGATGACCTGCATGTGCCTTACTTGGTCCTTGGGGACCTGAAGGCACATAGCAGTCTGTGAGGTGACCCTCGCTGCGATGAGCGAGGCTGCCTAGTTGAACGGTTTTTGTTCTCTTCTGGTGCATGTGTGCCTGTTGGAAAGAACCTACGTACTATTTTATCGCAGACCATATGCACTCATGTAAAAGCCTCAGCATTGAATCTCGAGCTCTTATTACCCTACTTAATTAGAAAGTTATTGTAAATCTCTACGAAAGTGACCATTTTACAATAGTTCTGTGTGTACCAAAACGAAATAAAGGTTCTCTGCAGGTTCCTAAGTGCAAGATTCAGAAAGCATACTGGGAGCAGTTGCTTTGCTGGGAACAGTATGCTGAGACATGACTACATGTCCCAGCATACTGGGACTGAAGCCTTGTCATACCATACTAGTTTTGCAACAAGTCATGTGAACAAACTCTCCGCAAGAGCAGGAAGAATAATAAAGGTAATCATGAGATTCCTGACTTGCTCTCATGACTTTCATGTTATGACTTGCCACTTATGCTTGTCATACAGTCATGTTATGGCATACCAAGTTTGGTATCAATACCTTTATGGAAACGGCCAGGAAAGCCTAAAGTTGAAAGCGGATAGATAGATAGATAGATAGATAGATAGATAGATAGATATACTCGAAGTCTACAAAGTTCGCTAAGATATGCTTCGCATTTAAAAAAACGAATAACGGGGCCGGACAAAGGTCCTGCCTATTTAACTCTAAATTACGCCATACCTATTAATATACACAAAGCAATATTTTATGCTATTCATGCAGACACAAATGCGGCAGTGGAACGTACAAGGCCTTTTGCGAAACCTCGATAATCTACAAGAACCGCTTCCCAAACTTAATCCCCAAGTGCTGTTTGTACAGAAGACCAACTTGAAAGCAAAACACACAAACGTTTTACGGAATTAGGTCATTTTTCAAAAGGATTGAGAAAGTGCGATAGCATTATATAGTGGTGTAGCCTTTAGAGTTGTTCAAGGGCTAGCATGTTCACGCCTACCACTACAAACATCCCTTGCGGCAGTGTCTGTTCAAGCAGTTCTTTTGAAGAGACTCGTCACCATCTGCTCCCTTTACATACCTGCACAGTATGCCTTGAAAAACTTGAAATCTACTCTTTAATGAATGAACTGTCAGAGCCTTTCTTGGTCCTTAGGAACCTGAACGCACATAGCAGTCAATGGGGTGACTCTCGCATCCATGCGCGAGGTCACCTAATCTAAAGGTTTTTGTTCTCTTCTGGTGCATGTCTGTCTGTAGAAAAGAACCTACGTACTATTCCCTCGCGAACCGAATACACTCGGCTACAAACCTCAGCAATGCATCTCCAACTCTTGTTCCGCTTATAATTAGAAAGTTATTGCGAATCCTTACGGAATCGTCTATTTTCCAGTAGTTATGTGCGTACCAAAAGAAATAATCTTCTCCGCAAGTTCTTAAGAGGCAGATTGAAAAAGCATACTGCGAACACTTTTAAAAGATGTGCTTCTTATTTGGAGTGACTTGTGCGCCTTAAGCCTAAATGCAGCTGTCGGCTAGTTTGAAATGTTTTTATCGATGCTGTCACAAATTGTATTCCACAAAGTGGATTGTTGGCCAAATGCTGTGTGCCTTGGTGAAACATTGATCGTCGAAATGCTCGAAAAAAGCAAAATGAAACATGAAGATTGTTTCGGAACTCACCGACAGCCGACAAGCTTGACAACATTAAGAACAAAAAAATTGCCCGCAGCTTCCCTCGGGGGAACACTGAGGAGGATGCGGAGCATATAATTGGTTAACGGGGTGTTAAATTGCGACTTACTTGGGTCGATGGCTAAATTGGTTAACGTGGTTGTGAAATGGGGTGTTAAATTGCGACTTACTTGGGTCGATGGCTAAATTGGTTAACGTGGTTGTAGGAGGGGGTGTTAAATGAGTGAACACGTACACACGTATGCGAAAGGGCGGCGCTGGTCGAAGGGACGTCGATCATTGTGTTTGTGGATTTGTTGGAATTCATTTCACCGCGACCTTGGACGTCGACGCGCCGTACAAACCAACCGACGAGCGGCAACTGAGCGAGCGAGCGCCGACCTTGAGTATATATACAGCGCGACGGCGCATGCACTGTCAGCTGTTGAATGTTCTCGAAGCGCGACGGCGCATGCGCGTCCACTGGAGAATCAGGAGAATTGTAGAATGTTCTCGAAGGGGAGAAGCGCGCGCGGCACAGATGGTGGGTGACGGTGCATGCGCGCGTCAGCTGTCGATTGTTCGAGAAGGAGGAGAAGCGCAACGGCGCATGCGCGCGCGTCAGCTGCCGATGTTCTCGAAACGTGACGGCGCATGCGCGCTACGAATATACAGCTAGCGAATGTTCGTGAAGAGGAGAAGCGCACGCGGTGTGTAGAGGAGGAAGGGTGCACAGATGGTGGAGGAGTGAAGCGCGCGCGGTGTGTAGAGGAGGAAGGGATGCACAGATGGTGGAAGAAGGAGGAGGAAGCTTGCGGACGGCGCCGCACTACAGGCTTCGATTATTAGATGCTCCGCATCTAAAAATTCAAAGGCAGAAGACCACGTATGCAGCTGAGAAGGGAAAGCTGGCGTAAGTTTTTATCCGGAATCAATTCATATACACAAGAGGCGAGAGTCTGGAACATGGTAGGAAAGGTAGCAGGACGGCATTCTCATTTACTTTCTCTTGTGAACACACAAGGCGCCAACATGGAAGACCAGGCGAACACCCTCGGCACACACTTCGAGCCCGTTTTCCAGCTCCTCCACTACAACACATCGAGCTAACAATACAAAATAATAATCGAAAAAGAGAGGCTAGAGCGCAAATTTGTGAAACACAAGAAATACAACGAACCGTTTGTGTTAGCTGAGCTAGAGGCGTCGATAAACTGCTGCAACAACTCATCCCCAGGCTCGGACCTTGTAGTATAATAAATGCTAAAATACCTGCCCTCTGATACTCAAAAAAGTCTTTTCTCTCTGTACAATGCCATTTCGTTTTTTAGACACATCCCATCAGCCTGAAAAGAGCCATTGTTATTCCAATTCCAAAGCAAAACGAGGACACTTCTTCCGTTATCAGCTGCAGACCGATTGCACTAACAAGTTGTCTTTGTAATCTTTCCGAAAAAAATGATTAACTGGTGGATGTTACAAGTTCTTTGTCCATTGGCACTTTTCTTGTCTGAGTGGGAAATGTCTTGTCAGGAACATTTGTCGAGAAGACTGGAGTGCCGGAAGGTGGTGTGTTGAGTTTCAATTTTTTTTTGTAAAAATGAATACACTGCAATCTTCAATTCCACGCAATGTATTTTATTCCACATATGTAAGTGACATTCTGATCGGTTTTAAAACCTGCAATCTCGCAATATGCGAGCAGCACCTTCAGCTTATTTTGAAGAATGTTACCAAATCGGCAGACAAATATCGTTTTCCCATCAACCCGCAAAAAAGCAGATGTGTTTTATTTTCAAAAAAAGGAATTCTCCATACCGATCCGGTCGTTGACCTTAACGGCCTTCGACTAGCTGTTAAAACAAAACACAAGTTTTTAGGCATACTTTTAGCCATGGAATTGACATTCGCACGCCAAAGAAAAATCTCCGAAACAAATACCTGAACGTTATAAATGTTCTAAAGCAGTGTAGTGGACATCATGGGGCAATGATAGAAAATGTCTCCTGAGTCTTTAATGTAGCGTCTCTCATAATCATATGGTGGTTTTTGGACGTTAAACCCCACATATCAAATCAATCTTTATAGAAGCCTCATATGTACGTGCCTAAATTATGGGGTGATTGTCTATCAGTCTGCCTATTCAAGCGCTTTGAAAATGCTTGACCCGGTCTATCATTCATGCATCTGGCTTTCTACTAGTGCCTTTTGCACTAGTCCTGTAGATATTCTGTACGTAGAATCAAACGAGTGGTCGTTGCAACTTCGGAGATCTTACATGTTTTCGCTGTATTATTTTAAAGTAAATGCAGACAAAACACCCTACTCATTTGACTATTAATAATATGTCATGTATACGATAGACTGCGATGCATCTTTCTTAGAGGTTACAAAGCACGCGCCCAATCTACACATCCACACATATTTCATGGAACGTCAACATAGGTACACTTGTCCTGAAATTTTACTGATGTTTCAAAGACTTGCACCTCTGTGTCGTACGCAGCCGTCGTTTCATCCTTATCGAATTCCGGTGCTCTGCATCCTGACACAAGCATCTTCACTGCAGAAGCTTTTGCGATACTTGCGGCCGTTACACACTTAAAAGAAGTAAAGCAACAAAACGCAGTAATTTACACAGGCTCCTTAAGCATCTTAAGGGTTTTGAAAATTCTGAAAAACAAGAAAATTCTGTCCTCGTCTCGCTTTATTCAGTACTCTGCACAGTGTACAAGTCTAAACGTCAAGTTGTAGTGTGCTGGATGTCAGGACACTGCGAGATTCAAGGTAACGAGATGGTGGACCAGCTAGCCGCATATATCCACGAGAGTGCTTCTAATACATTAGCAGCTATCGCTGTTCTTGACCTAAATCATATATTAAACAAAAGCTGAGAGCTTATTGGCAGAGCACAAGGGACACACACACAGGTAATAAACTGCATGTTATCCAGCCACAACTTCGTCAACAACCACCAGTATCAAAATCACGCCACACAGAAGTACTACTTACATCGAGTTACATCAAGTTACATCGCAAGTTACGTCGAGAACATCCTTTACTTGTACAAGAAAGTGGACGCGAGCATTTCAGAGGCTGATAGAATTACTCATGTTCTAAAGAGCATCGCCCACGATGCCTTCACCATGCTCCTGGCCTAGAACCCACGGACTGTTGCAGAGATGATTACACTATGCCAAACTTACGAGGAGCTGCGGTGGCAGCGCTCGATGACCCGTCGACCGCCCTCACGTCACGCTGATCTCTCGGCCTTGTCAACATTTCCTGACCACATCACCTTGCTCGCTGAAATCAGGTCATTCGTGCGTGAGGAAGTTGCCCGGCAGGTCTCTTTACTGGCTTTTGCTTCCCCGCAACATACTCAACAGCCGTCCAGCACACTTCTGCCTCCCCTCCGCCGAGCCATTCAGCAGGAAATCACGGAGGTCGTTCCTGAATACCACCAGCCGCCTCCCGTATCTACACCACTCAGTTACGCCCAAGTTGTCGCCAGGCCACCCCACCGATTCCTGCGACTGGCCCCCTTGGTTACACCGAAACCATCGCCAGGCCCCAGGCCTTCGGAGACACTGTGGCGTCTACATATACTGACGTCATCCACGTGCCCCGCGTGCCGCCCACTATGCAGTTATATCGGCAGCCGCCTCGCCCATCGCGTTCTGCGACATGAATGGGTCCCACGAACCGATGGCGCACTTCTGACAGTCGTCCCCTCTGCTTTGCTTGTGGTTGCTTCGGTAACGTAGCACGATATTGCAATCGTGTGCAGCAACCGCAGGTCGCCTGCAATTTTCCCAGCAAATCGAGGTGCTTTTATGGCCAACTGCCGCATACGTCACTGTCACCCCGCCCCGCTCCATCTACCCACCGTTCACCTTCTCCGCGACGTCGCTCACTGTCGCCGATGCAACCACGTCCACTCGAGGGTAACCAGGAAAACTATTCGTCGCAGTCCACGAGGCAAGTGCTGCGACGCTGTCGAATTGCGGAAGCCCTCAGGAAAGCCCATCGAACGTGATAGACGTGCTTGTGGATGGTGTTCGTGCATCTGCCCTTTGGATGTTGGAGCCGCCGTATCCGTCTTGGACGCAAAACTTAGCCGATTACTGTGCAAAGTGAGCACGCCACCTTCTGGGCTCTCCCTCCATACAGCCAGTGCCCAAAGCACCCAACTCACAGCGATGCGCACAGCCCGCCTCTAGATTTAGGACGTGGTGTATGCCGTTGAACTCATCATAATTCCTTCATGCTCTCACGACGTCATCCTAAGATGGGATTTTCTCTCCAGCCAGGACGCCGTCATTCATTGCGCACCAGCAGAAACAGAGCTCACACAATTCACTTCTTTGACGACGGCCGACAGTCTATCTGCAGCAAGCAAGTTACTCGTCAGGGACGACACGCAAGTGCCTGCAAACTCGTCCGCGGTGGTGTCGGTCTACTGCGCCAGTCTTTCCGACACCGCTGCACTCCTCTCGCCATCTAATCGTGTGTTCACCAGAAAAGGCTTGCTGGTTCCTTTCGCGACCATGCAAGTCACTCACGGCAGCACCACTATTTTTGCTCTGAACTGATCCCCGTACAGTGTTACGTTAGTGCAAGGGGGATGTCTCGGAAACGTGGAATCCATCCAAGACGCACAAGTCATGGATCAACCCGATGACACCCACTGCCGAATTTCCAATACGCTTAGTGCTGTTTTTACATCTGTTTCATCATCCGCTGATGTATTCGGTCCTTTCATTCCCGACAACCTTACGCCGGTCCAGCGTTCCCAGCTTCGGGGCCTGTTGGAAGAATTCCGCTCTTCTTTCAATGTCGCTCAAACTTCTCTCGGCCGCACTGTTACGCATCGCATCGACGCGGGCGCCCAACCACCACTACGGCAACGTTCATATTGCGTATCTCCCACAGAATGCCGTGTAATCAACGAGTAAGTCGACGACATGCTTCGCCGCGATGTTACTCAACCCTCTAACAGCCCCTGGGCGTCTCCTGTCATTCTAATCGCGAAGAAGGATGGTTCTGTGCGGTTCTGTGTGGACTACATACGCCTCAACAAGATCACTCATAAGGACGTGTACCCACTACTACGTGTGGATGACGTGATTCACAGCCTGCAAGGAGCCGAATTCTTTTCATCCCTCGATTTGCGCTCAGGGTACTGGCAAGTACCTATGGCTGAAGATGCTCGACCGAAGACCACCTTTGTCACCCCCGACGGCTTGTATGAATTCAACGTCATGTCGTTTGGGCTGTGCAATGCGCCCGCCACCTTGGAGCGCATGATGGATACCATTCCGCGTGACCAGAAATGGCACACATGCCTGTGCTACCGCGATGACGTCGTCGTTTCGCTCCGGACTTCTCCACGCATCTTCAACGCCTGCGGCATGTTTTAACGCGTCTGAGTTACGCCAGTCTGCAATTGAACCTAAAGAAGCGCCGATTTGCACCATGGAAGTTGACAATACTTGGTTACGTCGTGTCCAAGGATGGAATTCTTCCCGATCCAGCCAAGCTGCGGGCCATCACCAAACTCCCCAAGCCGACATCCATCAAGGAACTGCTCAGTTTCGTAGCACTGTGTTCCTACTTTCGGCGCTTCATCCGAAACTTCGCGACTAGCATATCGCTGCTGACGAAGCTCCTTGGAAGTAATGGGCCTCTCCATTCATGGTCACCACAGTGTCACGATGCATTCAAAACGCTCCGTCATTTGTTGACGTCGCCTCCCATACTCCGCCACTACGACCCTATGGCCCCTACAGAGGTACACACGAACGCCAGTGGTGTCGGCCCCGGTGCTGTCCTTGCGCAGCGCAAACCAGGGTTCCCGGAAGATGTCGTGGCGTATGCAAGCCGCACGCTTACAAAAGCATAGACTAATTACAGTCACTGAGAAAAAATGTCTGGCAATCGTCTGGGCCTCTATAAATTTCCGACCTTATTGTATGGTCGCCCATTTGATGTAGTCACCGACCATCACGCACTATGCTTGTTGTCGTCATTGAAAGATCCCTGTGGCTGTCTCGCCCGGTGGGCACTTCGCCTGCAAGACTACGACTTCCGCGTGCTGTACCGCAACGAAAGGCAACATGCTGACGACGACGCCCTGTCGCGCTCTCCCCTGCCTGACGACATGCCCACGACTCAGCGTCTGACCTTGCCATCTCTTCCATTAGCATTCATGCCGTTGCTACTGAACAGCGCAAGGATCAATGAATTGCTTCACTGATAGACTTGCTGACTGATTCATCCACACCATCCACTCGCGCGTTGCGTCATCAAGCCCACCTTTTCACCGTTCGCGACGACGTTCTCCACCAACGCAATTAAAAACGGTGAAAGCAGCCAGTGGCTACTAGTCATACCCCGCAGTGTGCGCTCGGACATATGCGAATTCTTTCATTCTGATTCGCAGTGTGTGCACTCCAGGGTATCGAAGACTTTCACCGCATTCGCCAACGTACTTTTGGCGCGGCATGTACCGCTACGTGCAGAAATTCGTTCTCTCCTGCATAGATTGTCAGCAACGCAAAACTTCAACGCGCCTGTCGCCGGTAGGTCTGCAACCTCTATCTTGCCCTGCCAGGCTCTTTGGCCGCGTTGGCATCGATTTGTATGGGCCACTTCCACTAACGTCAGCTGGTAACCGCTGGGTCATTGTTCGGTGGATCACTTCATGCGATACGCCGACACTTCCGCTCTCCCCGCGGCTACAGCGAGCTATGTGGCCTCCTTCCTGCTCCAACGATTCATGCTGCGACACGGTCCACCTCAGGAACTGCTCAGTCATTGAACCCGCGTCATCCTGTCTGGAGTCGTCGAAGCCATTCTCAAAGAGTGCAACGTTGCTCACCACAAAACTGCTTCTTACCCCCCGCAGACGAATGGCCTCACAGAACCCTTCAACCGTACGCTCGGCGACATGCTATCCAAGTATGTCACCACCAGTCACACAAATTTGGATGCGATTCTACCCTTCGTCAACGACGCATATAACACCACCCCTCAGAGCACTACTGGCTTTTCACCTTTCTTTTTATTATATGAAAGGCACCCGTCGCACACCATCGACACACTGCTTCCGTACAAGCCAGATCCGTCCGAGTGGGGGGGGGGCGCCTATTTCTGCTACAGCCAAGCTTGCTGAAGAGTGTGGAGAGCTTTCAAAGATTTTTACAGTGCATGATAAATAGCGGCAAAAAGGCATTCGCGCTGAAACCAGCACTACTGCGCCCACGTTCCTTCCTGGAGTGCTCGCCTGGCACTCGATCCCTGCCACTGCAATCGGCCTATCTTCAAAACTATTGCCCAAATACGAACGTACCTACCGTGTCGTCGAACGCACTTCTGTAAACTACTTCATCGAACTTATCGAATCATCTTCGAACATGCGCTGTCGAGGGTGGGACATTGTCAACGTGGAGCGCCTCAAGGCCTACCACGACCTGCTCATGGTAACCAACTGTTAGGTCGCCAGGTGGCTCCCTCCTCGTACCCAGGGTAGTTGTGGCGAAGCCTTCGAACAGTAGGTCCTCCTCTCCAGTGCATTCCAGTGGGTTGCCCTTCTCGCAAAACGAAGAGCAGCTCGTGCAGAGAGTCGGTCCCCGCATTGAGTGTTGCTGTCAAGCACCATCGACAAGTATCCGTCAATAAACGTCTTATTAAGATGGTTGAAAACAGAACATACATACACAACCAATTCACTCCTTTCGTCTCGTGGCGATACACCTTTGTATGACAGACAGGGAGAAGTACTTACCGTACTTCACACCTTAATTTAGGGTTAACACTTGGACACGCTATATATACAACACTTTCCATCATACTACCGACAACAAATACCACTTCATTCTGCAATGTTCGTCGGTAGGGAGCCACGTTTCACACATAAATAGTTGTTGGCTTTTATGAGAGAAGGTCGTAACTTCTATGTCATATACCATGGGATCCCGTAGTAGGACGTCTTCAAGGAGCTTTCCTCTGTGGTGGCTACATTGAAAAAAGCACTCGCCTCACAGCCTTTGGATGCAAGGACGTGAACGTACGAGGTGCTTGTGCTCTTGTCATACTTGTCCACCATGGTTTTTAATTATCAGAAACTTCCGTCATTGATTGACACTACACACTTTTCACGTGATGGACATAATTTTATTTCCTCTGTTCTTACCCTCCTTAGCGGGAGAAATTTTCAGGCTCCTTATAGCCGCTTATCACATTCATTTTCACTCCTCAAGCATAGGCCTATCAGCCGGGGGGGGGGCAAGGGGGTCGCAAGCCCCCCACCAATAAAGGGTAAGGGAACTAAACCTCCCCCACTTCCTACACTGGCCAATGTTGGCTGCACGCTCGGGAAACCAACACGTAAGGCGATGTTTTCGTTGACCATTGTAATCACTTAGCTCTACTGTTGGGAGGAGATGCAAATATTACGAAAAATTGTTACATATAATGAAATACTTGTAACAATTCTACTGTGAAGATTTCCCTAGTGGGCTCTTAGCGTTGCGGACTGCTGTACTACACTTTCGCGCTTTGTGCTGTATCATTGCAGAGCAGGCTAGCCCTGAACTAGGCCCTAGAGAATTACATCACTGGCTGAAGATTTATTTCTTTTGTTCCTGGCTGATGCAGCATAGATCGGAAAACGAAAAACATTTATGGACCACTGAAAGGACTTGCTGCTTCTGGAAAATAGTTTTCTTCTGTAGAGAAAGAATAGCATCACTGCTGCTCTGTCGAAGCTACTGGGAGCGTATGAGCGTGAATAATTATTTTAAATGTTTGGTTTTGCCGTACCAAAAGAGCAAAAAAAAGTTTGCGCTTCAGGCTACGATCAACCATATCATTGACCAGATTTGGTCATGGTACCTTGTAACGGTGGCAGTAGCTTGCAAAGTGGTGATGAATAAATCAGTGGATTCAAGCAGTGGGAAGCTCAGTCTGTAATCTTTCCGAGAATCTTGACTTCACTAACCAGGATTGTAAAAGTTCGAGGTTTTTTTGCACTAAGTAGACCTAATGAATAAACGGGTTAGTTGTTTTATTTAACTGGAATGGAGTTTTACAGCTCCACATACAACTCTCCCCGCAAAGAAGCAAACACGTACAGCACTACTGATCTCTCGGCAAGAATAAGCTGGTTGTATTTATGCAGAGAAATGTGGCTAGATGCTTCAAAAATTACTGCCATATCCACAAAGTGACGAAATGTGACAGGCACTTTTTTAGAGACAATTGCACAACCCACGAATCCTCTGTACACATCTCCAACCGCCATATGTCACAGAACGAGCGCTAAAAATGGGCGCACCGCCAAATTCTTGCGATAACGGGCGGGAGAAACGCCGCGAGGTCAAAAGAAAAAAAAGAAAACAAAGATCCAAGGCTCCCCGGGCGCGCGCTCTCCCCTCGGAAGCATGGCTTCGCCGACGAACCTCCTCAACCCACATCGGCGGCCCAGCAAGCCCGCGAAATTTCGAGAACGAAAGAGGCGTGATCACGCCAAGTTGATTCATCCGACGCGGAGGGCAGTCGAACCGTCTTGCCCTCTCCCCAGCCTTCGCTGCGTATCACGCCGACGAAATGACGAGAACTTTCTGGAATGTCGCGCGGAAGGTATTTAACCGAGCAGCCGAGACGAGAGATCAGGAGAAGACGGAAGTTAGCGCCAGAGCGCGTAGGGATTCCGCCGTGTAGTCGGCGAAGGTTTTGTCCGTAGCGACAAAGCAGGAGAAGAAGAGGATTTCCACCTGAGGGGTGAAGGCTCGAGCTACAGGCAAGAGTGTGTGTTTACCGCTATTGAGCGAAGACGCGTGGCAACAGCTGCGTGTGTGAAGCCGACGTGTTTCCAGCGAAGAAGTTTGAAGCTTGGAGAGTGGCCATTTGAGGACGCGAGGTTTCCTGGAAGAGAAACTTCGGCGAGGTTTCCTGAAAGAGAAACTTCAGGGGGCAGCGGAACGACAACAACGCTGGACTTTGAGTGAGTGATTCTCGGAAGAGTATCATTCAGACTTTTGTTCCAAGGACTTTGGACTGAATAGGTTTTCTATCTCTTTAGTCTTTAAGTGTCTTGGTTGTTCAATGCATGCGACTGCATTGTAGTGTGAACTGTTGTCTATGTCCTTTGTTCGAGTGTGGCTAATTGTACTGTGTAGTACGTTGTTTGTTCGGCGACATATCGTACTCAGCTATTGTGGAGTGAGCATATTCGTGTATTGTTTTTCTGATCTGCCATTATTGAGAATATAATTTTGTTGGTTTATCAACTCTCGGCTCTGACTTGCTCTTTGGGCCACAGCCGGCGTCCGCTGGCGCGCCAAAAAGGACCACTTCCAAATTGTCCACGCTTTCGTGGTGCGGTTCGAGGGCCGATACTTCGGCCCTTGGAATTAGCCCGGCGATCGCCTCCCTAATTAACGGGACCCGTGACAATTAATCTGGCGTCCGCGACGGGACCTTTTGGTGCACAGTGTGTCCAAAGTAGTGAGAAAGAGCCTCGAGTTGTTGATAGTGCTATCGGAACGATTTTGTGTGTTGCTCAGTGTTCTCGTTAACGAGTGCAGGAAAGTGTTCCGATATACTGATTTAGGCAGATATTTTTTGCACGCGGCAAGGTTTTATTTGCGAGACACAATGGATCTCGAAAAATTAGTCGCTCTTGGTGAGAAGATGGGTCTTTCTGGCGCCGAACTACGGAAGTGGGTCACCCAGAAGGAAAAAGAAGAAAAAGAGAGAACCAAGGAAGAAAAAGCAGCTCAGTTGGAGAGAGAGAGGTTGGCCGCTGAGAGAGCGAGAGAAGAAAGAGAGCAGTAATTGAAGTTGGAGCTGGAGAGAGAGAAGTTGGCAGCCGAAAGGGCAAGAGAAGAAAGAGAAGCGGAGATGGCTGAAAGGGAACGGCAGTGGCAGCACGAGATGGAACTCGAGCGGCTCCGTTTGCAACAGCGAAGTGAAACTCCCGTCCAAGCTAGAGTTGACAGCAGCGAACGGGAAGATCATGGCTTCCGCTTGAACCCAAGCAAGTTGCTCGTAGCGTTTGATGAAAGGAAGGACGACCTTGACGCGTACCTTCACTGATTTGAGACGATTGCAAGGAGCAAGAATTGGCCGGAACATCAATGGGCAACTGCTTTGAGTACCTGCTTGAGTGGTGAAGCGCTCAGTGTGTACGGTAGGCTGATGCCGACCGATGCAGCCAACTATGCCAAGGTGAAAGCTGCTTTGCTGAAGCGATTTAGATTTACTGTGGAAGGATTCCGGGACAGATTTAGGACAGGAAAACCAGCTGATGGTGAGACGGCTACGCAGTATGCCGCTCGACTTTGCCATTATTTCAACAGATGGATTGAACTTTCAGGGACAGCGCAGGAGTACGATGAACTTAGAGAGCTCCTAATTAGAGAACATTTTCTTACTAGTTGCCACCCAAGCCTGTCGCTGTACTTGAAAGAGAGGAAGGCTGAGTCACTTGAAGGAATGCTTGAATTGGCTGATCAATACTTGGAAGCGCAAGGTGGAACTAATTTGGCCAAGGTCAAGAAGGAGTGTCCCGATGATTCGAAGAAATTGGCTCCCGAAGAAAAGAAGCGTGCACCAGAGAGCATTCAGCGATGTTTTCTGTAGAACCGAGTATGTCATCGCGCGAAAAACTGTCGAACGATCTTTACGAGCCCTACGGTTGTAAAATGTTTTAAGTGTGGTCAGACTGGGCACAAAGCAGATGCATGTCAAAACGGAGCGAGTCAAACTCACCAGGTATCTTGTGTGCAAGCAGCACCGAAATCCGATAATAATGCCGTCATCGACCGATTCGTAGAATTGAAAAATGGGGAGAAAATTCCTATTGTTGGTGCTGTAATGTCAAAACAGCCAACCGGTGTTACGAAAGGAATGCCAACGCTGCCTGGAAAAGCTGCGGGCATGAAGGTGACGGTGTTAAGAGATACCGGCAGTTCCACTGTTATCGTGCGGAGAAATTTGTTACGGGAAATTGAGTAAACAGGCAAAACGAAACCAGTTTGCCTAATTGACCGTACGGTTCGGATGCTTCCTGAAGCAAAGATTGAGGTGGAAACCCCGTACTTCAGCGGGAAGGTTACCGCTCTATGCATGACGACCCCCCTTTATGACCTTGTCATCGGAAACATCGACGGGGTGCGAGGACCGAATGATCCGGAATGTTTGGGAGAAGACCCTAAGATAGAGCCCTCGTCAACCCAGCGACCGCGAGATACAGTGGAGGAGCACCCCGTGACGGATCTCACTAGAGCCCAAGGTGAAGCCGCGGCGCAAGAGACAGCGAATGAGAAGATGATCGAGTTGAATGAGTTCACGTGCGGGGCAACTGAACGTACGTCGGCACGACCCCAACCGACCGTCAGTGTAAAGTTGACGGAGTCGGCCAGCCAGGCCCAATGCCGTGACATGAACAAGCTGGTAAATACACCGACAGGACCCGTTGAACGTTATGACCCGTTAACGGTGTCGGAAGTGACAACGATGGCTGAGATGCCGCCTCAGATATCGTCGTTGGAAAAGGCTCGCCGAAAAAGAACGAGGAAAAACAAGAAGAGATCGAGCGAGCACTGCAAGAAAGGGCGCAAGCGCCTCTCAAAGTACACAGGAACACAGGATAAGTGCTGAGGTCGAAGTAGAATGTGTTTGGCAGTGCTGAGTGCCATATGTTGTGTTAATGTTGTGTTATCCTGTGTCACAAGTGTCGAAGTGTTTGTTATGGTAATGTGATGTATAGTATTGTATAAGTGTTGTAATGAGAGAACTTTGTGCATTTGTATTGTTTGGAATATGTGAAGGAGCGTTGTACTCATGTACCTGCGGTTATATTTCATGTGTGTGAGATTTCATTGTAATGTCCATTTGTATTGAGCGATCTATTGCGAATGTGAAGTGTCATCAGTGACGGTTTGTGTTACAGTCTTTCAGAGTGTGTGGTGACTGTCCGCGCTCGTTTGTGTGATTTTGAATATTATGAGATAATATTCTTAAAGTGGGGGGCAGTGTCACAGAACGAGCGCTAAAAATGGGCGCGCCATCATATTCTTGCAATAACGGGCGAGAGAAACGCCGCGAGGTCAAAAGAAAAATAATAACACAAACATCCAAGGCACCCCGGGCGCGCGCTCTCCCCTCGGAAGCGTGGCTTCACCGACGGACCTCCTCACCCCACATCGGCGGCCCAGCAAGCCCGCGAAATTTCTAGAACGAAAGAGGCGTGGTCACGCCGAGTTGAGTCATCCGACGCGGAGGGCAGTCGAACCGTCTCGCCCTCTCCCCAGCCTTCGCTGCGTATCACGCCGACGAAATGACGAGAACTTTCTGGAATGTCGCGCGGAAGGTATTTAACCGAGCAGCCGAGAAGAGAGATCAGGAGAAGACGGAAGTTAGCGCCAGAGCGCGTAGGGATTCCGCCGTGTAGTCGGCGAAGGTTTTGTCCGTAGCGACAAAGCAGGAAAAGAAGAGGATTTTCACCTGAGGGGTGAAGGCTCGAGCTACAGGCAAGAGTGTGTGTTTACCGCTATCGAGCGAAGACGCGTGGCAACAGCTGCGTGTGTGAAGCCGACGTGTTTCCGGCGAAGTTTGAAGCTTGGAGAGTGGCCATTTGAGGACGCGAGGTTTCCTGGAAGAGAAACTTCGGTGAGGTTTTCTGAAAGAGAAACTTCAGGGGGCAGCGAAACGGACAACGCTGGACTTTAAGTGAGTGATTCTCGGAAGAGTATCATTCAGACTTTTGTTCCAAGGACTTTGGACTGAATAGGTTTTCTATCTTTTTAGTCTTTAAGTGTCTTGGTTGTTCAATGCATGCGACTGCATTGTAGTGTGTACTGTTGTCTATGTCCGTTGTTCGAGTGTGGCTAATTGTACTGTGTAGTACGTTGTTTGATCGGTGACATATTGTACTCAGCTATTGTGGAGTGAGCATATTGGTGTATTGTTTTTCTGATCTGCCATTATTGAGAATATAATTTTGTTGGTTTATCAACTCTCGGCTCTGACTTGCTCTTCGGGCCACAGCCGGCGTCC
Source organism: Rhipicephalus annulatus (assembly GCA_013436015.1). Classification (NCBI taxonomy): domain Eukaryota; kingdom Metazoa; phylum Arthropoda; class Arachnida; order Ixodida; family Ixodidae; genus Rhipicephalus; species Rhipicephalus annulatus. Next base: position 619,356 of record WOVY01010439.1, read on the forward strand.
GCTGGCGCGCCAAATAGGACCACTTCTAAATTGTCCACGTTTTTGTGGTGCGGTTCGGAGGGCCAATACCTCGGCCCTTGGAATTATCCCGGCGATCGCCTCCCTAATTAACGGGACCCGTGACACCATATATAGGCTTGACGACGTTGGTATATATCGCAGAACTGTCTGTTTGTTTCTGTGCATACCCGATACTTTGTAGTAGAATATGGTATAATACTCGCAATTTTTCCATGCAATCATAACCATATTTCACAAGTGCCTATGTTTACTGATTGTGACACAATATATGCCATATCTATGACGATAATTGTTAAGCACGCGCTTTTGGACATTTTCATTCTCTATTTGAAAAGTGCGTTTCCTAGTGGTCCCATTTTCCATTTTAGTGGTATATATATATATATATATATATATATATATATATATATATATATATATATATATATATATATATATATATATATATATTGCAATGACGAGTAGCAACGCAAGGGCTTGTGCGCCAACTGGGCTGCGGTATGCGGAACAAGCGATACGAGAAAAGCGAAGGAGAGGAAGACGATGCGAGTGAGAAATAGAACGACCAACATAGTATACGAGCGTTGTGTCGGATTTCTCAGTTACAATGGTGAAGTCGACAAAGAAGTCTTATGTCACGACTTCATTGTCCAGGACACCAGCCAACGTGCAGCTGAAGGACGGCGTACAGGCATTCTGGACCACAGTTCACCTGCCGCTACTGCCACCACCATTCTGGGACGGCGTCAAGGCTTTACTCAACTTGCCGACTCAACTTGCCTGAGTTGAGTCGACTCAACAAGTCGACTCAACTTGCCTTCAACGGTGCCACGACTCCACTTCACACCAATACATCGCACGGTCTCCTCTTCTGTGGCAACGCAGTCAACGCTCCCAGTCGCATGGATCCCGTGACACAGTCAACACTGTTCGACAAGCCTCCTCGTCACCCGCTTTCCTGCCTGCACTGCAATCATCACCGGGGAAGGCGTCCAGGCCTCTTTGATAACTCAACGGTACTTTCACCACGATCCAGTGATTCATGACTTTGCCATGCTGATGGCTGCGACGGCAGCATATTCCACATCCACCGCCAATGGTTCCCCGTGGGGCTCCTCCGAAGTTGCTGCGAGGATCATCCGCGAGGCCGAACGCTTTGCTCAGCATTTTGCACCTTCGTACTACAGTTTTAACCACCGCCGGGAGTCCCTAGGGCCCCGTCATCTCCACGGTCATCACTCCCGGCTTCTCGGGCTCCTCGCACGCCCTACGTACAGGCGGCATGCAGGTGACATCCTTGCTTGCAAAGGAGCTAGAACATTTTGCGCTGCGTGCTACAGGGTGCCTGTACTAGACTTTACATATACAGTTAGATCGGTACTACCGACGTCCTGGCCTCAATGGTGTGCCAGACTGATTTCTGTTTTTCAGCCGCTTTCGCAGGGCTGTTCTGCCCTCACTGCAAACACAACTTGTCCCGCTGGTGCCAGAGGGGAGGACACCAACTCGAGATAACAACGCAGTGCTCTACCACCTTCCCGTCTCTCGATGACCGAGGTCATGAAGTGCGCTGTGCTGACGGTACAGCTGCACCCTGTGACAACAAACCCCATCTTAGATACCGAGTTCATGAGGAGCCCGGTCAAGATGATCCACCTGTGTCTTGTAGCACCTTCACGGCAAGCTTTGGGGAACATCCAACGTGAAAAATCGACAAAGGCAGTGAGCTGGGTTTCGAGGCTGAGGGCCCAAACTCTGTTTTGCGATTTACTTCCCGAACGCACATGACCCAGACAGGAAACACAATGAAGTCACAGAACGTGGCGAACTTGCCTCCAAGCAGCCAGCGCGCGAGTGCTTGGAAGCGTCTGCTTACAGTGAGATGGTGTCAGCTCCATCGCAATCAGCCAGACAATCAACGTTGTCATTGGTCGAGTGTCTGGATGTTCTCCACTTGCCAAGTACCGACCCACTGAGGAAAATGCTATCCGCAACAAGGTATCCACAGCCTTGACTCCGTATTCGGCGGCTCCATAATCTCGCAAACGGGCTTCAAAATATGGTTGCAGTGACGTTCCCGTCCCGAACGATGCCACGTTAACAAAGGCCGGAATTGCCAACACGGCTGCAGATATTAAAGACAAACCACTGGGACCTCAGCTTTGCTCTCTTGCACCCAACGAACAACGACCATGCACCCAACGACCATTGCGGTCAACACCCCGACATTCTTTGACACACCGCAAGCAGCGCAGACGTCACCGCTCTGTGCAGCAGGTGGCGGTAGAGCGTGCCCGACTTCCATTGATTTCTATACAACTGCGATGGTATAACGAGACTGATGAGATGCAGCTAATGGGGCAACTTTGTTTGAGTCCGTATCTGCCACTCACTCTTTCTTGCCTAAGTCACCAGCGTCAACCCCACCGTGAACGAGGCCTGCACCGACTATTCCGTCACAGCCAGCGTCGTCCTTCAGGATGCACTTCTATTAAGGTCGACAAGGTGAGGCGTACACAACACCGGCTGCTGCGGCACAGCCTGGACGTCCCCGGCCTGCAACCGCTACGACACAGCCAGTGTCGGCCACCAGAACATCCTTTGGCAAATTTCCAGGAGAATAGACCTCTCCCTGTTCGTTGGTCACTGCGAGCACCCCGCCCTCTATACCCTGTCTCGGAGCAGGTGCTGGTTGGGAGAAAAGTTCCGCCGGCGGCATCTTTCTGCATGGCAGAGCTGCGTGCCTTGATTTCTTTGACAGAAGTTTCTACAATGCCATGTTCTAAAGTCACAGCTTCTGAAAGAAGGGGGTCGTGGAAGGGTCACTACTCATAGTGTGGAAATTTGCTCGTTGTAGATTGGTGGATGGAGAAACTTCACATAGAGTACTGAAAGACGCGACTGGCCCGCAGTGCGCTTCACCAACGTGGAATGTAGCCATGAAAAAAAATCTGATCTATTTCGAAAGCAAAAGCTTTCAATGTACACGGTAACTGGCACCCAAAGAAATATTTGCAAAGCATGGATTTAAACATACTTTCATCGCGGTATGTGCAATGCAGTATGAAACAAGGTACAGCATTGGCGGCAGCATGGTTTTGAGCTGCTGTGCGTGACGTCATAGATATAATTCTCACTCATTGCGCAAAACCTGATCGGAGATTAATAAAATAAACACTTCTTGCTGTGCGTAGGCTTAGGTTAACATAACCTCGTGAAACTCAAGGAAGAATTCTACCACCGCGTTAATCAATAACCGAGTGAAAACCTATTTGATGTAATACCCAGCAACATAATAATACAAAATAAGATTTGACACAGTTACCTTGCTGCGTTTGACACCTATAACGTGTTTTCGTACCTATATTGCTCCTTTAGGCCTGATACGAAAACCTCTAATGCGCATTGTCACTTCATAAATATCGCGCAGTGAACGTACGAAGTAAATGAGAAATGAAAATCTGCGCTGTTTCTGTTAACCCGTATTAGGTATCAAATAATATAGGTTATAGCTATGGTGAAGTGTATAAGTTAGAATCGGCAACGCTTCAACGTGCTCTTGGGTAGTCGCATATTTCACCCGGAGATCATGTATTTATGTTTTTTTCCACGCCACGCATAGAATGATGTGTCCACTCCCATATGACCGCGCCAACAGCATTTTTACCTTGACTAAACCATCAGATCGTAAAGTTTCATCAACAATCGGTTACTGAAACCGGCTCACAACGAATACCAGTGTTTTCTTGAGCAGGACGCACCGCGTTATTCACACTGCACACATTTCACGCACAATATTCCCAGTTTCACCATCCGTAAAGGTGAACCAATATAGCCGATGCCTTTCAACGCATGCTCTACGCCACAGTCAATACTGTACATTTTCGAAGACGATGCCACTGTTCCTTGCACAGGCCGCCAGTGTGTTCATTCTCTGAGATAAACAGCCAGCCAAACAGGCAAATATTTCATCACGAATTTTACCACACACCTAGATGTTCTCTGACACATACCAAGCTAATTTTGCCGCTGTGAGATGAAGCTAAGGTTTTCAAAAAGAAAAAAGATCTTGCCAGAAGCACCGAGTGACTGCACGCCACTCAGCTACTGGTGCGATTGTTTTACCAACCACCGCCTTGCACGTGCACCAGTGACGTCACGCTGTGACGTACCCCGGTAGGGGTCTATTATCATCATGGTAGAGCTCGGTCACTTCGAAATAGGCAATCCCATCCACCAGAAACGTTGTCAGCAGTCCAGCAGGCTTGGAGGCAGGGCCGAGTGTGATGACGAGGAGCAACGCAAAGGCTCGTGCTTGAGCTGGGCAGTGGGTATGCGCCCAGAGCAATACCAGATAGGCGAAGGAGAGTATGATGTGAGAAACGGAACAACCAGTCCAGCATACGGGCGTTGTGTCTGATTGGCGAAGGAGAGTATGATGTGAGAAACGGAACAACCAGCCCAGCATACGGGCGTTGTGTCTGATTTCTCCGTTGCGTTTCTCCGTTGCAAAGAAGGGGAATTCCGTCCTCTTTGCTTCGCTCTGCTAATATACTCGCCAATACCACCCCCTCCTAAACCAAACACTCCGCATACAGAAGAACCAGCCACACCGTCGTCGCAACTACCATCCGCTTCAGCACCCAGTTAGCCTGTACAATTTGTACTACAGCAGCGACACCACGATAGGTTGCCAACCGTACTTGAATGGCAGTTACCAGTAATGGTTGAACAAACTATCACGCGAACACCAGAGTGATCCCTCGATTGAATACTCACAGCAAAGTTAGAGCACCACCTCACATTATTGCTCGACAAAAAGCTGGAAGCCCGTGCGGCAATTACCCAGAACAACCGGGAAGCCACACTTTTGAGTCTTTTCGCCAGCTGGAAAACCATAGTTACGGAACTTGAGCGGTGTGCGCGTCGCTCTCACTCACACTCGGATGAGAAGCCTTATGATCGCAGTTAACCAAGGTGGCCAAGAGTAATTCGCACACGCATTACAGCATCTGGCATTGAATCTGCCGTGGCCACCGCCGTAAGAGGGGTGTGCTACAAGTATTTCTATCTACACCTAATGAAACAGATACACCAGATATTATCACTTTACAGGAATTGGGTGGACAGGCTAAGCTAGTCGGATGCGCTTCCTTTACGGCTGCTCAAGCCCCTGATGGTCGCGAAGTTCTTAGAACCCTCGAGAAACGAAGTATCCCTGTTATTTAACACCCCTCGCTCTCTGTTACAGCGTTACACATTATGTTGAAAATTCTTGCTTCATCTCGCCAAACACCAACCAGTAGGTTTTTTATCAATATTGATACAAATTATCATTAACGTCAACGATTGCAACATAAAGGCGACGAAGATCACAATTGAACAAAAGCTCGTGCTGTTGTTGCCACTCCGCCATCTTGGTTCAAGGACACTGTGTACTCTGTGTACAATCTGTAAATATATTTCTACCCTCTGCCTACTCTCACCCCGTGACTTTTTTGAAGGCGCTGGGTAACAAGACGGAGCTACACAGCGGCCGACGCTTGGTTTCTTCCACGATGGCACAAGAGGGTCCGGCTCCAGCTTTCGCAGCGGCCACCGCAACGAAGACAGTTGTTCTGCCCTAGCTGAAAGACCCTGGCACGTTCTGCGGTACCAACAATGTCGACATTGAAGAATGATTGCCGCTGTACGAGCGAACAAGCCTTTGAAGGGATGGGACGCTTACCGCTGCTGTATTTTCAGGTTTCGTTCCTCAGCGCTTGGTCGACGTGGCTTCTCGTATGGTGGCCGTGCAGTCTTGGCCATGAAGTTCCGCTCCCGCTCCTAAGCGTGCAGCGATGGTCCGAGCTGGTTCCTTCGGCTACCAGCGGCCCGCGACACGGTTCTCTCGTGAACGCCATCGCAGAATATGACTCCGGATACAGCGGCCTGCCAGACAACACCTCGGTTACGTTCCTCGGTGACCTGCCTTCGAGGGTTCTCGAACATTGGCCGCGCTGCCTTGATCAGGCAGTTTCGTTTCCGAAAGTGCAAAGTTGGCCACGTTTGGTTCCCTCGGTTACTGGCAGCTGACAACATGGTTCATTCCCAGATGCCCTCGCAAGCCATGACGTAGGATATATAAGCCCGCCATGCTCCAGTTCGGTGGGGCACGACACCGTTGAAAGGATGGGACGCTTACCGCTGCTGTATTTTCAGGTTGGTTACTTCAAAGATACTTCCTGTTTAAAAAGTAGCAATTACTGCCTTGTTGCGGTGTCGTGCCCTCCTGACTTGCGTGATAAGATTTTCCGTACATTGCTGTTTCTTTCATGTCTGCGCCGGAAGTTTGCATCGTTGTTGTTGTTGCTCTCAGGGGACATTGAATCTAATCCCGGCCCTGGCATCGAGGAAACACTCGCAATTGTTCTTGATACAGTGCGTAGGCTGGAAGCGGGTCAGAATACAATAATTGGTGAAATTAAGGGGCTAAAAGAAAAACAGGATGCTACTGATAAAGAAATCAAAAGCTTGACCATGAGAGTGGTCACTCTGGAAGCAAAGCTGGTTTCTAATGCCCCTCCGTCATCCAACTTTGCTGATGGTGCAATTGGTTCTATTTCTGATCAGCTTCAAGCAGTAGTATCAAGGTGTGAGGAAGCAGAAAATAGAATGCAACGGTGCAACTTGTTGTTTTTTGGAATTCCCTATGAGCACAAAGAGAGCTGGGAAACTTCTGAAAAGAAAATTATCGCTGTATGCTCAGATAAGTTAGCGATCACCACTACCAGTTCTCAATATGAACGTGTGCACCGGCTGGGTAAATTTGCTTCAAACAAGTGTAGGCTGATAATTGCTAAGCTTACGTTTTTTAAGGACAAACAAGCAATCCTCGCCGGTGCACATCGGCTGAAAAATACTGGCTTCTCTATTAGAGAAGATTTTTCGCAAGCAACACGGCAAGCGCGCAGGAAACTGCTTCAGTTTGCTAGGGAACGGAATTGTCCTTTCAAACTAACTGTCGACAAACTTCGTATCGATAATACTACATATATCTATGACACTTGTTCTGATACCGTAGTAACCGCTAGATAGCTAGTTGCCGATGTACGCAGTGGTAATGCTCAGCAGCCGTCTACTTCATGTTCTCCTTCACTTTCAGTATCATTTACTAATATTCGCAGTTTGTTACCGAAACGTGTCTTGCTTAATTCATGTCTCGAGGACAGTAAATCAGATATTCTATTGCTAACCGAGACTTGGCTTCACGCTGACGTACGCGACACTGAGCTATTTCATGCTTCAAATCAGTACTCCATTTATCGCCATGACCGGGCACATAAAAGGGGTGGTGGCGTGCTGTTAGCCATCAAACGAACTATATCTTCCTTCCTTGTCGATACTGACACTCCCCTCGATACAGTCTGGGTCGCCTGTCCTACCTTAGCTGGAAAATTATTGATGGGTGTATGCTATCGCCCTCCGTCCTCTGACTGCCTTTTCGTGTCTGAGCTTCACAGAAGTATTTCCAGGGCTCTTGACCTGTTTCCCACCAGAAAAATTTACTTATTCGGTGATTTTAATTTTCCTGATATTGATTGGTCTCGCACGTCTTCTTCGAACAGTACGTCAAGTGAATTCATTGAACTATGCCTTGACTTTAATTTCACCCAGCTTGTCTCAGAGCCCACTCGCGATACTAATATTTTAGATCTTATTCTGACAACAGAGCCACATACCATAGGTAGAATTGTGCAATTAGAGGGTTTTAGCGATCACAACCTTCTACAGTTTTCAATTAATATTCCACTAAATTTTCCGGGTGTTCAGAGCAAGGTAATCAGGGATAATAGCAAGGCAAATTACGATCTAATGAACTCTGAACTTGATGTCTTCCTACACAATACATTTCTTCCCTCATTCACCAACAGGTCTGTTCAGGATAACTGGAATTCCTTTAGAAACATTATAGCGCTCCTCATAGATAAATATGTTCCACTAATAACAATCTCTAACGACAAATCCAACCCTCGGTTTTAATAAATCGCTTAGATCGCTCAGAAATAAAAAGAAAAGGTTATATGCTTCAGCTAAAAGGTTATCATCTTCTAAGTCATGGTCTATGTATAAAAACTGTTTAAAATCCTATTGTCTTGCGAATAGCGAAGCGAAAAAGAAATATTTTTCCGCCGACCTGTCTTCACTTTTACTGACTAACCCTAAAAAGTTTTGGCGTGCCATTTCGCCTGACCGTGGCAGTGACATTGTTACATTACATAACGCCGATAATGTTCCTGTCTCTGCGTCTGAGTGTGCTTCAACCTTCAATTCGTTTTTTTTGCTCGGTTTTTACTAATGAAGATTTTTCTTCGGTTCCCTGTGTCCCCGATCGTGAGTACTGCTTCATGTCTCCTATCATTGTTACTGTTGAAGGCATATCCAAACTTATACACGGTCTAAAGCTGTGTACATCATGTGGTGTTGACAATATTAATTCCAAGGTACTTAAAAACACATCCGCTTCCTCCAGTCAAATTTTATGCCACATTTTTCAACAGTCTTTATCTTCTGGTCAACTTCCCACTGACTGGAAGATAGCAAAGGTTATTCCGATATTCAAGGATGGTAACAAACACACACCCGGTAACTACCGCCCCATTTCGCTAACATGCATCTGTTGCAAGCTGCTTGAACACATCATCACCTCTCATATATACAGCCATCTTGAGTCAAATAACTTCTTCTTTCTAAATCAGCATGGTTTTCGGAAAGCGTTATCTTGTGATACTCAGCTATTAGAATTTACGTCTGATTTACATAACGGCTTGAATAGTAATAAAACTGTTGACTGTATCTTTTTAGACTATGCGAAAGCATTTGACAGAGTTGCCCAATGTCGCCTAATAGCTAAGCTGTCTGCGCTTAAACTCGACTCATCAACATTATCTTGGCTTAGAAATTTTTTGTCAAATCGACAGCAGTTTACATTTGTCAATAACTTCAGCTCGTCTACTTCATTTGTTTCATCAGGTGTGCCCCAGGGCAGTGTATTAGGCCCTCTTCTTTTTCTGATTTATATTAATGATTTGCCTTGTAACATTTCTTCCTCAATTCGTCTTTTCGCGGATGACTGCGTAGTGTACAGAACTATTAACTCTGAAGAAGACCACGTACATTTACAAAAGGACCTCGACTTAATAAATCAGTGGTGTGACCGTTGGCAAATGACGCTTAACACATCTAAGTGCTGCGTGCTTTCTTTCACCCGTAAGGAATCGGTTTCTAACTTTTCTTACTCTATCTGTTCAGCTGTAATTCCCCGTTCATCTACATACAAACACCTTGGTGTCCATCTTTGTACTAATCTTGCCTGGTGTACTCACATCGACAAGATATGCGCGAAAGCAAACAGAACTCTGGGATTCTTGCGCCGGAATCTGCATCATTCCCCATCTACCATTCGGCAGCAGGCCTACCAAACATTTGTACGTCCTCAGCTGGAATACGCTTCATCGATCTGGTCTCCGCATCAACAATACCTAATAGATAAAGTGGAATCCATCCAAAATCGTGCAGCCCGCTTCATCACTTCAATGTATAACCGCCACTCCAGCATCACCCAAATCAAACGCGATATTGCCCTTACCAGCTTGTATTCCCGCCGCTCTGTCACCCGTCTATGCCTCCTCCATAAGTACTACTACAATTCGTGAACCAGTCGTCTATCGCTTGACATTCCTTCGCGTACATCTAGTCGACTTCATATTCATCTCAGTTTCAGACGCATCTTCGGCAACACTCAGTCATTCAATAATTCTGCATTGCCACGCGCCATCGCAGTTTGGAATAGCCTTCCGGATGAAATTGTTTTTGTGAGAGATCCGGCCAATTTTCGTGAGCTACTGCAAATTTATATGTTCTCTTGATTTTGTATAACGATGCTTTATTTTTTTCATTTTGTTTTTTTTTGCTGCATTTGCTTATAGTGTTTGTTCTTCTCCCTTCCATTGTGCAATTTTCTTTGTTTTCTTCGATATAATTTCTTTTTATGCTTTATGTTATTGTGATTTTTCCGTAACCCCCCCTACTCAATGCTCTTCTGGAGCCTGTAGGGTAACATGAATGAATGAATGAATGAATGAATTATTTCTGGGACGAAACACTCATGCTGGCGAACCTCCCATTTTATCTGAAGGTGACAGCCGAAGTGTGGTTTGAGAACAACGAAGCAGAAATTGGCAGCTGGAATGCGTGCAAAAAAAGACGCGTGCACTGTTGGGCAAATTGACTGGCAGGAAGACAGCGGCCAAGAAGGAGCTGGCATCTCACGCTCAAAGTCATCGGAGTCATACCTGTCTTACATACAGAACGTGCTCGCCCTTTGCCGCAAAGCAGACGACGGCATAAAGGAATTCAAGAAGGTGGCGCACATATCAAAAGGCATTGCCGATGACGTATTCAATTCGTTAATTTGCAAGGACTGTGACACAGTAGATGCCATTATTCGAAAATGCCAGCGTTTTGAGGCCGCCTGAAGCCGACTTATTTCCCATCAGTTCACTCGACTTCCCAACACCGCAGCAACATGGTCGTGCGAACACATACCTGTACCACATGCACCACTGAATGCAGAGCACGTCACGAAGATCATCCGTCAACTTGAAGCTATATCTCCCGTTTCAACCATCTCTCGTGCCCATCAGTCCAGCTCCAAAATGGTGCCTTTAGTGCATGCCATCGTTCGTCAAGAGCTTCAAAACGTTGGCCTGGAATCTGTGTGTACCGCCGCCCCATCCCGACCGACAGAACATCGTCCACCAGTTTCCTACGCTCAACGCCAGAGGCTCCCAGTGCGCTCTCGCATTCCCGCTGAGTGGAGGACTGCTGATGACCGGCCCATTTGCTTTAACTGCCATCGTGTTGGTCACGCGGTCCACTATTGCAATAGCAGGCGGTATTGGCGTCAGCCTTCCTATCGCTACAACCGTCGCGCAGAGGCAGATGATGACCAACAGATTCGTTTTACCGTGTCGGCTCGATCTCATTCGACCTTTTTCGACGTCTCTGGGGGAAAATAAATGGGTAGTAGTGGCTACAGACTACGCGCCACGCTTTTCCATCACGCAAGCGCTACCAACAAGCTGTGCTACTGATGTCATGGACTTTCTCCTTCATGACGTTATTCTCCACCACGGAGCGCTGCGCCAACTGCTGACCGACCGTGGTAGTTCATTTCTCTTCAAGGTTGGGAACGACATTCTTCGCTCGTGTTCCACACGTCATAAACTCACCACTGGAAAACACCCACAAACAAATGGACTAACTGAGCGCCTTAACTGCACACTGACGACAATGCTATTCATGTATGTCTCCGCAGATCATCGTGATTGGGATGTCACTTTGCCTCACGTGACGTTTGCCTACAACTCATTACGACACGACACCGTTCGCTTTCCCTCCTTCGATCTCTTGTATGGCCGTCACCTAACATGGCCTTTTGACACTCTTCTGCTGTCGCATACTGACACTCCAGCCAAACATGCTCGCGATGCAACTACTCGGGCTCAAGCAGCCCGCCAAATTGCCCGGGATCGCCTTTCTGCCTCGCAGCTATCTCAAAAGGATCGTGCGACAGCCGTCACAGAGTTGTCTCTTGCTTCTCAGGATCATTGGTCTTGCTCTGGACTCCCTCCCATCACTTTGGCCTGTCCTCAATGTTCCTCGCTTGCTACAAGGGGCCTTACAAAGTTTTGCGTTAACTGACCGACGTCACCTATGAAATCGCCTCCATGCACACTTCATTCTCATCGTCTCTGCAGTGCACTGATATTGTACACGTCTCCCGCCTTAAGCCGTACTTTTCTGCGCAGGATCTCACGCTTTCTTAAGCGCCGAGACGGCGCTTTCACAGGCGGCGGCTATATGATATAAGTCATCGTTAATGTCAACGAATGCACCGTAAAGGCGACGAAGCTGATTGAACAAAAGCTCGTGTTGTTGCTGCGACTCCGTCATCTTGGTTCAAGGACACTGTGTACTCCGTGTACAATATGTGAATATATTTCTACAATCTGCCTACTCTCACCCCATGACAATATTTAGAGCAGCCCACGACAACGAAAGCGCTTCCACAAGCTCCTCTCTTATGTCAAGAAGTTCGCAATAATTTCCACATCCTTGTGGTAGGCGATTTTAACGCTCCCTCACCCGCTCGGCGCTACTTCCACGGCACAAGAAAAGGACAAACTCTGTGCCAAGGCACCCGAAATCTCGGCTACACCCTTATCACAGACCCGGCATAACCTGCGTGGTTGGGCAACAGCGTTGCCAGAGACACCACTCCTTACGTAACTTTTACTACGAACAATACGCATACAGAGTGGTCCAATCTTCAGGAACACCTAGGACGTAACCACCATAAACTACAAACAATCGTCAAGGCTAGCCCGCAGTGCAGGAAAGCCAAAGAGCCTGCCCTAAATGACTGGATTGTTTTCGGCAAATTGCGGGCATCGGCCCCCAGAATCCACCTCCTTGATTGACCAATGAACGGCTTCTTACTACGAGGCGTTAAGCGTGCTACCAAGACTCCTTCAGAAGATGTCGTTCGCGACGCGGTAAACACCAAGCTGCTGCACATGTGGGAGGCCCTCGCCGGTCTGTGCAAGTGCTATAATTTCAACAATTTCAACTGCTCATTACGCAAACGCATTGCTATATTAACGTGTCAAATTGAAGATTACGCTCTTCAAATCTACCGCCAGAACTGGCATCAGCTCTGTAACGTTAACGCTCATCTAACGTGCCCTAAACTATGAATATTCTTCGTCATGTAATAGACCCGACATTGAAAAAAAAACTGCTCAGTGCCATTCCTTAACCACTTCTCTGCACAATTATCCAGGGACCAATGAAGATCTTATCCTAGACCTATCTAGTCGACACATTGTCCTTGCTACTTCGGTTGGTGTCCAATGCTACATTGGGTTGGATAATCCTGCCTTGGACTCTCAGATTACAAACGCGGTAGTCCGCAGTTTTCACGACTGAGAGTCTACTCTGCGCCTGGCCCGAATAAAGTGACAAATAAAATGTTACGAAACATTAAAGAAGAGTCACTTGAAACGCTCCCATCTTATCTGCAAACAATTCGGGAGTCGGGAGAAATTCCAATACCGTGGAAAACCCCCACAGTCATTGTGATACTTAAACAAGGAACAGCACTCACTGTCGAGAACATTCGGCTGATATATCTGATACCTTGTGTCGGCAAGGTACTAGAGCATGGTATTCAAACTCAACTAGAAAAATACATTGAAGGCCATGCTCTCTACTCGCATGTAATAATCGGATTGCTCCCTAAACCTTCTGCGCAAGACGTAATGCTGCAACTCAAGAGTCACATTTACTACGATGAAGACAGCTCTCGGCGCGAGAGGCGTAGTATTCTGGAGATAGACCTCACCAATGTATTTGACGATGTGCTACATTCATCCATCCTTAACGCCCTCGCGACTGCCAACGTAGGCACCCGTACCTACTGCTACATCCTCAACTTTCTAACGAACAGGACCACCACACTCTTGGTCGAAGATTTGCCTGCATCTTCCATCACTCTCGGTGGGAAAGTAACATTACAGGGGTCAGTCTTTTGTCCATTTCTGTTCAACCTGGCCATGCTTCACCTTCCGCCACTTCTAGAAGATATCCCCGACCTCCGCCATAGCACATACGCAGACGATATCACGTTGTGGATTGCCAGAGGTAGCGACAGAGAGATACAGGATGCACTTCAATTGGCCATCGATAAAATCGCAAGTTACGCCGACCGAACAACGAGGATTGTCCTGCTCGCCCTAAAAATCACAGGTACTCTTGTAGCGACCTAGATCTCACTACAACAGAGACCTTCCCACGATAAATCGGAATGTGCGACATCACTCTATACGAACAGACCTAACTATTCACGTAAGGGGCTTCCGCATTCAGCAGAACGGTGGCAATTTCAAAACAATGCAACTACTGCACTATCAGGTCTATCAGACTACTAGACTAATCTCCCGCATCGCTAATAAACAGCATGGCATGAAAGAGGCCAATCTCTTATGACCGGTGACCACCTTCTCCATAGGCAGAATGCTTTACGTTGTTTCATTTATGAAACTTACCCTCACCCACAAGAAGGAAATAAACACAACGATCAGATGCTGCTATAAGTGCACGCTGCATTTATTCATGTCTATGCCCAATGCGAAACGCAATGACCTAGGACTTCACAATACTATAGACGAATTCATTGAAGCCCAACGTATATCGCACTAAGAATGATTAGGCAAAACTCCTACAGGACGACATCTCATGTGCACACTCGTCATAACTTACGTCTCCCAGTTTGGCCAGAAAATCCGAATTTCTCAGGAAATTCGCGTCAGCTTCGTAATTCTCCCCCTCCTGCACAATATGCAACTTGAATATAACCCGGAAAAACGAGTAGACCACGCCAAGCAACTAGGTGAGCGATACGTGCAAGCCGCACACGTGGCGTATGTAGACGTAGAAGAATATCCCACGCATTGAGCCGTGGCCCTCGCAGTCGCCACCGGACCGCAGCACCTATTTACCGCAACTGGCATCATTCGAGCGAGAAAAATACCGAACAAGGCGAACAAACAGTCATTGCTCTAGTCTACTCCTCAAACCAAGCATCTTGCATCATCCGCAACTTCATCAAAGGTTTGATCTCCGAACCGGCGATCCGCATCCTCACAAGTACACTTCTCTTACTTTGCTGCCGCGTTGAGATCATCTGGGCTTCGGGCCACTCGGAGCTCGCGGGGAATGAACACGCTCATGACGCTGGCCGATCTCTCGTCCACCGGGTGCGTCATTCAACAGATCACCACCCCTCGCGACCTGACGCGTCTGAGCAGGAGATGATGGCCTCCTTTTTTCGCCACAATGCGAGCACCGGAATGATTAGGTTTGGAGAAAATCTAACGTATTTTCGCAAGGCCCGACCTAAATATCATCACCACCACACAAGTTTCTTAGAAAGCAACAATCCACTATCTAGCGTCTATCACAGACACGCACTTTCCCCTGTCCGTCACTGTACAGCCGCATTCCCCCCGCTGTTCACTCACCACAATGTGAAGCGTGTGGTGCACCTAACGCCTAGCTCTATCATATTATATGGGCCTGCCCGGAAGCTACTCACTCAATTCAGCACAGTACAAACCCTACGATGAAAATCACCACGGCCGAGCAGTGTGAGGCGTTGCTGCTCAGCACGTGCCCGGAGGACCAGCTCTGGGCTGTCCAGCTGGCCGAGGACGCCGCCAGGATTCAAGGCCTGGCCGGCGCATGAGGAAGGGGGTTACGGAGGGGCCCCATCTCCTGGCCCCCAGCACCTTTGACGCCAGCAGGGACACTTTAATAAAGCTTATTTTCTCTCTCTCTCTCTTGAACGGCGCCGGCGCTGCTAGCAACCATGCAATGCGGAGAAGCTGACTCTTAGGCGAATTCTGTGTTCTCCGACGCCACCACCACATAATGCGACTGGTGTTCGCGTTTTTTGTGGACGTGGTTTATGAATGCGTGCGGGTGGCTGTGGATCAACTCTATGTGCGCACAACCGCCAGCGGTGTCTGTGACCTCTGTAGCACGAAATTAAGATAAAAAGAAAACCAATGAAAAAAAACATACTTCTCTTACTTGGGAATCACACTCGAGTATTTGCAAAGGTGCGCCGAACATTGAAGCTGCACTCTAAACTAACTTTATGAAGGGTAATAAATTGGAATAAAATGAGCAATAAAGTGTTTTAGAACAGTGAAATAACCACCATGCGTCAGACAACGCGAATTGCGCGAAGATTGCGTCGTTATTCTCTTACGCACTTCAAAAGCGTCAGGCATACCTCTTTCTTGCGTTATAATCACCGAATAGAGTTTGGCCAATTCATGTACCGTCAGCGTCAATGAATGTCGCATTTCAGCAGCGTAATGTAAATACTGAGTGTTCCCACTCGTTATCCGGTCAAAAATTCCAAAATAACGCGAAGTGTGAATGTCGCAAGACAAAAAAGTTGATTATGTTTACTCTGCTCTTCTCGCCACACACTGAGCAAGAATGTCGCTTTTTTTACCACGCTGTTAAGTCAGCTTTTAAGTTGCAATTTATTGGCAACCGGGCAGAAAAGCGGATTTTAAGCACTACAAACAGTGCATGAAGGACGCAAACCAAGCATGACGGTATGCAACACGGCAGGCGTGTCACCTGCAAAAACAAAGTGAGACTTTGCCGCATTGCTGTTGTTGCTAGCCAGGCAAAATGGCGTACCTATGTGCTACTGTGGTCCTGTATGGATCATATACAGTTACTCTAAGAGCGACCATACAACAGCACTTGCAGAGCGCGTGGACGAGCTGAGAAGGCGCATGCAGAAGCTGGGAGCGGGGTAGTGAGCGACCAGCTTTTGCTAGAAAGGGGCGAAACGGACGCGGTGCGGCGTGTCCTGGACGAGGTTGGAAGGCCAGAGGCTGTATGCAGGATTGGCTGGGTTTGACGAAACTCGGGATGTTTACGGGCTGTGGCGACATCTTCTTTTGAAAGAACTAATAGCATGAAAGGCTAAAATCTAGATCGTCCAGCCTTCAGCAAGCGTCGTTTTCAATTAGTTGTGTTGAAAAGCAGCGTCATATTGAGGAGAATGAATGAAGTTGGGGCGGTGTGCCCACGTGGGCGTGCTGAACAAAGTGGCGTCTACTTTCTTTGTTTGAAGTTCCACTGAGTGCATGAGTGGACGACGTGGTGCAATTGTTATTTAGGTAGCGAAACATTATTATCAGTGATATTACGCACGATGCAATTATGTAAAGTATTATTTTTAATGTTTAAAGCTATGGTGATTGTGCTTGTGAATAGCGTAATTTGTGAGTTTAGAATTTGTGGCGTTGGGAAATGCACCGGTCGTGGCTGCAGGCGACGCAGCGTACTTTCGCTTAACGACCCCACGTGCGCTTGACAAGTTGCAATATTCCGGTGTTCTAGCGGCCAATATTAACCTAAAGAGAAAATAAACGTGACTCGTTGTGCCCTGCTCAAACTCTGCACGAAGAAAGGTCAGCTTTGTAAGGCAAGGGACCAAATGTGAGGACCAAATCTGCTGCAATGGAACACACACCTGTGCAACCTACATCTGCAAAAAAAAAGATAAGTAAACTTTTGTGTGTATGTCGTCAATATAAGCGCTCATTTAATTAGTATGGTGCCTTCACAGTACATACTAAACTGCTTTGATTATTATTGTAGTGCTCTGATGTTCGCACTAGCCTCTAAAATACGCGCACCTACCATGTATAGTGAATCCTACGCCTTAACCCTGCCATTTTCATCATTGGTGACCGCGAAACTGCAGCACGGCCTGTCAAGAAGCTCGATCTGGCCGGCAAGTTTCTCTCCACCAAAAAGAGGCTTCAATTAGTTTTCTTGAGGGCGACCGCGTTCTAGCTAATCCAAGCTCGAAGCTAGGAGGTACTTGTAGTGCTCACCAGCGGCAGAGCCTCTGACAAGAAGTGGCGACGACGCTGAGTTCCTTGGGGCCTGCGACGAAAGAGGCCGTAGGCTGGCGGCAATTCTGGAACAAATTAGCCGTGCACTTCAAAGGGACGCCACCGTGGTGTCGAATGCTACAACGTAAGAAAGAGTTTATTCGATTGGTTTTACTAATTGCAGTACACAGAAATGCCGAGCTTCATTCGGCGGCCACGCTGCAATGTTTGCCAGAATGCAATTAAGTTAACTGATTTTAAGGTTGCCTCAATTATTACACTTCCTTGATTTACTAGCCACCGCTAATATCTTGAGCGTCAGATAAATGAATCGGTGCCAAATGTTGCAGTTTTTTTCTTTTCTGTTCAGCGTTAAACTCGCTGATATATGGTGCAAAATGCAGTGTGACTGGCGGTGGCAAGCTGTCGGGACTAGGCGGCAAGGTTCTGTCCCTTGTTGGGCTGGACTGTGTAGTTGGCTGTGCGCCATTCCTGTTTTTTGAAGACCCCACGGTGATGTGTGGTTCATCACTCATGCGGTTATTTTGCTTCTTGGTAGGCCACTATGATAGAGTGCTCTGACTGGAGGAACTGACGTCTAAAGTGATATGTCAGGCCACGGTGAATTATTAGACATTTATCCTTATAGATGCATGTCTGACCAGTTTGGTGCATAGTATACGGAGACGTGCTTACTTACATATTTTATGAAGGGCCACATTGCATAAATTTTAGTGGTGATTTTTATAGGCATAAAAATGTGTGTTTCTGAACATGCGTTCGTCTAAACTACCCACAGTAGCCAACCAACACCAAGGAGGCATCAGTGGAGGACACTCCTCTACAGGTATCCATAACAGGTTCGTTTGGGATACTCACCTTCTACTATGTAAGCAAGCAGCAGTTGACAAATGAAAGCTTTTTTGTGGACGTGCGTTGTGATCACAAACATCGGCGGGTCAATAGATTTTGGCATGTTTAATTCGTGTAGAAGTGTGAGTGAGTCCTTTCAATTCTTACTGTTACACGTACTTACATTTAGCTTTTATGCACACAGTGAAATGTACGTTCATCGAAACACTTATGGTGAAATCAGGTTTCATTCGTTCAGAAATTTCGCAAATATTTTTATGTCGTTACTCTGTGCCCTGCACTCTAACTGCAGTGCCATGTCCACCTACATGCCAGACCAGTACCTGCGCCGCTTCATCATCGGTTGACCCCCTCACAACGTGGGTGGAGGATCAACAAAGACTCAGTCAAGAAGAGAAAGGGCTACGGGCCAAACAGCATGCACAGACACAAAAACTGTGGGCTCTGGGATGCGCCATTGAAAAGGCATGTATTTCTGCAACATAGCATCATTATGTTTGTAACGCTTCTAGGGCAACTATGTATTATTAGTTGGAGTGTCTGGTGACTTGTACATTTAAGTAATAGAAGCAGGCTTTTTGCATGAGTAAACATTGCCAATTGAGCATGAGCAATTTGCTACTTCGTATGACTATATAAAGATAAAAAACACATGTCGTGACTCTAGCAGACAGCTTAAATGAGCCTTGGTTGCAGAACACAGGACACATTGAGAGTGAGCACAGTTGTTAGCACGCAGCAACAGCAATAACTAACTGCTGCCCGTGAATGATGTGATAGTTTAATCGACGGTGGGTATTGAAGAATAGATACTGAACTCTATGTTTACTGCAGTATAATATGCTGCTGCAGTGCATTGATTCGTTCTTGTTGCAACATCTCCTTTTTTTGCCGAACCTGTACAAATTTTGTTATGGAACGCAGACGAATGAGAACCACAAACCGCATACGCAAGCAGCCCTGGCCATTGGAGTGGCAAGCTGAAGCCCTCAGCAACATCGACAGCAGTTTGGCTGCTCTCACTGCAGCTGTGGGCCAGCAGCGCAGTGATAGTGAGCCTTGCACGGCAAATACTGAGCCACCTTTAGCAAAATAAACGCTAAACAAGAACGTTTTTTCTAAGAATGACCACACTAAATGTTGAGCAGGAGCATCTGAACAAACATTTTGTCTCAAACTTATCACAACACCCAATGCAAGATGCGCTATTTGAAATGTTTGTATTAATTTATTCCACGTATGCACAAACTTCACATTGCACACGTGCATGAATATAGACCTAAACACCTCTGACTGACTTTTCCATGCACATATTATTTGGTAATTGTTAACAGCATTGAAGACAAGTATATGTGTTTGTAATTGATGCATGCATTCTTCTGCTTTAAAAATATGAATTCAAAATATGCATGTGCTGC
This sequence comes from Rhipicephalus annulatus, assembly GCA_013436015.1. Classification (NCBI taxonomy): domain Eukaryota; kingdom Metazoa; phylum Arthropoda; class Arachnida; order Ixodida; family Ixodidae; genus Rhipicephalus; species Rhipicephalus annulatus. Next base: position 639,202 of record WOVY01010439.1, read on the forward strand.
CAGTTCACACACATGCTAAAGCTAAAGCAGCAGCCCTGTGTAGTCCATGAGATAAATGCTTTGTGTGACAATGCAATCGTCATTGAAATAAATTTTTGAAATATTTGTCGGAATTGTCCCCAGTGACCTCGTGTCTCGTGCCTGTGCTAAATGTTTGTCTAAGAAGTAAAACACTGCATCAAAAGCTGCATTTTTTTAAGCATTAGGATATTGCAGCAGCCTTGTTAGCTACACAACAAACATGCTGCAGAACTCTCAGCTTGCTAACGATCTTGTTTGTTGACTTCATCGCAATGCAGTGGTTCTTGAATTGAAACAACATGCCCCAAACGTGTATGTTTGCAAAATGACATTTGAATTTAACCCTGCACTACATGTCAGATATGCAGGACGTGGTCAGGTGATGTGATAATAACAGTGAAAAAAAATGCTTGCCACCATTGGAACTTGAACTTAGCAACGTTTAACGTTAGAACGTTATCTAGTGAGGGAAGTCTAGCTGTATTATTCGAGGAGCTAGAAGGCATTAAATGGGATATAATAGGGCTGAGTGAGGTTGGAGGACAGATGAGGCCTATACTGTGCTACAGAATGGGCACGTCATTTGCTATCGGGGCTTGGCAGACAGAAGAGAACTGGGAGTAGGGTTCCTAATTCACAGAAACATAGCTGGCAACATAGAGGATTACTATAGCATTAATAAAAGGGTGGTAGGCATTGTAATTAAACAGAATAAAAGATACAAATTGAAGGTAGTACAGGCTTACGCGCCTACATCCAGCCATGATGACGCTTCAGTTGAAAGCTTCTATGAAGACGTGGAATCGGCAATGAGTAAGGTGAAAACACAGTATACTATAGTAATGGGCGACTTTAATGCAAAGGTAGGGAAGAAGCAGGCTGAAGACCAGGCAGTAGGAGATTATGGCATCGGCACTAGAAACGCCAGAGGAGAGCTACTAGTAGAATTCGCAGAACGCAATAATCTGCGTATTTTGAATACCTTCTACCGAAAACGAGAAAACCGCAAGTGGACATGGAGGAGCCCTAATGGCGTAAATAAGAACGAAATAGACTTTATAATGACTGCACACCCAGGAGTCGTGCAGGATGTGGAAGTAGTTGGCAAGGTAAGATGCAGTGACCATAGAATGGTACGGGCTCGAATCCGCCTAGACTTGAAGAAGGAACGACAGAAACTGATACGCAAGAAGCAAATCAATGAGCTAGCACTGAAAGGGAAAGTACAGGAATTCAGAGTGTCACTGCAGAACAGGTACTCTGCTCTTAGCGAGGAAACCAACCTTAGCGTAGATACAATGAATGATAATCTGACGAGTATCATCACGGAGTGTGCAGTGGAAGTTGGAGGCAGGGTAGCTAGACAGGACACCGGCAAGCGTTGCCAGGAAACGAAGAACCTAATTAAGAAGCTTCAAATCATGAAAGTGTCAAGTACAACAGACAAAATAGAACTGGCAGAGCTTTCGAAGCTGATTAATAGACGTAAAGTATGCGATGTAAGAAGGTATAACATGGAGAGAATTGAGCACGCTCTGAAAAACGGAGGAAGCGTCAAAGCAGTGAAGAGGAAACTTGGGATAGGCAAAAGGCGGATGTATGCACTAAGAGACAAAGAAGGCAAATTAACTACCAATATGGATAGGATAGTTAAACTAGCGGAGGAGTTTTACAGAGATCTGTACAGTAGCCGAGACAACCACGACCTTAATACTATAAGAACTAGCAGTAACCCAGACGACACCCCACCGGTAATGATAGAAGAAGTCAGAAAAGCTTTGGAGAGCATGCACAGAGGCAAAGCTGCTGGTGAGGATCAAGTAACATCAGATCTGCTGAAAGATGGAGGACAGATTGTGTTAGAAAAACTAGCCACTCTATTTACGAGGTGTCTCCTGACGGGGAAAGTACCAGAGTCTTGGAAGAACGCTAACATCATCTTAATACATAAGAAAGGAGATGACAAGGACTTGAAGAATTACAGGTCGATCAGCTTGCTCTCTGTAGTATACAAGCTATTTACAAAGGTAATTGATAGCAGAGTAAAGAAAACATTAGAATTCAATCAACCAAAGGAACAAGCAGGATTTAGAACAGGCTACTCAACAATTGACCACATTCATACTATCAATCAGGTAATAGAGAAATGCTCAGAGTATAACGAACCACTATACATAGCCTTCATAGATTACGAGAAGGCGTTTGATTCAGTAGAAATATCAGCCGTCATGCAGACACTGCGGAATCAGGGCGTAGATGAAATATATATAAACATTCTGGAAGAAATCTACAGGGGATAAACTGCCACCATAGTGAATGCAATGACATTCTAAAATAGTAGGAACATGGAAATAGCAATGCACTCCTGTTCCCGTCAGATGCCATGAAACCCGAGGGGGTTACAAAGTCTTACAACCAAAATAAAAAGCTATCAACTGGATAAAAACTAGAATTTCATCGCAGTTAGGTGTGACACTTTCAGCCGTGAATAATTTTGTTTCAGTTGAGCACTGTGTTTCAGTGTTTCCCTAATAGTGATATCATCATAACACTATTACCTAAAAATTCATCGAATGGTAGAAGTATTTACACGTTATAGTGACCATGACATCAAATTAGGTTTTCCGGGATTAGTGGTTTTGAAATGACAAAAAACGGCATATCCCACGTACCTTGGAATCAAAAGTTCGGCGAAGCACGCTGAGAGAAGGTGACCATGTTGCAATTTTAATGACGATAGTCTTTCTTGGGGACCTCCAACGCAAAAATTTTGGTCTGTCTGTCTGCCTGCCTGCCTGCCTGCCTGCCTGCATGTCTGTCTGTCTGTCTGTCTGTCTGTCTGTCTGTCTGTCTGTCTGTCTGTCTGTCTGTCTGTCTGTCTGTGTGTGTGTCTGTCTGACTGTCCGTCATTCCGTCCGTCTGTCTGTCTGTCTGTCTGTCTGTCTGTCTGTCTGTCTGTCTATAGAGTTTCTCAAAATTAACTAGAGGGCACTCAGGCGCGGCGATTGTTCAGCGACCAGTGAAATGATAGGTAGTACACATTTGCCTAGTCTTCGTACTTCCGGGTGGCGAATCGTACTGGCGGCTTTGTTTATTGCTGTGTTTCGATTTTGTTTTTAAAGCAAGATTCAGCCCATTTGAACTTCGTAACCCAATTTGGAAAGGTAATTCGAAAAAATAGGGTGGTGAAGCGCAATCGCTGAACATTTGCGGATTTTTGTTTCGTGAGGAAACAGCTTCAAGCCACACGAACACACACAGACCCAAGAGCAGGCCAGAAGTACGAAGTTTAGACAAATGTGTGTACTACCTATCATTCCCATGCTCGCTGAAGCGCTGTGTATTGCAGCTCCCAAAGACACTAGCAGCAGAGTTTACTCTAGTGTATATTGGGAAACTTTATCTGTCTGTCTGTCTGTCTGTCTGTCTGTCCGTCTGTCTGTCTGTCTGTCTGTCCACTCTTAACGGCATTGGGTACTTGACATGGCTGACCCCATCCGCAGTGCCAACCAATGTTGCTCAAGATGAGGCGTTCATACTAGTGCAATTGTAAATTAAAAAAGCAATTTTCGCGCATGTCAGGAGCACAATTACAACATGTATATATTCTGCATGTGCCTCTTTCACAATAAAAAGCATGCCTAAGTAATTTTAAGAACCGTAGCACTTATCACGCTGTGCTGACCATGCAACGCTTGCACGAAAAGGTGAGTGTTCACAACGCTTTGCTAAGACACCTACCCGGGTGGTGACACCTACCCGTTGCCTGGCGTTCTACACATTATCACCTCTGACACGAGCACGCACACTCTTCTCCGAGCCACGCGCTTTGTTTTCTGAGAAAACTGCCAGATGGCGCTCACGTCGTGTGAGACGTGAGCGCCATCTATATCAAGCTAAGTTTTGGAAGAGATGTGAAAGTGCGAAGGAGACAAGATGAGCAACTACAGAAAAATTTTTATCCCGAAAGGCAAATTGAAATAGCCACTAAACAAATTGAAAAAGTAATCATGGAGGATAATAAGACAGTGTAGACATACATGAATCTAATTAGACTCTTTGAGCTAGAGCTTGCTAAGACGCGTGACAAGTCACCCCGGAAAAGAAGACACATACCCAAAAGTTGGTGGGATAAGGAAGTTAAGAGAGCCATAGCGAAACGTCAGGAAGCCTCTATGAAACACAGACATGCTAAGCAGCGGGGTGAACCGACAGATGATGTTTAAAGAAAATGGGCAACCTTTCTAAGCTGTAGAAGGGATGCATCCCTTCTGATCAATGAAAAGATTAGAAGTAAGGGAGCTCAGTGGCTGGCAGAAGTACTTAAAAAAGATAGAAAGGCAGCTGCGAAATTTTTGAACCATCTAAACTCCCTAAGAAATGAGACGAGCCTAGAGCAGAGTTTTATAACTACAGCCCAAGGTGCTAGGCTAGAAGGGGACGAAGCTATTGAATATATAAGAACAAGGGTGACAGAAAAATTTTGACAAAGAAGTACTTTATGCACCACAATAGACAAGGACGAATCAAGTTGTGCAATGGCTCCATTTTCACAACAAGAGTGGGAAAGGGCTGAGAAAATGGTTCCTAGTAGTACATCAACAGGCCCAGATGGCATTCCAATTAGGCTGATAAAGACATTAGGTCCGAAGTCTAAGCAGGCTTTGAGAGAGGCAGTGAGCACAATAATAATCGACGTTGAAGTTCTTGATGGATGGAAACAAAGCAGGATGAGCATTATCTATAAAGGAAAGGGGGAAAAGCTGACATAAACAACTACCGTCCTATAACAGTGACAGCAGTCGTCTACAGGCTGGCGATGCAGATTATAAAGGACAGACTGAAGGCACGGATAGAGGATGAGGGGGTGCTGGGGGAACTGCAGAATGGGTTTCGGAAACACAGGAGGTTGGAAGACAATCTGTTTTCACTGACGCAGTGCATCGAAATAGCAGAAAAGAAACACAGGCCCCTGTGGCTTGCATTTTTGGATATCAAGGGAGCGTACGATAGCGTGGTTCAAGAGGAATTGTGAGGAATTGTGAGGAATACTGGACACACTAGGCGTGGAACATGTAGTCACTAATCTTTTAAAGCGTATCTATAGAGGTCACAAGGTAGTTATAAAGTGGGAAAACCAGTTATCCAAGCCTGCAGAAGTAAAACGGGGGCTTAGGCAGGAGTGCCTCCTGTCACCCTTATTATTCATGATGTACCTACAAGGATTAGAGGCAAAATTAGAGGGAAGTGGACTGGGCTTCAACCTCTCTTTAGTCAAACATGGAAAACCAATTGATCAGGCATTACCAGCATTAATGTACGCAGATGATATAGTGCTAATGGCCAACAACAAGGAAGATTTGCAGAGATTGATGGACATCTGCGGTAATGAGAGAGATGGGTTAGATTTTAGATTCAGTAAGGAAAAATCAGCAGTCATGATTTTCAATGACAACGAAGGTAGTGAGCTTAGAATAGAGGAGGTCACGCTAGAGACAACAGATAAATACAAATATCTGGGCGTATGGATAAGCAAGGGGACCACGTATCTGAGGGAACATGAAATATACGTGACGCTAAAGATAACAGGAATGCAGCAGTGATGAAAATTAGGGCGTTGTGGAATTACAATAGGTATGATGTTGTGAGAGGAATATGGAAAGGGGTCATGGTTCCTGGGCTGACGTTCGGCAATGCGGTCTTGTGCATGAGATCAGAAGTTCAAGCAAGATTAGAAATTAAGCAACGTAGAATAGGTAGGCTTGCTTTAGGAGCTCACGGAAATACACTAAATCAGGGAGTACAAGGTGATATGGGATGGACATCATTTGAGAACAGGGAAGCTAGCAGCAAGATAAAATTTGAGAATCGATTGAGAGAAATGGGGGAATAGCGTTGGGCTAGGAAGGTTTTCAGCTACTTGTACATGAAGAATGTCGATACAAGATGGAGGAAGCGAACCAGGAAGTTGAATGGTAAATACTTAGAAAACAGCAGCTGGCCAAACCAAAAAGAACTATCGGTTAAGAAGAAAGTGAAGGAAACGGAGACTGACATGTGGAGAATGGGCATGATTAAGAAGTCCTAGAGATCTATCGAACTTTTAAGCAGGAAATTGCCAAGGAAAGGATCTATGATAAAACTCGGGGTAGTTCTCTACTGTTTGAGGCCAGGACGGGAGTACTGCGAACTAAGACATATCGGGCCAAATACGAAGGGGTAGACACAGTATGCAGTGCATGTGGAGAAGAAGAAGAAACTGTCGAACACTTGATAATGTTCTGTAAAGGGCTTCACCCTATAGTTCAGGATGATGGCGCAGAGTTTTTCAAAGCACTTGTGTTTAGGGACCGGGAGGGTAAAATAAATTTTAAGCGGGTAGACTTAACTAGAAGGAGGTTATCTGATTGGTGGCTAAAGTCAAGGCACGAGTGAAAATAAAACTCTTCACTGCAAAGTACGAATCCTCAAACTCACTTTTTAAGGAAAAAAATAAATATAGTTTTTGGTTATTAGGTATTACGGCTTGGTGGCGCTGGCCACCGCCCGATCTAAAGGGTACAGCCATATCCATCCATCCATCCATCCAACGTGACTTGATGCGCCCGTGCGCCTCTGCTGCACGCTCGAGGCATCTAACGCAGCGCCTCTAGCATACCATTCACCGGTTTTTTTTGCGCAGGACATCAAATAATTGTTTTGTTCACTCTCTCCACACGCAAGACTAACGTCTTTCGACGACATTTGCAGATTACATGCGCTTCTCTTTTTTTTTCGCGTCTGGGTATTCTACCGCGTAGTACTCTTGGAATATGTTTCACCAACTGGCCCAATCGTCCACCTTGATTAACATGCCGATACGGGGCCTATATTTTTTATTGAGCGACACGTAATGAAATGACGCTAAATATATGTACAATTGTGGAACGCATCGAGATATGTTGTAGAAATGCAGATGTTTCTATATCAAATTGTTATCACTTGCACAATGCGTATTAGCAACACAAGAAGCTGATTTAAATCGCTGAAGCTTTCGAGGAGATTGGCACTGGACAGTGCTACATAAATCAACTTCCGCTTATGGCAACTAATCACGATAACGTTAACATGACGTGACGGCTGTATCACAGTATATGTAATGTTTATAAAAGTGGGGAGGCAGCACTGCAACCACTATTGACGTTTTACGAATATTAGCGGCTATTTCAAAAGTAGTTCCGAGACTTGATGTAGCTCTGTGGCAAACTTCTTCATTGCCACGCAGGATGCTTGGATTCGATTCCAGCTGGGACCCTGAAAATTATTTTTTGCGTTCGTCGGGTTGACGCTGCCGATGTCGGGTATATCTTAAACTCGCGCTTTAAAATTGCCCATGTGTGTTCTCGTCATTCTTGGGTAGACTCTAAGTGTCAATCACCCGTGGCACATACCCGCATACCAGCTGCGCATACCCGCCCCTGGGTATGTGCCATTGTCTGACGTGAAGTGTTGATGACGTACGCGACACGATTTTGACATTATTCATGTCTTGACAAGCTCGTCATAATCGTCAAACCATCTTACCCTCTCATACTAATTTTGGTTCACGCCAAGTTAAGGGGTGACCACGAGAGCACCGAAACATGAGCGGCTAGATAGATAGATAGATAGATACGCTCAAAGTCGCCGAAGTTCACTAAGAAATGCTTCGCATTTAAAATGGCTTCGTGGCTGCGTTAGTTCTGCCAATCCCGTGAGCAAACCACTGTGACCTGTCTTGTCAATGACAGTTACCTATACAAACAGCTTCGGTAAGTCATCCACGAAAGGCGCATACCTGACTCGTTTAAAAGTCTCGGCTTCACATAAGACATCGGTAACGCTTTTCTTTGTTGCCCCCAGTTTCGCAAATATGCTGTTATCTTGATGCCAATGACACTGGCGATGATTTGAAAGGCATTCCACCCAAGAGGGAGCAGTTTTTGTTGCATCTCGAAGGTGCTAGGGGAAAGGTGTGAGGGTATCAAGTGACACTGCCATGGCGAAAAGAGTAAATCTCTCCATTGTACAATAATACTCGCAATATACGTGTGAGTAAATGCACAGGGAACAATGCCATGAAAACCATTTTACATGGACATCTCTTTCTTGTGAAACAATTGGTGGCAATGAATGAGGCGTTTTACAGATGCAAACAAATCTTTGTACAAAAAGAACTGTGTAACAATAGAACTGTTCCCAGAAATATTGCATTCAGGCAAACAGGTTAAACACATTTGCATACACACAAATAAAGGCACAAATGGCACTCCTAAAGTAACCTGCATAACAACACAGCCTTTCAACTGCAGCAAAGCAGACACTCAGGCTATTTTATGCAATATGACCTTAACTCCTCATGCAAGCAACGAAGTGTCTGATGCTCATAATTTGTATGAAATAAGAAACCATCTCCTATGCTAAGTCACAAATTATGCACAGGCAATTTCAGCATAGCTTACAAATACTGTACTTCTTTGATATTAAAACGGTTTGCCTGTTTGAAATATTACGATGAACATATACCAATTTGTAGGGTCCTGCAGACTTTAGTACTTCTAGCATCTTGAATTACATTATACCATAGTAAACCTAACTTATAACTTTTTGTTGCAGTGCGTACCACATTCTGCGAGAAAATCACGCAGAACTACATCTAATAACAGATACATTTTCCTGAAGTGCAGAGAAAATACTAGCAGCACCAATTCTTAAACTGCCAATGTTCCCACACAATGGCAAATGTCTGAACGAATAGGTGAGCAAAAGTGTATCTGCAGTGAACCACTACATCTCAATAATTTCTGCCTATGCAGAATGCGCTTGGAACACTGCACAAAAGTAAAGCACCAAATGCGTTTATTTTGAATAGCTGCACACAACTCAAAGCGCATTCTTCGACTTGTGCCTAATCCTATTTACTGTGAAAAGTCTGACAACCGTTTTAGTGGAACCACTACAGGGCAACAACTGACAACACAGCACTTAAAGAAAGGCACCAGCCATGTGAAGCTCAACTGTCCACAAATACGTGCTTGTTAATGTTGGCTCGTGTAATTTATCAAAAACAATAAAACAGTAAAACTCAGCACCATGTAGAGCAGCACAATGAAACACTACTGCCAGCGAAAAGATTGCACTGATCAATGTGCAGTACTCTTGGATTCAAATGCAACGTAAATGTTTTAGTGTAACGAGCGGTAAGTGTAAATTCTCCACATAATTTCATGATTTCATGCGGAATGTAGCCTCTGCGGACTACGTCAGCTCTGGTCTCTGCATTCGGCTTTACATTACGCCTTTATGACCTGAAGGGAAGAGAGTGGAAACGAAAGTATATGAGGGACTTCACTCTGAATTGTCTTGTTTCCATATTTTCGTACTATATTGCTGCAGACCCTCAATGCCCATAAAGTAGCTGTAACTTATAAAATATTACAAGCCTAACGATAGCGGTATGCAATGTACACACGTTTAAAAATAACTGCTGAATTGGCACGAATATTTCTTACCAATGCGATGTGATAAAAAGAACACTGAACTTTGTAAGAAACAAAATCTATGCATAAATTTTCCCAATGAATGTACAATGTACATCAAATGCATAAAGAGAAGGAACTAAATGACTCGCTGTTATTCACCTATTGTGTGATGTAGAATGATGGTTACGCTTGTAATGGTTTTTCGTTTATATCTGGTGTTTAAGATCTCAAAAGCATGACATGATTATCACAGATTCTACAGTGCAGGGTTCCACAAAAAATCCCTTGGTCTTCTTTACCAAGCACCTAAATCTAAGTACAAAGGTTTCAAACAATTTAACCTCCATCATAAATGCTACGATTCCATCCCACAACCTTCCGGTTAGCCGTCGACTGCCATAACTAATACACCACATTGGCGGGGCGAAACATGCAGTTTTTGCTCAGATACAAGGTCATCTGTGTCATACAGCTCTTGCATACAGCCTCTCTACTAATCGACACGTCGACGCATGTGCCGCCTCACCCGATTCAGGTACCCGAGACGCGTTGCTCCCTCTTGTTGAAAGTGGCACAAATTGGCGTCTCTCGGAGCATTGCCCGTTTCTAACATCTGCCAACGCGTGCCTCCAGTCACAGATGTATTTGCCAAGGTCGAGTATGGTTGTACATGCAGCATGTCATTGCCATTAGTTTCATTATTATTGTCACTGCTGCCGCTGTCGTCAGATGGCAAAGACTCATTGGCGGCAAGGGAAATGTTGTGCAGCGCAGCGCATGCTGACATTATTCAATTTGCTTCTCCAGGCTCCCGGTGAAGTGACCGGTCCTTCTGCAAGAACCTGAATCTGGTCTTCAGAACACCATTGCAGCACTCAAACACAGACTATATAGATGAGTGAGCCTTCTTGTAGAGTCCCTCGGGTGACTGTAGTGGCGGATAGCCCACCAAAGGAGTGAGGAGCCATGGTTCTAGTGAGTAGCCACCATCTCCTACAAAGTAAAGAGGCGTCTGCTTGTCAAGTGTAACAAAGAGCTCTGGACGTTACATGAGCTTCACACAAACCATACAAAATAATAAGGCAACTGCGTACAGCTGCAAAACAACTGATGTTTCTGAAGCACTAAAAAAGAGCTATGACACATTCTAAGTATGAAGCATTGGCTGGAACTATGTGTATATTTGTGGGGCACTTATTTATTTGGATATTCATGGGGAGGCTAGCGCATTGAAAACATGACACAGACAAGGCAAGAAACACATGGTTCTTCAAAAGCGAACGTTATTGAGAAGATAACTGTCTTTTTGTAGTTGGCAATTACGCCAAAACAAAACAGACAAAGATATGCCCCCGAGTAATTCTGCAAGCACGAAACAAAGTTAACCTATCTTAACTGGTAGAAGTTGCAATGAACTAAAGTAGCTTGACACGTGTGTTAGCCACACCCTGCTGCAATTGTTGGAGGTGGAGTACTTACATATTGCGAAAAAAAAAACGGAAAAGCCAACTTTTGGCATTCAACTATCTGCGACTTTTAATGCAGGTATGACCACTTTCGGCTTGTTTTTATACAAGACTGTTCAATTTCTTTTTGTTATTGCATGTCTACATGAGGGCATATCTTTGGCTCTCATGTTGTTATGGTATTGCCAACTATCCGGCAAGAGTTCCCTTTCTAATAAAGTTCAGTTTTCATTAGGTGCCGGTCCCAAGCCTGCTCCCTTGCGTCATGTTTTCTACGTCCTGAGGCGACTTTTCAAACATCAAATGTGCAACTGCGAAGCAGCACGTTTTAAAAGCTTTGTTACGATGTTCGAGTACTCACGCTTCGCTAGAAACTGTCTAAATCAATGGGCTGAACACCCATGCCTTAATAATGGCAATGTACTTCAGGCACACGAATAAACTCATGTGTGAAAATTAGTGAAACACACGCCTAGTTGTAAATCATCTTTCGTAATACTGAAACAACAAACGTATCTCACATTGTGTGCTGTTTTCTTGCCTCAACAATGTGACGTATACAATGAAAATTCAAGAATGGCAATTGAAATGGGGCTTTGCATTGCTGGACACTTTTGACTTGTGTGCTGCTCACCGAATAATTAAGTGCCTTATGAATCAGTATGATGTTAACGTCTCATCCCTTCAAACATTATCATTTCTTTGTTCTTTATCATCCCAGCAGTAAGAAAAAAAACACCAACAATTCTTCAATATTCTTGTTAAAATGCTACTGTGTTTGGATGTTACGCAGAATACAGCAATTGACAAGCGATGCTTACCCAGCAGGCAGTCGCCATCGTCTGTTAGATGGCCGAGCTAAAAGTGCTACCTGAAATCTGATTTCACGCACACGTAGGCCTCATGGCAGGAACCAGGAAAGCGCGCGTCGATGTCCATAATAGGGAGGTCAGCATTGAAAACCTGCAATGAGGCATTTGCGCTAATTTTACCCATTACGAAGCTTGTATTGAAGAGGTGGGGTGGCTTCACATGCAGTAGTGAATTGCCTGACATTTACTAATGATCATGCATAGTAGAGCATAGAAGCACTTGTTTGGGCAAATCATTCTTCTTGGTGACACCAGTAGAAGAATTAGGTAAAAGAAAACAAGCCATTCTGCAGTAGGCTTATAAGAATGCGCGAACATGTGCATATTTTTGTAGCAATCAGCCACAAGCCACCAAGAATTGACAACGTGTCCGATGTGCAAGTGTATGTGAGCTTAGCATTGAACTGTCTCGCTGTCATGGCAACTTAGCATGCTAACGCGTGAAAGACTATTTCATTTCATTTGAGTGTCATCGCTTTTTGTGTAATGAATGCATGTGAACCCTCCTATTGTGATGAAATAAATGTTCACACAGTATACAATTGTGGATGGTTACTGCAACATTGTCTTGCAGCTGTTAAACGCATTATCTCTAGTATAATTTTACTTCTGTTAAGGCGTTTATTAGCCGGCAACGAGCGAGAATACACAATGGCGACAGTCACAGCCAAGCACGGGCTCTCAGCGCGAGCGGCGTCCTTGTTGGGTAGCCCCACTAGAAGGTACTCAAGAGTTCGACCCATTTCATAGTTCGGAGGCTTCGCTACAATTACCCCGGGGTCGAAGAGGGAGCCGCCTGGCGACCTAACAGCTTGTTATTATGAGCGGGTCATTATAAGGCTTCAGGCGCTCCACGTTGACGATGTCCCGCCCACGGCGGCGCATGTCCGAAGATTGTTCAACGGGTTCGATCAGATAGTTGACGGGTGAGGTGCGCTCGATGGCACGGTAGGGGCCTTCGTATTTGGGACGTAGTTTGGAAGAGAGGCCAGCGGCAGAGGTCGGGATCGAGAGCCATACAAGCGCACCGGGAAGGAACGTGGGCTCAGAAGTGGTGGAGCCATCCCGGATACTCTTGTGCCGCTCTTGCGCTTGCGTCGTAAAAGTCTTGGCAAGCTCGCGACACTCTTCAGCAAGCCTGGCTGTCTCGGAAATAGGTGTACACTCAGATGGATCCGGCGTGTACGGGAGTATCGTGTCCATGGTGTGCGACGGGTGTCTTCCGTACAGCAAGTACAAAGGTGAAAAACCAGTCGTGCTCCGAGGGGCGGTGTTGTAGGCGTAGGTGACGAAGGGCAGTATATTATCCCAATTAGTGTGGTTGGCAGCGACGTACATAGAAAGCATGTCGCCGAGAGTGCGGTTAAAGTGTTCGGTGAGGCCATTCGTCTGTGGGTGGTAAGCAGTAGTTTTGCGGTGGACAGAATGGCACCCCGTCAGAATGGCTTCGACGACTTCCGACAAGAAGACACGGCCTCGATCGCTGATAAGCTCTTGGGGTGGTCCGTGGCGCAGTATAAATCGATGCAGCAGGAAGGACGCAACATCGCGCGAAGCAGCCGCAGGGAGAGCGGCGGTTTCGGCGTATCGCGTTAAATGGTCAACGGCAACGATGGCCCAGCGGTTACCAGCCGACGTCAGAGGAAGTGGTCCATACAAATCGATACCTACGCGCCCAAAGGGACGGTCAAGGCAAGGTAACGGTTGTAGACTGGCGTGCGACATGTGGGCTGACGGTTTACGGCGTTGGCAAGTGAGGCAAGAGCGAACGAACTGCTGCACATAGCGGTACATCCCGCGCCAGAAGTAGCGTTGTCGAATGCGATGGTAGGTTTTGAATACCCCAGAGTGCGCGCATCGCGGATCAGAATGGAAGGATTCACATATCTCTGACCGCACACTGCGGGGTATCACGAGTAACCACTGCCGGCCGTCGGCGTCGTAATTGCGTCGGTGTAGGAGGCCGTCACGAATGGCGAAATGGCGAGCTTGACGACGCAATGCACGCGTGGATGGCGTTGCGGATGAGCATGTCGATGAGCGGGCCGATCCAATTATCCTTTCGCTGTTCGGTAGCGATGATGTCAACATCAATGGCAGAAACGGCAGCCGAGGATACTGAGCAGAGCACATCACCTTCAGGCAGAGGGGAGCGCGAGAGGGCGTCGGCGTCAACATGCGGGCGTCCGTTGCGGTACAGCACGCGGATTTAGTCTTGTAAGCGAAGAGTCCAACGGGCGACACGGCCTGAGGGATCCTTCAATGATGACAGCCAACAGAGTGCATGATGGTCGGTGACGACATCGAATGGGCGACCATACAAATAAGGTCGAAACAAACATTGTAAGGGCCAACATAATGGCCAGGCACTCTTTATCTGTGACGGTGTAGTTTGTCTCGGCTCTCGTGAGCGTATGGCTTGCATATGCTATGACATATTCAGGGAATTCGGGTTCGCGCTGCGCCAGGACAGCGCCGAGGCCTACACCGCTGCCGTCCGTGTGCACCTACGTTGGGACCGTAGGGTCGTAGTGGCGTAGAATGGGAGGCGACGTCAACAAATGGTGGAGCTTCGCGAACGCGTCGTCGCACTCGGATGACCACGAATTGAAGGGCCCGTTGCTTCCAAGGAGCTTCGTCAGTGGTGATATGATCGTGGCGAAATTTCGTATGAAGCGTCGGAAGTAGGAGCACAGGCCCACGAAACTACGCAGTTCTTTGACAGATGCAGGTTTGGGGAATTCGGCCACGGCCTGAAGCTTGGCAGGATCAGGAAGAATGCCGTCTTTGGACTCGACGTACCCCAGTATGGTGAGTTGCCGTGCTGCAAAGCGACACTTTTTCAGATTTAGTTGTAAGCCGGCATTGCTCACACGTGCGAAAACTTCTTTCAGATGTTGGTGATGAGTGGAGAAATCCGGAGCAAAGACAATGACATCGTCGAGGTAACACAAACACGTGTACCATTTCAAGTTGCGCAGAACGGTGTCCATCATGCGCTCTAAGGTCGCAGGTGCATTACATAGACCAAACGGCATGACGTTAAACTCGTACAAGCCGTCTGGCGTGACGAAGGCGGTCTTTGGTCGAGCGTCGACAGACATGGGTACTTGCCAGTACCCCGAGCGCAGATCGAGAGAAGAAAAAAATCGGCTCCGTGAAGGCTGTCAATCGCGTCATCGATGCGTGGCAGTGGATAAACATCCTTGCGAGTGATCTTATTGAGCCGTCTGTAGTCCACATAGAACCGCACAGAACCGTCTTTCTTCGCAACAAGAACAACAGGAGACGCCCATGGACTGTCGGAGGGCCAAATAACGTCGCGTCGGAGCATATCGTCAACCTGATCATTAATTACTCGACGTTCAGCAGGCGACACGCGATATGGACGTTGCCGTAAAAGTGTATTGGCACCAGTGTCGATGCGATGCGTAACAACGGACGTGCGACCGAGAGAACTTTGCCCGACATCGAAAGAAGAACGATATTCTTGTAACAGGTCCAGAAGTTGGGAACGCTGTAAGGCCGTAAGGTTGTCAGCGATGGAGGGGCCAAATACATCAGCAGACGACGAATCAGAAGTGGAAACAGCATTGATGGTACACGACCTGGGAGCGCGCGTGTCATCGGGTACGTCCAGGACTTGTGCGTCGTCGACTGGTTCCACTCTGCCGAGACATTCCCCTCGAAGCAAGGTAACAGCGTACGGGAACGGGTTGGTTACAAAAATAGCAGTGTTGCCTTGGTTGACCTGCACGGTCGCGAAAGGTACTAGCAACCTTTTCCTGCTGCAAGCGCGGTCAGATGGCGAAACAAGTCCAATGGTGTCGGAGAGACCAGCGCAGTAGACAGACACAGCCGCCGTCGAGTTTGGAGGCACTGTTGTATCGTCTTTCGTTAGAATCTTGCTCAGTGTAGGGGGACTGTCTTCTGGCGTCAAATGCGAGAAGGGTGAGAGCTCAATTTCGGCGGCGGCACATTGGATGACGGCGTCATGGCGGGAGAGAAAGTCCCATCCCAGGATGACGTCATGAGAGCATGCCTGAATGACGATGAACTGGGCGACATACAGAACGTCCTGGATGACAACACGAGCTGTGCACCTTGCTGTAGGATGAATCCGGTGCAAACTTGCAGTACGGAGGGATAACCCAGATAGTGGCGTCGTCACTTTTCGAAGTAAGCGGCAGAGTTTTTTGTCCATAACTGATACGGCAGCTCCAGTGTCAATAAGAGCCGATGCACAAACACCGTCCACAAGCACGTCAATGACATTCGAGGGGCTGCTCTGAGGGCTTTCACATTGCGATAGCGTCGCAGTCCTTGCCTCAGGGACTGCGACGACTAGTTTTCCCGCTCATGAGCTGCCGCACTTGGCCGCATGGGAGACACGGAACGGCGTCGTGGAGACGGTGATCTTCGAAATGGACCTGGGCGAGATCGAGGTGGCATAGACGGCGGTTCTTCGCGATAAGGACGGCTGAGTTGGCCAGCAACAGGTGAAGAAATTGGAGCCGGCTGTACGCGATGGCAATAACGGGCCACGTGACCGGCGTAACCGCAGGCAAAGCAGATGGGCCGGTTGGCGGGTGTGCGCCATCTGTTCACCGGGGTAGGTCTCACCCATGTCGCAAGGGCTGATAGACGGAACGGTAGTTGCATGGTGGACTGAAGCTGAGGCTGAGGGGTTACGTCAACATACGTAGCGGGCATACCCGCTGCAACGGACGGAGGTCGTGCAGCAGCTTCCGCGTAGGTCAGAGGGGCGGGTGCTTGAACGACTTGGGGTGGCCTGGCGACCACTTGCGCGTAACTCAGGGACGCTGTTGGGGGTGGTAAGCAGGCATTACCTCCGCTATTTCCTGTTCATTCGCTCGGCGGATGGGAGGGAGAAGGGTAGTAGCCGATTGTTGAACAGCAGGTTGGTGGGAAAAGGGCAGGAGGGAGAATTGACGCGTGATTTCCTCACGGATAAAGGACTTCAGTTCTGCCATCAACGCTACTTGGTCACAACTGGCCTCCAAGCCAGCAAGCGTTGCAGCTCGTGGTGGGGAGCGTCGGGTCATCGAACGCTGCCGGCGGAGCTCTTCGTAGCTCTGGCACAGTGTGTTGACCTCAGCCACCGTGCCGGAGTTTTTGGCGAGCAGCATCGTGAAGGCATCATCGTCGATGCCTTTCATGATGTTTCGGATCTTGTCAGACTCGGACATGGTGTGATTGGATTTGTTACATAGGTCGAGGACATCTTCAATATAGCTGGTGAATGACTCACCAGCCTCCTGAGCACGTTCACGCAAGCGCTGCTCGGCTTGCAGCTTGCGAACAGCAGGGCGGCCGAAGACGTTGACGATTGCAGTCTTGAAATCGGACCAGGTGGCAAAATCGGACGCGTGGTTGTTGTACCACAAACTGGCGACACCGGCAAGTTAAAACATCAAGTTGGTCAGCTTGCCGTCCTCGTCCCATTTGTTGGGGACGCTCACGCGGTCGTAAATGGCGAGCCAGTCCTCCACGTCAGTGCCATCAGCGCCAGTGAAGATGGGTGGATCGCGGATTCTGGGGACACCGGGACAAGGGGGTGGCATTGGAGGAGGCGTTTGCTGAGAAGCGTCTTGGTACATAGTAGATGGCAGGGTACGTGATCGTAGCTCCAAAGGCATAGACAGGGATCGCAGCACTCTCCACCAAATTGTTAAGGCGTTTATTAGCCGGCAACGAGCGAGAATACACAATGGCGACAGTCACAGCCAAGCACGGGCTCTCAGCGCGAGCGGCGTCCTTGTTGGGTAGCCCCACTAGAAGGTACTCAAGAGTTCGACCCATTTCATAGTTCGGAGGCTTCGCTACACTTCGAATAATTTTCCATGATTTTTTGAAGTTGGGACCGCTAATAATCTCGGAACTGAGCACCAATTTCTGTGTTCGTAGACCTTAATGGTACTTACATAGGGTACCCCTCGCGGATTTGAAATATAATCGCCCCGCCCCCGAAATAAGGATTATTTCATGGATGTCGGCCGCCTCACAAATCCATAGTGGATTTACAATATTTATGCGAAAATTTACAAGAAAACATTTAAGGCCAACACTAAGGTTGAAACTTCACGCTGTGTGCGTACAAACAAGGGTATGTAATGCTCGGCACAGATTTTAGCATGCGTCTTCACGTTGAATGTACATACACAGATTTTGTTCTGAAATAGACAGAGTTTTCACGCACTACTGTTTATGATACACAAGACATCAGACAAGCCAAGTGATTACGCTGCCCGCGACAAACGAGGTGAAAGTGACTTACAACCATTTTGTTCAGGGTGCAGTGCACTTTTCTGGTGAAGTAGTTTGCTTTCAGAACAATCTGGCTGGACTTCGAAGGCGCCCTTAAGCAAATATACGTCCCGTCGACACATTCAACGGCACCCATGATGCTGCTGCGACAAAGCGAACGCTCCGTGACGAACGCGCGCTCGGAGGCTGATCGCGAAAACGCGAGCCACCGCTTCCGCACAGCTATGTCGACAAGCGCGGTGGACACATCCATAATGCAGCGACTCACGGTAGTCTGGTGGCGCGCGATGTACAATTCAGTGCCAGTACTTAGAATCTTTCTGTACTGTAGAGGCGGAGCGCACACAGAACTTGCTCCTCTGCGGTAAGAGACTGGGGCCCATCGCGTATATAGTCTGCGTAAACGAGGGTGCTTGACAAGCTCGTTACATAACCAACGCACATACGTTTTGGAAAGGGGAAAATGCTTCCGAAACTCCTCCTCCATGAGAACAAGGAATGGGTCACTTCGCCCACATGGTGATTTATAACCACTGGAAGAGAGCACTAAAGCTGCTGCTGCTGCCGCCGCCATGTTAGTGCTGAGTTGAGCTCGGGCAGTCTCAGAATGACGAGTTTGCAACCGAGCTTGCGTGTCAATTACTTTGAATGGCAGACGCACACGGCAAGGCTTGGGCCATCCCACCGCATATAGGCCCGATGTCACATGGTTGGCCCCACCCACAACTCGTAACAAAAGACCAGCCACCGGCACAATCCGGAAACATCAATGAATTGGTGAAGTACCCACGCAAACGGTCACGATAACGCCTGATTGTACGATTGGGCACTGAATAAACATGTTTCATCGCTGAAACACTCACAAACAGCACACACAGGACACAAACACCCTACTACTCACTGGAATTGCATACCGTGTACGTTCCACGCACAATGGCTAACGCCCCTTTACAAACACGCACCAATCACTTCGTTTTCGTAGCGCACAAGCAAGATTACGTTCATCTGGGAGGCCATACTGACGCATCACGTCGACAACGAAGCAGCGCTTTCACCCAAATATTCAACACATTACTTTCCGTGATCGCACTGCACAGCCCACAAATGTCCCACTCGCCTCTAGACCTGCATATCACGTCTATTCCACAAACGACGGCTTGCACGCCTTCAGAAATACGCAGATATCACAGCGTTTACGGAGCACACAAACGTGAATGCGCACTTTTAAAGCAGCGCTTTCAAGCACCCACTATTCCATGCATCACTTTTAACGATTACACAGTCGTTAATATTTTGTATCGGCACACCGCTCCCTGACGAACATCAGTGGCCTGCGCATCACTTCACAATTCACAACCTTCCAATTTCATTGTCAAGGACTGACGCTGCAAAGCAACTTCGTCACCTGGCTCGTAGTCTGTCTGCAGGAGTGGAACATCCCAAGCATAAGAGATACCAGACTCTACCAAATAAACCCTCGACTGGAACTTCGACCTCCATCCGGACTTCGTCGACGTGAAGCTGCGCTTCTTTGTCGCGTTTGGTTGGGGCTTGCCTTCACAAAAGCATATAGAACCCTCATCGGATTGACCGACAATGCGGAATGCGACGTCTGCTGCGCCAAAGACGACATGGACCACCTGTTATGCCATTGTCTTCGATTTGCCTCCGAAAGACAGAAGCTTTTGGACGCATTGCGACAATTGGACGATCGGCCACTCTCTATGCAGATGCTACTGGAACACCGTCCTCACCTTTCGTCGGCTCAGAAAGTAGTCAAAGCTGTCTTGTGCTTTTTGAGGACTACACGCCTACGTGACAACCTATAACTTTTGTGTAGTGCCACCGCTGGATACGCGCCAGCAGATAGACTGACAATCCATTTTTTTCTTTCTCTCTTTTTCTTCTCTTTCCCCTCTCTCTCATCTTTATGTCCCCTTCCCATTTCCCCAGCGTAGCGTAGCAAACCGGGCATGTGCCAGGTTAACCTGCCTGCCTTCTCTCTTGTTGTTCATCCCCCCCACAGCTTTGAAGCAACTCACAGGCGAGGCACACACGCAACCTGAACCAAACATTGCGGCCACGACGCCTCGCAATGCACTCACGCATGTAGGGTTAAGAGAGGTGATAGCAGGCACGGCGGGTTTTTTTACGGTAGCGGGCTGCCAACCGTCGTCCGCAAAGGCCATCTTCGCCAGTGAGGAGGCGCACTTTTGGAGATAGAACGAAGGTTAATTTACGTGATGAGAAAGATGAAACAGTACAGAGATTCAGAGAATATTTACAAATGTCTTCGGTTTTCATAGCCCGTCGTTTGCTGTACACGTCCATCCGAAGAAAGCTGTGACCACTGTTGCCGCAGATCAGGTGAGGTGGAGTCTCAGTAGTTCACTCACCAGAAAGGGTGCAGATATTGGACCACTCGGCTCATGAGGAACACCGGCGAAAATGTCCAATGCGTAGAATGAGCGCACCTCGAAAAGACGCACCCGGCTAACGCCTTCAAGACATCGCAGTGCGAGGAGGTAGAGTCCGGTGGAGGGGAGAGTTGAGCTTCTCTGGGGAGAAGATGGCCGCTCGCATGAACGTCCGCAGCGGTCCATGGCTGCGTTCTGCTACAGAAGTTTCTCGAACTCGGCAGATCAGGTGCTCGATCCCTGAGAACTGCGACTGCGACGTGTTCCCACGCATCGGAACTGTTGCTTCTTTGTCGCGACCTCGCGTAGGTAACAATAGTTGTCTGGAGAGGTTGACTTCATGAGAACTGCAACAGTGACGCCTTCTCACGCTGTTCGGCCTCATTCAACGAAAGGGTTGCTCGCGATGGTTCTGTCGAGTTTCTCGAAACCCGACCACAGCGAACTGCCCGGAACTCATACAGGGTAACTTCATGCGTGATGCTTCTAACCGGGTGCCGATGGGTTTGAAAGCATTCTAGCAGACCAGCTTACGCGCAATGGCGTCTGCTGAGATGAACTGCCGGGCCAAACGTAACACGCCATGACATTACCGCGATAACAAAACTGGTTCGTAGGCGCCATTCGGCGAGCGCACTAGCGACATCTACGGCGAAGAATTCTAGTATTTTGTATATTTGTACAAACATTATTATTAGCGATTTATCTTGGCAGATAGTTTTTCTCCCGCGTGTTATAGATATGAAAAACATATACACTCATTCACCTGTTATATTCGATTGAAGCGAAGGCGGCTGCACGATGCGCTGCATATACAACCTTATGGCCTTAGACTGCACACATCGGGTGGAACGAAAGAACGTGTTTGAAAGAGGAAAAATGCCTACAACCACACCTTTAGGAGGAGCGACGTCTAGTTATAAAAGTAATATAGCGGTACACGTACCGGCGTTGACGCAATGGCAGCGCTGACCGGTTTGAACACGATGTTCCTTCGAAAACAGCCGCAAATGCTGCAAAAGTGCTTAAGACGCCACGCGCGTTTTTGTAGATGGTTAACGCCAATCTGTGTTCTCGTTCGCTGTACTGTCCTCCTTTCACAACTGCGAGGGGCAAGCTCGGAGGAAGCTCGGGCAATCCTGCATATCACCTCGGACGTAAATTCGATTTTGCGCAGTTTTCTGTAGCATGTCAAGATTATGCAAGGTGTCGTTTATGTACGATCGATCAGCTGACACCACCACTACTCTTCTTACTACGGCAAGAAAACTAGGTAACAAATGTTAATAATTTCAATCGTTTCGAAAGGTACCCTTGTGCAATACACTTTGATTCGACGATGCGGAGTTTATTCAGTAAAAGCGGCACAGGGAGTACGTTTATGCGTCCGAACTATTCTATGCGAGTTCACGGGTTGATGATCCTCCCGCCAGAACGAACGACGCAGCAAAGTCTTTTCATAACCAATATATACAGCCCCATACGAGACCAACTACGAGACTTCGATCAATTCATATGAGAAATCAGGAAGCGCACGAATGGCCACAAGATCATAATAATGGGAGACTTTAACGCCTCTCACACGGCATGGGGCAATCATATCACCACGAAAATGGGTTCTAGGGTGCACGATACTGCTCAACATCACAGACTAACCCT
This sequence comes from Rhipicephalus annulatus, assembly GCA_013436015.1. NCBI lineage: Eukaryota > Metazoa > Arthropoda > Arachnida > Ixodida > Ixodidae > Rhipicephalus > Rhipicephalus annulatus. The sequence goes on from WOVY01010439.1 coordinate 661,425, forward strand.
GTGGAACGACCCTCTTCAGAAGACGAGAATCGGGAACTGCGTCTCCAGGGATACAAATCCAGATCTTACATTTACACCGAACGTCACTAAAGCAGAGAGGAGTGTACTTCCGGAAACTTTAGGTAGTGATCATCACATCATCCAACTCTACGTAGGGCACAATCGTAAACAGACCAAGACTGGAAAAGCGCGGTTAACGGAGTGACAATCCTTTAGGAATGACCTCGACGTTGAAACCACCATAATCGACATTGAAGACTGGTTTAAGAATGTGCTCAAAATAGCTGAACGCTACCTAAGGACATAGAGCTTGACGTCGATACCCCTGTCGTCAACGCACATCTCCTCCACCTTTGGGAGGCTAGAAGAGGGCTTCTATAACGGTGGAAGTGGAAAAAACTAAACAGAAAGTTACGGAAACGCATTTCTCTCTTCACCGAGCAATCTCAAGATTATGCGAACCAATTGGCCGGGCAGAACTGGCACGCTTTCTGTGACAAGCTGCACGGGACTCTGAGCACCAAAAAGACCTGACATCTGCTACGCACACTTCTAGCCACGCAACCCTTCAAAGCAGCTCAGAAGGAGCACCTTCAGAGGCTTATTCGAAACTACGCCGGCACAGAAAAACACCTTCTAGAAGAATTACAAAAGAAGCTCTCTGGCGATGCACCCAATGGGGCTTCAATCCACATCAAAGAATATGCTGGCGCACCAAACCCTGAACTAGACCAGCCCTTCAGCCTGGCTGAACTGCACACAGCCCTAACGAACTTGACAAGAAATACCAGCCCCGGAATAGACAGGATTGTCAACAAGCACTTACGCAACCTACTGCACCAGGCCACCACGGCTCTTCTCCAATATTACAACGACTGCTGGGATAAAGGAGAGCTACCTGCGGTTAGAAGCACTCGGAAATCACCATGATCCCTAACGCTAACAAACCGGTCGGCATCGAGAACCTACGCCCGATTTCTCTCACCTCGTGCGTGGGAAAGCTGTTCGAACACATGGTGCACGACCGTTTAACCCAGTATTTGTAAGATAGTGAACACGTACCGGACACCATGTTTGGCTTCAGGCAGCATCTTTCGACACACGACGTGCTCTTACTACTCAAAAAAACCCCTTGATCACCTCACCCATCGAAGAAAGTACTCCATACTCGGAGTCGACGTCAAGGCGGCATTCGATAACGTCAGCCACGACGCGATCTTCAGCAACCTCGAAGGCGTTAGCTGTGCCATTAGAACCTACACGTATGTCAGAAACTTTCTGACGGACAGTACGGCAACTGTGGGCATAGGCGACATCCGCAGCAAAATCTCCCAACTACCGAAAAAAAGGAACGCAGCAGGGTTCGGTCATCTTGCCGTTACTTTTCAATGTGGCTATGATCAATCTGCCAAAAATTCTCGACAAAATACCTGATTTGCGGCACGCGATCTACGCTGATGACATCAAGCTCTGAACCAGGGCTTCGAACACTGGAAGACAAGAGACCTGCCTACAAACCGCCGCATATGCCATCGAACAGTATCACAGAATCTGCGGTCTGTGCTGTGCCCCCGAGAAATCCGAGCACCTCGTCCTCAAAGCGAGAACAAGAGGCAGACCCCCTCTACACGACGAGCCCGACCATAGCATAACACTGAAAGTGACCCTAATTCCAAAAGTCGAGACCCTGCGAGTGCTTGGAGTTCACATCTACAAGGATAAATCGGGAGCTGCCGCAATACCGAGACTCCAACGGACACTATCACAACTCACGCACCTTGTCAAGAAGATTGCGAATCAACGAAACAAACTAAAAGAGCACGACTCGCTACGTATAATGCAAGCTCTGTTCACCAGCCGCATTACGTACGGAATGCCGTACCTGAATTTGAAAAGCACTGGATTTGAAAAACTTAATATTATTATAAGAAAGGTCACTAAAGTAGCCCTGGGACTTCCGCCAATAGCCTCTACCACACGTCTCATAAAAATGGTCGTCCACAACACGTGGCAAGAGCTCATCGAAGCGCATAGGAACAGTCAGCTGGAGAGGCTCAAGCTGACGCCCACGGGGAGTTGGGCGCTCTGGTGTCTCAACTACAGCGACACGTTCATCGCCGATGCCGACCGGAAAAAGCGCATCCCGCTGTATATTAGAGAGTCGCTGTCCATGCACCTATTCCACGCAACATGCATCCTACTTTCCACAAAAGTGACGCAAGGCTAGAACTAACGCTATTCGACGAAAGTTCAAGCAAGACCCGGATGCCCGCTCCACTGACGCGGCCAAGTATCCGCATAGAAACGCGTACGCTGTGAGCGTCGTCGATTCTCAAGGCCGAAAATTAGCATCGGCCACGGTCAAAGCACTCAATTCAGACGCCACAGAAGAATCGGCAATCGCTCTAGCAACCACAACATGTAAAGACGCCGTGGTGATTTTCACCGACTCACAAGCCGCCTGCAGAAATTTTGCTAAGGTCCGTATCTCAGCCAATGCCATCAATATTTGGAAACGGCGAAGCACTCGACTCCCATAAACTTGTGTATTATGGGTGCCAGGACACGAGGGTCTGCAGGGAAATGAAGCGGCCCGCGCCGCTGCCCGCGAGCACGTCACAGGGCTGCTCCCTGCCCACAGTACATTCGACCCGTCGTTGAAGAGACGGAAGTTGTTCAAAACACCTACTCGTCGTTACTCCAGCATTACAGGCTGGAGCGACGAGTATACCCTCCACCACACCCAAAACTGACAAAAGAGGAAAGCGTAATACTAAGACGCCTGCAAAGCAGCACATACACAGATGGGGCCCTAATGCACCGTCTCTACCCAAAGAGATATAGCTCTATTTTCCCGCTTTGCAACGTACCGGACACCCTGGCACACTTGCTTCTTGCATGCCAGTGTATTGCCAGATGTATTCTGCAACAACACACGACTGATAACGAAGCAGGACGGACGAACGAAGACCTAATCGAAACATGGGAGGCGAAGCTCACCCTCGAGGACCTGGAAGAGCAACAACAACTCGTCGCCAGGGCCAAGAGGGCAGTAGAAGCCGGAGAGTTCTGGACTAAGGAGCCCTCCCACCTCAGGGTGACACCGGGCATTGCTCGGGGCACTGTTTCAAAAAAAAATGTTTACTTTTCTCTCTCTCTCTCCCTCTCTCTCTTTCTATGTGTCAATGTATACGGTAAGTTGCGCATGGTGTATTTTGCTTTTTGGAAACACCTTTTTACACATTTATAACAAGTGATGTAAAATCATCAGTTAAGTCATTTTTGACTTAATATGTATTGTTCGTGTTTTATATTTTTCTTGCTGGAAATGCTCGTGTAAGCATTTTCGCACTATCACTAGGTGTATTTCTTTAGCCTTGGCAATCTTCCACTCTTGTCAAGTATATAATAAAAATTATTATGTATTGGAATTATCAGCGAGATGGCGCGATGGGTGCGCTCGATGCCCCACTCATCACAGCTCACTTTTCCCTATAAATTGTAGCCATGCGAACGCTTGTTTTGTGGTTGGAGCAGTTTCTTCGTCTTGCGCTTTCACTGAAAAGAGCGGATGGAGTTCACTTCGCTCACTCACAGGCATCATTTGCTGGTGAAGCGCGCTGCTCAAAAATAGTGAAGCAACAATTTCGAGTTTTGGTAGTACGTGATCATCCTGCGCGAAAGTTAACTGCGTTCTTGGCTTTGAGAAATGCTATAACTGTCGAGAAGTGAACATTGTTAGTTCGCACTTGCCCTGTGTGTGCTTTTCTTGCGTTCTTCGTGATTCAGCAGTAAGCTTAACCTTTAGACATGCTTGTTTTCTTCGCGAGACATTCCTGTTTGTTGCTATCGCAGTTATTGGTCCACTTTTGTGGCGAAACTGTGTCCTGTTTTCTTCAGGATTACAAACTAAAACTACTTAATTTATGAGAAGTTTGACACTCACCGTAGACTGCATTTTATATTGTTTAATATTCTGCTAGCCTTCATGTCTTATAAACGTCACATCTTTATTTTTTCAGAAAGAGCCAATGCAGAATTCAAAAAAAGTCTGATATTGACGGGATGGTGTAGCGCGCCTAAGTATTTTCAACTTCTAGATTAGTGGAATCAGAATGAAGCAATTCTTCATTTCAAAATGAACTTAAAAAGAAGTTCTTTATCAAAATTGAGACATATGCTTCCAATATTTCAATAAAACTTGTTTTCTTGTTTTGTTTCAAGGTTGTTACAGGAACTGCTTTATTATGAAGTTTTTTTATTGTGATTGATAAAATAATTGTTAGCAATGACAGGATACGTAATTGATACAGATGAGACCATGAGGTTTTACTAACAGACGTTTGAAAAGCAGGAATATTGCTTTTGTTAACATTTCTCAGTTTAAAAGCTTTATTGGCGTGCATTTATATCTTTTTGAATGTGTTTTTGAAAAAGACAAAATCTGGCATGCGTTTGCTTACAACAGATAGCAAAACACCAGCATCTATGACATTCATTTGTGGGATAAAGCATAAGTCAATGAAGTTTCGGAGACATCTGTTATTCTTGTCAGTACATCAGTTACAATTTCAAGGCCATAAGAAAGAGATAGAAACAATAAAAGCTTGTTGCGTTCTCGAGACAGCACATTGATGTTGACTCTTCCGTATTAGCAATAGCCAGACCGAAGCCAGAACAAAAATATAGTATACGTTCTAAAAATTTTTAAAAAGGCATCTGTGGCACCAGAGGGCGGCCTGTAAAATAGCACATATACAGTATGGTGGCACTTCATCTAGAGCGATTCGTAGTGTGGGTTTACGACTGAAAACTCTTTTACAGTTTCGAAATGTAAGTGACTTTTTATATAAAATGCTACCCCAACTCCTCGTGTTTCTTTTTTGGATACGAGTGTTCATCTCTAACCTGGGAATCGTACTTCATATTAATCGGCGAACCATTTCTCTAAAAAGGCTAGAATGTCGAAGTTGTACTATAAATCATCAAGAAGCATTCGAACGCTTTCTTCCTTACTTTTTAAGCTTTGCGCATTCAAATGCAGAATGTACAAATCGTTTCTAGAACATGATACGGTAAAAGCCTTAAAAGCGTCCTTACCATAATATTTATTGAACTTTGCCACCTTTATACATCACGTGCAATGACAAGCAGCATGCATCGCAGCCACAATTCATCTTTTCGAGGTCATTCATCGTAATAATCTCGATTACACGATTGAGTGGGCTACGGCAAACAAATTACCTATATTAACCACACAAACTGATATTTTGTTTGACTGCTCTGGTTTTCATCGTCCAGAAAAGCTGTTTGTTGTGCGCTGTTAAATTGTCATTAAAAATACTTTGGATTTGGTTTTTCTCAGTTTAGTTTTATTCTCAAGCCAGCTGCCCCTAATCTTTCGCGAAAAGAACCGAACCAAAACGGGTAGAACGGTGTCTGTTTTGCTTGAATCACCAGTTTTGCTCTTAAATACAAGTCGATGAACAGCTTCCACATTCTGGTCAGAAAGAGGTGGAACGTCAAGATCGTCAGCTAGCCTATTAATTTTGTCCAGCAAATTCTCTGTTTCATGGTGGGGGATACCATGTATTTCTAAACTTATTCATCGGCTGTAGTGATCCAAGTCATTAGGCTTTTGTTTCAGCTTTCCAATTTAAAAATCATTCACTTTGACTTCAAGTTTTTTTTCACAGGTTTTCGAGTCCTGTAGTATTGGCATTCTGCGGTTTCAGTTGTGAAATGACTTGATCATATTTATTAGCCATCTCCTGCACTGCGTGTTCAACGCTGTAAAAAATTTTCTTAATTTTATCTAGCGCTCCAACTTTCACTTTCGTTTCAAGAAGCACAGCAAGTTTGCGGTGCATTTCTTTAATTTTGAGGGAAACGTCAACTTATGTTTCGTCGCTGAAATTTGTTGTCTTATGACTTTCTCGAGCCTTTTTGGTTTTTCAAGTAGCGCATATACAGGTTTTTAGAGTGGCGTCCGTCTTTTTTCGAGCCCCGCCTCGGTGGCCTCGTGACCAAGGTACTCGGCTGCGCGATCTGCGGGACCAAGGTACGCGATCTGCGGGTCCGAGACCCGCAGATCGCGGGATATACTCCCGGCTGCGGTGGCTGCGTTTCCGATGGAGGCACAAATGTAGTAGGCTCGTGTGCTTAGATTCGGGTGCACGTTAAAGAACCACAGTTGGTCGAGATTTCCGGAGCCTTCTACTATATGGCGTCTCTCATAATCATATGGTGATTTTGGGACATTAAACCCCACATATAAATCAATGTCATTTTTCGATACGCGGATAGTGATACCCCGGTATGATTTCCGAAATGGTAATAAATGTTGCATTCACAGCACATCAAGTACTGGTCTTCGCTATGAAATGATTTGTGACAAGAAAGACAAGTGTCTGGCATTGTCACAGTACAGGGGACAATCAAGAGGCGAGTTACTCAGCAGCACTGGCAACCACTTACTTAATGATAACTAAGTATGCAAAATATAAACTACCCTGTAAAACGCGAAGAAGTCTTTCAGCGCCGGGTCATAAGAGCACGTCACCACTGCTGCTGAGTAAGTGTTGTCTGTTCTCTCGATATCAGGCTCCTTTTGAAGGCGTTTCATGGTGACGTAGGGGTCATGTTGTTTGGCGTAATCTTCTCGGTAGTTTTCGGCAGTGTGGTTTTGGTCTTGATAAGTTGCGCTGCGCGTCAGCAGCGATGCAGGTAATCCTGTAAAACACGAGATAATTGTTTCAGCGCCAGGCCATAAATGTACACGCCACTGCTGCTGAGTAAGTGTCAGAAAGATGGGGAGTGGAACACAAAGTTAAATTTTTTTCGAGCAGCTTTGACAATATTGCCACGTTCCATTTCCCAAGTTTTTTTATCGTCCCAAAACACCACACGATTCTCAGCGCAAACCACGCCTGCAGTTTTCTAGAAGGTTCCGGACTGTAGTAGATCATTTCGATAAGATAACGCCCACTGTGCGAACGGTACAGATTGTTCTGGAACCTACGCCACCGCCAGCGATAACGCTAGAACATTCGACGACAAGAGTATAAATGCGGACGCGCTTCGCCGCTTGTCAGTTGTTGATCGAAAGCCGACGCTGCGTTCGCCGCTATCAGTCCGAGACTGCTATCTGTGCAAGACTGCTGCTGTAATTAGACTTTCCCTTTACCGGGCACAGGTTCGCCCAAATAAACAGTTAAATCCCAACACGAAGTTTCCTGTCTTCGGCCACGTCACGACCCCGTGACATCTGGTGGAGGTGCTGGGTACCGGACGCTCCCGTCAAGCCGTGAACCCAGCCCCCGTCGCGAAGAAGACACCGACGCCAACCAAGAGCAGCGAACAAGCCGCCGACAGCAAGGTCTCCCACCGGAGTACGGCCTTCTACAAGACAAGGCGCGGAAGACTAAGACCATGACCTCGACTGCAGCGACAATGACAACCGGAGCGTCCCAGCCCGCGATCGTCATTCATCAACCCAGGGAACCACCAACGTTCCATGGCTCATCGTTTGAAGACCCGGAAACCTGGCTAGAAACATACAACCGCGTGGCCGCCCTCAACCACTGGGACAACGAAGAAAAGCTCCTTCGTGTGTACTACTACCTGGAAGACACCGCAAGGACCTGGCTTGAGAATCGGGAGTCCACGCTCCGAACGTGGGGTGTCTTCTGCGGCACATTTCTTCAAACGTTCGCGAGCGTCGCTCGCAAAGAGAGGGCCGCTGCTCTACTCGAGACCCGGGTTCAGCTACCAAATGAAAAGATTGGAATTTTCACAGAGGAGATGACCCGCCTATTCCATCACGCTGACCCAGACATGCCTGAGGAAAAGAAAGTTCGTTTCCTCATGCGAGCGGTCAAACAGGAGCTCTTCGCGGGACTAATGAGGAATCCACCGAACACCGTCCAAGAATTTGTATCCGAGGCGACCACCACCGAAAAAACCCTGGACATGCGCACCAGACAGTATAATCGTCGCCTGACTCCAGAATGCGCTGCTGCTCAAGCCAGTGACTCCGACGACCTGCGTGAAGCGATCCGAGCGATCGTGCGGGAAGAGCTGCGCAAACTGTTGCCTTCGGCGCAGCCTCAAGTGGATTCGATCGCGGACATTGTGCGAGAAGAAGTCCGGCAATCGCTTCAAATTCCTCACGCACCACTGCCCGAGCCGGAAGCTATGAGCTACGCCGCTGCACTGCGCCACAACGCTCCTCCCCGTCCACGCCAAAACGCCACCCCATCCCACTTTCGTCGACAGACGCCACCGCCGCCACCACCCCCACCGACGTCATACCGTTCGCCAGCGGCCCAGCGCAGTGCACCGAGGAAGACTGACGTCTGGTGCACCCCTGACCATCGCCCGCTCTGCTACCACTGCGGCGAGGCCGGACACACATACCGCCGTTGCCAGTACCGACAGATGGGACTGCGTGGCTTCGCCGTCAATGCACCGCGTCCACAGCCAGGAGAACGACCACATGACATCGCCGACTACCTGACAGGAATTCGGTGGACACCACGAAGCCCTTCACGTTCGCCGTCGCCCAGCCGCCGCACGTCACCGCACCACCGGCAGTACTCTGGCCCAACGCGGGGCCGGTCTCCTAGCCCGTATCCGGGAAACTAAGGGCAGCAACCGATGGAGGTGCGGTTGCTGTGTGACGAACTATCGAAGATCCTCCGACGACGACGACGCCGCGACGGAGCTTTCCGAACACAACGCCAAACAGGCAAAGCCCTGACGGCGAAAGCTCGCTTACTGAAGGTGGCCTGACGACGCAACATGGAAGCAGCGGAACAAGCCGACGCAGCCGTGACCCGACGCCACGCCCTAACTGTAACGCGAGACGGCGAACTAGCGACCTCGACGTTCTTATCGACGGCCACAGTGTGACCGCTCTCGTCGATACTGGAGCCGACTATTCTGTCATAAGTGGGTCGTTCACCGCGAAGTTGAAGAAAGTTAGGACAGCTTGGAAAGGCCCTGAAATCCGCACAGCCGGAGGTCATCTCGTAACGCCTGCAGGAATCTGCACAGCGAGAGTCATCATTAACGGCCGTAATTATCCTACAGACTTCGTAGTCCTAGAGCGTTGCTCGAGAGATGTCATTCTTGGCATGGACTTCTTATGCTTCCATGGTGCTGTCATCAACCTAAAAAAAAAGTCGATAACGTTATCCAAAGAAGAAGTACTGCCACCGCGCACGCCGTCAGAACACCATGCCTTGAATGTGCTGGAAGAACAAGTCACCATTCCGCCTCGCTCAAGCGTCATTATTTCAGTCGGCGCTCCTAAATCAGCTGACTTGGAAGGCGTCGTTGAAGGCAGTCAGCATCTGTTGGTCACCCGAAATATTTGCGTCGCAAGAGGAATTGCAGAGCTCCGGGGGGGCAAAGCAACGGTTATGCTCACGAATTTCAGCAATGAGTATAAACGTGTGAACAAAAGAACAACGGTCGCATACATCGAAGAAATTGTCGAGGCCACCAGTGCTTTCGCCCTCGCCGATTCTGCGGAACCTGCTCAGAGGAACCAAGCCCCTCCCATAGCTTTCGACGTCAATCCCAGACTTCCGAACGATAAGCAAGAACAGCTCAAGGCCCTGCTACTGCAATACGAAGATTGCTTTTTGTCGTCATCGAAACTTCGGCAGACCCCAATCACGAAACATCGCATCATAACCGAAGAAAATGCCAGACCACTCCGTCAGAGTCCGTCAGGGTTTCGACACGAGAACGTGAGGCCATGAAGAGACAAGTTGTTGAAATGCTGCGGGGTGACATTATCCAGCCGTCCAAGAGTCCATGGGCATCCCCCATGGTGTTAGTAAAAAAAAAAGGATGGGACCCTACGTTTCTGCGTCGATTATCGCCGCCTGAACAAAATCACAAGAACGGACGTGTATCCTCTCCCACGAATAGACGACGCACTTGATCGGCTCCATAACGCCAAGTACTTTTCGTCAATGGACCTCAGGACTGGCTATTGGCAAATCGAAGTCGACGAAAGAGACCGAGAGAAGACGGCGTTTATAACACCGGACGGCCTCTTCGAGTTTAAGGTGATGCCCTTCGGCCTTTTCTCAGCGCCTGCAACTTTTCAACGCGTTATGGATACAGTACTGGCAGGATTGAAGTGGCAGACTTGCCTTGTTTACTTGGACGACGTCGTCGTGTTTTCCTCGAGTTTCGACGAGCATCTTCGGCGCCTTGAAGCTGTACTTCAAGCCATCAAGGCTTCCGGACTCACACTGAAGCCAGAAAAGTGCAGATTTGCGTATGAGCAGCTCTTGTTTCTGGGGCACGTTATCAGCAAGTCTGGAGTTCGTCCCGATCCACGGAAAACAGCCGCCATCGCCGACTTCCCGCCGCCTACTGACAAGAAAGCCGTGCGCCGATTTCTGGGCCTGTGTGCCTATTATAGGCGGTTCGTGAAAAACTTCGCCCGCATTGCCGATCCTCTCACTAACCTTACCAAGGCCGACGTGGAGTTTAAGTGGGAAACGCCACAGGAACACGCTTTCCAGGAGCTTAAACATCGCCTCCAGACGCCTCCGTTACTTGCCCGGTTCGACGAATTCGCCGAGACAGAAATACATACTGACGCAAGCAGCGTAGGTTTGGCGCCGTTCTTGTGCAGAGGGCTGACGGACTTGAAAGGGTTATTAGTTACGCCAGCCGATCGCTATCCAAAGCAGAAGCAAATTATTCCACAACAGAAAAGGAGTGCCTCGCCATCATCTGGGCGACGTCGAAATTTCGCCCCTACCTCTACGGCAGACCCTTCAAAGTTGTGAGCGACCACCACGCATTATGTTGGCTAGCCACCTTGAAGGACCCTTCAGGTCGCCTCGCACGATGGAGCTTGAGACTTCAAGAATATGACATTACTGTCATTTACAAGTCCGGCAAAAAACACTCCGACGCCGACTGTCTCTCTCGTGCGCCTGTCGACCAACCGCTACCCGACGACCCGGATGACGACTACTTCTTAGGAACGATAACTACCGATGACTTCGCTGAACGACAGAGGGCCGACCCGGAACTTAAGGCCCTAATAGAATACCTCGAATGCAGGACCGCCGAAGTCCCGAAGGTATTCAAGCGCGCACTTGCGTCGTTCTTTCTACGAAACGGTCTTCTACAAAAGAAAAACTTTTCACCGCTTCGAGCTAAGTACCTCCTTGTGGTGCCTACAGCTCTGCGACCGGAACTCCTGGAGGCCCTGCACGACGATCCGACGGCAGGGCACCTCGGTGTTTCTCGCACGCTCGCGAGGATACAAGAAAGGTACTACTGGCCACGTCTTACCTCCGACGTCACTCGTTATGTGAGAACATGCCGGGACTGTCAGCGACGCAAGACACCGCCGACAAGGCCAGCGGGACTTCTGCAGCCAATTGATCCACCTTGCCGACCTTTCCAGCAGATTGGTATGGACCTACTGGGGCCGTTCCCGACGTCGGCTTTCGGAAACAAGTGAATCGTGGTAGCTACCGACTACCTCACCCGCTACGCCGAGACAAAAGCCTTGCCAAAAGGCAGTGCATCCGAGGTAGCTAAGTTCTTTGTCGAAAATATCGTCCTACGTCACGGCGCCCCGGAGGTCCTTATCAACAACAGAGGAACGGCATTCACTGCCGACTTAACTCAAGCGATCTTGGCATACAGCCAAACAAACCACCGCCGGACGACAGCGTACCACCCACAGACCAACGGCCTCACCGAGCGGATTAACAAGACGATCGCCGACATGCTGTCATTGTACGTCGATGTCGAACACAAAACATGGGACGCCATTCTTCCGTATGTGACCTTCGCATACAACACGGCGGTGCAGGAGACGACGCAGATATCTCCATACAAATTGGTCTACGGAAGGAGCCCGGCAACGACGCTCGATGCCATGTTACCCAACGTCACCGACGAAGAAAACCTCAATGTGAGCGAGTACCTTCTACGCGCCGAAGAAGCCCGACAACTTGCGCGTCTCCGTATCAAGAATCAACAGACGACCGACAGGCACCGTTACAACCTTCGACGACGCTTCGTGGAATACCAGCCCGGTGAACGTGTTGGGGTGTGGACGCCGATACGCCGACGTGGACTAAGTGAAAAGCTTCTGCGACGGTACTTCGGACCGTACAGGGTGGTTCGGCGTCTCGGCCCACTTGATTACGAGGTTGTCCCCGACGGCATCACGAGCTCTCAACGACGCCGATCGCGACCTGAAGTCGTCCATGTCGCGCGCCTCAAGCCGTTTCATGCGCGTTAACAAACTGAACCAGCTTTTTTTATTATTGTTGTATCGTAATTTATTCATTGTACTTTCTTGCATTATTGTACTTTCATCTTTAGTTGAAGCATCGGGACGAGGCCTTTTTTCAGAGGAGGGCAATGCCACGTTCCATTTCCCAAGTTTTTGTTATCGTCCCAAAACACCACACGATTCTCAGCGCAAACCACGCCTGCAGTTTTCTAGAAGGTTCCGGACTGTAGTAGATCATTTCGATAAGATCACGCTCACTGTGTGAACGGTACAGATTGTTCTGGAACCTACGCCACCGCCAGCGATAACGCTAGAACATTCGACGGCAAGAGTATAATTGCGGACGCGCTTCGCCGCTTGTCAGTTGTTGATCGAAGGTCGACGCTGCGTTCGCCGCTATCAGTCCGAGACTGCTATCTGTGCAAGACTGCTGCTGTAATTGGACTTTCCCTTCACCGGGCACAGGTTCGCCCAAGTAAACAGTTAAATCCCAACACGAAGTATCCTGTCTTCGGCCACGTCACGACCCCGTGACAATATTGTCAATAGCCAAAAAGAGCGTTTCTTTTTCAGTTTCAATGAAACTAATTTTCTCTCTTAAAAAAACGCGCCACCTATAATTTACATGCCCTTTTATTTTAGCCGATTTGTGTGCGTGCTTCCGATGGAATTACTGTTCATGAAGGAATGATCCTGTGCAGCAGGTTTTTTTTTTGCATAATAAGTTAACTTCATACAGCCTTCGCACCTCGTTTGGTAGCTCAAAGAAACCTCATTTTAGAAGTGTTCTTAGGTGACAGTCATAGTTACCGTAACCAATCGATGCTGCGCAAACACTACAAGTAATTACGAAAACGTAAAAGCAAAGAGCACCAGAGGTTTGGTTTCGAAATGAAGGTCTGACCTTTGGAGCCTTCGACATCTCCCGATCGTGATCGTTATTGAGCGTTGCTGCGCAGCCTCATTTCCCAACAATGCAGGTAGGGTATCGAAGCAATGGAAGAACGTCGGACCTCATTCAAGCTCACTCCACGCAGCTGAACCCGTGCCCTAATAAAAAAGCGCCATACCTATCAGCCTCGAAGTCCACCTCAAAGTAAGCAGTAGAGGGAGGCTGCCCGCGTGGCCAGTTTGTTTTTTTTTCCGTCTTGGGATCATGAAAGAAGATGTATAGCGTATTCAACCTGGTCTCGACTCGACTGTGTGGCAACACATAGCGCATTCTATGCGTTGCCAACAAGAAGCGCACAAAAAAAAGAAATAGTGAGTCTGACTGCATTGCGTAGATCCAGTCGTCCCAGGAGGGTTGTCCGTTCCACCGTTCAGCTTCTTGTTAGCGCGCTCCTTCATTCGTGGCCAGCGCAATTCTGGTTCGCTCGCGAAATGTGCTCCTGCAATGTGTCACAGGAAAATAGGCTGCACAGCGAAGGAGATTTTCGTGTTTGGGCGAACGAAGCTTAGAGATAAAGTTGTAGAAAAAACGAGAGTTTGTCGTTTCAGGAACGCTGTATAAGTGCTAAACGAAGTATTATAAAAATGGGAGCGAGCAGAACTTATTAAGCATGCTATCAGTAATATCTCAGTATAAAATTGCTATTCAGTGAGCAAGCAAACATGAAATGTTAGACGTGTTTTGGAGTGCTCAGGAATTTTTCAAGAAAGAAGGCAAATTGAGCAGCCCCTTACTGAGACAGAAAGAGGCTTCAACATCAACAGTGTCTGCTTTTAGATATACTTTGCAACTGAGTGTGAAGATACGCTGTTAGATGGAATCTAATAGATAAATTGCATTTATTCTTAAAAACAATATTTTTCAAGCCCCTGCTCCCTTCTCAAGAAATTATTCTTGACGGCAAAAAATTTCAAAGATAAAAATAAAATAAACAACTATCAAATGGCAATATAACGTTTCAGCAGCAATGATGTGAATTTTGTCCTTGTGTTATTCAACGACTTTATTATGGGGCAATGTTTTTCTTAGGGAATGCCAAGTGGACTTAGGACGATAACTTGTTACCTTAAAATTTCCGACCTTCTGTACAAAGTTGCAGTTAAACTTTTATCTTGCAACGATTAGTGTTTCGGAAAGCTTAAAATGAAGCATTAGTTACACTACAAAAATATTTTGTAAAATATAACTATTGCATGAAGTAGTTTGCTATGCCACAATTCATATTAAAAACAAAACAAATGGGGCATAGTAATCGCTTTCAGGAAACAAAACAGTTCCAATGGGCTGTGAAATATTGCTCAATATTTTCAGAGCAGTGAACAACGTTGAATTACAGTAAAAACACTGAGAAAAATTTTATCACGCACATTCTCTTCTCACCAATTTGCCCAGATTATAAACAAAAATAATTACTATATGTTTTTACTAAACATTGTTAACTGCGCAGAAGAAAGTATGATGAGATAATACCGTAGCACTTATAACAAGAGCAGTTATTCCCCTTCGCACGTACTGTAGATTAAAAGGGAATAATAAGTCTATTGAGGATCTCTAGGCGGTGATTATTGGGTTAGACTACTAGCTCCCGAGACGACCTCGAGGCCTCTGACACGGGTGGCTTCCTCCATGGGCATTCTGGACAGCCCTCAATGTAGAACAGCCTGAGAAAATTGCGTTTAAAGATTTCAAGCTGTCACGTGCTGGCGTACCCATGCAGCGAAGCCAACGAGGCGTGAGGAACCGAGTGCGTGGGCCATGGGTTCGTTACTGTAACAGGACGTACCGCCATCCTCTTCTAGGGGCGAAGCTACTCTTGCTCGGGCAAATCAGTCGCATCTTTGGGGAGGCGACCCTACAAAAAATCACAGATTTCTTAAAGTAAACGGTATACGGAGATGAACCCGACGTTCCAGTAGAAAGGAAGGGCTCAAACATAATCCTAGTGCGAAAGTTTGGGAAGCAGAAAAAATACTGAGAACCTCTGTTCTATCTCCTTTACCTCATGCTTGGGTAAGCTTTTGAAAAAAGAATTATAGACCATCTCCCTGAAGGGAACCATGATAGTGTGTGAACCAGCAGAGGTGCACATGCCGTAGACCAGGCTGAAGCGGGGTGTCGACGCGGGTGCTGAAAAAATGGTTTGAAGAGAAACTTGTTGTAGCCTTTACTCGAGTAAACGTTTCTTCGAAACACAATGACAGGAGAGGTAGGTTGAGTTTTGTGGAAGTTTCATCGCAGACAATCGAGCCAAACAGTAATTCCACTTGACATGTGGTCCACGTGTTGCGGGTATTGGAGAGGGGGAAACGAGAGAGAAGTGTCTCGCGCGCGGGTGTGGGTGTAAACGCCATCTAAGTGTTGTTGGTAGGAGCCAGCTGCAGCTCGAGTGAGGGGGAGAGTGACGTCAGCGCGCAGCTGCGATTTTGATTCTACTTGGCATCGTTCCAACAACTGTGGTGGGGGGAACGTGGTGCAGCGCGTTGACAGTACACGGGACAGACAAACATTACACAGGGTAGTCAAAGATCTGCTTTACATAAAAACATTATATATATATATTGCCACGACATACTGCCTGCATTCAAACAAACGCGCCCATCACCACGCGCACAGAGACATACATGGGCGCCGTCTAGTGTTGCGCAGAGACGATGATGATAGCACGAGAACCCCAGCTGGCCCCTGCTGATGTGTGCCACGCGCTTGGGACTCTTCTTGAAGAAGTAGAAGAAGAAGACATCTCGCCGTTCTGCTGTAAAGTGCTACGACCATAGTCCCTTTGAGTTGTGGGCACAGGTTCGCCCTTTAATCAATACGTTTTATTATACCCCGAGTCCCTTCAACATCGTTACATTTCTGGTGGACGTGCTGGGTAATGAATCAAAGCCCTACGAACGCAAGACAGCGTAGCCCCGACCACCAGCCAGTTGATACTGCGGAGCCGACACCTGTGCATCAGAGGACCAGTCGCTCTCTTTCCAGGTGATTCACCAGAATTCAGCCCACTCCACTTTACGCCAAGGGAAACTCAGTCAATGGACGCCGCCACCATGACAGTTATGAAACACCAGCCCCAAGTGGTGATAAATCAGCCTCACCAGCCACCAGTATTTCAAGGCGACTCGTATGAAGACGTAAAGATTGGGCTGAAACCTCTTTGAGAGAGTGGCACGTTTGAAACGGTTGGGACGAGAGAGAGAAAGCTCCGCCGCGTATACTTTGCTTTGGAGGACTTCGCAAAGACGTGGTATGAAAACCATGAAACCCTCCTTTACGACCTGGGATGAATTTCGGCGACAAGCTCTGGCGACTTATGCCAGCGCGGATCGCAAAGAAAAGGCGCAGGCTGCGCTCCGAATCCGGAACCAACTCACAA
This sequence comes from Rhipicephalus annulatus, assembly GCA_013436015.1. Lineage (NCBI taxonomy): Eukaryota > Metazoa > Arthropoda > Arachnida > Ixodida > Ixodidae > Rhipicephalus > Rhipicephalus annulatus. The sequence continues at coordinate 678,042 of WOVY01010439.1, forward strand.
CGAAAGGTCGCAATGTATAGCGAGGACATGATCCGCCTGTTCAAGCGCGCAGATTTCCATATGACCGAAGACAAGAAGCCTACGCCACCCATGCGTGGGGTGTGAAGCAAGAAGCTATTCGCTGTTCTCGTCCGCAACCCACCACGAACAGTGCGGAAGTTTCATACGAAGCGACAGCCATAGAGAAAATGCTAGAACAGCGGGCTCGACAGTACAATCGAGACATAAACTATGCACCTGCCACTGTCTTCTCTGGACGCCAGCGAAGTGACATGACGCTCTGCTGAGACCTCAATCAGGGTCGGTGATCAGGGAAGAGCTCAGCAAGTTTGCAAGCACCCCTCACACTACAGCAACACGTTCTTGTAAGGTCCGACGTAGTACGAGATGAACTGAGGCAGATGGATACGTGAGCCGGAGCGTGCGCCACAGCCAATCCAAACACATACCAACGTACTCTGAAGTACTCAGACAACCCGCGGTGCACACCAATGCAGCAGTTACGATGGCCTCTCCTTGCCCACGAACGGTACGCAGCGCACCTCGTCCACTGGAACCGACGGCTACCTACCTGCCACGAGCCGTGGTGTAGCTCGCTACGTGGATCAAACGCCCCGGAAAAGTGACATCTGGCGTGACCATGAGCGCAGGCCTTTGTGTTTCTATTGTGGGGAAGCAGGTCACCTGTATAGGTTCTGCCCTTACCGACAGGCAGGATTAAGGGGCTTTCCGTTGTACGCACCATGCCCTCGAAACGGTGAACGGCCAACCGAGATCGAAGAGTACTTGTCCGCGCGCCAGAGCCCACTCACTCCACGCCAACATCAGCCAAGATCGCCATCGCCCAGGCGTTACCGATCACCCAGCCCACGTGTTTCTTCCGCACGGTCTGGGCACCGTTCTACAAGCCCACACCAGGAAAACTGAAGCAAGCGACCTGTGGAGGTGAGGCCGCTGATAACGACAGTTGCGAAGATCCTCCATTGCGGTTTCAAGGTGACGATGCTATGTTTACAGAGGATAAGCGCAGCAGTGCGAAGATTACTTCAGATTTGCGGTTGAAAATAGACGGATACGAGCTGAATGCTTTAGTTGACACCGGCCCTGATTATTCGGTAATGAGTCACAAATTGGCAAAGAAACTGAAAAAGGTTGTAACAAAATGGAGTGGGGCACAGATACGCACGGCAGGTGGCCACACTATTACACCGCTCGGCAGATGCACCTCAAGGCTCGAAATAAGAGGCTTTACTTACGTTGCTGACTTCATCGTGCTGCCGGACTGTTCAAGGGAGCTTATACTAGGAATGGATTTTCTGCAAGCCAATGGAGCCATAATTAATCTGCGCAGATCCAGTGTAATGTTTTGACAGAACAAGCTATGTCGGTGGAAGAATCGAAAAAGGGACGTCTTACTGCTGTGCGCGTTGTTGATGATGACGTCACAGTGCCACCTCGCTGTAGTGTAATGGTGCTTGTTGAAAATAAGGCATTTTGTGACCACGAAGGAATAGCGGATGGAAACGTAGAGCTATTTTTAAACAAAGGAATTTGCGTGGCGAGGGTGTTGTTCACTTACGAATGACCGCTCAGTTGTCCTCCTTACGAATTTTGGGAATGAATGTCAGCACATCGCGCAAGGTATGGCTATCGCCTATTTCCACGAGTTCTGCATGGCGACTGAACTATGCAGTTTAGCGACAACGCCAACCACTCCACAAGAGACCTGCAACGTCGACGCATCAGTTAACGTCAACCATAGGCGCCCAGAATATCAAAAGAACGATTGTTTGCCCTTATAAAAGAGTTTTCGGACTGCTTTCCAACGTCCTCTAAGGTGCGACGAACGGCTATTGCAAAACACAGGATTATAACAGAAGAAGCCACGAGACCGATTTATCACACCCATATCGTGTATCGCAAAAGGAAAGAGACGTTATCAAGAAACAAGTGGAGGAGATGCTTTCAGATGACGTGATCCAGCCTTCCAGCAGTCCATGGGCGTCTCCAGTAGTGCTTGTTAAAAAGAAAGATAAGAGCCTTCGATTCTGCGTCGACTATCGGAAACTGAACAGCGTAACGAAACGGGATGTATACCCTCTGCTGCGTATCGATGATACACTCGATCGACTACGGAGTGCGAAATACTTCTCCCTTGATCTCAAGAGAGGATATTGGCAAATTGAGGTGGATGAGCGCGACCGTGAAAAGACGGCATTAATAACCCCAGACGGACTCTACGAATTTAAAGCGCTTCCATTCGGAAGCGCTTTAAATTTACATGTAGTCCGGATGAAGCCGTACTATGAGAGATCACCGGAAGACCAGTGACGCCTACGCCTACCACGAATCTATTCATTGCCTGACGCATCGGGACGATGCGTGTGAGGAGGGGGATTATGCCACGACATAGTGCCTGCATTCAAACAACGCGCCCATCACCACGCGCACAGAGACATACATGGGCGCCGTCTAGTGTTGCGCAGAGACGATGTTGATAGCACGAGAACCCAGCTGGCCTGCTGATGTGTGTGCCACGCGCTTGGGACTCTTCTTGAAGAAGTAGAAGAAGACATCTCGCCGTTCTGCTGTAACGTGCTACGACCATAGTTCCTTTGAGTTGTGGGCACAGGTTCGCCCTTTATAAATACGTTTTATTATACCCCGAGTCCTTCAACATCGTTACAATATAGGTTAAGAGACTATTTTGAGATAGAAGGTCTGCTGCAGGTGAATCTGTTCTGTTTCCGTCCGCACGTATCAGCCGGAATATTTCCTTATGTTGAGAAATGGTGCACTACACTCAAAAGAGGATCGAGTGGAGGATGCCGGCTAGCGCTGATATTAGGAATAATTCAATACCATATGTAATAAGGTGATACTGAAAAGTCTCGAATCAATTAACTGCGCCCTTCGAATATGTGACTATGTCAGGTAATTTCTAAAAACAGGTGAGCTACCATGCATCTGGGCCCGGTTAAATGTGAACCTTCCGACCAACCGAATAGAGGCGCCCACAGGGAGCTCTACTATCCCGTATGCTTTTTATGGCTGCCTTGCGTTCTCCGTGCTACACTTGGTGAAGTCCTACGCACATGCACACGTGAATCTAAATGACGTCCGTCAGATGGCTATCATCACACACTTGGGATTGTACAAGTTTCTCTTCACGAGCTTCGGCCTGTTGAACGCTGGAGAAACCTTTCAGTGCTTCATCGAAGAAGTCACCGCGGCCTCGACTTCGGCTTCGTTTGAACACCTTGACGACATACTGGTGCTTTCTCCTGACGCTGAAGAGCACTACAGTCACCTTCATCTGCTGTTTGAATGCCTCGATGACTATGTCTACTCACCAATAGTAAAAAGAGCGCGCTAGACACTTCAATTGTCTGCTTTCTTAGCCACGAAGTTTCATCGAAGAAACTCGACTCTTTCTCCAACGCATCTCGAACTTCCGAAATTACTCTCCCCAGCACTAATCAAGATCTTTGCCGTTTCCTCGGCAACTGAGCTTCTACAGTCATTTCTTGCCACACGTACAGAACACAAGGCTCAGCTCCACGATGCTTTGGCTGGGATACGAGGAAACTAACCCGTCACGTGGACATC